>JAEPBF010000185.1:0-642864 GCA_019739055.1 Passiflora organensis
GAATCTTGAAAAAACCAGAAAGTAGTCCAATCATAATTCATTTTATATCACAGGCAATCAAGGAACCAGGTATGCAAATGTGATGCGATATTGCCCCGCCATGCAGCCTTGAGTTCATACACTGGTACCATGGACAGTGGATGTACCTAAGCCTAAAAAATGGTGAATACAACAGGATGAGATTACAAGAATCTCAGTAGGGTCAGAACATCATAAAATCTATAGATCTTAAACACAAATCTCCCGAACAACATCAGATCATCCCTACACAACTATGGGTATCACATAATTCAAGAATCAATCAAAGGGATAGGGTTGAAACTAAGGCTGAGGATAGACTACAACACTTCCAAAAATTGAAAGTACACAGGCAGGTAAAACTCATCAGATTATTCTCAGAAATAGAAAGAAAGAAAGGTCATCCCCTTCCATCTGTGTTGTCTAAGGCTTACTGTACAAAGGGTAAAAGGTTAGCACTCAAGCTAATCAGTAAACCTATTCATTCTGCCACACAAGGACAAGACATCCAAACCACAAAAGGACCAGGCATCCAAGCCACACAAAGACCACGCATCCAAGCCACACAAGGACAAGACTTCCAGCCACACAAGGACTAGGCATCCAAGCCACACAAGAACAAGGCTTCTATCGCGTGCATGATGGGGATTGCCACCCATACAACTCCCACACTAATAAGAACCTCTCGTCTCTCAAGAAGCATCAGCGCCTACTCTGAATAGCCATCGAAATAGGATCTTGACACACAAACACGTACAACCACATACAACCACACACAAGCAAGTATAAAGCATAATACCATAACAGGGTATCTTCAATCATGTTAGAACAGAATTATATGCAATTTAGGCACTCAAAAATCTAACTTAAGGACTTGTATGGCCTATAGGATTTATATCTCAATTCGTGATTCATGCACATATCGTACAATCAATTCGCATGCAATAATAACAAAGGCAGGTATCGAAAATAACAAACAAACAACAAGGATCTCTGCAGAAACCGATGAGGCATAGATCCTACCTCTCTTGTCTCAGAAGAAGAACCTATTCCTTTTCCTTTATTTAATAATTCCGAACCACCTATAGCATCACAAGGCAAAGAAAAAACCAAACTAACCATGCATACTCAATAACCAAGTAAGTACCCTATTTCCTGACCAATTCCACTCACCAAACCTATTAGAAACCAGTGGTCAGATGCCGTCGGTGCCTCCCCTTATAGCCAAGAACTTAACAAGATTCAGCCTGAATTACCACCCTAATTTAATTATGTATATTTCGGCGCTAAGCAAAGGACACAAGATAATTTGTGATTTCATGTTAGCAAGGTGTAAGGGTTGCAATTTTATTTTAACAAAGAAGGATTAAGTGTCTATAACTTATACAATCAAAAGAAACAAGATCAGAATCCAATAGGTTAATCTATTGATCAAGATTGGCAATAATAGGGCAAGGGTAGAGCATACTGATTTCGTGCATAAAAAAGATTCAAAGGATAAATTCATGATTTTATAACATAAATGGATACCAAACAATCATACGAACAAGAGGAACAACAACAGAAATCCATTAAAGATAGAATCACACAATCTTGAAACCTAATCCCGCCGAAATATGATTTAACTATCGATATAGAAAAACTAACCTTAAGACAAAAAAACCTAAAATTGTTTGAAATAGGATAGAGAGAGCTTTCCAACAAGCTATTATTTACAAGAATCCAACAAAGGACGAGAGAGTTATGCTATTTTGAATTTCAAGAAGATTTTGGCAATTCTGTCAAAATATGATTTAACTTTCGACAAAGAAAAAATAACCTTTAGAAAAATAAAAAAAATGGTTGGAAAGAGGATGAAGAAAGCTTTCCAACAAGCTATTATTTGCAATAATCCAAAAAAGATGAGAGAGTTCTGCTGGTTTGAAGTTCTAACGGATTTCTGCAGAAATTAGGAGATGTAAGGTTTTTAGGTTTTACGAATTTTGTGTATTTTCTATATAAGATTTTTATGTGGCTGGCTTCTTATTTCTATAAGGTAGTTATGGGATTAAAATCACTATTTTAAAAGCTTGATTAAAGTAAGATAATTATTAGAATTAAATTCTATAACTATCCCTCCTTAATTTTAGGGATTTTAATTTTTAAGGTAAATATCAATCTATAAAGAACTAGATTAAAGGGAATTAAAATCAAAATTAATTACTGGACATTTCTTACCAATTTTTGCCATCACACATCCTTTTCTTCAGGGGAAAAATGATCTTTTCACCTACACTGACTTATGGACTTCTAAGACTCAAAATTTGGGGTCTCATAACGTTGACGGCAGGGGATAATCATTTGGTTTTCATAAATCGTATAATATATTAAGCTGCCTGTGTGCTTCTGGTTTTCATCTTATCATGGTTGCCTACGAAGTATTTCAAGTCCTCCCCGTTATTTTAATAAACTCGGCCCCTATGTTCTTGTGTTTACATGTTTGTTTGTTGTTTCGTTTTGGGCTTATTTAGTTTATATATATATATATATGAAATTTATATAAGTTATTCAGGAAATTTTTGTTTAGGTTTTTGCAGAGCTTATGATATTATGACTCTATTAAGATTAATGTAATCTTATTTTGTTGTTTTCCTCTTTTTTCAGGTTTAGGTTCGTTGTTCGAGATGCACAGTTCAAAGTTTTCTATTCGTCTCGGAATTACCAAGATGTATCAATACTTGAAAGAACAATTTTGGTGGTCG
Source organism: Passiflora organensis (assembly GCA_019739055.1). Classification (NCBI taxonomy): domain Eukaryota; kingdom Viridiplantae; phylum Streptophyta; class Magnoliopsida; order Malpighiales; family Passifloraceae; genus Passiflora; species Passiflora organensis. The sequence goes on from JAEPBF010000185.1 coordinate 2,760, forward strand.
GGTATGAAGCATCACATTGCAGAATTTATAGCCCGATGTCTGGTATGTCAGCAAGTGAAAATTGAACATCAAAGACCCGACAGTTTGCTATAATAACTTCCGATTCAATAATGGAAATGGGAGCACAATACCAAGGATTTTGTGGTTGGTTGACCAAGATCTCAGCGATGCCATGTGGGTGACTGTGGACAGAATGACGAAAATTGCACATTTCCTGCTTGTTTGAGTTACAGATACACCTGAGAAGTTGGCTACCCGTTACTTGCATGAGTTTGTATGTTTTCATGGTGTGGTTATGTCCATTGTTTCAGATTGAGATCCCCGTTTCACATTTTTGGGAGAAATTCAAAAATGCCTTGGGTTAGAGAATGAATTTCAGTACCGCTTTTCATCCACAAACAAATGAGCAATCTGAGAGAACAATTCAGACCCTAGAAGACAACTTTATCTTTGGAGTATTTTGACAGCACATCAGCTTTCCACAAGAATCACATCCTCATGTACATGCAAAATGAGACAAATTATATACGTGTTAAAACCATGACACCTAGACTCTATTATTGTGTCCTTAGCACACGGGCAATCTAACTGGCTTTTGGTCAAACTTTGTCAACTTTGGTCAATATAGATCAACTCTGATGAAAATGATCAAATGAATTGAACTCAATGATTAACTCGACTGAACTCAAACATTTTGAAAGTTAGAGTCTCACAAAGAAATTCCTTTACTATGGCATCTGGAAAAAATGTTAGAGCAAGGTACAAGATTTTTTACATAGCGAGTTAATAAAATTGATTAAGGGTTTTAAGGGGAGAAGAGAAGAATTATCACACCCCAAAATCTATAAATTGTATAATAGTCATCGTAAGCTCACTATATACACTGATAGAAATCAAACAGCACACATAATAAACCTACTAGGCTGGTGTCATAAAACTGAAAAACGGAGAGAATAATGAAAATAAATACTCGAATTAAAATACAATGGAAATGAATGAAAAGAAAATGTCGTTCGGGTGACATTACAACATTGATAATGTTGGAAGTTTATTTATTAGTCCATCATATTACTCAATACTCAGTCAATAATAGACAAAACCAGAGGAAAATACTATAGATATACACTTATACATGATACCTCAAACGTGATCGTTCCATTATCATCTTCACGTTATGCTTGGGATTGAGCCCCTCCTGCAAATCTTTGAGTTCAGTAGATCCAACAATTTGGTTGAAGCCTGCTAGCTGAGTGGGCAGGAAAAACATAAGTAACAATACACATAAAATCATATATTAATTCAATGGGCATGCTGGCACACAATTATAGCATCAATAAGTCAAAAAGTATATAGCAAAGTTGGAGTCAATGTATTGTGCAACCACACGACTTTTCAAGCATTAAATAATTTCTTAAATTATTTAAGCACATCAACCAATGCTTGACACTTGGCACCACCAGGCACTGATATCTCACCACTAAAGCTCGAAGATCATTACATACGGCTCCACAAGACCGTGCCACATTCGTTTGAGCTTAAGGCTCAGTTCTAGCCTTGGTCTCTGACCCGAACAACACATAGCCTACCCATAGAAGTAACATGTCGTCTGACGCAATGACCGGACGACAAGTCGTCTAAAAAATCTGTTATATTATATTGTCATGTTGACACCAATAATATTATATTATATTATATTACATAATTTCAGATATTAATAATAATAAATATTTTTTATTGATTATAGAAATTTTTAAATATTCATATTAAATATTTCATCCTTTTAAAAAATACCCAGAAAATTTCTATAATTGTTTATAAAAAATAAAATTTATCAAAATTTTAAAATTATTTTTTTCATAAATACATAATTTACTAAAAATTAAATATCTCATTGTATAATTTCAAATAATTATAATTTAGAAAAAAATTATAATAATTTCATATATACTTCTAAAAATTCTCTGAAAATTTAAATAATCTTATAAACTATCAATGAACTAATATATGGTCTCAGAATACTAAAATCCACAATAACTCTCTTTATATAATTTTTATTTATAAAAAAAATAATTACAATAAATTCCAATAATAGATAATAAACTTTAAAATCATCGAAACTATATTGTAATGATTTGAAGATATGGGCTAAGGTACATTAATGTTAATGATCCTCAAATGGACTTTCAGATCGAAACAATTAAAAAGTTTTGTGATCTCACATCCTATATACTGTATAAAAATTTGGTCGCTGAAACTTGCTTATAAGAAGTTTGCCTAATTTACAAAGTTAACTCCACTTTAACATAATCACAATCTAGTTTACAATATCTAATTGCATTCTATTCATCCTCTATATCAATTAAGGTTACACGTACCATCCCAAGTTACGGTTTAGCCAACGTTGGATATCACAACTAGGCATCCAGTGTTGGATATCACAACTAGATCTTGAATGTTATATGTTTAGAACTATAAACACCCTAATCACAACATAGAACGTAGTATCAAATTATCCTTCCATCATTTCTCATAATATAACCAATATCACATGTTAATATTAACACACAGAATTATTAGCTCAATGCTATACTGGTATACTCATAATGATCATAATTAGTAATTAGATAAAAATTTCACCATTGATTCATATAAGAATTTATTTCTTGTTGTTTCCAATAACTCTTATGGCAAAGAATATTAATACATTCTAAGAGTTAACCGCATAGTACATCATGACAACTTTATATTAAAATTATTCACAACTAAGTTACTTTGACATCGCTTTAATCATAACTTAAGATATAATATCATACTATACTTTTTCTTTCTTTGAATTAACAACGATTAACCTCTTTATCACAAATCGCATCATATACTTCAAAAGTACCAATATCATTATAAGAATGGTAACATGCCCAAAACAGATATTTTTACCAGCATCATAAGGAAAAACTTCAGATATACGTAGTTAACAATGTTGGAGATATATACGATAAACACCACATAGAGATTTTATTCTTATTAAAGAAAAGGAAGAAAGGAACTGGTTTGGAAACAACAAATAGGAATAGGAAGCTATTCTATTCTATTCATGTAATGAGAAAATAGAATTTTGGAGTGTTAATTTAGTCATCAAAACGAGGCGGAATGCTTTGTTCATTTTTGAAGAAGTTATCTGGATCTACTCTGGCCTTGACCTTCACCAACCTGAAAAAATTATCCTTGAAATACTTTCTCCCATAGACCACAGCTTTCTTAAAGCTGGTCTCGTTACTAGGATTGCTCCCAATATCAACATCTCTGTAGTTGAGGTAAGCCTCCCTTGGGAACTTTGTCACGTATGGAGCCAAAGCCTGGTGCATTTTTCTTGACAAACTCATGTAACGGTTTCTGGCCTCAATACCTTCTTCGTTCCACACTGTGTTAGTCAGGATTTTGAAGAGGTATCCTGCTCTGTGAGGGAAGGGGGTAGCATTGCTTGGTATCTCACTCATCCTTCCACCGTAAGGGGTCCACTGCATCCAGGTTGCCTCATATTGGATCATAAATTTCCATATCTTATCCAAGGATTTCTTGGATATGATATCTGTCACATAATCCGATTTTCCCTCATAGAAGCCCTGCAGCCCTTCTCGCCTGTTGAGTAAGGCCTCCACTGGAGTCCCTTCCGGGCGACCATACCAGAAAAGAGTGGACTCCACCCATCTGGTTTCCTTGCAATCGCTTTCTTGCAAACCAAGCTCAGGAAAGGTCTTTGCCATCAAGGAAAGAAGTTGTGTCTTTCGTCCGAGGAAGAAACCAATGAAGGAGACCTTAATTGTGTTTTGGCCGCCGGTGCCATTTTCCAATTGCGGCTGGGCTCTTAAGAAAAGGTTTCTGTCGACTTTACTGGCAATCTTTTGCCACTTGTATACAAGATCAGTAGCACCTTCCTCCAAAGTCTTATTAACCATGAACACATTCACCAGGGGAGGAACTCGAACCAGTTTGATCTTCCACGAGAGAATCACTCCGAAACTTGCTCCGCCACCTCCTCTAATTGCCCAGAACAGATCTTCTCCCATGGTCTTTCGGTTAAGGATGTTGCCATTGACATCGACTATTAGTGCATCAATGACATGGTCGGCTGCAAGACCATATTTTCTCATCAAGGTCCCGTAACCTCCTCCGCTGATGTGACCACCCGTTCCCACAGTGAAACAAATTCCAGCAGGAAATGCATGGACATTGCTCAAGTTGGCAATCTTGTAGTAAAGTTCACCAATTACCGCCCCAGTTTGAACCCATGCCGTCTCCGCAGCAATATCTACGTCGATTGACCGGAGGTTGAACATATCTATAACCACAAATGGAACTTGAGATGTATAAGAGAGACCATCAAAGTCATGGCCACCACTTCGGGTTCTTATCTGCAAGCCACTGGCTTTTGCACAAAGGATAGCAGCTTGAATATGGGATTCATGCATGGCTGTTATTATTGCAAGCGGTTTGGGGGTGGTAGAAGACAAAAATCTATAATTGTTGATATATGTCTCCAAAACAGATTGAAAGGAGGAATTGGCGGGAGTGTAGATGGCTTTGCTGATGGGGTAACTTGGGTTGGTGTGGTGGGAGAGGCATTGGAAGAAATTGTCAAGAGGTGGATTAGAGTGTGCCAACGATACAGAAAACAGAAAAAGTGATGAAAGCAAGAGAATCGAAGACATGGTAGCAGCCATGTTTATGGTATTGATTGCTATGTTTTGTGGTTCCAACCCAAGGATTTACACCAGTATTTATGGAGGGAAGCTGAGCTCAAATTTCAGCGTCATACAATAATATAATAGAAAAAATGCCACATCACTACATTCTATGTGAATTTGAGGTCAGATTGACGGGGTGATTGGATGCATTTAAGATTATATAATTGGTATTGACTTTGTTTTTTGATGAAAGGATATTGACTCTGTCTACACTGGTTTAAAAATTAAGCATACACTATCTAGATTTCGGAGTTGAATTTTGGGTTAATATTTAACTTATGCAAGTTGAATTAGCATACTCTATACATATGTAATTGAAGCATAAAGTTTTATAAAATTCTATTATAGGGCTCCGCATATGGAAGAGCGTTGCCAGTGTATTAAGTTTTTGTGCAATAATTTGTAATGCATACGATTCCTTCTCGTACCAATATTCCATGTGGACTGGGGAGGTTGCATCGCAATGCCGCTTCATTCTATGTGACTTTGAGGTCAAATTGACCGAGCAATTGGTTGCTTTTAGGAATACGTGATTTGTACTGACTTTTTCTACGGGACCTTAAAATTTCAGCATCAGGAGTTGAATTTAAAGGTTATTGTTTAACTTATGCAATTTGATCATAACAAAACCATAATATCACATATTTTGACCAATTTACATGATGATGAGTATAAATGCATGCAGCTCATAGTTTGGGAGACTATACCTTCGTTAGTACTTATTCAAGGAATTGGACTTTTTTTTTTCTCTTCATTCAATCAGAAAATACTCCTTCTTTATTCAAACTTCATTTAAATTAATATAATTTGCAAGTTGTGAAGCATTCATTCAATGTTCAACTATCGCTCCCAATGCGCTACATCCTACAAGTGTCAAGAATGGATGTTCTACGGAGAAAATTGGTGTAAATATGCAAAGTTATATAGTTTTTTTAAGCTCTGCAAGTAACTTGCATAACCCTACACCAGTAAGCCTTGCACAAATTTAAATAGCTCCAACAAAAAGGGAACTGATGCTGCTGCTGATGCTGCTGCTGATGCTGCTGGTGTGAGACACCGTATATCTACAAATATTTTCTTTAGTCAAACTATTCCGTAATGGATAGATATATTTATTTTTTTATACTTATTTTCTTTCTCCGGGAGACACCGTATACCTTCAAATACAATAAATCTTATTAGATACTTATAAAATTACTTATAAAATTGATGTGCTTAACCTTTTTAAATTATCATTTTCTATTTATCTATCATGACCCACATTCATGTATGATACATATAGATTTATACAGATAAAAACACTACGGATACAATATACATACCATATCCTTAGACTAATACTATCATCCACAAGACTAAAAGAAGTAAGAATAGCAGAGTCGATATCGATGGTCAAATATCAAAAAACTGAGCTGATTGTATACAAGCTTAACTTACCTACATGGTTACAGAGGATTCACAATATATTTCACGTCTCAATATTGAGAAAATACAAGCCATATCCATCTCACGTGTTAGAGACACTACGCTACATCCTACACGTGTCAAGAATGATAAATTGAGTTGCTTAAAAAATAGAGATAAACGGTTGGAGACACCTTATATCAACAAATATAATGAACCCCATTATATACCCAATTCCAATGACAATATCGGCGCGATAGGTGCCTAATCAGTCTCTATAATAAGATATCTTGTATATTCACATATCATAGTAATAAAGCCCTTGTCTCTCCTTATCGCTTCCTATCATGCCTCCTATCATGTATGATAGATATATATAGACTAACATGGAGGAAAACACTACAGATACAACACACAAACCATATTCTTAAGTGATACTATCATCCACAAGACTAGAAGAAGCAAGATTAGCAGGTCGATATCGATGGCCAAATATCAAAAAACATAGCTGATTATGTACAGATTGATTGCATCTAGGCTTAACTTACCTAAATAGTTACAGAGGATTTGTGAGACCCCGATTTTTTAGTTCTAAAAGTTCAGAAGTAAGTGCTGAAATGACCATTTTGCCTTCGAAGAAATAGATGTGTGATAGCCGAAAATGGCATAGAAGGTTCTTTCGTCTTTTGGTTGATTTCATTTTCCTTCTAATTCATTTCATTATTGGTTCCTTCTATGTCAAAAATGGCATATCTCCTAAAACTAAGAGATAATTCCAGAATTTAATTCTAATGATTACATCCTTATGTCTAAACTTAAAAATAGGAAAGATTAATCCCACTAATCTTATAAATATACCAGCCGACCATACTTGTCCACACACACCAAAAACACACAAAATCATCAAACGATCAAACCCTACACTCTACCCTTGCTGCCGAAATTTCTTAGCCTTCACCATAGCCGAATTCTTTCATCATTTGTTAGATTTCTGTAATTAATAGCTTGTTAGAAAGATCTTTTCATCCTCTATCTAGCTATCTTGGTTTGATCATCAGAATGTCAGTCCTTCCCTATGCAAATCCTTATCGCAATTTCCTAGGGTTTTGTGCCAAAATTGTGTGATTCTTCCTTCAATTGATTTATATTGTTGTTCCTTTTGTTCATATAATTGTTTGGCATCTATTCATATTGCAATATTATCAATTCATCCTTTGATTCTTCCTGATGTATGAAATCTTCATGCTCTACATCTTTGCTTATTATTGCCGATTTTGATCAATTGACTTACCTATTGGTTTCTGATCTTGTTCCTTTTAATTGTATGTGTTACTAACATCTAATCCTTCCTTGTTAACATAAAATCCGAACTCTATGTCCCTTATGCATGAAATCACATATTCCCCCCTGCACCCTATCTTAGTGGCGAAATTTTCATGGTTAATTTGGATGATAAATCAGGCTGATTCTTGTTGTGTTCATGGCTATCACATCACACATCGAAGGGCGAGGTCTCAGCATCATCTGATTGATGGTTTTTGATAGGTTTGGTGATTGGAATTGGTAAGGAAATAGGATGTTTACTTGGTTATTGAGTACATTTGCTTAGTATTGTTTTGTCTTTCCCTTATGATGATGTAGGTGGTTTGGATTCTCTAAATAAAGGCAAAGGAATAACTTCTTATTTAGAGACAAGAGAGGTAGGATCTATACCTCATCGGTTTCTCCAAAAATCCTTGTTGTTTGATTGATATTTTTGGTTGCACGTCTTGGTTATTGGTATATGTGCATGCCTTATGTTTGGTATGCATAGTTGCAGATTGAACTATGGAATTGTTATGCAATGTGGAACCCTTGAGATAGGTTATGTGTGCTTAATTTGTATGTGTTGTGTGTTTTGAACATGCAGATTGTGTTGTGATATGATTGAGGATGCCCTGCTATGATGTATGCCTTATACTTGCTTGTGTGTGCTTGTACATGTTTGTGTGTCAAGATCCTTTTCCAGTGACTATTTGGGGTAAGCGTTGATGCTCCTAAGGAGAAGAGAGGTTCTTACTAGTATGGGTGGCAATTCGCAGCTTGTGCATGCTAGATGCCTAGTCCTATATGCTGGCTAGATGCCTAGTCCTATGTGCTAGCTAGATGCCTAGTCCTGTGTGCTAGCTGGATGCCTAGTCCTGCATGCTGGCTAGATGCATAGTCTTGTGTGCTGGCTAGATGTAATGACCCTAACTTCTAACCTATTATTAAAACTGAGCTGATTGTATACATGCTGAACTTACCTACATAGTTATAGAGGATTCATAATATATTTCACGTCTTAATATTGAGAAAATACAAGCCATATCCATCTCACGTGTTAGAGACACTACGCTACATCCTATAAGTGTCAAGAATGATAAACTGAGTTGCTTAAAAAATAGAGATAAATGGTTGGAGACACCTTATATCAACCAATATAATGAACCCCATTATATACCCAATTCCAATGACAATATCGGTGCGATAGGTGCCTAATTAGTCTTTATAATAAGATATCTTGTATATTCACATATCATAGTAATAAAGCCCTTGTTCCTCCTTATCGCCTCCTATCATGTATGATAGATACATATAGACTAACATGAAGAAAAACACTATAGGTACAACACACATACCATATTCTTAAGTGATATTATCATCCGCAAGAATAGAAGAAGTAAGATTAGCAGAGTTGATATCGATGATCAAATATAAAAAAATTTAGCTGATTGTATACAGATTGATTGCATCTAAGCTTAAATTACCTAAATAGTTACAAACGATTTGTGAGACCCTAATTTTTTAGTCCTAGAAGTCCAGAAACAAGTGCAGCTGAAATGACTTTTTTGTCCTCGAAGAAATGGATGTATGATAGCCAAAAATGATATAGAAGGTTCTTTCCTCTCTTGGTTGATTTCATTTCCTTTCTAATTCATTTCATTCTTGGTTCCTTCTTTATCAAAAATGATATATCTCCTAAAATTAAGAGATCATTCCAGAATTTATTTCTGATGATTATATCCTTATGTCTAATCCTATAAATATACCAGCCGGCTAAATTTTTCCACACACACTAAAAACATAAAAAATCATCAAGCGATCAAACCCTACACCCTACCCTTGCTGCTGAAATTTCTTAGCCTTCACCATAGTTGAATTCTTTCATTCGTTGTCATATTTTCGCAAATAATAGCTTGTTGGAAAGCTCTTTTCATCCTCTTTCTAGCTATCTTAGTTTGGTCATCAGAAGGTGAGTCCTTCCCTATGCAAATCCTTATCGCAATTTCTTAAGATTTTATGCCAAAATTGTGTGTTTCTTCTTTTAATTAATTTTTGTTGTTGTTTTTTTTGTTCATATGATTGTTTGACATCTATTCATATTGTAATATCATAAATTCATCCTTTGAATCTTGCTGATGTATGAAATCCGCATGCCCTTTATCTTTGCTTATTATTGCCAATTTTGATCAATTGACTTACCTATTGATTTCTGATCTTGCTCCTTTTAATTATATGTGTTACTAATATCTAATCCTTCCTTGTTAACATGAAATCTCAACCTCTATGTCCTTATGCATGAAATCAGAAATTTCTCCTTGTACCCTATCGTAGTGTCGAAATTTGCATGGTTAATTTGGATGATAAATCAGGTTGATTCTTGTTGTGTCCTTGGCTATCATATCACACATCCGAGAGGGGAGGGTCTCAGCAGCATTTGATCACTGGTTTCTGATAGGTTTGGTGATTGGAATTGGTAAGGAAATAGGATGTTTACTTGGTTATTGAGTATGCATACTTAGTTTGGTTTTGTCTTTTCCTTATGATGATATAGGTGGTTCGGATCCCCTAAATAAAGAAAAATGAATAACTTCTTGTTCAGAGACAAGAGAGGTAGGATCTATACCTCAACGGTTTCTCTAGAGATCCTTATTGTTTGATTGATGTTTTTTGTTGCATATCTTGGTTATTTAGTATATACGCATGCCCTATGTTTGGTGTGCAAAGTTGCGGACTGAGCTATGGAATTGTTAGGCAATGCCGATGTGAGACCCCGAATTTTGAGTCCTGAAAGTTCAAAAGCCAGTGTAGTTAAAAAGACCATTTTTCCCCTGAAAAAAAAGATGTATGACGGCCGAAATTGGTAAGAAATGTCGAGTAATTATTTCTGGTATTAATTCCCTTTAATTTGGTTATTTATTAGTTGATAATTACCCTAGAAAATAAAATCCCTAAAATTAAGGAAGGATAATTATAGAATTTAATTCTGTTAATTATCTTACTTTAATATAACCTTTAATGTAGGGAAATTAATCTCATAACCACCTTATATAAAGAGCAAGCCGGCCACATTTAAACCTTACACAGAAAATACACAAAATTCGTTCAAACGAAAACCCTACACCTCCCTATTGCTGCCTAAATCTACTTAAACTTCAAATAAGCATAACTCTCTCATCATTTATCGGATTCTTACAAATAATAGCTTGTTGGAAAGCTCTTTCTGTCCTCTTTCCAATAATATTAGATTTTCTGTCTAAATGTTAGTTTTTATTTATCGAATATTGGGTCGTAATTCTGAGGGATTGCCGAAATCTATATGAACTTAAAAATAGCATAACTCTTTCATCATTTGTCGGATTCTTGTAAATAATAGCTTGTTGTAAAGCTCTTTCCATCCTCTTTACTATAATATTACGTTTTTTTTATGGATGTTAGTTTTTTTTTGTCATAACTTAGATCATATTTTAACGGGATTAGGTTTCAAAATTGTGTGAATATGCCTTCATTTGATTTCTATTATTGTTCCTCTTGTTCATATAATTTTTTAGCATCCATTCATGTTGAAAAATCATGAATTTATCCTTTGAATCTTCTCTATACATGAAATCAGTATGCCCTACCCTCGCCCAATTGTTGCCTATCTTGATCAATTGATTAATTTTTTGAATTTTGATCTTGTTGCTTTTGATTGTATAAGTTATAAACACCTAATCCTCATTTGTTAACATGAAATCGCAACCTTTACACCTTGTATACATGAAATCGTAATTTGTCTTGTTTCCTATGCTTAGTGCCGAAATATATATAGTTAATTAGGATGATAACTCGGGTTGAATCTTGTTAAATTCTTGGCTATCACATCACACATCCAAGAGGGAGGCACCTGCGACATCTAATAATTAGTTTTTGATAGGTTTGGTGAGGGGAATTGGTAAGAAAATAGGGTATTTACTTGGTTATTGAGTATGCATGCTTAGTTTGGTTTTGTCTTTGCCTTGTAATGCTATAGTTGGTTCGAAACTATTAAATAAAGGCAATGGAATGTTCAGAGACAAGAGAGGTGGCAATCCCCAGCTTGCACACGCTGGATGCCTAGTCCTATGTGCTAGCTAGATGCCTAGTCCTTTGTGCTGGCTAGATGCCTTGTCCTATGTGCTAGCAAGATGACCTAATCCTGTGTGCCAGTTAGGATGCTTTGCCCTATATGCTAGAAAGATGAATAGGCTTGCTGATTAGCTTGTGTGCTAACCTTTTACCCTTTGTGCAGCAAAGCCTTGGACAACACAGGCAGAAGGGGATGACCTTTTTTTTCCTACTGTCGACAGTAACCTGATGTGTTTTCCTGCCTGTGTACTTCTGATTTTCGGAAGTATTTGTAGTCCACCCTCAGCCTTAGTTTGAGAGATGTTTGTTTAAGATTTCTGTAGACCTTATGATGTTGTAACCCTGCTGAGATTCTTGTAATCTCATCTTGTTTTTTCACCATTTTTCAGACTTAGGTATATTCGCTGTTCATGGTGCCAGTGTGTGAGAATCAAGGCTGCATGGTGGGGTGATCATTGATTGGATTATTTTCTGGTTCTTCAAGATTCCTCCTTTGCTTGTTATTTCCGAATTATGTTGGAGGTTCACTTGCTGGTTATTTGGATCCCTATGAGACATGTGTGTTATTGATTCATTGATTAAAAGACTTCCACTAATGTTTTGTTCACTCCGTATGATACCAAAATATTTATGGAATATCATACTCCGAACTTTAAAATCTTAAAGGAATTAACATACTAAAATCAAAACTAGATCGATAAGCCTTGTGGGATTCAGATAGGTCCTGGTTCAGGCTTGTTTGGATTTCATAGCGATAAGGGTCCTTATAGGAGCAATTAATAATATGTTAGGATTTGGGGTCCTTACAGTCGAACCCTTAAGATAGGTTGTGTGTGCCTAATTCGCATGTGTTGTGTGTTTTGAACATATTCATTGTGTTGTGATATGATTGAGGATGTCTTGCTGTGATGTTATGTAAGGACTCCAATTCCTAACCAATTATTATTATTCCTTCTAATAGGACCCTTACCGCTGTAAAACGCAAACAAGGCCAAAACCAAGACCTATTTGAATCCCACAAGACTTACCCATCTAATTTCCGATATTAGCAAATTCATTCTTTGTATTTAAAACAATTGGAGCATGATATTGGACAAGCATTCTTGTGAGACCCCAACCCTTCCTAGTTTAAATGTCCAGGAAGTCTAAGAATCGATGCAACTGAAATGACTATTTTGCCCCTGAAGAAATGGATGCGTGATGGTCTAAACTGGTAGCTACCAAATATTTCCTACTATAATTCTGTTATTTTTATATTAATTATCCTTAGTTTTATCCCTTATTATCTAAGGTATTAGATAATTCTTCCTTTTAAATAGAATATCTTTTTTAGTAGATTTATCCTTTTAAATAGAATTATCTATCTAATAGAATTATCCATTTAATAGAATTATCCTTTAATTATCTTATTAATTTTAAAAGTAGGGATTTATCTCTTAGCTAAAACTCCTTAGACAACTTTAAAAAAGTGGCCAGCCTATCTCACATAAACATACCAAAACCCACATAGAAATTTTGTAATTTATCCTGTTATTCTCAATTTCTGATTTTTGCTTAAACCCAAGCCGAAACTCCTTGATCTTCATCTTTGCATAACTCTCTCATCGTTTATCAGATTCTTGCAAACAATAGCTTGTTAGAAAGCTTTCTTCATCCTATTTCCAACCATCCTGGGTTTTTCATCTGGAGGTTTGTTTTTCTATGTTAAAAGTTAAATCATATTTCGACGGAATTCCCAAAATCTGCTTGAAATTCAAAATATCATAACTCTCTCATTCTTTGTCGGATTCTTGTGAATAATAGCTTGTTAGAAAGTTCTCTTCATTCTGTTTCCAACTATATCGGGTTTTTCATTTTAAGGTTAGTTTTTCTTTATTAAAAGGTAAATCATATTTCGGTGGAATTGCAAAATCTACATAAACTTCAAAATAGCATAACTCTCTCATCATTTGTCGGATTCTTGTGAATAATAGCTTGTTGGAAAGCTCTTTCCATTATCTATCCAGAAATTTTGGGGTTTTTCTTCTGGATGTTATTTTTTATTAGCTATAATTTAGATTGAAATTTAGCGCGATTAGGTTTCAAAATTATGTGATTCTACCTTCAATTGATTTCTGTTATTGTTCCTCTTGTTTGTATAATTGCTTAGCATCCATTCATGATTTTTAAATCATGAATTCATCCTTTAAATCTTCCCTATTCATAAAATCAGAATGCCCTACCTTTTCCCTATTGATGCCTATCTTGATCAACTGATTAATCTACTGGATTCTGACCTTGTTTCTTTTGATTATACATATTATAAACACATAGTCCTTTATTAACTTCATGACATCACAACCCTTAACCTCTCTAATGTTGAAATCCCAAGTTGTCTTATAAACCTTAAAGTGTTGCAAAAATTTGTATATTAAATTAGGGTGAAATATCAACTGGATTCTTACTGAGTTATTGGCCATCATATTACGCATTCAGGGGAAAGATATTGTTGTATCTAGATCACTGGATTTGGGTAGGTTAATTGGTATGGATTCCCAATGCCTTTGGTTTTTAATTAAGTAGTCTTATGGCTTAGTACTGTGTCAGCATTATAAGATCTATAGAATTCTTAAATAGACATCTCTCAAACAATATCAGATCAACCTATACAACTTAAGGGAGCATTTCAATATTCAACCAAAAAGGGATAGAGCCGAAAGCTAAAACTGAGGGTGGACTACAAACACTTCCGAAAATCATGATTACACAGGTAGGTAAATCATCAATCAATCTCATCAACAGGAAAGACCATCCCCTTGCACTTGTATTGTCCAAAACTTCATTGCAAAAGGGGTAAAAGGTTAGCACACAAGCTAATCAGCAAGCGTATTCATCTTGCCAACGCAAAGGACAAGGTATCTAGCCAGCACATAGAACTAGGCATCCTAACCAACACACAGAACTAGGCATCCTAACCAACACACAGGATTTGGGCATCCAAACCACAGAAGGATAAGGGCATCTTGCTACCACACAGGACAAGGCATCTAGCCAGCACACAAGACTAGGCAATTAGTGAGCTCTCGCTAGGGATTTCCACCCATACAACTCCTATACTAGTAAGAACCTCTCCTCTCCCAAGGAGCATCAGCATTTACCTCGAATGGCCACTAGAAAAGGATCCTGAAACATAAACACGTACAAGCACACACAAGCAAGTAGAAGGCACAACACCACAATAAGGTATCCTCAATCATGTCATAGTACAAATACCATGTTTAATGCACACAACACATGCAATTTAGGCACTCACAACCTATCTCAAGGGTTTAGTATAGCCTAAGTAACCTCAAATAAAATCGCCACTCATGCATACACTATCTCACATATGGGTAAACACCATCACAAGGACATGCATAAAAAATAATAACCAACAACTAGGATCTCTGGAGAAGCCGATGAGGCATAGATCCTACCTCTCTTATCTCTGAACAAGAAGCTATTTCTTTACCTTTATTCAAGAGTTCTGAACCACTTATAACATCATAAGACAAAGACAAAACCACACTAAGCATACATACTTAACAATCAAGTGAATATCTTATTTATTTACCAAATTCACTCACCAACCTATCATAAACCAGTGATTAGATGACACATGAATCTCCCCCTCGGATGTGTGATGTGATAGCTAAGAACTTAACAAGATTCAACCTGAATTACCACCCCAATCAACCATACAAATTTTGACACTAGGGATAGGGCACAGGGGAAATTGTGATTTCATGTTTACAAGGAAGGATTAGGTGTTAACAACACATACAATAAAAAGGAACAAGATCAGAAACTAATAGGTTAATTAATTGATGAAAATCGACAATAATAGAGCAAAAGGGTAAAGCATGTCGATTTTATGTATAGGAAAGATTCAAAGCATATATTCATGATTTTACAACATGAATGAATGACAAACATTCAAACAAACAAAAAGAACAACAATAGAAATCAATTGAAGAAGAATTACATAATTTTAGCACCAAAACTGAAAAATTACCAATTGAATTTTGACAATGAAGAACTAACCTTCTGATGACCAACCTACAATAACAAGATAGAGGATGGAAAGAGCTTTCCAACAAGAAATTATTTGTAGAAATCTCACAAAAGATGAGAGAGCTATGCTAGGATGAATTATAAGGAAATTCCGACAACAATAGGGTACAGTGTAGGATCTGATGTTTGATGAATTTTTATGTGTTTTAGGTGTGTGTGGACAACTGTGTTTAGACACTCCTTATGTAAGATATTTATGGAATTAATTTCCCTACTTTAAAGTCTAGATAAGGGAAGATAATCATTAGAATTTAATTCTGGAATTATCCTTCTTTAATTTTATGAATTTTATCACCTAAGGTAACAAATCAAAAGAAAATGAAACCAGAAATGATTACTAGAGTTTTCATACCATTTTCGGCTATCACACATCCATTTCTTCAGGGACAAAATAGTCATTTCACCTATACTGGTTTCTAGACTTTTCGGACTCAAAATTTGGAGTCTCACGTTAGAGAGGTTAAGGGTTGCGATGTCATGAAATTAAGAGACGAGTAGGTGCCAATTACTAAAACAATTAAAGGAACATGATCTGAAACCAATAGACAAGCCAAATAATCAAATTTGGCAAATATAGGGTTAGGAATAGGGCATGCCAATTTCTTTAATAAGTAAGATACAAGGGCTGAATTCTTCATCACATAATATGGATAGGTATCAAACATCGAAATGATGAAGAGGAACAAGATCCAGAAACATCAGAGGATGAAGGAAGAATTTTGGTACCCAAACGCATTATGAATTTCGGAAACAATAAATAAAGAGAAGGACTAACCTTTTGCTTGTGAATTCTAGATAATAAAAGGCAGCACGAAGAGAGGATTCCAATAAGTTATCACACGCAGAAATCTGATGAAGAATGATCAATTTCAGTTTGGGTTTAGGAAGAAGAAATTTCAGCCTAGAGGGAGAGGGAGAGGGAGAGGGAGAGGGAGAGGGAGAGAGTTTGTTTTTGTGTGAAAAATAGAGAATAATTGTGTGCTATATAGGGTGGCCAGCGATGTTAATTTATAGGGTCTTAAGGAAATTTAGTTAAGAGATAATTTCCTATTTTTAAGCTTTAAAGGATAAGATATTATTAAAGGATATTTGAAATAAAAGAGTAATTCTATTTAAAAGGAAGAATTATCTAATATTTTAGATAGTAAAGGATAAAACTTAAGGATAATAAAAATACCAGAATTAAAATAGGAAAGATTCTGTAACAACTATTTTAGGCCATTACGTTTTCATTTCTTTAGAGGCAAAATAGTCATTTTCCGCATCGGTACCTGAGTTCCATTTCTGACCTATGGACTGCTAGGATACCTACCTTATGGAGGATCAGGGTCTCACATCCTCTCTTACTTATAAAAATTTTGTCCTCAAATTTTTGTACAAGAGTTGTGGGATATGGACCTACCATGCTTTCTCTATGCCACTCTGCTTCCTAGTCGAACTTGCCATACTAAATATACAAATATATGATATAATTTTCCAGTTCGAAACCCAAAAAACATAAAAGAGAATGGTACTTGGTGGAGAGACATACACCAGACGATATGCGTATGCTGGTAATAAAATACAAACATGCACACAAAACACAGCAAGCATACACACATCTTTCAGTATACACACAAAGCACACAACACTCAGGAAATCATACATATCAACATGCAGTCAATATACAAAACCAAGCAAATCCTAGAATCATGTTTTTATACTTGTAAGTCATAATAAATTTTAAAAAATGTAGGTATATGCACATGCTTTAAGATAAAACACAAAATCATGCAAATCACATAATTAATTAAACAATGCTCTGCTACCAAAGTTGTAAGGACCTAAACCCAACCTACCCTTACCGTCGTGAAACCCAAATAATCCCTTAAAAGGTCCTATTTTAATCCCACAAGGATTCAATCACCTAATTGTCAATTTTATTGGTTGATTCATATGTTATTTTAAGGTTGGAGCAAGTTTATATATTATTAATTTCTAGCTTGTCCGAAGTGAAAGAAACATCAACGGAAGACTTATATTAACACTGAAAATAAGTGAAAATATAGCACGCAAGCCTTATAAGAATCCCAAAACATTAACCAATAGTATCATGCATATTTCAGAAGCAACAAGAAAGAGGAAGAGGGATTGGAAAGCCAAAATGCAAATCCATACAAGTTTAAAGACATGGCATGTGCATTCAATAGGTAATGGGTGAAAATGAAGTGCGAATTTGTCTAGCTATGCAGCCTTGATCTCACAACTTTGGTACCACTAGCAAAGCACACACCTAACCCTTGAAAGAGGAAGAAATAAGGGGGTTGAGATTTTAAGAATCCTACTAGGATTATAGAATCATAAGTTCTAGGGATTCCCAATCAAATATCTCCCAATAACCAAAAGATCAACACCTAAAACCAGCTCAGATATCCAATTAAAATCAAAAGCATCAATCACACATAATAGGGATCGAAATCATCACAAGCATACACAATGTTACGATAGGCCGAATTTGGAAGAAAACAAGGGGAAAGACTGAAAACACTTCTCATTCAGAAGTACATAGACAACCTATAACATAATCTGATTTTAAAAACCAAGGTTTGTCCCCATTTTCCCATGTTGTCAAAGGCTATGCTACAAAAAGGGTAAAATGGTTAGACAATCAATATTACAGCAAGTCTTTTAGTTGTCTCTGACATCTAGACTTTAACTGGCCTAGGAGCACTCTTGCAGCTGCCCATACGAGTCATCTTGCCACACATAAACAGAGCATCCTAACATCTAGACTCGAACTAGCCTATAGGGCATCTTGACTTCCAGACTGAAATTGGCCTAGAAGGCATCCTGACGTCAAGACTTAAACTAGCCTACAAGGCATCCAGCGAACTCTTGCTGGGAATAACCACCCATAAACCTCCCAATTCGGTAAGCACCTCTCCTCTCCCTAGGAGCAACAACACTTACCTCACATGGTCAGCAACAAAAGGATCTTTCAAATAAAGTGCAAACAAAGCATATACATGCACACACACATAATACACCCAGCACAAATCACATCAAAGGATCCTCAATCAAATCATAACACAAATCAAAGATCAATCCACAAAATCATAATCGAATTAGGCAACCGATTGCCCTAGAAAAATCTAAGATTCTTTATAGACATATCAACAAATTTTGCAAGCAATTTCAAGAATAATCAAACCAAAACCAACAACAAATCAAGCATACAATCAAAGAGTAACCAAAGGAACCGATGAGGTATAGATCCTACCTCTCACATTTCTGAATTATATGCAATCATTTGCTTTCCAATAAGATCAAAATTTCTTAAACCATCATATGAGAAAGACCACACAATACTAAACCACAAGATACTTAATTAAAAACCAAAGGCATTGGGAATCCTTACCAATTAACCTACCAATATCCATCGAACTGGATGCTGCAATATTTTCCTCTAAATGTGTGATGTGATGGTCAGAAACTCAGTAAGAAATAACCTGATTATTCACCTAAATTCACCATGTAAATTTTGGGTGACAATTACTCAAACGATTAAAAAGAACAAGATTGAAAACCATTAGACAAGTCAATTGATCAAATTTTGGCAAAGATAGGGTTAGGAATAGGGCATGCCGATTTATTTAATAAGGAAGATACAAGGGTTGAATTCATCATAACATAACAAGGATAGGTACCAAACATCCAAAAGATAAAGAGGAAAAAGATCCAAAAACGTCAGAGAAAAAGGAAGAATTTTGGTACCTATACACATTAGGAATTTTTGCGATAATAAATAAAGAGAGGGACTAACCTTTTTCTTTTGACTTCTAAATAATAAAAGACAGCACAAAAAAAGCATTCGAACGGGCTACCACATGCAGAAATTTGATGAAGGATGATCAATTTTGGTTTGGGTTTAGTGAGAAAAAATTTCGGCCAAGAGGGAGGGAGAGGGAGAGAATTTGTTTTTGTGTGAAAAAGAGAGAGTAATTATGTGCTAGATAGGGTGGCCTCCCATGTCAATTTAAGAGATAATTCCCTACTTTTAAAGTTAGAAGAATAAGATATGATTAAAGGATTATTCTATTAAGAAATTAATTCTAATAAAAAATTAATTCTATTTAAAAGAAATAATTATCTAATAATTTGGATAAGAAAAGATAAAACTTAAGAATAATAAAAATAATAGAATTAAAATAGGAATTATTTGGCAACAACCATTTTAGGCCTTCACGTTTTCATTTCTTTAGAAGCAAAATAGTCATTTTAGCAACACTAGTATCTGAGTTCCTTTTTGGACTTGTGGACTTCTAGGTCACATCCTCCCCTCCTTATAAAAATTTCGTCCTCAAAATTTCTACGCAAGAGCTATGGGTTATAGACCCACCATGCTTTTGCTTTGCCACTCCGATTCGTAGTCGACCTTGCCATACTAAATATACACACATATGATATAATTTTCCAATTTGAAACATAAACACATAAAAGAGAATGATATATGGTGGAGAGGCGTACACCGGAAGATTTGCATATGCTGGTAATATAACACAAACACGCACATAAAATACAGCAAGCATACACACATGTTTTGACATACAAACAAAGCATACAACACTCAGTAAATCATACATATCAACATACAAAAACATGTAAATCCTATAATCATGCTTTCATACTTGTAAGTCATGATCAATAAAAACAAACATGTAGGTACATCCGCTTGCTTCAAGAAAAACACAAAATCATGCAAATCATATAGTCAAACAAACCATGCTCTATTACCAAACTTGTAAGAACCCAAACCTAACTTAATAGGACCCCTAACGTTGTGAAATCCAAATAAGACCTAGCAAGGTCTTATTTGAATCCCACAAGGATCCAGTTACCTAATTGTCAATTTTATTGGTTGATTCATATGCTAATTGTGAGACACTGAATTTTGAGTCCTAGAAGTCCAGAAGCTAGTGCAGATGAAATAGCCATTTTACAACTGAATAAATAGATGTGTGAGGGACAAAATTGGTATGGAATGTCTAGTAATCATTTCAGGTTTCATTTCCTTTTGATTTGTTTCCTTATTGCTTCAAACTTACCTTATTAGATAAAATTCCTAAAATTAAGGAAGGATAATTCCACAATTAAATTCTAATATTAATCTTACCTTATCTAGCCTTTAAAGTAGTGAAATTAATCCCATAAATACCCTATATAAAGATTATCTGGCCACACTTATCCACACGCACCAAAAACATACAAAATTCGTCAAACCTCAAACCCTACACCATACCCTATTGCTGCCGAAATTTCCTTGATCTTCATCCTAGCATAACTCTCTCATCCTTTGTCAAAATTATGAAAATAATAGCTTGTCGAAAAGATATTTATATCCTCTATCTAGATATCTTTTTTTGGTCATCAGATTTTTAGTTCTTTCTGTTGAAATTCAAGTTGTAATTCATCGATTTTGTTGCCAAAATTGTGTGATTCTTCCTTCAATTGATTTCTATTGTTATTCTTTCAATTCATATGATTGTTTGGCATCTATTCATGTTATAATATCATGAATTCATCCTTTGAATCTTCCCTATACATGAAATCGGCTATGCCGTACCCTTTATTATATTGTTTCCGATTTTGATCAATTGATTAACTTGTTGGTTTCTGATATTGTTTCTTTTGATTATATGTATTATTAACACCTAATCCTTCTTTGTAAACATGAAATCGTAACTGCTTAGGTTCATATACATGAAATCAAAAATTTTCCTATTGTCCAATGCTTAGTGCCAAAATTTGTATGGTTGATTGGGATGGTAACTCAGGTTGATTCTTGTTAAGTTCTTGGCTATCACATCACACATCCAAGATGGAGGCACCTGCGACATCTGATCACGATTTTCTGATACATTGGTTGAGTGGAATTGGTAAGGGAATATAATATTTACTTGATTATTGAGTTTGCATGCATAGTTTGGTTTTTTCTTTGCCTTATAATGTTATATGTGCTTCGGATCCATTGAATAAAAGTAAAGAAATAACTTCTTATTTAGAGACAAGAGAGGTAGGATCTTTGCCTCTTCAGTTTCTTCAGAGATCCTTGTTGTTTGGTTGTTGATGTCAGTGTATGTATTTGTTGATGATTGTATATGTATATGTTGGATAGTGTATGCTTGAATTGCGGATTGATATGTGATCTTCTAGGCTATTCCGAACCCTTAAGATAGGTTATGAGTGCCTAATTTGCGTGTATTTTGCGTATTGAACATGCTGATTGTGTTCTGACATGATTGAGGACACCCTGTTGTGGTATTGTGCTTTGTGCTTACCTGTGTGTGCTTGTACATGTTTATATGTCAAGATCCTTTTTCGGTGACCATTCGCGGAAAATGCTGATGCTCCTTGGGAGAGGAGAGATTCTTACTAGTATGGGAGTCATATAGTGGCAATCCCCAGCTTGTGCACGCTGGATGCCTACTGATGTGTGCTGGCTAGATGTCTTGTCCTGTGTGTTGGCAAGATTCCTTTATCCTTGTGTGGTGGTTTGGATGCCTAGTCCTGTGTGTTGGCTAGATGCCTTGTCCTATGTGCTAGCAAGATGAATAAGCTTGCTGATTAGCTTGTGTGCTAACCTTTTACCCTTTGTGCAGCGAAGCCTTGGACAACATAGGTGGAAGGCGATGGCCTTTCCTATTGATGAGATTGATTGATGATTTACCTGTCTGTGTACTTCTAATTTTCGAAATTGTTTGTAGTCCACCCTCAGCTTTAGCTTTCGGTCCTATCTCTTTTGTGTTGAATGATGAAATGTGTGATTCTTTTTAGTCGTATAGGCTGATCGGATGTTGTTTGGGAGATGTTTCTTTATGATTTCTATAGATCTTATATTATTGTGACCTTACCGAAATTCTTATAATCTCAGCCTGCTATTTTCACCATTTTTAAGGCTTAGATACATTCTTTGTTATTGTGACCTTACCAGTGTGTGAGATCAAGGTTGCATGGTGGGGCGATATTGCATCACATTTGCATTCTTGTTTCCTTGGTTACTTACGCATATAACATAAACTATGGTTGGACTATTTTCTTGTTTTTCAAGTTTCTCATTCGCTTGTTTGTTTACGAATTATGTAGGAGGTTTACTCATTAGATATTTGGATCCCTATAGGACTTGTGTATTGGGATTTCATTTATTAAATTTAAAGACTTTTTCTGATGTTTTTATTCACTCTGTATGTTACCAGGATACTTGTCCAATATTATGCTCCAACCTTTAAAAGCATAAGAATAAAATCGGTTCTAAAGGGGTAAACTTTGTGAGATTCAGATGGGTCTTAGTATGGGTTTATTTCGGTTTCATGGCGGTAAGGGTTCTAATAGGTTGGAATTCTAGTCCTTATAAGTTTTGTAGCCAAGCATGGTTTAGGATTATGATTTGTTATATGCTAATCTTTTTTGTTGGTTTTTTGTTTGTAGGTAGGTACATGCATACACACCCACTCACTAAAGGGCTAATACCGAAAATAATCTGATGCTAAGAAATTGGTTTGAATTATTTGAATGATGTATTAGATTGTTTGGTTTGGTATGTGTTTAAGTGTGTTTTTCCTAAGTTTTGATGGAAGCTTTGTTGTGTTTCTTTGACAATGCCGAGTTTGTATGTATGTGTTTGCTGCCTATTGTTGTGTCCTGCCGAGTGTTCCTATAAGCTTGTCAGGTATATATGATTGATACGTATGCATGTTGTGTATGTTTCTGTATGTTGGTTGCTGAGTATAACTAGTGTGAATCCATGCTTGCCGAATGTTTAGGTGATTGTTCCCGAGTGCTTGTGCATGTTAATATGATTGCCAAGTGTGCATGGTATGTATGCATGTGTTTTCCAAAACTGGTATGGTTGTGTGCTTGTGTGTTTTGTTTTCCAGCATATCCATATAGCCCGATGTACACCTCTCCACCAGCTACTACTTCTTTCTTTGTATCTGTACTATTGGTTATGTGTTGAGTAACAAGTGTGTGTTCGTATAGTATGGCAAAACCGAGTCTACAAAGGGATTGACAGGGTAGGTATGGGGTTCAGGCCAAACAGCAACCTGTTGAGCAACCTGTTCAAGCAGAATGCACAAATTGAGTAGGGAGGGAAAATTGAGCTCGAAAACCAACATGAGGCACCAGCCGCATCAGCCATCGATCCAGTGGTGGCACAAATTCTGAGTGTATGACAAGGAATTTCTGTGAATCAGTAACGTATGGAGGTGTAATTTCAGAATGCTCCTGCACCTGCACCCCTGGAAGAACCTATTCCTCCACTTGAACCTGTACAGCTGGCTCACCCTAAGGAAGTCGAAAGACTCCCAGTCATTATTACGAAGTTGCTGAAGGAAGCTTGTCAACTAGGATGTAAAGATTTCAGCAGTTTAGCCGATGCCACTGTGGCTCATGAATGGGTAGACACCTTGTGTTGAGTGTCTTTGTTCTTATGTATCTCTGACTTGACAAGGTTTCCATCACTCCTTTCTTACTTGAGAGAGAAGCCCTCGCACGGTGGACAGCCATGAGCTTACGATTCGAAGAACGTTTGCCTACTTGGGAAGAATTTCAGTATGAGTTTGAGAAGAGGTTCTATACGACATTCCATAAAAATGAGCAGCGACAAGCTTTCTATAAGCTTGAACAGCGCACCCGTTTAGTTCTGGAATACTAAAAGGCATTAGCGGAGTTATCCCGATTTGCACTAGAGGAGGATCATTTGCAAGATGATTTCAGGATGGGCTGAGTACCGAGCTCAAAACCATCGTTGGTAGGACACCGGTGCAGAATTTTCAAGAACTAATCGTTGCCACAACTGAAGCTGACAAGATCGTACAAATCAAGAAGCAGTCCGCAAAAACTGGTAGCGGATCCTTCAGGTGAGATTCGAAGTTCAGTCGACGTACGAGACCCTATCCTTTAAGGTCCTATCCTCCGAAAAACAATGACAATGGAGGTAACAACAAGAAGAACTTTTCTGATCCGAATTCTAATAGATTTATGAGGAATTCTCAGCAACGTCGATGTTATAACTAAGGAGAGATAGGCCATGTTTAGAAGGAATGTCCCAAACCAAGGCATATCATAGGCGCACCAAATGAGCCGTAGCCCAGGCCCATGAGATAGTTCACCTTGATTGATGTCGAAACTAGCCCTAATGTGGTGGCAATTGAATCGTATGACCGTGAAGAACAGATATCCACTGCTGTGCATTGACGACTTGCTCGACCAGCTCCAAGGCGCAGCTATCTTCTCCAACATCGATCTCAGATCTGGATACCATCAACTACGAGTTCGTGATGTTGATATTCTGAAGACCGCGTTCAGATCGCAATACGGCCACTACGAATTTCTGATTATGCCATTCAGTTTGACCAATGCACCAGCTTTGTTCATGGACCTGATGAATCGTGTGTTCCATGAGTTCCTAGACAAATTCATGATAGTCTTCATCATTGTCATTTTGATTTATTCAAAATCAGAAGAGGAGCATGCTGAGCACTTGTGGATTGTGCTGAATATTCTGAGGGATTGGCGGTTCTTCACAAAGTACTCCAAATGCGAGTTTTGGTTTTGTGAAGTTAGTTTCCTTGGCCATGTTGTTTCTTCCCAAGGGGTGTTAGTTGATCTGAAGAAGATTGAATCCGTAGTTGCTTGGGAACCCCTGCGAACTGTGTTTGAAGTCTATAGTTTCCTTGGCTTAGCCGGATACTACCGTTGCTTCATGGAGAATTTTTCATCGCTTGCTGGACTATTGAAAAAGTTGAAAAGCAAAGGAGAGTCATTTGTGTGGAACGAGAAATGCCAGCAAAGTTTCGAAGAATTGAAAAAATGATTAGTTTCCACACCAATCCTCACCCTACTAGTTAATGGGAAAGAGTACGTGGTGTACAGTGATGCATCAAAATCCGGATTGGATGCGTATTGATGTAAGACGGGAAATTCGTTTCCTATGCTTCCCGACAGTTGTGACAGCATGAAAGCAACTATCCTACGTACGATTTAGAGCATACGGTCGTGGCGTTTGCATTGAAAATATGGCACCATTATTGATATGGGGAGATGTGCTAGATCTTCACCAACCACAATATCATCCTTGAAAATCGAATGTTGTCACTGATGCCTTAAGCTGAAAATTTCATCTTCCTTCCCCATCACTTTTGGCTTACCTGTGCACCCAATACATGCCAATGATGCTGGATTTGAAAGCTACACGTGTGCATCTTGGTACTGATTTTTCTGGTTCATTGTTGGCGGAAATTGAAGTCACGCCTACCTTGATTGAGGAAATCCGGAATCAGCAAATGGAAGATCCAAAGTTGGCTGACATTCAGAAGCAATTATCTGATGGTGTTGATGCCATAGCATTCGATTTTAAAGTGCAAGATGATGGAGTTTTTCTCTTCAGAAACTGAGCATGACTGCCACAAGATGTTGATGTTCATAATCTGACATGATTTGAGGCGCATAGTTCGAAGTTCGCTATCCATCCTAGTAGCACAAAGATGTACCGAGACTTGAAGAAGCAGTATTGGATGCCTTGTATGCCAACAAGTAAAGATCGAGCATCAAAGACCCACTGGTTGACTACAGTCGTTTTTGGTTCTAGAATGGAAGTGGGAGCATGTCATGATGGATTTTGTGACCGGTTTGCCTAGATCTCAATGAGGATTCGATACCACTTGGGTGATCGTAGATCAAATAACAAAATCTGCACATTTCCTTCCTGTTCGTGTGACAGACACATCCGAGAAATTGGTTGTTCATTACTTGGACGAGATTGTTCGATTCCATTGAGTGCCAGTTTCCATCGTTTCAGATCTTGATCCTCGTTTCACATCACGATTTTGGGAGAAATTCCACAATGCACTGGGTTCAAGATTTAATTCAGTATAGCATTTCATCCCCAAACCAATGGTCAATCTGAAAGGACGATTCAAACACTCGAAGACATGCTATATGCGAATGTTCTGGACCAGCATACCGGTTGGGAGTGATGCCTACCATTTGCAGAATTCACTTACAATAATAGCTTTCAGGTAAGCATTGGTATGGCACCTTATAAAGTATTATATGGTAGACGTTGCAGAACACCCATTTGCTGGAATGAAGTAGGCGAGAGATGCCTATATAATCCGGAATTGATTGATCAAGCAACAGAGTAGCTGAACTTGATTTGACAATGGCTAAGGACACTGCATGATCGGCAGAAAAATTATGCCAATAATCAATGAAGGGAGCTGGAATTTGCAGTAGGTGACAAAGTGTTTCTGAAAGTCCCCCCCGTGGAAGGGTTTCTTTCGTTTTCAGCAGCAAGGTAAGCTAGCACCTCATTATATTGGTCCACATAACATTGTCGAGATGAACGACTCTGTTGCATACAGACTTGCATTACCTCTGAATATGGAAAGAATTCACAATGTGTTTTACATTTCGATGTTGAAAAAGTATGTGCGAGACCCTGCTCATGTGCTTGAAAAACCACCAGTTGAGTTTTACGAAGACCTATCCTATCCCGTACAGCCACTTGCCATACTAGATCGGTCAGTTCATTCATTTTGCACTCAAAACGTGCCTATGGTACGAATTGTTTAGTACAATGACCAAATCCAGGAATAGTCTTGGAAGACTGGGAAATCTATGGGTGCAAAATTTCCTTACCTAGTTGTTTAGGTACTTTGCTGAAATTTCGAGGATGAAATTCTTATAAGGAGGCGAGGATGTGTGACCCCGAATTTTGAGTCTTATAAATCTAGAAGCCAGTGCAGGTGAAATGACATTTTTCCCCTAAAAAAATAGATGTGCGATGGCCAAAAATGGTCTAGAATGTCTAGTAATCATTTCTGGTTTCATTTCCCTTTGATTTGTTTCCTTACTGGTTCAAACTTACCATAGGAGATAAAATTCCTAAAATTAAGGAAGGATAATTCCAGAAATAAATTCTAATGATTATCTTACCTTATATAGCCTTTAAAATAGGGAAATTAATCTCATAAACACCCTATATAAAGTGTATCCGGCCACACTTGTCCACACACACCAAAAACACACAAAATTCGTCAAACCTCAAACCCTACACCATACCCTATTACTGCCGAAATTTCCTTCATGCTACCGTAAGTCTCTCATCCTTTATCAGAAT
This sequence comes from Passiflora organensis, assembly GCA_019739055.1. Lineage (NCBI taxonomy): Eukaryota > Viridiplantae > Streptophyta > Magnoliopsida > Malpighiales > Passifloraceae > Passiflora > Passiflora organensis. The sequence goes on from JAEPBF010000185.1 coordinate 30,567, forward strand.
TCTGCAAATAATAGCTTATTAGAAAGATATTTCCATCCTTTATCTAGATATCTTGGGTTGGTCATCAGAAGGTTAATTTTTCCTTGACGAAATTCAAGTTGTAATTTGTCAGTTTTGATGCCGAAATTGTGTGATTCTTCTTTCAATTGAATTCTATTGTTGTTCTTTTTGTTTGTATAATTGTTTGGCATCCATTCATATTGTAATATCATAAATTTATCTTTTGAATCTTCCCTATACATGAAATCAGCATGGCCAACTCTTTGCCCTATTGTTGCCATTTTTGATCAATTGATTAACCTGTTGGTTTCTAATCTTGTTCCTTTTGATTATATGTGTTATTAATACCTAATCCTTCTTTGTAAACATATAATCACAACCCCAAAGGCTTGTATATATGAAATTGCAAATTGTCCTATTGCCATTTCTTAGTGCCGAAATTTGTATAGTTGATTGGGATAGTAATACAGGTTGATTCTTATTAAGTTCTTGGCTATTACATCACACATCTGAGGGGGAGGCAACTGCGGCATCTGATCACTGGTTTCTGATAGGTTTATTGAGTGGAATTGGTAAGGAAATAGGATATCAACTTGATTGTTGAGTATGCATGCTTAGTTTGGTTTTGTCTTAGCCTTATAATGTTATAGGTGGTTCGGATCCTTTGAATAAAGGCAAAGGAATAGCTTCTTGTTCAGAGACAAGAGAGGTAGGATATATGCCTTATCAGTTTCTTCAGAGATCCTTGTTGTTTGCTTGCTGATTTCAGTGCATATACTTGTTGATGATTGTATGCACATATGTTGGGTAGTGTATACTTGAATTACGGATCGAGATTTGATCCTCTAGGCTATAACGAACGCTAAGATAGGTCATGCATATTTCAGAAGCAACAAGAAAGAGGAAGAGGGTTTGAAAAACTAGAATACAAATCCAAACAAATTCAAAGATATGGCATGCGCATTCAATAGGAAAAGGGTGTAAATGAAGTGAAAATTTGTCAAACTGTGCAGCCTTGTTCTCACACCTTTTTTCCCAAAGCTTGCAAAGGGTAACAAACAAAGTGGTGAGATTACAAGAATCCCAGTAGGGTCACAGTATTATAAGTCCTAGGGATTCCCAATCAAACATCTCTCAATAACCAAAAGATTAACACCTAAAACCAGCTAAGATATCCAATTAAAACCGCAAGCATCAATTACATATCATAGGGTAGGCCGAAATTGTGTAGAAAACAAGGGGAAAGACTTAAAATATGTAAGGACCTGAATTTGTTTCACTAAGACCTTTACCGCCTTGAAACCCAAATAAACCAAACCTAGGACCTATGTAAATCTCACAAAGCTCTAATCATCCTAAGTTCCTATTTTAGTAAGTTTCTTTAGTATGTTTTTAAAGGTTTGAGTATGATATTGAACAAGTATTTTGGTAACATACAGAGTGAATAAAAAAATTAGTGGAAGCCTTTAAATTTAATCAATGGAACCACAACACACATGTCTCGTAGGGATCTAAAAGAAAAAATCCAGCAAGTACACCTCCTACATATTTCGGAAACAAAAAATCGAAGGAAGAACTTGAAGAACTAGAAAATAGTCCAATCATAGTTCATGTTATATGCGCAATAAACTAAGGAAAAAGATATGCAAATGTGATGCAATATCATCCCGCTGTGTAGCCTTGATCTCACACACTGGTATCACAAACAGAGGATGTACCTAAGCCTGAAAAAATGGTGAATACAACAGGGTGAGATTACAAAAATCTTAGTAGGGTCACTACATCATAAGATCTGCAAAAATCTTAAAAAACATCTCCCAAACAACATCAGATTTGCCTAGACATCTAAACGGATACCACGCAACCAATAAGTAATCACAATAGGGATAGGGCTAAAAATTATTAGTTGAGGGTGGACTGCAAACACTTCCGAAAATCAAAAGTATAAGGCCAGGAAAAACATCAATCAATCTCATCAACAGAAAGGCCATCCCCTTTCATATGTGTTGTCCAAGGCTTTGTTGTAGACAGGATAAAAGATTAGCACACAAGCTAATCAACAAGCTTATTCATCTTGCTAGCACATAGGAGAAGGCATCTAGCCATCATATACAACTGGGCATCCTAACCAGCACACAGGATTAGGGCATCTTGCCAGCATATAGGACAAGGCATATAGCTAGCACACACAACTAGACATCTAGCTAGCACAAAGGACTAGGCATCCAGTGAGCTCTTGCAGGGGATTGCCACCCATATGACTCCCATAATAGTAAGAACCTCTCCTCTCCTTAGGAGCATCAGCGCTTACCCCAAATGGCCATAGAAACAGGATCCTGACTCACAGACATGTTCAAGCACGCACAAGCAAGTATAAAGCATAGCATTATTGCAGGACATCCTCAATCATATCACAATACATTCAGCATGTTCAAAACGCACAACACATGTGAATTAGGCACACATAACCTATCTCAGGGGTTTGAAACTGCCTAAGAACTTCATAGTTCTTTCTGAATTAAAGCATACGAAACACAAGGCATACACATATACTATTCAACAAGAACATGCACTAAAAACATCAAAAAAACAATAAGAATCTCTGAAGAAACCGATGAGATATAGATCTTACCTCTCTTGTCTCTAAAAAAGAAGCTATTCATTTGTCTTTATTTAAGGGATCTGAACCGCCTGTATCATCATAACAAAACCATACTAAGCATGCATACTTAATAATAAAGTAAACATCCTATTTCCTTACCAATTTCACTCACCAAACCTATTGACACTAAGATAGGGTTCATAAGGGAAATTGCGATTTTATGCATACAAGGTTTAGAGGCTGCGATTTCATGTTAACAAGGAAGGATTATGTGTTCATAGCATGTACAACTGAAAGGAACAAGATCAAAAACTAATAGGTAAGTCAATTGATCAAAATCGACAACAATAGGCAAAGGTGTAGGGCATGCCGATTTCATGCATAGGAATGATTCAAAGAATGAATTCATGATATTACAACATAAATAGGTGCCAAACAATCATATGAACAATAGGAACAACAATAAAAACCAATTGAAGAAAGAATCACACAATTTTGGCACAAAACTCTAGGAAATTGTGATAAGGATTTTCATAGGGAATAATTAACCTTCTAATGATCAAACTCAGATAGCTAGATAGAGTATTGAAAGAGCTTTTCAACAAGCTATTATTTGCAGAAATCTGATAAAGGATGAAAGAATTCGGCTAGGATGAAGGTAAAAGAATTTTAGCAGCAAGGGAAAGGGGTTCGTTTGCTTGAAAATTTTGTGTATCTTTGGTCTAGGAATTAAGTGTGGCCGACTACTTTTATATAGGGTGTTTATGAGATTAATCTTTATACTTTTAAGGATGAATATAAGGAGATAATCATTGGGATTAAATTTTTGAATTATCTCTTACAAATAAATAAAGTGTCATTAATGCTGGAAATGAAATGAGGGTGAAATGAAATCAGAAATGGACACCAAACCTTCTGTACCATTTTTTACATCCATTTCCTCAGGGATAAAATCGTTATTTCACCTATACTAGCTTCTAGACTTCTAGGACACAAAAATTGGGGTCTCATAAAACACTTCTATTTCAGAAGCACACAAGCAGCCTTTAAGATAATCTGATTTTAAAAACCAAGGTTTGTCCCCATATGCCCAAGTTGTCCAAGGCTATACTGCAAAAACGGTAAAACAGTTAAACAACCAATATTACAGCAAGTCTTTTAATTTTCTTTGACATCCAAACTTTAACTGGCCTAGAACACTCTTGCAGCTGCACATGCAAGCCATCCTACCACACAGAAACAGGACATCCGAACGTCCAGACTCAAACTGGCCTATAGGGCGTCCTGACGTCCAGACTTGAACTGGCATACAAGGCATCTTGACATCCGGACTTGAACCGGCCTACAAGGCATCAAGCAAACTCTTACCGAAATAACCATCCATAAACCTCCTAGTTCGGGAAGCAGCTCTCCTCTCCCTAAGAGCAATAACACTTACCTCGCATGGCTAGCAACAAAATGATCCTTCAAATAAAACACAAACAAGGCACATACACATATAGTACACGCATACACAAATCGCATCAAAGGATCCTCAATACAATCACAATACAAATCAAAGATCAATCCTTAAAGTCAAAACCAAATTAGGTAACCTATTACCCTAGTTAATTTCGAGATTCCTTATAGATATATCAACCAATTTCGCAAGAAATTTCAAGAATACTCAAACCATAATCAACAAAAAATCAAGCATACAATCAAAGGGTAACAAAAGGAACCTATGAGGCATAGATCCTACCTCTCACGTGTCTGAATCAGATGCAATCCTTTGCCTTTCCAATAAGATCAGAATCTCCTAAACCATCACAAGGTAAAGACCACACAATACTAAGTCACAAGATACTTAATTAAAAACCAAAGGCATTGGGAATCCTTACCAATTAACATACCAAAATCTAACGACCCAACAATATCTTCCCCCTGAATGTGTGATGTGATGGCCAAAATTTCAGCAAGAAATAACCTGTTTATTCATGCTAATTCACCATGCAAATTTCGGCAACACTTAGGGCTTAATAGGGTATATGTGATTTCAACATTAAAGAGGTTAGAGGTTGCAATTTCATGAAATTAATAAAGGAATAGGAGCCAAAAACTCAAACAATTTAAAAGAACAAGATCTGAAACCAATAGGCAAATCAATTATTCAAATTTCGGCAAACTTAGAGCTAGGAATAAGGCATGCTAATTTCTTCAATATGGAAGATAAAAGGACTGAATTCATCATAACATAACAAGGATAGCACCAAACATCCAAACAATAAAAAGGAACCGGATTTAGAAATATCAGAGGAAGATGGAAGAATTTTGGCACCCATACACATTAGGAATTTCGGCAACAATAAATAAAGAGACGAACTAACCTTTTGCTTATGAATTCTAAATAATAAAAGACATCACAAATAGAGGATTAGAATGAGCTATCACACACAGAAATCTGATGAAAGATGATCAATTTTGGTTTGGGTTTAGGGAGAAAAAAAATTTGGCCAAGAGCGAGAGGGAGAGGGAGAGAGTTTGTTTTTGTGTGAAAAAAAGAGAATAATTGTGTGCTAGATAGGGTGGCTAGCCATGTTAATTTATAGGGTCTTAAAGAGGTATAATTAAGAGATAATTCCCTACTTTTAAGTTTAGAAGGATAATATAAGATTAAAAGAGTAATTCTATTTAAAAGGAAAAATTATCCAATACTTTGGATAATAAGGGATAAAAATTAAGTATAATAAAAATACCAAAATTAAAATAAGAAATATTCTGCAACAACCATTTTAGGCCATCACGATTTCATTTCTTGAGAGGCCAAATAGTCATTTCAGTTGCACCGGTACCTGAGTTCCATTTCTGATATGTGGACTTCTAGGACATCTACCATATGGAGGATCAGGGGTCTCACATCCATGAACACTGCTGGTGCGTTGGTCAAACCGAATGGCATAACAAGAAACTCATAGTGTCCATAACGTGATCTGAAACAGTCTTTGGTATGTCTGCCTCACGAACATGCGACTGATGGTGTCCAGACTTTAGATCAATTTTAGAGAACAGGGCCACTCCCTGTAGCTGGTCAAACAATTCATCTATGCATGGAAAGGGGTACTTATTCTTCATGGTTACATGGTTTAGCTGCCAGTAATCGATACACAACTGCAAAGAATCGTCTTTCTTCTTTACAAACAAAACGGGTTCTCCACAAGGTGACACACTAGGCCGAATGAAACCACGATCCGATAAATCTTCCAACTATTTCTTTAATTATTTTATTTTTTCCAGAGCCACATGGTACAACAGAATATAAATAGGACTCGTACCGGGTAACATCTTGATTCCGAACTCGACTTTTCTAGCTGGTGAAAACTGGCTACATCTTCTGGAAATATATCCGGGAATTCACAAACTACAGGGACAGAATTTAGGTCTGAAGACTCCACGGAATTGTCACGCATATGTGCAAGGTTTGTTGTGCATCCCTTGCTGATCAATCTCTTCGCATCAAGCCAAGAAACCATGCAAGCCAGGAAACCATGCAAGTCAGAACAACTTGCCTATCACCATCAAAATAGTACTCAGAACTATCTGAATGGCTAAACCACACATGCTTTGTAAGACATTCCATCCGGGCTTGGTATTTTTCCAAACAATCCATCCCTATGATCACATCCAGCTCTCGGATGTCTAATGGAATCAGATCCACTTAAATCATGACTGAACATATGCATACAGCATAGCCAATGTACACTAGATCACACGTCAACTGCTCTTCCAAAGGAGTCAAAACCACAATCGGAGGAACCAAAGAAGACAAGGGCCGATCCGAACAAGCTATTTCTCTCAAATTTACAAATGATCTATTCACTCTTGGGTCTATAAAAATTTTAGCACATTGGGAGATAGAGACGGCATCTATCACCACCTCGAGATTGGCACAGGTCTCGGCGTCCATCAAAGTAAAGAGTCTCATAGGTCTTGTCTGTGAACCTGATGCAGATCCACTTGGGGCTCTACCAGTGCACGAGTTGGTGGCTTAGAAGGATTGGCACATCTCTAACATGAGCAAAAAAAACTGCATAACCTTTGTGTATAATCTGTCTTGCACTCATCCATGATATTAAATAAGTCGGCACTACCCACCTGTCTCTCTCCAAAAAATACTCTGTCCTGTGAGACCCCGACCCTTCCTAGTTTAGATGTCTAGGAAGTCCAGGAGCTGATGCAGCTGAAATGACTATTTTGCTCCTGGACTTCCTAGACTTCCTGGACTAATTGCTTAAAAGTAAGGATTTATCTCTTAGTTAAACCTCCTTAGACACCTATAAAAGAGTGGCCAGCGTATCCCACCGAAATATACCAAAACCCACATAGAAATTTCATAATTTATCCCCTTCTTCTCAATTTCCGATTTTTGCCTAAACCCTAACCGAAACTCCTTGATCTTCATCTTGGCATAACTCTCTCATCCTTTGTCGGATTCTTGCGAATAATAGCCTGTTGGAAAGATCTCTTCATCCTCTTTCAAATAATATTGTGTTTTTCATCTGGAGGTTAGTTTTTCTTTACTAAAAGTTAAATCGTATTTCGACAGAACTGCCAAAATCTGCTTGAAATTCAAAATAACATAACTCTCATATCTTTTGTCAGATTCTTGCGAATAATATCTTGTTGGAAATCTCTCTTCATCCTCTATCAAACCATCTTGGGCTTTTCATTTGAAGGTTAGTTTTTCTTTGTTAAAAGTTAAATCATATTTTGGCGGAATTGCCAAAATCTGCTTGAAATTCAAAATAGCATAACTCTCTCATCCTTTGTCGGATTCTTGTTAATAATAGATTGTTGGAGAGCTCTTTCCATTCTCTATCAATTTATGTTAGGGTTTTTCTTCTGGAGGTTAGTTTTTCTTTGCCATAATTTACGTCATAATTTGGCAGGATTAGGTTTCAAAATTGTATGATTCTGCCTTCAATTGATTTCTGTTATTATTCCTCTTATTCGTATGATTGGTTAACATGCATTCGTGATTTTAAAAACATGAATTCATCTTTTGAATCTTCCCTAATCATGAAATCAGCATGCCCTACCTATGCCCTATTGATGCCTATCTTGATCAACTGATTAACCTGTTGGATTCTTGTGAGGACCCGATCCCGGTAAATGGGAACCTCACCGCCGTGCAACCCCGATCGACCCAACGGGTGGATCAATCGGAACCACACAAGGCTTACTGTAAAAATCATTTCCCATTCTTGAAACTTTTCTTTGAAATTGAAGCATGGCACGTTATAATAAAAACTCGGCAAAATCAACAACGGAATTATTAACCGTCAGCGGAAGTCTTTTACACATATCAACCCACGATATAATTCTGTCACACATTTCACATAATATCTCACTGTCATATAAACTTTGCAGTATAAAATTTAAATTCCAGATTCACACGTTTAGCATTACATATGCACACGTCAAATGTATACCTACAACACAAATAATGCCGAGTGTCCAAAATGTGTGGAGTACAATGTCCAGCCCTACGACCAACAATGGAATTGTAACCTAGGGAGCTGAACTGCTAGTCTCTCAATTTAGCCCTGAGGAAAATAAAGCAAGGGGGGTGAGATCAAAGGACCTCAGTGGGAGTACCGCGTCATAAGCACAAACGTTGGAATAGAGGCAGTTACTAAATCAGTTTGTAAAGCAAGTACGTAACACAATTGAGTCTCATGCTCATATATGCACATAACGAAATTCACAATGCACAATCCACAATGCACAATGCACGATGCGCGATGACCAAAACATTATGTAATTGCAGAAAATCATCTTTCTGATACATGGCTAGTATGCCCAAAAATCTACCGGGGCGGACACAAACCACTCCCGAATAATCCCCGCTAAAGGATTACCTGGAAGCCCATTGATGGTTTTAATTTAGCAGTTCAAAACCCCTACCATCAAGGTTGTCCGAAACTGAATGGAGGAAATCAAATTATCAGATTCCATCTCAGTTTCGTAGGTGTGTATGCATACAGCATCATGAGGACTGATAGTTTATAGTGCACTCGAGTAACCATTCATACAGATATATCCTCCATAACCCTCCAAGGTAAGCAACTGTCCCCTCAGCTGGGATCCCCATATACTTACCTAGCTTGATCAAGCATAGTTCGTCAATTCCAGTAAATTCCTAAGAAAATACTTATACCACATTGTTTAGGAAAAACTTGTAATGCATGCTATGTATTTATACAATTCCACATTAGGCCAATCTCACATTTTTAACAAGTCTCCCTTGTGTTGCCACACACTCAGTTACAAGCAGCAATTCACTCAAGGCAACACAATGCACATCACACAACCATCATGCTTAGTTTTGAACATACATTTAATGCGTTCCAAAGTATGACAAGCATTCATATGAGTCTAACATGATTAGTTATCAGAGTACCAGCAATGCCTCTATTCAAATCAAACCATGCAATCCAATTTTAATTAAACAAATCAACCAGTACGCATGTGCAGATGAAACTTAAACTCCCACCTCTTGTCGCGCTGACGACGTACCAGCGATACCTTTGCCTTTCTCAGCTGCCGCAATACCACCTATACACATAAGGCAGTCAGAGAACCGTAAGCTGCCCTGAGTTCAAGTGATCAGAAACTACAACTGAAATTGAAACCTAAAGGACCCTCTCACAATTACCACTCAACACTCCTCTGCAATTGAACAATTTAATGTCACTGCTCAAACTCATACCACTCCATAAACTCACAACTAGTCCCCCTTAATCACAACTCTGACCAGAAAGCATTCACACATCACAATAACACTTAATGAAAAAACCTGTATCCCTCAACTCACATTCCATACATACAGAACTTATCTCAATCAACCAATACACCTAATTCATCAAGAACATTCAAATTCCACCCTCTGACACTGTTCACCCGAGAATTACACAAAACTTTCAGGGTGTTTCCAGACACAATCACTCACTAAATTAACTCAGCAACATTACTAGCAACCTAAAGAAACTATCTTAGAAGCATGGAAACAAGAATTAAACCACTTACCAGTAAAATCTCAATTTTCGTCCAGAATGAAAACAGCTTTAGAAATCACCCCCACCCACCAAACTACCAGTGGAAATGTGTGGAAAACACTAGGGAAGTGTTAGGGTATGATCCCCTAACGATTTCTGAGGGAAAAATGAGTTGAAGGTGAATGTTGGTACTCTTGGATGGTGAAGAGAAAAGAAAAACGGGAAAGGCATTTAGGGCAGATGAAATGAATGGTCTGCTGGGTTTAATGCACAAATGGCAAGACTTAAGTGTAACTAATGGGTTAGCTAGTACATGGGCTGGGTTTAATGCACAAATGGCAAGACTTAAGTGTAACTAATGGGTTAGTACATGGGCTGACACAATGGATTAGGGCTGAGACTGAATTGGGCTAAATCCCAAGGTCTGCCAAGTACAAAAATGCTAATTTCACAGCCCGTATCATCCCAAATGACCCGAATAAAATTTTGTGCGACAATACGGGTGTCTGGAATTTCGGTTAAGCAATTGGGCTTATGAATAGTGTTTGGGCTCGATGAACAGTATTTGGGCTCGATGAATAGTAATCGACCCAAAAATTCATGGTCACTCAAAACGGGTCATAATCTGTCAAATTCCACTGACTCAATCCTCAATCTCGCATTCTATCGTACTCTCGATCACATCTAGACACCCTAAAACACTCAAACACGCTAAGGACTCCCTAAAGCTGAGGCACCCAACATAAAAATTTGTGAATCGAATCTGCACTCTATCGTACACTACTCTCAGAAGGGTGAGGTCTCACAATTCTGATCTTGTTTCTTTTGATTATAGATGTTATAAACACCTATTCCTTTCTTAACTTCATGAAATCACAACCCATAACCTCTTTAATGTTGAAATCGAAAGTTGCTCTATAAACCTTAAGGTGTTGCCGAAATTTGTATATTGAATTAGGGTGAAATATCAAGTGGATTCTTACTAAGTTATTGTCCATCACATCACGCATTCATGGGAAAGATATTGCTGCATCCAGATTGCTAGATTTGGGTAGGTTAATTGGTAAGGATTCCCAATGCCTTTGCTTTTAATTAAGTAATCTTGTGGTTTAGTATTGTGTGGTCTTTGTCTTGTAAGTTTTTAGGAGATTCTGATCTTATTGGAAAGGAAAAGGACTGCATCTAATTCAAACACGTGAGAGGTAAGATCTATGCCTCATTGGTTCCTTTAGTTACCTTATTGTTTGATTGTTTGAATATGAGTGAATTCAATTGCCTATCTTCGTTATATGCTTGCGGAATGTGTGATTATGATGATAGGGAATCTCGAAAGTTGATAGGAAAATAGGTTGCCTAATTCAGTTATGACTTTGAGAATTGATCTTTGATTTGTATTGTGATTTGATTGAGGATCTTTTATTGTGATTTATGTATGTGTGTACTATGTGCGTATGCGTGTATGTGCCCTGTTTGTGCTTTGTTTGAAGGTTCTTTTTTTCGCTGGCCATGAGAGGTAACTATTGTTGCTCCTAGGGAGAGGAGAGATGCTTACAGAACCAGGAGGTTTATGGGTGGTTATTCCCATCAAGAGCTGGCTAGATGCCTTGTAGGCCGGTTAAAGTCCGGATGTCAAGAAGCCTTATAGGCTAGTTCGAGTCTAGACATTAGGTTGCACTGTTTGAGAGTGACAGGAAGACTTGTATGCGCTGCTGCAAGAGTGCTCCTAGGCCAGTTCTAGTCTGGATGTCAGAGACAACTAAAGGGCTTACTTTAATATTGATTGTCTAACCATTTACCCTTTGTGCAGAAAAATCAACACAGGTGGAAAGGGATGACCTTTTCTTTTCCCAGTATCGAGAGTAACCTGATGAGTTTTCGTGCCTGTGTACTTCTGATTTTCAGAAGTGTTTGTAGTCCACCCTCAGCCTTAGTTTCGGCCCTAACCCTTTTGATTAATTCTTGAATTGCGTGATACCCTTAGATGAGTAGGGATGATCTGATGTTGTTTGGGAGATGTTTGATTGGGAATCCCTAGGACTTATGATACTATGACCCTACTGAGATTCTTGTAATCTCATCCCTTCTTTTCTCCCCCTTTGCAGGATTAGGTGTGTACTTTGTTGCTGGTACCAAATGTGTGAGATCAAGGCTGCACGGCTGGACAAATTTGCACCTCTTGTCTATTGAATGCACATGCCATGTCTTTGAACTTGTGTGGATTTGTATTTTGGCTTTCCAATCCCTCTTTCTCTTTTTGTTGTTTTCGAAATATGCATGATACTATTGGTTGATGTTTTAAGATTCCTATGGGACTTGTGTGTTATGTTTCCACTTGTTTTGAGTATTATATAAGTCTTCCACTGATGTTTTCTTTCACTCCGTATAAGCCAGAAATTCATTAATGTATGAATATGCTCCAACCTTTAAGTAGCATATAAATCAACCAATAAAATTGACAATTAGGTGAATTGAGCCTTGTGGGATTCTAATAGGACCTTGCGAGGGCTTATTTGGGTTTCACAATGGTAAGGGTCCTAATAGGTTGGGTTTGGGTCCTTACAGTCCCATCCGAAAAACTGAACCAAACGCTTTCCGTGAAGCACTATATACGAGCTCTGTATCTAGTTAAACAATTTACACCCACTATCACATCAAAATCTCGGATATTCAATGGTTTCGGATCTACCTCTAGCTGCATTATGCCCACTAACAATACACAACCAAAATACACACTACTACAGGTCATCTGCTCACCTAGTGGGGTCAACACTACTATGGGTGGCTCGAGGGGTGACAAGACTCTATTTGCACTCCTAGCTATCCTAGGACCAACAAAAGACCTATTCACCCAGGGATCAAACAGGACTCTAGCAGAATAAGATAATATTATAATAGTACCTATAACGACATCCAGATTGGCACATGCCTCTGCATCTACCAGTGTGAATAGGCGCGTCTGGGGCCTCTGCTGCTCCTACTGCTGAGTTTGACCTGGAGCCTGGCTACCAGATAGTTGACCTGTCTGTGATCTGATCTATGGCCTCGAAGATCCCTGTGAATCCATATGGCTCACACCTGACCTTTATATTGCTGGTAATGCTGGCAATTTGTGGGCAATCTCTGGCTAAGTGTCCAAACTTACCACATGAATAACACCTGAGTGGCTGTGGACATGGATAATGATGATTCTGTCTGCAATTCGCATATGTGGGATGCCCTGCTGGCTTGTTGATGCCAGGAGCAAACTATGCCGACTGTGTACGGGTCACATAAGAAGATGCGTCCTATGAACGGGTTTGTACTGCAGAGTATGGGGTGGACATCCTACTCCTCTGTTGACAGTCAAATCCACCACTATGCCTTAAGGGACCCTTACCAGGCACAAAGTCCTTATACTTCCGAGGCTGCCCACTCTGTCCTTAAACTATCTTCTCTACTTTGATAAAATCCACAACAAGCTCCTCAAAGTTACTACTGGTCCTCGCACTCAGAACCGTTCGAATGTCCCAATTGAGGCCCTACTAAAACTGACTAGCCATCACTGAACCAGCTCGGTCTATCTCTGGCACAAAATGGGCCAATGCTCTCAGCTCAGTCTCATACTCTGAAACTAACTTGTTATCCTAGCAGAGTAAGTAAAAGTCAGACCTCTTGTTATCCTTGAAGTGCTGTGGAAAGTACCTCCTGTTAAATTTTCTCTCAAATTCTTCCTAAGTGGGTTGACCCTTATATCCGTCTATGACTATACTCCACCATGTGGCTACATCTCTCTCCAGTAACTTAGTAGCTAAAATGACTCTGTCTTTAACAGCTATCCTCAAATTCTGAGCTGTCACATCAATCTTGTCTTTCCATACCATGGCCACCATAGCATCACTGGTGCCATAAAAACTCTTGCAGCCCAAATGTCTCGTCTCTTTTAGTAACTTGGACACTTAGACAGGTAACCTGACACTCTATGCCTCCACCTGCTGAACTCTGGGCTTAGGTTGTACCTTAGGCTCTATTATAACCTCTGGCTGTACTGGTGCGTGAGCCTGTACCTGTAGCTACACCTGCAGCTATTGAGCTATTCCACCCTGTACCAACTGCTGTAGAGTGGCCTGAGTAGCTGCCAACATCTGAATTAGAATGGGGTCCTATCCTGCCTGGCCTGCATATGGCCCTTGTGAAACCTGTGACTGTTTTACCTCAGCTGCTGGCCCTACTGGCCCAAGAGCATTTGACCTCTCATCTACATCAACTGCCTCTGCACGGACTCCTCAGACACTAGCTGCTCTACGAGGTCTACCGCGAGGCATCTCTACCAACTAGACACATAATCATATAATGAGCCCTAAAAACAAAACAAGACTACTAGACAAAACTCTATGCTGCACTATGTATGTGCAATGTGAATGTGATCCACTTTCAAAATATGCTATTTAAATGATTTTTGCAAGCATTGTACACATAAACAACCATGCTCCGCTACCACTCTTGTGAACCCAAACTAGGTAACTGGGCTCCTCACTGCCGTGCAGCTCCAATTGACCCAACTTGTGGCCCAATCAGAACCGCGAAAGGCTTAACCTGAAAACTCTTTTCACAAAATATATAAAAATGCATATAAATTTGAAACTTAAAAATGGAGTATGTAACTTTCACAAATCTCGGCATAACATAACCCTTCGCGGAGTACAAACACAAACAGTGGAAGACGTAAAAACACATACAATAGGCCACACGGCCCCAATCATGCATAATCACAAAAAGTCCATCAATCTCAAGTCCAATAATAATAAAATGTGCCTAAGGCAACCTGCTCATCTCATATATTAAATCCAAAAGCAGTATACATAGTTCAAAGCAAGAAATCAACACAACCCGCAAAAGGTTCACATCAATCAATGGGCAAGCAAGCAAAACCAAAAAAAAACATGCATATCACTATCAAAAATATAAAAGAAAATATCAAGTTTCCAAACGTTAAATATGCAGTAGTCCAGCTTTATGACAACCAGGAACGTCAAACTCAAAAGAAGCCCGAGACGTGATCTCTTGGACCTAAACCTGAAAAACAACAACAACAAGGGGTGAGATCTCGAGGACCTCAGCAAGAGTCACGGCATCATAAACAATAACAGGAGAATAAAGGCAATGCACTAAAACTATTCAAAAAAGAATAATTGAAAATAAATATCAAGTAAGCCTATACTAGCTAAATGTACATCCAACCCACACAAACAATACAATCTAGTAAGCCTATGCTAGCTAAACGTGCAAGGGACTATCCTTCTATCTAAGGATACTCATCCACTTACCTTTGTATTGGCCAAGCGCAATTTGTCAATTCCAAGTCACCTAGAAATCATATATATACATATTTTTGTGTTCCTTAAAATGCATATCTCATAATATATTGAAACTAAGTAACAATGTACCATGAAATCAGAAATATCAAGACATATCTTAACAAGAAATCAATCTCTCAACTCAACAAGCTCAAGTGGTTCAAAATCAAGAATCATCAACTCGATTTATTAAATTCTCACATAAACAAAGAATGAGTTCATTAAACTCAAGCTCACCTATAATGCATCAAAACACAGTTATCATGCTCAATAATTTAAACATAATATCAGTGCATAAAAATCATGACAAGCATCGCAATGAACCTAGTATGACGTTCACACACAATGCAAGTGTTGCCTCTACTCAAAACCAAGCATTTATCCAAGTTTTAAATTAATAAAACAAACACAGTTTCGTGCATGTGAATGAGATATAAACTCTCACCTCTTGTCGTGCAGAAGACTCGCTAACAGCCACACTCTTTCCTTTCTCACGAGCCGAAATACCACCTAAGAATAAAAGCAAGCAACCAAGCAACCAACTAAAAAACCACAACGAGAATAAATAGTTAAAATGACTCAAAATTAAAAATAAAACCTAAGATCCCATCTATTCTACTCCTTAATACTATACTAATAATCAAGCACTCAATCCAATCAAAATCAACCACTAAATATACCAAAAATACCACTTGAATCAAAACCAGTGATTTCTCGACAATCCACCAATTTTACCCATAATTGCACCAACAAAAAACCAACCACCCCCAAGCATTAATTCGCATCCAACAAGCTCAAAATGATCAAACACAACCAACTACAACATTAATTTCGCATATAGGCCAAAAATCCCAAAAAACACACTTGAATTCAACCCAAAAATACCAACACACCTCACAAAACTCATGGGAAACTAAAAGAAACCGTTCAAGCATGCTAGACAACTCTAAACTAATGTAAAGCTAGCAAAAATCAACATTAAAAGGGAGTGAAATCAGATGGTTATCCCAAAATCTGATTTTAACCTAAAATACCCAAATTTGGGAAAAATCACCACAAATCAATGAAACACCAGTGAAAGTCTGTATAGAGGAGTTAGAATTAGGATTTGGAAAAAGTTTCAATTGTTAATTTTAAAGAAAAATTAATTTGTGAAGAAAATTAATTTTGGGGGGGGAAAACTTACGTTACTTGTTTGCGACGTGAGGAGGAAAAGGAAGGGGAGAGGGTTAGGTCTGTTGGCTACTTACGTGAGTGAGCTGGTGACTAAATAAGGGTATTTTAGTTATTTTCAATTCTTTTTTATATATATATATATATTTTATTTATTTATTTTCTTTTAATCTGAAAGAAACGTAGGGAATAACCCTCATATGCCCCAAGTGGGCTAAAATAGGGTTAAAGGCTCAAAATATAGAAATTAGACTTTTAAAATATAATTGGACTTAGTGAATCGAAATCGAGCTCACTAAAGGGAAATCGGCCCAAAGGCCTCCGACCACTCAAAATGGGTCTTGAAAACTCACACTCGGATCAAGGGAATAGAGATAAATATTTTACTGGACTCAGGCCTGAAACGACAACCAAATCAAACTAATTATCCTAATGTACATTAAAACTCCGAAACGACTAGTCGTGCAAACTATCGTCACACTACCAATGACATGACACTCTAAACGTCCTAGACTTGACACCTAGGCTCTATGACTATGTCCAGATTATTCGATCAATGGGTAAACTCTCGGTCCTTTATCTAATTGGCTGGTCAAATCGGTCAACTTCGACTAGTCAACTGATCAAACTCACTCAAACCGACCAATCCGGATGATCTGACTGTATCTAAATACTGACTAGACACTCTAAAGGATGGGGTCTCACATTCTTACTTTGATCTTCTATTAGCAAGCTGGACATTATCACCTAAAGGTTTGATTCTCTCCTAAATAGGCATACCGAAGGTGATCTGTGAGGGACTTTAACCCCATTTTAGGGGGCTAAATTATACTTGGCAGGAGTTTTTCATATGTTATCAAGAGTATGACATAATCTATCTTTTCAAAATCAGTCAGGTCCTCCTCGAGGTCACTCAGAACATCAAGTATCAAATCATCAATCTCTATATTGTCTTCATTAAACTTCTTCAAATTAAGACAAGCATCCAAGACAATTTAGAGCTTATAAGGATTGATATTTGACTCACATCTTGTACATAAGACCCTATTGAATCCACCACTGATGTCGAGCCTTTGAGATCAAGATATCTCATGGCTTCGTAGATATTAAACTTCACTGTGTCCATATCAAACTCCATGTGAATCATCATGGACATTAATTTACATTCTAAAGTTTTTTAGGAACAGCCTCCCCAGTAGCATAAGAGAGGTATATTAACCTTCACTTTTCAAAGTATCTCATAAATCTCCTTTTTTCTACGGATTTACTATTCTTAATGAACCTAGAAGGCAATGGCAGCACGGACTGAGTTGTTCTCTGTCGGTGTCTACTAACGTTGTTTTTCCTGAAGGTAGATTCGATCTTAAGATCTAAAGGAATTAATTCTCAGGTCTAATTAGATTTGGGCATACAACCTCAGCGTTGCTTAAACTATTTTGTCTTTTTGACAACGACGCCGGATTTGAGATATTGTCGATACATGCACTAATTACTCTCGAACCAAGTACTGCAAAGTAGGGGTGGTCGAGTCCAGGCTGAACAACTAGAGTGGCAAGTGAGTTGAGTGCCCTCAACATATTCTTCTAATGGGTTGTTGGTTGCCACTAGGCAGTTGCAAAAGGTTGGTTGTTGAAATGAACTCTTGAGTATTGAAAGTAGAGAACTATTGGTTATTTCTACGATTGATGAGTATCTAGTCCAAACTACTGCTTGTACTCATGTTGTGGTCACATGCCCTCTAAAGTATATAGAATATTGTCTCTTTTTAGGTACCTTCAAGGGGCTACCAAGCACAACCTAGCACTCTATAGGCTTAGTACAATTCAGGACCCTTTCGTTTGCTCTCTCTTTGATAACCCTATGTTTTTTTTGAGTAATACGTCGAGTATATTAATAGTAGGAACCGAAATACAGGATGTGGGACAATGATACATTGTACCCACCGGTTGAGCAAAATGAAACTAACGGATACTATAGATGATTATAGTATCGTCCAGTTTCAGAAACTATGCCAATTATCTGGCCAATAAAGAAACAAAATCTCCCACAGGCAATAGATCTAAGCTGTCAATATGTACATCCCTAAGATTCACCTTAGCCCAACAAAAACCATGGCGCAAACCATTAAGGAACAAATCATCCGGGCTGGACACTTCTCCCCTGAAAAGCCTGTGATTCCGGCCTAGCCAAATACTCCAAGCGAAAGAAAATAGCAAGACATACCACACCTGTTTCCAGCGAAACGGGATGGCAAAACCAGTCCACTGTATAAACAGATCAGCCATGGAGCATGGTTGTACCCAACTTAATCCACAGTATTTGAATAATAAGGACCAGCTTGCCCAGGCTTGTTGACAGAGTAGTAAGGCATGATTGGAATCCAGCTCCTGTGATCCGCAAGCTTCGCAGGTACCCTCGCTGGCAGAAAGAAGGCCAATACGTATCAGATGTCCTTTGGTGGACAGCTTCTCCCTGCAGGCTAACCACATGAAGGCTTGCCATTTAGGTGCTCCCTTCTTGCTCCATACATTTGGTATTTGTCGTGCCTCTCTCGTAGTGTAAGCAGCTTCCAGCGATTGATAGCATAATCGAGATGAGAACTGACTCCGTGAATCTCCCCACAATAACTGATCTTCATCCACCTCTGTAGGGATGTAGCTCGCCAACATAGACAGGAGCTGAGCAGCGTCATCGGCCTCCCATGCAAAAAGTCGCCTCCTCCACACAAGGTTCCATCGCCAAACATTCCCTTCCCTGTAACCAAACTGCAAAATAACTCCCTCTTGAGCCAAGGATAGGATGAATAACCGGGGGAATAGGTCCTTCAAGGGAGAGGTACTGCACCACACATCAGCCCAAAACACAATGGTATCTCCTCTGCCTAGTTGCCAACGGTGGAAAGCAGAGATGCACTGACCATTTGGCAAAAGAAGTCTACTGGTCTGCACAATACCTTTCCAAAGAGCAGAAACATTTCTGTTAGCGCATGCAATCCCTGCAGCACGCAAAGTGGGATTATATTTCTGCATAATAACCTGCTTCCACAACGAAACAGAATCGCTGGCAAGTCTGAAGCTCCACTTCGTCAGCAATGCCACATTTCGCCACTGTAAACATCCCAAACCTGCACCCCCATTATCCTTCGCTCTAACTGCCACCTGCCATTGCACTTTACACATACAGCGCTGATCCACTTTACCTGCCCAGAGAAAACATCTCATCCACTTCTCTAAATCCCTCCTTACAGCAACCGGCAATTGGAAAAGAGACATGTAATAAATTGGTAAACTATTGAGCACCGATTTCAGCAACACCAAACGTCCTCCTAATGACAATAAAGATCCTTTCCAAGATGCCAACTTACGTTTAAACCTCTGAATGACCGTCTCCCATGTACTATACCTTCGCGGATGTGCCCCAAGAGGCACCCCAAGATACTGAAAAGGAAGCACCTGCGGCCGACATTGAAGCAAAGACGCCATGTGTGCCACCTCCTCATGAGACACGTGAATGCCCACTAAGCCTGATTTAAAAAAATTAATCTTCAACCCGGACAGCATCTCATAACACCTCAACAATCGTTTGAGATTCAGAAGGCCCTGATTGTCCCCCTTACTGAAAAGAATCACATCGTCAGCATATTGGAGATGCGTTAATTGTAAGGTACCAACCTGAATGCCCTGAAACAAGTGCTGGTCAGCCGCTGTGGCAACCAATCTCGATAGTACCTCCCCCACCAAATTAAACAGTAGCGGCGACAGCGGATCACCTTGGCGTAGGCCGCGCCCCACTGCAAATTCGGACGTTGGCGCACCGTTGATCAATATAGCACACCTTGCCGTAGATATACAGGCCATAATCCATTGGCGCCAACGATTACCGAAACCCATCCGCGTCATAACATCAAATAGGAAATTCCAATCAACCGAATCATAAGCCTTCTGAAAATCCAATTTGAAACACCAGCCACGCCTCTTAGAAATCTTCATAGAGTGAATCAACTCATTGGCAATCATAATCGAATCAGCAATATGGCGACCTTCCATGAAACCGGTCTGAAGGGGAGAAATAAGTTGGTCTGCCACTTGCTTGAGCCGGTGAGACAGTAGCTTGGCAATAATCTTGTACAAACTATTGATAAGGCTGATTGGCCGGTAGGAATTAAAATCAGAGGCACCCGGTACTTTAGGAATCAATGTAATGAAGCTGGTGTTGATCCCACGAGGCAGAAATCCACTTGAGTGAAAATCCTTCACCATTGTGGCAATATCCTTGCCAATCACTGTCCACGCTTTCTTGAGAAAGTAGAAATTATAACCGTCTGGACCAGGGGCCTTGTGACTACCACATGCCCAAACTGCCTGACGAATTTCCTCATCCGTGAAAGGTAGTTCCAAAGTTGCAGCGGAGGTAGGTGAAAGCTGCGGCAATTCAAGATTGCCCAAGTCTAGCCAGCAAGTTGCATCACCCTTAAAAGCCTGCTGGAAGTGGGTGAGTGCAGCAGCCTTGATGTTGGAGGGTTCTGTTATTTCCACACCATTGATATGTACTGCCCCAATGAAATTAAAACAACGCCGCAAGGAAGCACTTGAATGGAAAAACTTACTGTTTTTATCACCCAACTTAAGCCATTGCTGTCTAGATGTCTGGCGCCACATAGCCTCAATTTGCTTCTTCAACTCCCATTTCTGAACTTGCAAAACGTTATAGCGCGCCACCAAATCTGTCCCCAAACTCCGTCTGTTCTGATCCAAAGAATCAAGTTCAATCAGGGTTTGACGCAACTTGTTGTCCAGCAACCCAAAATTTGCGGTATGCCAAGCTGCAAGTTTCTTCTTTAAAAAGGCCAGCTTCTTTACTACCCTAAAATCACCTGGGAAGCATTGCCCTGCCTCCTGCCATGTGGTCTTTAACCACTCTGGAAAATGTCTATCTGTCCACCAAACATCCCACGTTCGGAAAGGTCGGGAGCCCCAAAAGAACGTATCTGTTTTCAGGATGAGGGGAACATGATCTGAGAAGCCTTTATCACCAGTGTATAGCCTATGTTGGCTAAAATGCTGACACCAGATTGGAGATGCTAAAACTCGGTCTAGACGAGACGCCCTACTTGCAGTAAACCACGTGAAGTCCTTGCCAAGAAGTGGCATGTCAATCAAACCACTACCATGAATGAACTGCAGAAAACACCTTGCTGCAGCGGGATTAAAGTGACTGCCAATCCTCTCCATGGCATTTACAGGCTCATTAAAATCGCCCAGGATAACCCAAGGAGCCTCATCCAACGCTTTCCGCTGGTGCAGTTCTTCCCATAAACATCTACGCTCTGCCTCAAGGTTGGGAGCATGTAAACCAACACATACAAAACTAAACCCAGACACTCTGATACGCATCTGTAATAATAGCCACCGCGCATATGTTTCTACTCCAGTAATTTGAACCAGGGAATCATTCCATAAACAAACAATGCCACCAGCCCTGCCTTGAGCATTGATAGCTGTCCACTTAACATTTGTCCCAGGCCAAAGACTACCTGCCAAACGATCAGTAAAGGCTTCCCTTTTAGTCTCACATAATATCAACACGCTAAGTCTCTCCTTACAGATAAGATTACGAATTTGTCTCAGTTTCATCCTACCCCTGCACCCTCGAATGTTCCACATAGCGAAATTTATCATGACAAAGACGACATCCCTTCGCAAGCATCCATTTCCCTGCACTAACGCGTGCAGTGGCTTGCCTCTCCTGACCTTCCTCGATAATCCTTGTCTTGAGCTTCTGACGAATAGCTGCTTTGGTTTGTTTCTTTCGAAGACCCAAAGTATCCATGACTGTTAACGTTTTTTGGACTTCCAGATCAACAGAACAGGAATCTGGAATCACACTTCGCGACTGAAACTCTCCTCTTGTCCCAGAACACTATCTTGGGTGGCTGCCAGAAAGGAAGGGTCCTCAGCAACCGGTGGAGCCGCGAACAACACCACCTGACTATTTCCTCCCGACGTCAGACTGCCTGTGGATTTAATATGCTTGAGTTTCTTCTGTTTACCCAGGCGATTGTGAGCTGCTCTGCCTTTGTCGCCCATAGTCGAGGCCTTGGCACCTTCCTTGCGCATTCTAGCAAAAGCCATCTCAGGCTGTATAGGCGAAAGGGCATGGGACTCCTCTCCAGAAGTGTTATGCAACAACACAGAGGTGGCCATACGTGGGGGTAAAACCTCTCGCATATCACTCTTCTCTTGCCTCCCCTGGAGCACATCAGGGGCAGTAAAATGACTGGTAGACCCCCCAGCATGAGTGGAATGACTAGGTAGCCCTTCATTTAACTGTAGCTCTTGAAGCTGGTATTCCGTTGTTGACTTCTTCTCTGAACTAGATGGCAGAAATATCCTGCTAGGCCCCTCAAGTCCCTTATTTACATTGACCATCATACTTACTCCCACACGTGGGACTTCCTGGACAAGCTGCTGACAAGAGCCTCGAAATTCTGCAGGAGACATGCTGCTGCTGTCCTCTCCAGACCTACTCTGCCTCCCTTCAGACAATGGATGCTTGATAGGGACAGAAAAGTTGTTGCTGGCACCAGAACCAGTAATGTTTTTGGCCACCTCGGACCCCACACCAATTTTCTCCTGGATTTCCAGAATGCAAACCGAAAACAACTTACCAGCAACCTTGAACTGGGCTTGATGATTTATCTCCAGCTGAATGCCAGTTACCACCTGTAACACCGCTGCATCAAGACAAGACCAGCTGATGGTCTGGCGATGCACCTGAACTATTGATCCGATGGGGAGGAGGACCTGCTTAAAGGCATCTTCACACCAGACATTCAAAGGAAGGCCCTCAATTTTCACCCAGCAAATTCTTTGAGGACCCATGTCATCCTGACGCCAAGGATGGATATCAACAAACATTCCATTCCAGTAACTGAAATTATTAGTGAGCTCACTAGTCATCAACTCATCAGAGGCGAAAGTGAGAAGCCGTTGATGACCCCCCATTGCAGTGCACTCGACCCCCACTGGCAGGCCAAGCGGGTGACAGCAACCTGGACGTAAAATACCCACAGCACTTCTCTGTAACCTAGCTTGAGCTCCAGCATCAGGAGAAAGCTCCACAGGGGCGCAGGCTGGTATCTGGGAGGCAGGTGCCACAGTGGCCTCCGCATAAGTACGGCTGTCACGCTCCTGGAACAACCTGGAAGGGGCCACTGTCGATGGGGGAGGATTCACAGATGTCGGAATGGTTCTGCGAGTGCCAGAAGGTAGTGGGCTACTTGGACCAGCAGGATGAGTATAACGAGCTACATTGAACCTCATTCGTGTATGGCCACCGATCAGGGAATTGAGTCTCCTTTGTCTAGTAACTTCCTGTACTCCACACCTCACAAATTTGGCGAAACCAAAACGGGAACCCCGCCTGGATTGTCTAGCGGATATAAAGACATCAACAATGGGTTCAATGGCAGCTATTTCTTTAAAAAGTTTGCCTGAATACCAACCCTCTGGTATATCTTCAATATAATAGGAAATGTACCGCTCAGAATTAAACACCTTATCTGGTTTCCATAATGGAGGATTGAACTTCGGAGCTGGTGATAGAGGGGGCGGAGGGGGCAGTCCATGGGTGAGGCGAGCAGCAAGGTTAATGGCAATGGGTATGGGTGGAGGGGGGGGCGGAGGGGTGGAGAGAGGGGGGAGGGTTTTGGCTGTATGCATGTCAAACTTCGACAGTTGATAACCCTATGTTGGATTGCTAACTTACTCAATCCATAGTTATCCTTGCCTTACTCTAGTGTATCACTCACTAGTATGGTTTCACCTACTATAGTTCACCACTCGTGTATCACTCATTGGGTGTGTCACTCCTAAAGAATACAATCTCGACTTCTTTTGGCAGTAAGAATCCAACCTCTAGTTGATAAGAAATGAAAAGTATAAGTTCTATGTAATGGTGCGAAGGCAAGACGAAAGGAAAAAAATAATTCACAAAGGAAAAGTGCTAGCCTTACAAAGGCCATGAAAAATACAATAGTCGGAACTAGAGTAGGATTTCTGGCCAGTTTATACATCAAACACAAAAAGAAACTAGAGAATGCTAAAATTTACTAAACTGAATATAAAATGAGCTAAATGGCAAATATGCTCTAAACTTTAAAATGACAAGTCACATGGCATTATGGACTTATTTATCATCGACAGGACGCACGACTCACTCTAACAATTTACCTAGGTATTATGTTTGTGTCTACAGATCATAGGTAACCTATAGATCTTTCGGTTTACTCAGTCAAACCTGATTAACTCTCCAAAAAGTCCAGCCTTAAAAAGACCGAGTCTCACATATTGTTTTTAATTGTTTTGCTCTTGATTTCAAAATATCTTGCATTTGTATTCTAGGAAAATATTTTCTCAGTTTTTATTAAATATTTTCGTTAAGCCTTGCACCGAGTACAATAGTGACATGAAAATTTATTACTTAATGAACTTGGCAATAAATTGATGAGTTCCAAAGTAGAGTAAGTAGAGTACAGTGCATGACATAGTCTTGTAAACTATATAACTTCGTCATTTTTGTGGATCGACTTCAAATTCAAAAACATATTTACTTGATATGGCTATTTGGTATGCATAATTTTGAATTAAATGTTTGTGAAGCATAATTCTACGTTTACCACCCTCGATCAATTGTCTCTCTATCTCACACTTTTTTTTATTCCTTTGGTTAGTTAATTGACTAAGTCAACATGTTATGAGAAATTGTTAGTTGAGGTTGTGTGATATTTGGTAATTGCGAATGTTTTAATCCTTTTGAATTTCCTTATATGCGTATTGTCACACCCCATATTCCGTGGTGTCGTAACATTACTCCCTTCCCTCTCAGGCGTATAGTACTTATATGTATTACCAGAAAATTCTCCTTGGTGACAAATACAAACACCATACAAGGTTGTGACTATGTATTGTATTTCCCATTATGCGATTCTCAACCAGTCAAAAACATGTACATATTTAAAAGTCTTGCATGGTGATACTCAGAATCAGCAACAGAATTATATGCGGAGTTTTAAAGCGGAATGGTATGTCACAAAAACATATGGTTTATTTATCTCACAACATATGATCCCATAGGTCCCAAAATCTTAGTTATAATAACACAAACACACAATATTCACATGAGAGAGCCGAAGCTCCTCGGAGTTTGCACATAGCAAGGTCCTTAAGACTGTATCCACCACGGGATCATTCACACAATGTTTAGTAGTTTATGAGTGTATCGGGTTCACACAAATCCAACAAAACAAACAATAGTTTCAAGGAAATTCCATGACAAAGATAGTTTCCATCAGTAGCAAGTGTTTTCTTGCATATCACACATTTCCTCAAACAATGCATTTCAACATGTAAATAATTGACGGAAACACTAAGGTTAGTCCACTCACCTTATTCCAGTGGTACTTGATTGGGTCCCACACGAAGGTCTAGTGCACACTCTTCAACACCTATATAAATTCTATTTGATAATTTTATTTAATTCCTCAATTTTTAAGATAATAAATCAAAAATTGAAATCACTTGGCCCTTTCTTAGTCCTACGGATCTCGATCTACCTATACGAACCTTTCCAAGATTCTTCCCGATGCTTCCTAAATTTTTATAAACTTCTAATTTTTATACCCTTCAAATCAAATCCAAAATAATCAAACTATACATCATTGAATTTCTTATGTTTTTATTTTATTTTTCAGAATATTTCTAGATTTTTTTTCCATTTTCTACCTATTCTTCTCAATTTTTTCTTTATTTTTCAGATAGTAGAAGGATTCTTAATTTTAATTAATAGTCTTCATACACGCTATAAATTTTATCCTTCATTACTTACATATACATATAAATATATGTATTTCTAACCTTATACGACATCCCAACATTTACCTAAATTGTATTTTTTTCAAAAAAGTTTTAAATCTTCACACCTATTTGCAGACATTTTCAAATAATAAGCAGCAGAAAACAAAACTTTCCTATTGGAATATTTTCAAGCCTATCTATAGGCATTTTCAAATAATAAGCAACAGAAAATAAAACTTTCCTATTGGATTATTTTCTCTTGCTGAATTGTTGAATCAAATGTTTGTGAAGCATTATTCTATGTTTACCACCTTATTTATACCCTGGATACAAAACTAAAAGATTATGAAATAAAATTTTAAAATGGATAAAATATCCCCAAATGGGTCAGAATTATATTCTAAACCTAAAATATTAATTTGGACTTTAAAAACACAAGTGGGACCTTTAAGAAAAAGAAAAGGAATAAAACCCAAAAGTTCTTTTGGGTTACTCAAAACAGGCTTGAAAATCACATAAAAGGGTTTCAAAGGTCAAAATAAGAATTTCTATCTCAATCCCAAACTGAATATAAAATGAGATAAACAACACATATAATCTAAAACTCTAAAATAACACCGCCAGTTAAGATTGCCAATGATTTTTCGTATCTCGCACAGCCAGTAGCTATTGTTTACCGAGCCATCAGGCAACTCCGTACAAATAGTATTCCGATGGTCTGAGTATTATGGCACAGTGGTCAAACCTAGGAGTTTTTATGGGTGAATGAGGAGTCGATGTGGGAGTGATATCCACATCTTTTCCAGTAGCACGGTACATAAATTTCGAGGATGAAATTTTTGTAAGGTTGGGAAGATGTGAAACCTCGTCCTAGTTGTATGTCTAGTCAGCACGTTTAGGTATAATCAGCATTGTTCTAATGGTCCATCTGTCCATTTAACACTTTGACTGAGACGAAAATTGAGGCAGTGGAAAATTACCATTTTCTCCCTATCAGACCTGAACTTGTTTTTGGGCTTATTTTGAGTAGCCAAGTGTTTTCAGGTCATTTTGTGTCTACAGCTCTCAGGTAACCTATAGATCTTTCAGTTTACTCAGCCAAACGTAGTTAACTCTCGAAAAAATCCAGCTTTAAAAAGACAGGGTCTCACATGTTCTTTTTAATTGTTTTGCTTTCGATTTCAAAATATCCTGTATTTGTATTCTAAGAAAATATTTTTTTTATTTTTATTAAATATTTTCATTAAGCCTTGCACCAGTTATGATAGTGACAAGAAAATTTGTTACGTAATGAATTTGGCAATAAATCAAAATTGGTATATTGTTCTCTTGCGAAGCCCATTGTTATGTTGTCAATTTAATCTTTTCGTTAAGAACATTAATTTTATTGCCAATTTTGACAGCATACTATTTTCCTCTTAAATTTCTTTGGCTCTAGCCATTAATATTACTTTCTTGTGAAGCGTCACTCTTTCTTTTGTTTATTTTGTTAAAAAGAATGGCATAACTAATCTAATAAGTGTCCTCATGCCTTAAACTTTTGCTCAATTGGCTCCTATCCCTTCTTCCTATGGTTGAGCTTCTTTGAACTCCGGACCAAATTGCTGTGTCTATGCTTAGTCTTTATTTGGCAAAGAAAGGACTTTGATCGCTCACATTCTGAGATTGTTGCCGAATAAACATTATGAAGTACAACTTGTATGTGCGACATCGAATTTTGAGTCCTAGAAGTCCAAAACCAATGCAGGTGAAAATACCATTTTGACCATAAAAAAAAAGGATGTGTGATGGCCAAAATTGGTAAGGAATGTCTAGTAATTATTTTTGATATTAATTCCCTTTAATTTGGTTATTTATTGCTTAATAATTACCCTAGAAAATAAAATTCTTAAAATTAAGAAAGGATAATTACAGAATTTAATTATGATAATTATCTTACTTTAATCTAGCCTTTAAAGTAGAGAAAATAATCCCATAACCACCTTATATAAAGGGGAAGTTGGCCACACTTAAACCTTACACAGAAAATACACAAAATTCATCTAAACAAAAACCCTACACCTCCCTATTACTGCCGAAATCTTCTTGAACTTCAAACAAGAATAATTCTCTCATCCTTTGTTGGATTCTTGCAAATAATAATTTTTTGGAAAGCTCTTTCTGTTCTCTTTCCAACCATCTTGGTTTTTTTTTGTCTGAAGGTTAGTTTTTCTATATTGAAAGTTAGGTCATATATCGGTGGGATTCCTAAAATCTACTTGAACTTCAAAATAGCATAACTCTTTGATTGTTTATCGGATTCTGGAAAATAATAGCTTATTGGAAAGCTCATTTCATCCTCTTTCCAACCATCTTGTATTTTTTTTCTGGAAGTTAGTTTTTATTTGTCGTAAGTTAGGTCATAATTCTTCGGGATTAGGTTTCAAAGTTGTGTGAATCTTCCTTCAGTTGATTTCTATTGTTGTTCCTCTTATTTGTATAATTGTTTAGCATCCATTCATATTGTAAAACCATGAATTCATCCTTTTAACCTTCTTTATACATGAAATCAGTATGCCCTACCCTTGGTTTACTGTTGACTATCTTGATTAATTGATTAACCTATTGGATTCTGATCTTATTTCTTTTTATAATACAAGTTATAAACATTTAATCCTCCTTTGTTAACATGAATTCGCAACCTTTACACCTTGTATGCATAATTGCAATTCTTTCTTGTGTCCTATGCTTAGTGCCAATATATATTGTTAATTGGGATGATAACTCAGGTTGAATATTGTTAAGTTCTTGGCTATCACATCACACATCCAAGGGGGAGGCATCTCCGACATCTGATCACTGGTTTCTAATAGGTTTGGTGAGTGGAATTGGTAAGGAAATAGGGTATTTACTTGGTTTATAAGTATGCATACTTAGGTGGTTTGGAACTACTAAATAAAGGCAAAGGAATAGCTTCTTATTCAGAGATAAGAGAGGTAGGATCTATGCCTCATCGGTTCTCCAGAGATCCTTGTTGTTTGTTTGTTGTTTTCGATGCACACCTTGTTATTATTGTATGGAAATTGATTGTATAGAGTATACAGGAATTGCGAATTGAGATATGATTACTTAGGCTATACAAAACCCTTGAGATAGGTTATATGTGCCTAATTTGCATATGTTGTGTATATTGAACATGCTAATTGCATTCTGACATGATTGAGGATACTTTGTTAAGGTATTGTGCTTTGTGTTTGCCTGTGTGTGCTTGTACATGTTTGTGTGTTAGGATCCTTTTCCAGTGGCCATTCAGGGTAAATGCTGATGCTCCTTGGGAGAGGGGAGGCTCTTACTGGTATGAAAGTTGTATGGGTGGCAATCCCCAGCTTGTGTGCACTGCCTAGTCCTGTTGTGCTGGCTAGATGCTTAGTCCTTTGTGCTGGCTAGATTCCTTATCCTTTGTGCTGGCAAGATGCCCTAATCCTGTGTGCTGGTTAGGATACCTAGTCCTATGTGCTAGCTGCTTGTGTGCTAACATTTTACCCTTTGTGCAGCAAAACCTTGGACAACACAGGTGGAAGGGGATGACCTTTCTTTTTCCTACTGCCGAGAGTAACCTGATGTGTTTTCCTGCCTGTGTACTTTTAATTTTCGAAAGTGTTTGTACTCCACCCTCAGCCTTAGTTTTGGCCCTAACCCTTTTGGTTGATTCATGAATTGCATAATACCCTTAGATAAGTAGGGATGATCTATTATTGTTTGGGAGATGTTTGTTTAAGATTTATGTAGATTTTATGATGCTGTGACCCTACTAAGATTCTTGTAATCTTATCCTATTGCTTTCACCATTTTTCAGGCTTAATCCTGTTGCTTTCACCTTTTTTCAGGTTTAGGTACATTCACTGTTCGTGGTACCAGTATGTGAGAACTAAGGCGGCACAGCAGGGCGATATCGCCTCACTTTTGCATACTTGTCTCCTTGGTTGCTTGTACATATAACATGATCATTGATTAGACTATTTTCTGGTTTTTCAAGATTCCTCCTTTGTTTGTTATTTCCGAATTGTGTTGGAGGTTCACTTGCTGGTTATTTGGATCCCTATGGAACTTGTGTATTAAGAATTCATTGATTAAATTTAAAGATTACCGCTGATGTTTTATTCACTCCGTATAATACTAGAATATTTTTCCAATATCATGCTCCAAATGTTAAAATCTTAAAAGAATTAACATGCTAAAATCGAAACTAGATGGATAAGCCTTGTGGAATTCAGATAGGTCGTGGTTCGGGCTTCTTTGGGTTTCATGACGGTAGGGGTTCTAATAAGAGCAATTAATAATAGGTTAGGATTTGGTTACAGGTTTGGTAGCCATGCATGGTTTAGGGAATATAATTTGTTATATAATAATTTGTTTATTGATTTTGTGTTTGTGGTATGTACATGCGCACACACCCAGTCACTTAGGGGCTAATACCAAAAATAATCTAATGCTAAAAAGGGATTGGTGTATAATATTTAAATAATGAAATTGATAATTTGACTTGCTATGTGTTTATGTGTATTTTTATGCCCTATATGACTTAATGTGTTTGCTTTGTTTAACTATTGCCGAATGGGTATTGTTGATGCATGTTTTCCTTCCGAATGCTTATGTATGTTTTGTATTATAATTCTAATTCCTAAGAGTGTTGCCTAATGTCCCTGTGTGTTTACGGAATGCTTGATGATTGTTTGTCGTGCTTATATGTCTGTATTGATGTAACTGCCAAGTGTGCATTTCATGTGTACATATGATTTCCGAAATTTATGGGTACTTGGGTGCATGTGTATTTTGTTTTCTAGTATATGCGTATCATTCGGTGCATGCCTCTCCACCAGGTACCACTTATTTTTATAATTTTGTATTTGGGATATGTGTTGAGTGACGATTGTGTATTCATATAGTATAGCAAGGCCAAGTGTACAAAGAGGTTGATGGGGTGGGTATGAGGTTCAGGCCGAACAACAACCTATTGAGCAAGAGAAGCTGAGTTCACAAATTGAGTAGAGAGGGCAAGCTGAGCACAAAAACCAACCTGAGGCACCAGCCGCACCAGCCAACGATCCTATGATGGCACAATTCCTAAACGTATTGCAAGGGATTGCTGCAAATCAGCAGTGTATAGAGACGCAATTTCAGAATGCTCTTGCACCCATGCCCGTGGAAGAACCTACTCTTCCACTTGAACCTGTACAGCCAACTCATCCTAAGGAAGCTGAGAGACTTCTCGTCGTGATTAAGAAATTGTTGAAGGAAGCTCAACAATTGGGATGCAAAGATTTCAGTGGTTCAGCCGGAGCTCCAGCAGCTCGTGAATGGATAGACACCTTGTGCCGAGTGTCCTTGTTCTTGCGTATCTCGGATGATGACAAGGTTTCCATCGCCACTTTCCCACTTGAGGGATAAGCCCCCGCATGGTGGACAGCTGAGAGTTTGCGATTCGGCAATCATTTGCTTACTTGGGAAGAATTTCGGTATGAGTTCGACCAAAGGTTTTATATGAGATTCCATAAAAACGAGCAGCGACAAGCTTTCTACAAGCTTGAATAGGGCACCCGTTTGATGCTGGAAAACAAGAAGGTATTAAGGGAGTTGTCCCAATTTGCACCAGTGGAGGCTCACACACCGTACCAGCTTGCAAGACTGTTCCGGGATAGGCTGAGTACCAAACTCAAAACCATCATTGGTACAACACCGGTGCAGAATTTGCAAGAACTAATTGTTGCCGCAACTGAAGCTGAAAATATTGTGCAAACCAAGAAGCCAACCACAGCTACTAATGTCGGATTTTTCATGTGAGATTCGAAGTTAAATCAGCGTACCGAACTCTATGCTTTGAGGTCCCATCCTCCAAAAAACAATGACGGCAATAGAGGTAACAACAATAAGAACATTTCTGGTCCGAATTCTAATGAATCCACATGGAATCTGCAGCCACGTCGATGTTATAATTGTGGCGAGATAGGCCATGTTCAGGGGGACTGCCAAATACCAAGGAGTATTACAGGCATACCAAATGCAGGCCGAGGTGGGTATGCCAACCCCACAAAACCACCAACACGCACACCAGGAGAACCACCCAGAAGATCCATGAGTGAGGTGCAACCAAGACCAACACGGCTATTTACCCTGACTGATGCCGAGGCTAGTCGTGATGTGGTGACAGCTGAATCATGTGAATGTGAAGAACAAGTACCCTTTGTCACGCATTAACGACCTGTTTGACCAGCTCCAAGGTGCTGCCGTGTTTTCCAAGATCGACCTCAGATCTAGATACCATCAATTGGGAGTTCGTGATGCTGATATTCCAAAGACCGCGTTCAGATCGCAATACAGCCACTACGAATTTCTGGTTATGCCATTCGGTTTGACCAACGCACCAGCCGTGTTCACGGACCTGATGAATCGTGTGTTTCTTGAGTTCCTGGAAAAATTTGTGATAGTCTTTATCGATGACATTCTGATTGATTCAAAATTGGAAGAGGAACATGCTGAACACTTGCGAATTGTGCTGAATATTTTGAGAGATTGTCGATTGTTCGCAAGGTACTCTAAGTTCAAATTCTGGTTATGCGAAGTTGTTTTCCTTGGCCATATTGTTTTTTCCCAAGCCATAGTTGCTTGGGAACCCCCGCGAACTATATTTGAAGTTTGTAGTTTCCTTGGTTTAGCTGGATACTACCGTCGTTTCATGGAAAATTTTTCATCACTTTGTAGACCATTGATGAAACTGACGCGCAAGGGCGAGCCATTCGTATGGAATGAGAGATGCCAGAAAAATTTTGAAGAACTGAAAAACCGGTTAGTTTCTGCACCTATCCTCACCTTACCAGTCAGTGGGAAAGAGTACGTGGTTTACAGCGATGCATCAAATCCGGAGTTGGATGTGCATTGATGCAAGATGGGAAAGTAGTCACCTATGCTTCCCGTCAACTGCGACCGCACGAAAGCAACTATCCTATGCATGATTTGGAGCTTGCAGCCGTGGTGTTTGCACTGAAAATATGGCGATATTACTTATATGGCGAGACGTGCCGAATCGGCACCGACCACAAAAGCTTGAAGTACCTCCTCAAGCATAAAGAATTGAATATGAGACAATGAAGATGAGTGAAGCTGATTAAAGACTACGATTTGATCATTGAATATCATCCTGGAAAAGAAAATGTTGTTGCTGATGCCTTAAGCCAAATGTTTCATCCTTCATCTATATCGGGTTTGGCTTACATGCGCACCCAATACACGCCAATGTTGCTGGATTTGAAAACTACCTATGTGCATCTTGGCACTGATTAATCTGGTTCGTTGTTGACACGAATCAAAGTCACGCCTACCTTGATTGAGGAGATCCGGAATCAGCAATCAAAAGATCCAAAACTTATTGAAGTTTGGAAGCAACTATCTGATGGTGTTGATGCCATAGCTCGCGATTTTAGAGTACGAGATGAAGGAGTTCTTGTCTTCAGAAACCGCGTATGTGTTCCACAAGATGTTGATATTCGTAATCTTATTTTATCTGAGGCTCATAGTTCGAAGTTCGCTATCCATCTTGGTAGCACAAAGATGTACCGAGACTTAAAGGAGTAGTATTGGTGGCCGAACATGAAATGTCACATTGCTGAGTTTGTTGCCTGATGCCTCGTATGTCAACAAGTAAAGATCTAACATCAAAGACCCGCAGGGTTACTACAGTCACTTCCAATTCCAGAATAGAAGTGGGAGCATGTCACAATAGATTTTGTGACCGGTTTGCCTAGAGCGCAGTGAGGATATGATGCCATTTGGGTGATTGTAGATCGATTGACGAAATCTGCACACTTCTTACCTGTTCGTGTGATAGACACATCTGAGAAATTGACTGTTCGTTACTTGGAAGAGATTGTCCGATTCCATATAGTGCTAATATCCATAGTTTCAGATCATGACCCTCATTTCACATCACAATTTTGGGAGAAATTCCAGAAAGTGCTGGGTTCAAGATTGAATTTCAGTGCAGCATTTCATCTCCAAACTGATGGTCAATCACAGAGGACGATTCAGACACTTGAAGACATGCTACATGCGAGTGTGTTAGACCAGCATACCGGTTGGTATCGATGCCTACCATTGGCCGAATTTGCTTATAACAATAGTTTTCATGTAAACATTAGTATGGCACCTTATGAAGCACTATATGGGAGACGTTGCAGAACTCCCATTTGCTGGAATAAAGTAGGCAAGAGACACCTAGACAATCCAGAATTGATTGATCAAGCAACAGAGCAGTTGAACTTGATTTGGCAATGGCTAAAAACAGCCCAGGATCTGCAAAAAAACTACACCGATAATCGATGAAGGGAGCTGGAATTTATGGTAGGTGACAAAGTGTTCTTGAAGGTCGCCCATGGAAAGGAGTCCTTCATTTTCAGCAGCAAGGTAAGCTAGCACCTCGTTACATTGGTCCATATGACATTGTCGAGAGGATCGGCCCTGTTGCATACCGACTTGCCTTACCTCCGAATACGGAAAGAATTCACATGTGTTTCATGTTTCAATGTTGAGAAAGTATGTGTGAGATCCTATTCATGTGCTCGAAGAACCACCAGTAGAAGTTGCTGAAGACCTATCCTATCCCATACAGCCAGTTTCCGTACTAGATCGGTCAGTTCATCAGCTTCGCAGTCGAAACATGCCTATGGTACGAATTGTTTGGCATAATGGTCAAATCAAGGAACAGTCTTGGGAGACTGAGAAATCTATTCGTGCAAAATTTTCTTACCTGTTTTCTTAGGTACTTGTGCTAAAATTTCGAGGACGAAATTCTTATAAGAAAGGAAGGATGTGAGACCCCCGAATTTTGAGTCCTAGAAGTCCAAAACCTAGTACAGGTGAAAAGACCATTTTTGCCCTAAAGAAAAGGATGTGTGATGGCCGAAATTGGTAAAGAATGTCTAGTAATTATTTCTGGTATTAATTATTTTTAGTTTGGTTCTTTATTGGTTGATAATTATCCTAAAATATAAAATCCCTAAAATTAAGGAAGGATAATTACATAATTTAATTCAGATAATTATCTTACTTTAATCTAGCCTTTAAAATCGGAAAATTAATCTCATAACAACCTTATATAAAGAGAAAGATGGTCACACTTAAAACTTACACAAAAAGTACACAA
Source organism: Passiflora organensis (assembly GCA_019739055.1). Classification (NCBI taxonomy): domain Eukaryota; kingdom Viridiplantae; phylum Streptophyta; class Magnoliopsida; order Malpighiales; family Passifloraceae; genus Passiflora; species Passiflora organensis. Next base: position 65,738 of record JAEPBF010000185.1, read on the forward strand.
AATTCGTCTAAACAAAAACTCTACACCTCCTTATTGCTGCCAAAATCTGCTTGAATTTCAAACAAGCATAACTCTCTCATGCTTTGTCAGATTCTTGCAAGTAATAGCTTGTTGGAAAGCTCTTTCTGTCCTTTTCCAACAATCTTGGATTTTTTTGTAAGGTTATTTTTTCTTCGTCATAAGTTAGGTCATAATTCGGCAGGATTAGGTTTTAAAGTTATGTGAATCTGCCTTCAGTTGAGTTATATTGTTGTTCCCCTTGTTCGTATAATTGTTTAGCATCCATTCATGTTGTAAAACCATGAATTCATCCTTTTAACCTTCTCTATAAAGGAAATCAGTATGCCCTACCCTTGCTCTACTGTTGACTATCTTGATTAATTGATTAACCTATTGGATTCTGATCTTATTTCTTTTTATAATACAAGTTATAAACACCTAATCCTCTTTTGTTAATATGAATTCGCAACCCTTACACCTTGTATGCATAATCGCAATTTTTCTTGTGTCCTATGCTTAGTGCCGAAATATGCATAGTTAATTTGGATAGTAACTCAGGTTGAATCTTGTTAAGTTCTTGGCTATCATATCACACATCCAAGGGGGAGGCACCTGCGGCATCTAATCACTGGTTTTTGATAGGTTTGGTAAGTGGAATTGGTAAGAAAATATGATATTTACTTGGTTATTTAATATGCATGGTTAGTTTGGTATTGTCTTTGCCGCATCTGATCATTGGTTTCTGATAGATTTTGTGAGTGGAATTGGTATGGAAATATGGTATTTACTTGATTATTGAATATGCATGCTTAGTTTGGTTTTGTCTTTGCCTTGTAATGCTATAGGTGGTTCGGAACTATTAAATAAATGCAAAGGAATAGCTTCTTGTTCAGAGAAAACAGAGGTAGGATCTATGCCTCATCGGTTTCTCCTGAGATCCTTGTTGTTTGTTTGTTGTTTTCGATGCATACCTTGTTATTATTGCATGCGAATTGATTGTATGGTGTATACATGAATTACGGATTGAGATATGATTACTTAGGCTATACCGAACCCTTGAAATGGGTTATATGTTCCTAATTTGCATGTGTTATGTGTATTGAACATGCTGATTGCGTTCTGACATGATTGAGGATATGTTGTTATGGTATTGTGATTTGTTCTTGTCTGTGTGTGCTTGTACATATTTGTGTGTCAGGATCCTTTTCTGGTGGCCATTCGGGGTAAGCGCTGATGCTCCTTGGGAGAGGGAGGCTCTTAATGGTATGGGAGCTATATGGGTGGCAATCCCCAGCATTGTGCTGGCTAGATGCCTAGTCCTTTGTGCTGGTTAGATGCCTAGTCCTTTATGCTTACAAGATGCTCTAATCCTATGTGCTGGTTACGATGCCTAGTCCTGTGTGCTGGCTAGATGCCTAGTCTAGTTTGTTGACAAGATGAATAAGCTTGTTGATTAGCTTGTGTACTAACCTTTTACCCTTTGTACAACAAAGCCTTGGACAACACAGATGGAAGGGGATGACCTTTCTTTTTCCTACTACCGAGAGTAACCTAATGTGTTTTCCTGCCTATGTACTTCTGATTTTCGAAAATGTTTGTAGTCCACCCTCAGCCTCAGTTTCGACCTAACCCTTTTGGTTTATTCTTGAATTACGTGATACCCTTAGATGAGTAGGGATGATCTGATGTTGCTTGGGAGATGTTTGTTTTAGATTTCTGTAGATCTTATGATGCTGTGACCCTGCTAAGATTCTTATAATCTCATCCTGTTGTTTTCACCATTTTTCAGGCTTAGGTACATTTGCTGTTTATGGTACTAGTGTGTTAAAATCAAGGTTGCACAACGGGACGATATCGCATCACTTTCGCATACTTGTCTCCTTGGTTGCTTGCTGATATAACATGATCATTGATTGGACTATTTTCTGGTTTTTCAAGATTCCTCCTTTGCTTGTTATTTCCGAATTATATTGGAGGTTCACTTGCTGGTTATTTGGATCCCTATAGGACTTGTGTATTATGGATTTATTGATTAAATTTAAAGACTTCCGCTGATGTTTTATTCACTCCATATGATACGTGTGGTTTTCTCTGCCTAGTCTCAGACAACGCTGGTAGTATGGGTTAAGTATAAGTTTATTATTTTCCTTAAAATCTAAATTTACACTGCCAGTGGGCTTCCAGTTTCTCTTTAGTAGGGGTTACTCGAGGAATGCTTTATTATATCCACCCCGATAGGTTTTGTTAGGCATTATTAGTCGTGTTCTATCATGCGTATAGAGTTATAACATATTGTGAAAGAACTACGTTTTACGTTATAAAAATCAAACGCATAAAATCTATGCTATTTGAGTTGCTTCTGTAAGGACCCAAACCCAACCTATTAGGACCTTTACCGCCGTGAAACCAAAATAAGCCCTCGCAAAGTCCTATTTGAATCCCACAAGACTCAAGTCACCTAATTGTCAATTTCATTGGTTGATTTATATGTTATTTAAAGGTTGGAGCATGTTCATACGTTAATGAATTTCTGGCTTATACGGAGTGAAAGAAAACATCAGCGGAAGACTTATATTAACAATCAAAACAAATGGAAACATAATACACAAGTCCCATAGGAATCTCAAAATATCAACCAAAAGTATCATGTATACTTCGAAAGCAACAAAACGAGAAAGAGGAATTGGAAAGCCAGAAAGCAAATCCACACAAGTTCAAAGACATGGCATGAGCATTCAATAGAAAAGGGGTTCAAATTCGTCCAGTCGTGCAACCTTGATCTCACACCTTTGGTACCGGCAACAAAGCACACACCTAAACCTGCAAAAGGGGAGAAAAGAAGGGATGAGATTACAAGAATCTCAGTAGGGTCACAACATCATCTGAATAGCATAATCTGATTTTCAAAACCAAGAATTGTCCGCATCTGCCCATGTTGTCCAAGGCTATGCTGCAAAAAGTGTAAAACGGTTAGACAATGAATATTACAGCAGGTCTTTTAGCTGTGTCTGACATCCAGACTTGAATTTGTCAAGGAGCACTTTTGCAGCTGCGCATACAAGTCATCCTGCCACTCAAAAACAGGACATCCTAACGTCCAGACTCGAACTAGCCTACGAGGCTTCCTAACATCCGGACTTCAACCGGCCTACAAGACATCTAACGAACTCTAGCTGGGAAAGACCACCCATAAACCTCCCAGTTCAGTAAGCATCTCCCCTCTCCCTAAGAGCAACAATACTTACCTAGCATGGCCAGCGACAAAAGAATCCTTCAAAAAAAGCACAAACAAGTCACATACACGCATACACACATAGTACATGTATAAACAAGTCACAACAAACGATCCTCAATCAAGTCACAACAAAGGATCCTCAATCAAATCACAATACAAATCAAAGATAAATCCTCAAAGTCATAACCGAATTAGGCAACCTATTGCCCTATCAACTTTCGAGATTCCCTATCATCATAATCACACATTCTACAAGTATATAATCAAGATAGGCAATTGAATTCAATCATAATCAAACAATCAAACAATAGGGTAACCAAAAGAACCTATGAGGCATAGATCATACCTCTCACGTGTCTGAATCAGACGCAATCCTTTGCTTTTCCAATAAAATCAGAATCTCCTAAACAATCACAAGGCAAAGATCACACAATACTAAACCACAAGATTACTTAATTAAAAACCAAAGGCATTGGGAATCCTTACCAATTAACCTACAAAAATCCAGCAATCCAGATGTAGCAATATCTTCCCCCTGAATGCGTGATGTGTTGGCCAGAGACTCAGCAAGAAATAACTTGATTATTCACCCTAATTCATCATATGATTTTTGGCAACACCTAAGGGCATAATAGGGTATGTGTGATTTCAACATTAGAGAAGTTAAGGGTTAAGATTTCATGAAATTAAGAAAGGAGTCGGTACCAATTACTCAAACGATTAAAATGAACAGAGGATGAATTTCATGTATAGGGTTAGGAATAGGGCATGCCAATTTCATGTATAGGAAATATTCAAAGGATGAGTTCATAGTTTTACAACTTGAATGGATGCCAAACAATCATATGAACAAAATGAACAACAACAAAAATCAGTTGCAGGAAGAATCACACAATTTTGGCACAAAAACCGACGAAATTCAACTTGAATTTAGACAAGGAATAACTAACCTTCTGATGAACAACCCAAGATATCTGGATAGAGGATGGAAAAATCTTTCTGACAAGCTATTATTTGTATAAATCTGACAAAGGATGAGAGAGTTGTGTTAGGATTAAGATCAAGGAATTTTTTACACAAAACCGACGAATTATGAGATGAATTTCGACAAGGAACAACTAACCTTTTGATTACCAACCAAATATAACTAAATAGAGGATAGAAAAATCTTTCCAACAAGCTATTAATTGCAGAAATTTGATAAATAATGAGAGAGTTATACTAAGATGAAGATCAAGGAATTTCGACTAGGGTTTAGGCAAAAATTGTAAATTGAGAGGAATGGGATAAATTTCAAAATTTCCAGGTATGTTTTGGTGGGATAAACTGGCAACTTTTTTATAGGTGTCTAAGGAGGTTTAGCTAAGAGATAATTCCCTACTTTTAAGCTTAAAAGGATAATTAAAGGATAATTCTACTAGAAGGAAGATTCTGTTTGAAAGGATAATTCTACTAAAAGAGATATTCTATTTAAAAGGAAGAATTATCTAATATCTTGGATAATAAGAGATAAAACTAAGGATAATGAATATAAAAATACCAGAATTAAAATAGAAAATATCCGGCACAACCATTTAAGGTCTTCACGCATCCATTTCTTCAGGGGCAAAATAGTCATTTCAACTACATCGACTCCTGGACTTTCCGAACATCACACTACGAAGGATTAGGGTCTCACATCTTCCCCTCCCTATAAAAATTTCATCCTCAAAATTTCTGCACAAGAACTATGGGTTACAGACTTACCATGCTTTCGCTGCGCCACTCCGCTTCCTATTGACCTTGCTATACTAAACAAACACACATGATGTAACTTTCCAATATGAAACACAAAACCAGAAAATAAATGGTACCTTAGTGGAGAGACGTATACCGGATGATATGCATATGTTGGAAATAAAATGTAAAGATGCACACAAAACATAACAAGTATACACCAAAAACACACACCCTCAGCAAATCTACATATCAGTATGCAATCAACATACAAACACATGCAAATCTTATAATCATGCTTTCATACTTGTAAGTCATAACCAACCAAACTACATATAGACATATGTGCATGCTTCTAAAATTGAGAACACAATATCATGCAAATGACACAATCTATTAAACCATACTCGGCTACGAAACCTGTAAGGACCCAAACCTAACCTATTAGGACCTTACCGCCATGAAACTTAAATAAGCCATCGCAAGGTCTTATTTGAATCCCACAAGGCTCAAGTCACCTAATTGTCAATTTTACTGGTTGATTTATATACTATTTAAAGGTTAAAAAATGTTCATACATTAATGAATTTCTAGCTTATATGGAATCAAAGAAAACATCAGCGAAATACTTATATTAATACTCAAACAAGTGGAAACATAACACACAAGCCCCATAGGAATCTTAAAACATGAACCAATAGTATCATGTATATTTCAGAAGCAAGAAAAAAAGAAAGAGGGATTGGAAAACCAGAATGCAAACCCACACAAGTTCAAAGACATGGCATGCGCATTCAATCAAAAAGGGGTTTAAATTCATCCAGTCGTGTAGCCTTGATCTCACACCTTTGGTACCAGCAACAAAACACACACCTAAGCCTGCAAAGGGAAAGAAAGGAAGGGATGAGATTACAAGAATCTCAGTAGGGTCACAATATCATATATCCTAGGGATTCCCAAGCAAACATCTCCCAATAACCAAAAGATCAACTCCTAAACCCAGCTAAGACATCTAACTAAAACCGCATGTATCAAACCTACATAATAGGGGCCAAAATCATCACAAGCACACACAATGTAAGGGTAGGTTAAAATTGATAGGAAATAAGGGGAAAGACTGAAAATATTTCTTATTCAGAAGCACACAGGTAGCCTATACATAATAAGATTTTCAAAACCAAGGTTTGTCCTCATCTGCCTATGTTATCCAAGGCTATGCTACAAAACATGTAAAATGGTTAGACAATCAATATTACAACAAGCCTTTTAGTTGTCTCTGACATCCAGACTTGAACTTGCCTAGTAGCACTCTTGCAGGGCATCCTAAAGTCTATACTCGAACTGGCCTATAGGGCATCTTGACGTCCAGACTCGAACTAGCCTACAAGGCTTCCTAATGTTCGGACTTGAACCGGCCTATAAGGCATCCAGCGAGCTCTTGCTGGGAATGACCACCTATAAACCTCCCTGTTAGGTAACCATCTCCCCTCTCCCTAGGAGCAACAATACTTACCTTGAATGGCCAGCGACAAAAGGATCCTTCAAAGAAAGCATAAACAGGATACATACATGTAGACACAGGTGGTACACGCATACACAAATCACAACAAAGGATCTTCAATCAAATCACAATACAAATCAAAGATCAATCCTCAAAGTCATAACCGAATTAGGCAACCTACTGCCCTATTAACTTCCGAGATTCCCCATCATCATAATCACACATTCTGCTAGTATATAACCAAGATAAACAATCAAACAATAGGGTCACCAAAGGAACCGATGAGGCATAGATCCTACCTCTCACGTGTCTGAATCAGATGCAATTTTTTGCTTTTCCAATAAGATCAAAATATCCTAAACAATCACAAGGCAAAGACCACACAATACTAAGCCACAAGATTACTTAATTAAAAACCAAAGGCATTGGGAATCCTTACCAATTAACCTACAAAAATCCAGCGATCCGGATGCAACAATATCTTCCCCCTAAATGCATGATGTGATGGCCAGAAACTCAGCAAGAAACAACCTGATTATTCACCCTAATTCATCATTCAAATTTCGACAACACCTAAGGGCATAATAGGGTATGTGTGATTTCAACATTAGAGAGGTTAGGGATTGGGATTTTATGAAATTAAGAAAGGAGTAGGTGCCAATAACTCAAACGATTAAAATGAACAAAGGATGAATTTCATGTATAGGGTTAGGGGCATGCCAATTTCATGTATAGAAAAGATTCAAAGAATGAATTTATGGTTTTACAACATGAATGGATGTCAAACAATCATATGGACAAAAAGTACAACAATAGAAATCAATTGAAGGAAGAATCACACAATTTTGGCACAAAAACTGACAAAATTTGACTTGAATTTAGACAGGGAATAACTAACCTTCTGATGACCAACTCAATACAGCTAGATATAGGATGGAAAGAGCTTTACAACAAACTATTATTTGTAGAAATCAGACAAAATATGAGAGAGTTATTCTAAAATTAAGGTCAAGGAAATTCTTACACAAAATTGACGAATTACGAGTTGACTTTTGACATGGAAATACTAACCTTCTGATTACCAACTCAAGATAGCTAGATAGAGGATAGAAATAGCTTTCCAATAAGCTATTATTTTCAGAAATTTGATAAAAGATGAGAGAGTTATGCTAAGTTGAAGATCAAGGAATTTTTGCTAGGGTTTAGGCAAAAATCGTAAATTGAGAAGAAGGAGATAAATTTTAAAATTTCTATTTGGGTTTTTGGTATATTTTGGTGGGATATACTGGACACTCTTTTATAGGTGTATAAGGAGGTTTAGCTAAGAGATAATTCCCTAGTTTTAAGCTTAAAAGAATAATTAAAGGATGATTTTATTTAAAAGGATAATTCTACTAAAAGAGATATTCTATTTAAAAGGAAGAATTATTTAATACCTTGGATAATAAGGGATAAATTTAAGGAAAATTAATATAAAAATACCATAATTAAAATAGGAAATATCCGTCACAACCATTTTAGACCATCACGCATCTATTTCTTCAGGGTCGCACATCATCAGTTATGTGCTCGTTCTTATAGTAAATCATTTCTTCTCTTCTTAATATGTGGCTTTGTTTCACTGTAGGACATATGATGTTGTGACTCCTACTAAGAATATTATCTCACCCATTGTTATTTCCCTCTTTCAGGACTAATTCGTGAGCTATAGGCAGTGTTTTGAGGTGTGTGAGCTTCATATGCCTTGGCTGGATTATCGCACGTGCACATTTTACATGGTTTTCTTTTTTAGTATTTTCTTTTTTTAGACTCATTTTGATGTTGTTTTATTATTAGTAGTAGTATTTTGAGTTTGGGTCGATACAATGGTGGTAGCGAAGCATAGTTTTACCCGATTTCAAAAATGTTTTAAAAAAACATGTTTTAAACCAACTTGCACGTGATTAGTCCAGTGTCATATCATTTAAGTTGTTTGTTTGACTTCTTAGGCTTATGTATTGTTGTTGTGTGTTATACTCAGCCACTATGGTTAGGACACAAAGTACCGTTGCCACTCGTGATCGCCAGGATGGGAGTGACGAGTCAGTTCATGGGCCAGTCGAGCCTGATGTGCAGGCTAATTAGTGAGCCTTAGCTGCACTAGCTATTCAGGCCACACCAGTAGCTTAGGCAGCTCAAGTTGGCCTAGCAGCTCCTGCAACGCCGGTTCAGGATCCAACATTGTTTCAGATTTTCCACAATGCAAGCCACCTTGCAACAGTTAATAGCTCAACAACAGCCAGTTCGTGCTTCAGCAGCACCTGCAGTTTTGGTGCAGTTGCCAGTAGCTCCAGTTCAGTAGAAGGATGCCATGAGACTCCTGGTGATGATTACGAAGCTACTAAAGGAAGCCCGTCATATGGGTTGCAAGAGTTTATCGGGGACAGAAGATGTGGCTATAGCCCGAGAGTGGCTTGATATAGTTTGCTGGACCACACAGGCTTTGTGGATTTTCAAGGAGGACAAAACTATCTTCACCACCTTCTTTTTTGAAAAGGAGCCTTATCATGGTGGACCGCAATGAGTTTGAGGTATGGAGATTAGCAGCCATTGTGGGATGAGTTTCTGGGCAAGTTTAACGGCCGATTTTATACGTAGTTTCAGCGAGATGAGAAGCGGTCAAAATTATACAATGTAGAGCAAGATTCCTGATCTGTATTGAAGTTTGAGTCAAAACTGAGGGAGTTGTCTCACTTTGCTCCAGCTGAGGATCGTGTAGAGGCGAAGTGAGCCCGTCGTTTTCAGGAAGGGTTGAGCAGTGATATTCTGTTGATTGTGGGCATGAAGCTACCATGGATGCTAAGAAGATGGTTCAGAGTCAGAAGACTCACAATCAGGGCCATAGAGACTTTCTGTCAGGAAGACCACAGATTCGACATGGTTTAAGACATGACTGTAGACCAATTTGTTCAGCAGGACTGTATCCTTCAAGACCATTCTGTTTTTGAGGAGGTAGTCACGTGACCACCCGATCACAGCTAGCTACTTCTAGTCATAGTATGAGTTAACCATCTATACTGTGGTGTGCCAGTTGCCGTCAGCACCACATCTCTCCTTGTCCGCATTTGCGGAAGTGCTAGAACTATGACGAGGTCGGCCATATGTCTCAAGATTGTACGAAGCCGAGGCATAATGTCTCACAGTCATTTAGAGCCCCGAGACCGAGCGGTAGTCATGTTGGTTCACATGCATCTTCCAGGCCACCGTCCAGAGCACTGGGTAGACCTTCTGGTAGTTAGTCGTCACAGCCGTGGCCGACCAGACTTTTCACATTGACAGATGCCGAGGGTTATGCCAGCCCCGACATGGTGACAGGTACTGTTACATTCTTTTCTCGGTAAGTTAGAGGTATTGTTAGATCCCGGAGTGAATAGGTCGTTTGTAGGTCCCAGAATTGCAGTTAGTGCAGATCATCCATTGTTGTCTTTGGTTTCATCGAACGAGGTCTTGACCTCGTTAGGCGAACAGTTGACATGCAGTAAGGTGTACTTTGGTTGTGTTTTGAGGATGGGATCAGTTGAGATTGAAGCAGATTTGATTCTGCTAGACATTCGAGAGTTGGATGTTATATTGAGCATAGATTGTTTAGCTCGTTATCGAGCCTGGATAGAGTGTTTCACCAAGCGGGTTTGGTTCAGTCTACCCAATAGTTCTGAGTACTTCTTTGAGGGACATAAGAGTGTTGTGTCTACCTTGTATGATCTCGTGGCTTAGTACGAAAAAGATGATCGGTAAGGGTTGTAAAACATTTCTGGCCCACATCAGAGACACCTCAACTGAGTCATTGGAGTTGAATCAAGTTCTAGTTGCCAGTGAGTTCCTGGATGTATTTCATCCATATCAGATGGCTCCAGCTAAGATGAAGGTGCTGAAGAACTAGTTGGAGGATCTGGTAGATCATAGATTCATTAGGCTTAGTGTATCACCGTGGGGAGCGCCAGTATTGTTCATGGAGAAAAAGGATGGTTTATAGTGGTTGTGTATTGATTACCGGCAGTTGAACCGGGTTACCTTGAAGAATAATTACCCCTCCCCAGGATCAATGATTTGTTCGACCAGTTTCAGGGAGCATTAATGTTCTCAAAGATTGATCTGAGGTCGAGTTATCATCAGTTGCGAGTTCGGTAGTCAGATATCCCGAAGACAGCCTTCAGGTCCTAGTATGGACATTATGAGTTCCTGGTGATGCCATTTGGGTTGAAAAACGTGCTGGCAGTGTTTATGAATTTGATAAACTAGGTATTCCTGGAGTACCTTTATCGGTTCGTTATTGTTTTCATCGATGATATCCTCATTTATTCAAAGTTGGAGAAGGAGCATTCTAAGCATCTGAGGATGGTATTAGAGACACATAGAGCTCGGTAGTTATACGCCAAGTTCTCTAAGTGCGAGTTCTGGTTATAAGAAGTCGGTTTCTTGGGACATGTTGTTGCAGCCAAAGAAGTATTGGTGGATCCCAAGAAGATCGAGGTTGTTGTATCATCGAAACCTCCATGTAGTGTGCCCGAGATACAAAATTTTTTTGGCTTAGCCTGTTATTTTCGTCGATTTGTGGAGAACTTCTCGACGTTAGCAGGCCCGTTGATGTTTTTGACACATAAAGGTGAACCATTTGTTTGGTCCGAGAAGTGTCAACAGAGTTTTGAGGAGTTGAAGTCCATACTGGTTTCTGCTCCTGTACTTACCTTACCAATATTTAGTAAGGAGTATGTGGTGTACACTGATGCATCAAAGCATGGTTTGGGTTGTGTGCTGATGCAAGATGGGAAAGTAGTTGTTTACCCTCCCGAGAGTTGAGGCCACACGAGTACAACTACATGACCCACGATTTGGAGTTAGCAGCTGTGGTGTTTGCACTGAAGATTTGGATCCACTATCTGTATGGTGAGACTTGCAGAGTCTTCACAGATCATAAGAGTCTCAAGTACCTCTTGACCCTGAAGCAGCTTAACTTGAGATAGAGGAGATGGCTCGGGTTGATAAAACATTACGACCTTGTAATCGATTATCATCCAGGAAAAGCCAATGTTGTTTCCAACGCCTTGAGTAGGAAGACTTCATCTTCCTTGGTTTATATCCAGGCAGAGTATATGCCGATGTTGATGTGTTTGAGAGCATCCCGAGTTCAGCTTGGAAGTGATAGTTCGGGAGCATTGTTGGCGCAGATTGTCGTCAGGGCGTCATTACTTAAAGAGATTCGAGCCAAACAGTTAGAGGATCTGGGTTTGACCCAGTTGAGGCAGCTGTTGGACAACAGTGATGGAGGGGATATAGTCAGTGAGTATAGACTCCGAGATGATGGGATTCTGACTTTCCGAGGCAGATTTTGTATTCCTCGAGATGAGGAGTTGTGCCATTTGATTTTGACTGAGGCTCATAGTTCGAAGATGTATCATGATCTAAGGGAGCTGTATTGGTGGTTGTGGATGAAGAAACACATTACGGAGTTTGTTGCTCGTTGTCTCATAAGCCAATAGGTCAAGGCCGAGCACTAGAAATGCACAAGTATGCTGCAAACTGTTCCAATTCCCGAGTGGAATCACGATGAATTTTGTCATGGGTTTGCCGAAGACTCAGCGTGGTTTCGATACAGTGTCAGTGATTATGGACAGATTGACCAAGTCTGCCCATTTCCTTCCTGTTTGAGTTTCTGATACACAGGAGAAGTTAGCTTCTTGATATATGGATGAGATTGTGAGGTAGCACAAAGTTCCAGTGTCTATAATATCTGACCAAGACCCGAGGTTTACTTCCCAGTTTTGGGGGAAGCTTCATAATGCCTTAGGTTCTCGATTGAACTTTAGTATTTCTTTTCACCCACAATCAGATGGTCACTCTGAGAGGACGATTCAAACATTAGAGGACATGCTTCGAGCGTGTGTGCTCGATAGATAGACTATGTGGGACAGATGTCTTCCATTGGCAGAGTTCGCATACAGTAATAGCTTCCAGGTCAGTATTGGGATGGCACCGTATGAGGTGTTGTACGGTAGACGTTGCCGGACACCATTATACTGGGATGAGGTAGGCGAGAGGTGCCTGGATAGTCCTGAGTTGATCGATCAGGCAACATAGCAATTAGCACTGATCAGACAAAGGTTGAGGACGGCTCTGGATAGAGAAAAAAATTATACAGATAATCGCCAACGTGAGCTTGAGTTTGAGGTCGGTGATATGGTTTTACTAAAAGTCATATCGTGGAAGGGTGTACTTTGGTTTCAGCAGGGGAGCAAGTTAGCACCGCATTATATCAACCTGTATGAGATTACCGAGAGCATCGGGCTAGTGGCATACCGGTTGGCATTGCCATCATTAGAGAGGATCCATGGTGTTTTCCACGTATCGATGCTGCGGAAGTATATTCAGGATCTGTCTCATATGTTAGAGGCACCGCCAGTTGAGATTGCCAGTGATTTGTCGTATCCCGCGCAACCAATGGCTACTGTTGACCGAGCCATCAAACAGCTCGGTTCACTTAGTGTTCCAATGGTCCGAGTATCATGGCATAGTGGTCAAATTGAGGAGTCGCTGCAGGAGTGATATCCATATCTTTTCGAGTAGCACAGTGCGTAAATTTCAAGGACGAAATTTTTGTAAGGTGGGGAGGATGTGAAACCCCATCCTAGTTGTATGTTTAGTTAGCACGTTTAGGTATAATCAGGATTGTTCTAGTGGTCCACGTGTCCGTTTGACACTTTGACCGAGACAGAAATCGAGACAGTAGAAAATTGTTGATTCGCCCCTATCAGACCTGAACTTGTTTTTGGGCTCGTTTTGAATAGCCGAGTGTTTTTGGATCATTTTGTGTCTACAGCTCACTAGGAACCTATAGATCTTTCAGTTTACTCAGTCAAACCTACTCTCCAAAAAGTCCAATCTTAAAAGGACAGGGTCTCACAGATTTTTTTTAATTGTTTTGCCCTTGATTTCAAAATATCCTGTATTTGTATTCTAAGAAAATATTTTCTCTATTTTTATTAAATATTTTCATTAAGCCTTGCGCCGGTTACGATAATGACAAGAAAATTTGTTACTTAATGAACTTGGCAAAAAATTGATCAATGCCAAAGTAGAGAAGTAGAGTGCAGTGCATGACATTACTCTTCTAAACTACTTAACTTCGTCATTTTTGTGAAACGACTTCGAATTCAGAAACATATTTACTTGATGTGGCTATTTGGCATGCATAATTTTGAAACAAATGTTTGCGTCTATCCCACACTTTTGACTTTTCTTTATTCTTATGGTTAGTTAGTTGATAAAGTCAACACGTTATGAGAAATTATTAGTTGAGGATGTGTGACATTTATTGATAGTTGAGGATGTTTTAATCCTTTTGAATTTCCTTGTAAGCCTGTCTATAAGCATTTTCAGTTCTGAAATAGTAACCAAAAGAAAACAAAACTTCTCTATTCTATTATTTTCTCTTGCTGAATTTTTACTTGTACTCAACAAAGAATGAACCCTTGATCTTTGGTAAAAAATGATAAATTTTATCGTTCAACTATACTCATCTACTTAATTGCTTGCTAATTATATCAAAAGATAGAATATTGTGTCATATCTAGAAGTGATTCAGACATATGTAGATACCAATCTTGAAGATATATAGATAAGCCCCCATAATAATTTTATTCTTATTAGTAAGTAAAGATAGAAAGAAATTGGAGACATAGTCAACCAGGAAGGGAACATAATGGAAATAACAAATACGAATAGAAAGCTATCCAATTGGTGTAACGAGAAACTAGTAGTACTTGGAGTTCTAATCTACTCAATCAAAACGCGGGGGAATGCTCTGTTCATTTTTGAAGAAGTTATCTGGATCTACTCTGGCCTTGACTTTCACCAACCTGAAAAAATTATCCTTGAAATACTTTCTCCCATAGACCACAGCCTTCTTAAAGCTGGTCTCGTTACTAGGATTGCTCCCAATATCAACATCTCTGTAGTTGAGGAAAGACTCCCTCGGGAACTTTGATACGTATGGAGTCAAAGCCTTGTGCATTTTTCTTGACAAACTTATGTAACGATTGGCCACCTCAGTACCTTCTTCGTTCCAGTCTGTGCTAGTTAGCAATAAGAACAGGTATCCTGCTCTGTGAGGGAACGGAGTGGCATTGCTTGGTATCTCACTCATCCTTCCACCGTAAGGCGTCCACTGCATCAAGCTTACCTCATATTGGATCATATATTTCCATATCTTCTCCAAAGATTTCTTGGGTATGATATCTGTCACATAATCCGATTTTCTCTCGTAGAACCCCTGCATCCCTCGTCTCCTGTCGAGTAATGCCTCTAATGGAGCACCATTGGGGAGACCATACAACAACAGACTGGCATCCGCCCAACTCATTTCGTTGCAATCGCTTTGTCGCAAACCAAGCTCAGGAAAGCTTTTAGACATCAGGGAAAGAAGTTCAATCGTTTGTCCTAGGAAGAAACCAACGAATTGGATCATAATTGTCTTTTGGCCTCCGGTGCCATTGACCACTTGTGGATGGGCTCTTATTAAAAGGTTCTTGTCAAGTTTACTGGCAACCTCTTGCCACTTGTATGCAAGATCAGTTGCACCTTCCTCCAAAGTCCTATTAACCACGAACACAGTCACCAGGGGAGGGACTCGAACCAATTTGATCTTCCACGAGAGAATCACTCCAAAACTTGCTCCACCACCTCCTCTAATTGCCCAAAACAGATCTTCTCCCATGGTTTTTCTATTAAGGATGTTTCCATTAACGTCAACTATTTGTGCATCAATAATATGGTCGACAGAAAGACCATATTTTCTCATCAAGACCCCGTAACCTCCTCCACTGAAGTGACCACCGGTTGCCACAGTTAAACACAAACCACCTGGAAATGCATGGACATTGCTAAATTTGGCAATCTTATAGTAAAGTTCACCCATTATTGCCCCAGCTTGAACCGAGGCCGTTTCCGTGGCAGCATCTATGTCGATTGACCGCAGATTGAACATATCTATAATAACAAATGGAACTTGAGATGTATAAGAGAGACCATCAAAGTCATGGCCACCACTTCGGGTTCTTATCTGCAAGCCACTAGCTTTTGCACAAAGGATAGTAGCTTGAATATGGGATTCATGCATAGCTGTTATTATTGCAAGCGGTTTGGGGGTGGTAGAAGACAAAAATCTATAATTGTTGATATATGTCTCCAAGACAGATTGAAAGGAGGAATTGGCGGGAGTGTAGATGGCTTTGCTGATGGGGTAACTTGGGTTGGTGTGGTGGGAGAGGCATTGGAAGAAATTGTCAAGAGGTGGATTAGAGTGTGCCAACGATACAGAAAACAGAAAAAGTGATGAAAGCAAGAGCGTTGCAGAGATGGCAGCAGCCATGTTTATGGTATTCATAGCCATGTTTTGTGGTTCAACTCTTGCGATTCACGTTGGTATTTATAAAGGGATGCAGCGGACATAGTCTCTTTTTGGTGTCTTGGGATAATATAAAAAATGCCACATCATTGCATCCTTTGAGGTCAAATTGACCCAGTAATTGGCTGCATTTAAGAATATATAATTGGTAAGGAGGTTGCATCGCAAATGCCACATCATTCTCTGTGACTTTGAGGTCAAATTGACCGGCAAATGGTTGCCTTTAAGAATACATGATTCAATTGAATCTTTCTATCGAGCATCAGGACTTGAATTTTTGGGCTAAAATTATTTAACTTATGCAATTTGGTCGTAATACAATGTTAATATCTCATATTTTTATCAATTAACGAGATGACAAGTATAAACGCAGCTCATAGTTTGGGATACAAGAATTTCGTTGGAAGCAAGTTGTTAGAGTTGAATTTCAATTCTCTCTTTATTCCAAACAAACCCACCAATTTTATTTTACATAATCTAGAAGGTCAACTTTTGTGAGGGTTATAAGATGAGGTTAAGAAGTGGTATATAATGAAATAAAGCTATTTGCTTTCGTGTCATGTGACAGATTATAGTAATACTAAAATCTATAATTAGCGCAAGTTGTGGTTATAAAATTAAAATTCAAAGTAATAATAAAGTATCGGTCCCGATACGCTACATCCTTTAAATTTCATGAGTATTTTTTTATATATATAAAAACGTGATATAAATATGCAAGGTTATATTTAAGAAAACAATGTGATATATAAAATACTAGTTTCAATATGTCATTTTATTGACCTCCTCTAGAGGTTAATGAAAGAATTAATCATATTATTAAGTAACGGAATTAAAGAAGGACAAGACGCCGTCCTGGTGATGTCGTAAAATGATCAAGTTTAGCCAAAATTATCAAAGAATTAATTTTCCAACAATGACTCAATCATAATTCAAACACACTAACAGAAAAATACTATGAATATAGTACTCCTTAAATATTACCTCGAGCATGACCAATAGACTTTCGCTTCTCATTATGCTTGGAAGTGAGCTCCTACGATGTAATTTTGCATTCAATGCCAAAAATCTAGCAGAAACCTGCCAAGTGAGCAGACGGAAAAAATATTCATAGAAAAGCACATGCAAATATTAACAATAACACAGACATGCTAGCACATAGTAGTTTATTAGTATACTCATCATGACAATTCAGCATGGTCACAATCATAAGATAATACAACACACAATAGCTCAGGCAATTAGGACTGTGGCTGGACTGGCAATGTCTCTCAGTCCTTTCCGTGCCAGGAATAAGACTGAGATCCGTCAGTGACACTCTATATGAAACTCCTCATGTGTCTCTTCTTATCTCATATGCTAAATTCGATCAGTACCAATAGGACATGCACTCTTCTTGGCCCAGTTTCATTGATGTTGTCGGAACATTAGGTGATGGTATCTCCACCTACTCAATCTGCACATTAGGATATCCTGTTTATTTATGTTATATTTTGATAAAATTATACTCCACATCTCTCCTTATGCCTCTCTTGGCAAATCTATGTCGCACTATTATACTTCTGTTGCGATGTTTGATACTGTTTCATGCTTCCGAATGCACCCAAACACTTCATATGCACTTCCTGTAATATAAATATCCATGGCACATTCGATTGATTCATGTCATAACATAACAATTCAAGCATGAGACAACACAGGCAATATGTACCAATTCTTAGGACATTGTTTTTTTATTTTTTAATTAATCATACTCATGCTAATTTAATCATGCCAGCACTTGATTCTTCCATACATGCTGGATCGATCCTTCAAGGCCCATCACCAACAGGTATTCACCTACATATGCAATTATAGGATGGCACTTGCCCACCCTGGTTTGGTTGAGGGAGTTCAGCATGAGGTGGGAATGTGGAAGGTCCGAAAGGATGGCTGCCACTACAGTATGGAAAATCTCCCGGTTCTCTATATGATATGTTTCTTGCACATCATCAAGAAATACCCAATTATTTATATATAAGCACACATAATTTACATTATATCAATATTTTTTACATCCTTTTTAGTTGGTGATTTATGCAAAACCTAGTCATGCCTATCAAGCAAGAGAAAGCCCATCGTATATATACATGCTACACTATAATCCATAAAAATCATAGCCTGAGAATACTAACTCCAACAAGTAGTCTGAGTAGAATTTGAACAGGTACCCCACTAGATAATCTATCATGCATTGTTCAATCCTTAGGATTTGAGAGAAACTTGCGATCCAAAAAATACAAGTGAATCACAAAAAACACAAGCCTCATCAGGCTATCAGTCACGCAATATTACCTAACATAGTTAAAAACACTAACAGAAAAATACTAACAAAAAACACAAGCCTCATCAGGCTATCAATATTTTTTCAATTTTCAGCTATTTTTCTAAATTTTTATATCATTTCAGTTATTTTTAATTAATTTATATAATTTAATTATATCAACCAACCATCATGCAATAGTTGATCTCATCAGGCACTAAAAGCCCACTTCCTGAAGCTGCCAAATCGTGATAGGTGGCTCCACAAGGACGTGCCATGCCGCCTAAGACTAAGGTTCAGATCCTAACCGACCGCTATCCACAGACAACAAATTGATTGTATTTGTAGATGACCTGTTGCCTCAACCGACCATCAACGACATGTTACATAGGTTAAGGAGGAACGACGTGTCATTCAAAAAGGACATCTTCAACCTCTAGCCAGTGTGAACAATAACATTTTTAGTTTTTTATCCAAAAACCAAACCTTCAACCCATTCATCCAAGCTTAATCAAACTTATACTAAAAAATTATCCTTACACTAATCAATTCAACCCCACAATAAGTTCTTAAAATCATGACCAAATTCATACCTATGTATATATTAAGAATCTAAAACCACAGCTCAACGTTAAATAAATTAGAGTCACCCATATTGAGCACAAAATTGCATGATAACCACCGGGGAGAGGTCGTAGGTGAAGGAACAATTTTAGAGCTCATAGAGCTCTTATGGAAGAAATGTGGCCCTCGACTAGATGAGAAAATTTATCCGGGTCGAGACACTAAGGGAAGATTCTTGGTGAGGGTGCAAGAACCTTCCCAAGCATCAAAACGATAGACATGCTCATCGTTTTGATCATTATTTTATTTTAATAATATTTAATAATGTAATTTAATATTTTAATTATATCTAATATATCCAATGATTAAAAATACATAATAAATACCATAATGCTTCAAAAACTACCCAAAAAAAATTTATAAACTCCTTATAAATAGAAAATTTTATCTAAATCAAGAAATATTTTTTTATAAATAAATAAATTATTAAAAATTAAATATTCCCATATTTATCTTAAAAATATAATAATAATTCCGAATATATTTTTATAAATTCTCAAAAAAATTTCCAACCCTTATTAACTATAAATAAGCCTATCTATGATCTTAATGCACAAAAATCATTTATATAATCCTTCATATGATTTTTTAATCTTCACATCCTTTAATAAGAATAAAATTCTAATTAACTATAATAATCCTCATTATTAAAGAACACCCTTTAAAACCTTCCATATCATACTATAAATCTATATCCGATCCCGAACTATGGGTTAAAGCTAACTAATGCTGATGATTCCTAAATGGGCTTGTCAGGCCAAACAGCTCAAATTTTCAGGATCTTATAAGTAAGTTAAACCTGTATACATTCAGTTTAATCCACTATGTAATACAAAAACGACTAATACAATTTGTAGCTAACATGCCCCTCTATTGAAAATGAATCACGCACTGCAATGGTGGGAATTTTAAAAAAGATTATATTTTCAACCTGAAACTCAAGCTCTCACCTCCTTTGGTGGACTCTCAAATATTTTCTAAACAATGTTACCTACTATGTAGCCTGCTTTACTTATTTCGGTCTATCAAATCCTCTCCCACCATATGAGAACCTGATTTGGGGATGCTCGATCTTAAGAGCTTTTATGAGAACTGTTGAGGATTAATGGGTTTGAATTGACAGCCCAGGTTTATTATGAGCGTATTGAGTGGTTTGGATGTTTTAGCCCATGTATAGGGTCATTTTGACTGATTTTAGTAATTTAGGTTTAGAGTTTGCTTCTTAAGCCTATGAATAGTTAAGGGTGTTTTGACATTCATATCATCCTCTCCTCTATTGAGTCATTTGGACTCACAGATTGCAATCTCGGCATATGACATTAAAATAAGTATTAGGTGGTGTGCTTCCTTGGAATCTAGGACTAAAGCCATTTCTTTCTTTCTACCTTTGGTACCCGTCTTGTGTTATTTTGTGAGCCTCTTAACATCGATATTCCCTAAATATACCTCTTTGGGTCTTGTGAGAGAGAATTCTAACCTTGTTACTTACTGAGGATATTATTTATTGTTAAAATTTATCATAATTATTTTAAATATTAATTTTAGTTACCTATTTATTGACTAAAAACTTATAAATGGGAATATAATTTTTGTTTTGGCATTTTGGGACCATATATTGGTCTGGTTTATAGAGTTTTATAAATTTTATGAGAATTTTTACTTATTATGATTTATCTATAATTTTCTGAAAGTTATCGTATTTTTAGTAAATTATGTATTTTAAAATATTTTACTATTGATGATAATTTTTAAGAAATTTTTTGAGTATGTTTCTAAAAAATATAATATTTATAATACATTTTGAATAATTTTTATAATTAATAATTAATGTTTATTGTTAATAATATTTTAATCAGTAATTATATATATATATATATATGGTAAAAACGATGGGCTGCTATGTTGTTTTGACCAAGACTAGTCAAAATGACAGCAAGCTCAGCCGTTTTGACATGCTGCACTGAGTCGATGTCGTTTCACTAGAAATGACATCATATTTGAAGAAA
Organism: Passiflora organensis; assembly: GCA_019739055.1. Classification (NCBI taxonomy): domain Eukaryota; kingdom Viridiplantae; phylum Streptophyta; class Magnoliopsida; order Malpighiales; family Passifloraceae; genus Passiflora; species Passiflora organensis. Next base: position 86,561 of record JAEPBF010000185.1, read on the forward strand.
CTCTAAATGATGTCATTTTGTTATTGTATCCAGTCCTGGTCATCTCTTGCTTCTTTGACTAGAATTAGATAGGATAAAATCAGTTTAGCTAGTTTTTATTGCTCACTTTGTTTTGAGCCACAAAATTTACATCCAACATTTCTTCTCACCCTTGCGAGTTTGCTCTATGTACTTGAGTTGATTTTAGCTTTTCCATTGTTGGATTTGGGTATGTTTTATAACCGGAATCCGAGTATTCTCCCTCGTTAATTCTCTCGTTTTAGTTGGTAGAAATTTTTTTTGTCAGAATTGTTTTCATCATGTTGTGATCTTTATTTTGGTACAGAGTTTAGGATTGTTGGGATTGTGATTTCTAGGATCGGATTTTTTGTCGGAATCTAGGTTTTTGCTCATTATAGGCAATCTGAAGGTAGAAGATGACTCTTTAGAAACATTATGTACGTGCGCGAGGTATGACACTTGAAGATATGCTACGTGCGAGTGTATTAGACCAGCAAACCGGCTGGGATCAAAGCTTACCATTGGCGGAATTTGCTTACAACAATAACTTTCATGTAAGCATTGGTATGGCACCCTATGAAGCACTTTATGGGAGACGTTGCAGAACCCCTATTTGCTGGAATGAAGTAGGCGAGAGACGCTTAGACAACCCAGAATTAATTGACCAAGCAACAGAACAATTGAGTTTGATTCGTCAAAGGTTAAAAGCAGCACAAGATCGGCAGAAAAGTTACGCCAACAATCGACGAAGGGAGCTGGAATTTGCGGTAGGAGACAAGGTATTTTTGAAGGTTGCCCCATGGAAAGGAGTCCTTCGTTTTCAGCAGCGAGGTAAGCTAACACCTCGCTACATTGGTCCTTATGACATTGTGGAGAGAATCGGCCCTGTTGCATACCGACTTGCACTACCTCCAAATATGGAAAGAATACACAATGTATTTCACGTTTCAATGCTAAGAAAGTATATGCGAGATCCTGCTCATGTGCTTAAGGAACCGCCAGTAGAAGTTGAAGAAGACCTATCCTATCCCGTACAGCCAGTTGCCATACTAGACCGGTCAGTTCGACAGTTTCGCAGTCGAATCGTACCTATGGTACGAGTTGTTTGGCGTAATGGCCAAATTGAGGAGCAGTCTTGGGAGACTGAGGAGTCTATGCATGCAAAATATCCTTACTTGTTTGATTAGGTACTAATGTTAAAATTTCGAGGACGAAATTCTTGTAAGGAGGGGAGGATGTAAGACCCCGAATTTTGAGTCCTAGAAGTCCAAAAGCCAGGCAGGTGAAAAGACGATTTTGCCCCAGAAGAGAAGGATGTGTGATAGCCGAAATTGGTAAGATTGTTCAGTAAATTAATTTGCTTCTAATTCCTTTTGATTTAGGTCCTTGTAGATGGGTAATAGCTTTAGGAACCATCCTTTAAGGTAGATAGTTGCCTTAAAGATTAAGTCCTTAAAAATAGGGAAGGTAATTTAAGAGTTTTGGTTATTTAGTGAATTATATTGGGTTGGAAAGAGTACGTGGTGTACAATGATGCATCAAAATCCGGACTTGGATGCATATTGATGCAAGACGCGAAATTCATGGCCTATGCTTCCCGACAGTTGCATCTACATGAAAGCATCTATCCTATGCATGATTTGGATTTTGTGGCCATGGTGTTCGCGTTCAAAATATGGAAATGGTGTTCGACTATGATGAAAGCTAGGAAATTTTGGCAGCAAAAGGGTAGGGTGTAGGGTTTGATCGTTTGATAATTTTGTGTGTTTTTGGTGTGTGTGGACAAGTGTGGCCAGCTACTCCTTTTCTAAGGTGTTATAGGATTAATATCCCTATATTAAAGGCTAGATATGGAGAGATAATCATTATAATAATTTTCTAGAATTATCTTTAAATTTTAAGAAATTACCATCTAAGATAAGATTGAACCAATAAGGAAATAAAACAAAGTAGAAATGGAATCAGAAATGAACACTAAACCTTCAATACCATTTTCGGTCTTCACACATCCATTTCCTCAGGGGGAAAATGCTCATTTCACCTACACTAGTTTCTGGACTTTTAGGACACAAAATTCTGGGTTTCACAAGATTGAAGCTGTAGATTCTTGGGAACCCCCACGAACAGTGTTTGAAGTTCATGTGTAACGACCCAAATTCCTAACTATTATTAATTGCTCCGATTAAGGTCATTACCGCCATGAAACCCAAATAAGCCTCAACAACACCTAAGACCTATTAGAATTCCACAAGGCTACTAATAAGATATCAATTTTAAGCTTGTTTATTTTGTTGCTTATCAATCAATTGGAGCATGATATTGGACACATATTCTGGTAACATACGAAGTAAATAAAAACATCAGCGGAAGTCTTAAATTAATCCATTGGGTTCATAACACACAAGTCCCATAGGGATCCAAATAACCAGCAAGAAATTCATCAACCAAATTTCGGAAATAGCAAGCCAAACGAATGCTTAAACATAAACCAGAACAATGTCCAATCTTTCAAGTTATATGCGCAAGTAACAAGTATGCAAATGTGATGCGATATCGTCCCGCCGTGCCGCTTTAATCTCACACACTGGTACCATGAACAGTGAATGTACCTAAGCCTGAAAAATGGTAAAAACAACGGTTTGAGATTACAAGAATCTCAGTAGGGTCACAGCATCATAAGATCTATAGAATCCCTAAACACAAATCTCCCAATTCACATAAGATCATTCCTAAACAACTAAAGGGGATCACGCAATTCATAAATCATTCAAAAAGGGTTAAGGCCGAATCAATGGTTGAAGGAGGACCACACTTCCGAAAGTTCAGAAGTACACAGGCAGGTGAAATACAACAAAATCGCTCTCAAAGAAGAAGAAAGGCCATCCCCTTCCACCTGTGTTGTCCAAGACTTACTGCACAAAGGGTAGATGGTTAACACACAAGCTAATCAGTAAGCCTTTCACCTTATCCTCACAAGGACAAGTCGACTAGCCCCTCATGGAACAAGTCTTCCCTTAGTCGCAACTAGGGCATCCCCAAATCTCGCAAGATAAGGGCTTCCTGTCTCGCAAGACAGGGATCCGGCCTCGCAAGGATAGATATCCAGCGTGCACTTGCTGGTTCAACACCCATACACCTCCCATAAATAGGTAAGTACCTCTCCTCTCACTAGGAGCATCAGTGTTTACCCTGCCTGGCCAGCGGAACAGGATCCTGACAAACAAACACGTACAAGCACACACAGGCAAGTACAAAGCATAATACGTCAGGATATAATCAACACATCCAATTCATATAACAATAGCATCCCTAGGCACTCAATTCCTAACTCAGGGGTTCGATATAGCCTAGGAGATTCATATCTCATTCCGAATGTCATATTCACACTCTACAATCCAATCACAAACAATACAACAAAGGCAGGTAACAAAAACATCAAATAAGAGCAGGGGTTTTCTGGAGAAACCGATGAGGCATAGATCCTACCTCTCTTGTCTCTGAACAATAAGCTAATCCTTTGCCTTTATTAAGTAAATCCGAACCACCTAAATTATCACCAGGCAAAGACAAAACAAACTAAGCATGCATATTCAATAATCAATTGAATACCTTATTTCCTTACCAATACCACTTACCAAACCTATCAGAAAACCAGTGATCAGATGTTGCAGGTGCCTCCCCCTTGGATGTGTGATGTGATAACCAGAAACTTAACAAGAATCAACCTGAATTTACCATTCCAATTAACTATGCAAAACCTGTCGCTAAAAGTAGGGCATAGGACGATTTCGTCTCATCCTAAAACAATAAAGTATTTAAATCCAAGCTACGATTTATATATGGTTGGAAAGAGAATGAAAAGAGCTTTCCAACGACATATTATTTGCAAGATTCTGACAAACGAGCTTTCCAATTTCGGCCATCACACATCCTTTCCTTCAGGAGCAAAATCGTCTTTTCACCTGCATTGGCTTCTGGACTTCTAGGACTCAAAATTCGGGGTCTTACATCATGATTTGCATGGCTTAAATGAATACTACTGTCGCTTTGTGAAGAATTTTTCATCTCTTGCTAGACCATTGACGAAATTGACATGCACAGGAGAGCCATTTGTGTGGAGCGAGAAATGCTAGCGAAGCTTCGATGAATTCAAGAATCGGTTAGTTTCCACACCTATTCTTACCTTAACAGTCGGTGGGAAAGAGTACGTGGTGTACAGCAAGGCATCGAAATCCGTACTTGGATGCGTATTGATGCAAGATGGGAAATTCATCACCTATGCTTCCTGACAGTTGCATCCGCATGAAAGCAACTATCCTACGCACGATTTGGAGCTTGTGGCCATGGTGTTCGTGTTGAAAATATGGCACCACTACCTATATGGCAAGACGTGCTGAATCTTCCCGACCACAAAAGCTTGAAATATCTCCTTATGCAAAAGGAGTTGAATATGAGACAATGAAGATGGGTGGAGTTGATTAAAGACTATGATTTGATTATTGAATTTCATCCTAGAAAAACAAATATTTTCACTGATGCTTTAAGCTAAAAGATTCATCCTCCATCCCCATCGGTGTTAGCTTACATACGCACCCAATACATGCCAATATTGCTGGATTTAAAAGCTACAAGTGCACATCTTGGCATTGACTTTTCTTGTTCATTGTTGGTGCAAATCGAAGTCATGCCTACCTTGATTGAGGATATCTAGAATCAGCAAACATAAGATCTAAGGTTAGCTGAAATTCAGAAGCAATTATTTGAGGGTGTTGATGCCATAGCTCATGATTTCAGAGTGCGAGATGATGGAGTTCTTATCATAAAAAACCAGGTATGTTTACCATAAGATGTTGATATTCACAATCTGATTTTATCTGAGACGCATAGTTTGAAGTTCACTATCCATTCTGGTGGCACTAAAATGTACCAAGATTTAAAGGAGAAATATTGGTGGCCAAACATGAAGCGCCACATTGTTGAGTTCGTTGTTCAATGCCTCGTATGTCAACAAGTGAAGATCGAGCATCAAAGACCTGTTGGTATACTTCAGTCACTTTCGATTCCAGAATAAAAGTGGAAGCATGTCACGATGGACTTTGTGACCGGTTTGCCTAGATCTTAGCGAGGATTAGATGCCATTTGGGTGATCGTGGATCAATTGACGAAATCTGCACACTTCTTTCTTGTACGTATGACAGACACACCAGAGAATTGGCTATTAGTTACTTGGATGAGATTTTTCATCTACATGGAGTGCCAGTTTCCATTATTTCAGATCGTGACCTACCCTCGTTTCAGATCACGATTTTAGAAGAAATTCCAGAATGTGCCAGGTTCTAGATTGAATTTCAGTACAATATTTCTTCCTCAGACCGATGGAAAATCTAAAAAACGATTCAGACACTTGAAGACATGTTGCGTGCGAGTGTATTGGACTAAAATAGTTAAGATCAATGTTTACCTTTGGCGGAATTCTCTTACAACAATAGTTTCCATGTAAGAATCGGTATGGCTCCTTATGAGGCATTATATGGGAGATATTGCTGGACTCCAATTTGCTGGAATGAAGTAGGCGAAAGATGCCTAGACAATCCGGAATTGATTGATAAAGCAATAAAGCAACTGAATTTAATTTGACAAAGGCTGAAGACGACGCAAGATCGGCAAAAAAATTATGTTGATAATCGACGAAGGGAGCTGGAATCTTCCGTAGCTGACAAAGTGTTTCTGAAAGTCGCCCTATGGAAAGTGTCCCTCATTTTCAACAGCGAGGTAAACTAGCACCTCGATACATTGCTCTGTATGATATTATTGAAAGAATCGGCCTTGTTGCATACCGACTTGCATTGCCTTCAAATATGGAAAGAATTCACAACGTATTTCACATTTCGATGTTGAGAAAGTATGTGCGAGACCCTGCTCATGTGCTCGAAGAACCACCAGTTGAGGTTGCTGAAAACCTATCCAATCTCATCCAGCCAGTTTCCATACTAGATCAGTCAGTTCGTCAGCTTTGCAGTTGAGGCATGCCTATGGTAAGAGTTGTTTGGCATAATGGCCAAATTGAGGAACAGTCTTGGGAGACTGAGGAATCAATGTATGCAAAATTTCCTTACCTGTTTGTTTAGGTACTTGTGCTGAAATTTCGAGGATGAAATTCTTATAAGGAGGGGAGAATGTGACACCCCCGAATTTTGAGTCCTAAAAGCCCAAAAGCTAGTGTAGGTAAAATGACCATTTTTCCCCAGAAGAAATGGATGTGTGGTGGCCAAAAATAGTATTTAAGGTTTAGTGTTCATTTCTGATTTCATTTCTTCTTTATTTCATTTCCTTATTGGTTCAATCTTATAATTTCATAAAATTAAGGGGATAGTTCTAGAATTTAATTCTAACGATTATCTCCCCATATCTAGCCTTTAGAGTAGGTAAAATTAATCCTATTACACCCTATATAAAGAATAGTCGGCCACATTTAGTTTCTATACCAAAAATATACAAAATTATCAAGCAATCAAACCCTACACCCTACCCTTTGTCGCTGAAATTTCCAGGCTTCACCGTAGCCGAATTCTTTCATCCTTTGTCAGATTTTTACAAATAATAGCTTGTTGGAAAGATATTTTCATCCCCTTTCTAGCTATCTTAGTTTGATCAGCATAAGATGAGTTCTTCCCTGTCAAAACCCTTACCACAATTTTCAATGTGTTTATGTAGAAATTGTGACATTCTTCCTTCAATTGGTTTTTGTTGTTGCTCCTTTTATTTGTATGATTGTTTGAAATCCATTTATGTTGTAATATCATGAATTCATCCTTTGAATCTTCCCTATGCATGAAATCGGCATACCCTATACCTTTGCCTATTGTTGCCAATTTTGATCAATGACTTACCTATTGGTTTCTGATTTTGTTCTTTTTAATTGTATGTGTTATTAACACCTAATCCTTCCTTCTAAGCGTAAAATTGCAACCCCTACACCTTGTATGTGTGCTTTGTTTTTCAGCAAATGCATATCGTTCGGTGTACGCTCTCCACCAGGTATCATTTTCTTTCTTTAGTTCTATATTTGAGTTATATGTTGTGTGACTCCATGTGTTTGTATAGTATGGCAAGGCAGAACACACCTAGGGATCGTCGGGGTAGGTATGAAACTCAAGCCCAATAGCAACCTGTTGAGCAGAATGAACCTAATGCATAAAATGAGCAGGGAGGGCAAGCTGAGCCCAAAAACCAACCTGAAGCACCAGTCATGGATCCTATAATGTTTCAAATACTGAATGTGTTACAAGGGATTGCTGCAAAACAGCAGCGAATGGAAGCTCAATTCTAGAATTCTCCTGCCCCAGCACCATCTGTAGAAGATTTTACTCCTCCATTTGAACCTGTTCAGCCAGCTCATCCTACAGAAGCCGAGAGACTTCCAGTTGTTATTACAAAGCTGCTAAAGGAAGCTCATCAGTTTCAAAGATTTCAGCGGTTCAGCAGGTGCAGTTATGGCTCATAAATGGATTGATACCTTATGTTAAGTGTCTCTGTTTCTGCGCATCTCTGATGATGACAAGATTGCAATCACCACGTTCCTCCTTGAGGGAGAAACTCTTGCATAGTGGAAAGTTGTGAGTTGGTGGTTTAGGGATCATTTTCTTTTGTGGTAAGAATTCTGGCATGAATTTGACGAAAGGTTTTACACCAAATTCCACAAAAGCAAGTAGCGACAAGCTTTCTACAAGCTTGAACAAGGCACCTGAAGAAGATCGCTCACCTTATTAGCTTGTAACACGATTCCTAGATGGGATGAGTACCAAGCTCAAAACCATTGTGGGCACAACACCTGTGCAAATTTTGCAAGAGTTGATCATTGCTGCCACTAAAGCCTAGAAGATCGTGCAAAACAAAAAGCCTCCAGTAGCAAACAATGGTGGATCATTCCGATGAGGTTATAAATTCTGGCGACATACGAGACCTTATCCTTTGAGGTCCTATCCTCCAGATAATAATGGAAATAGAGGTAACTACAGAAAGAAATTTTCTGGTCCTAATCCCAATGGATCTACGTGGAGATCACAGCCACGACAGTGCTACAACTATGGAGAAATGGGCCATATTCAGAGGAAGTGTCCTAAACCAAGGCATATTACAGGTGCACTGAATGCAAGCCGAGGTGGGTATGTCAACCCCACTAAACCACCAGCACGCGCACCTAAAAAACCACCAAGTGGATCTACGAGTGAGGCGCAGCCCAGACCAACGAGGTTATTCACTTTGACTGATGCCGAAGCAAGCCCAAATATGGTGACAAGTACTATTTCAGTCTTTTCTCAAAATGCTAAATTGTTATTAGATCCCAGAGCAAATAGATCATTTGTGAGTCCAAGGATAGCACTTAGCTCAAATCGGCCTCTGTCTCCCTTGTCTCCTCCTATCGCGGTTCTGACTACTTTGGGAGAGTAACTGACTTGTGATCTAGTCTACATTGGCTGTGTTGTATGTATGGGTTCAAGTATACTTGAAGTGGATCTGATTCCATTAGACAACCAAGAGCTAAATGTGATCTTATGCATGGATTGTCTAGCCAAAAATCATGCCCAAATGGAGTGTTTCACCAACCATATGAGCTTCTTCCTTCCAGATGGTTCCGAGTATTGTTTTGAAGGTGATAGGTGAGTTGTTCAAACTTGCATGATTTCCTGGCTCGATGTGAAGCGATTGATCGGCAAAGGATGTATTGCTTACCTCACACATATACATGACATTTCAAAAGAGTCCTCGGATCTGGACTCTATTCTAGTGATTCATGAATTTCCGAATGTGTTTCTAGAAGACATACCCAGTTTGTCACCAGCAAGAGAATTGAATTTAGCATTGAACTAGTGCCGGTACGAATCCGATTTCCATTCCTATTTATCGTTTGGCTCCTATGGAAATGAAGAAATTGAAGAACAATTGGAAGATTTACGGGATTGTGGTTTCATCCGACCTAGAATGTTGCCTTAGGGAGCATCTGTCTTATTTGTGAAAAAAGAAAGATGGTTCGCTGGGATTGTGCATAGACTATCGGTAACTGAATCGTGTGACTATGAAGAACAAGTATCCTCTATTGCACATCAACGACTTGTTTGACCAGCTCCAAGGTGCTTCCGTGTTTTCGAAAGTTGATCTAAAATCGAGATACCATCAGTTGTGTGTTCGTGAAACTGATATTCCAAAGATTGCATTCAGATTGTGATATGGCCACTACAAATTTCTGGTTATGGCATTCGGTTTGACCAATGCACCAGCAGTGTTCATGGACCTGATGAATTGAGTGTTCCGAGAGTTCTTGGACAGATTCGTGATGGTCTTCATCGATGATATTCTAATTTACTCAAAATCAAAAGACAAGCATCATAAGCACTTGCGGATTGTGCTGAAAATTTGAAGTGATCGACACCTATTCGCGAAGTACTCTAAATGCGAATTCTGGTTACGCGAAGTCGGTTTCCATGGCCATGTTGTTTCTGCTGTGGTGTTCTTGTTGATCCAAAGAAGATTGAAGCCATTGTTGCGTGGGAACCCCCGCAGACTATATTTGAAGTTCTCAGTTTCCTTGGCTTAGTTGGATACTACTATCACTTCGTGGAGAAATTCTCAACATTTGTAGAACCTTTGAAGAAATTGACGTGCAAATGAGAGCCGTTCGTGCAGAAAGAGAAATGCCAGAAAAGTTTTGAAAAATTAAAGAATAAATTGGTCACCACACCTATTCTTACCTTACCAATAGGAAGAAAAAAATACGTGGTGTATAGCGATGCATCGAAATCCGAACTTGGATGTGTATTGATGCAAGATAGGAAAATCATTGCCTATGCTTCCCAACAGTTGTGTCTCAATAAAAACAACTATCCTACGCATGATTTAGAGCTTGCAGCTGTGGTGTTCACATTAAAGATATGGGGCCACTACCTGTATGGTGAGACATTCAGAATCTTCACCGTCCACAAAAGCTTGAAGTATCTCCTTACGCAAAAGGAGTTGAATTTTAGACGACGAAGATGGGTGGAGCTGATTAAAGACTACGATTTGATCATCGAATATCATCCTAGAAAAGCTAATGTTGTTGCTGATGCCTTAAGATGGAAGACCTATTCTTCTTCTCCAACTGTTATAGCCTATATGCGTGCACTATATGCCAATGTTGCTTGATTTGAGAGCTATACGAGTGCATCTTGGTAGTGATTTTTCTGGTTCTTTGTTGGCCTGAATCAAAGTCAAGCCTACCTTGCTGGAAGAGATTCAAAATCAGCAATCTGGATATCCAATATTGGCTGAAATTCGGCAACAAATATCTGATGGTGTTGATGCCATAGTTTGTGATTTCAGAATGTGAGATGATGAAGTTCTTGTCTTTAGAAACCGAGTATTTGCGCCATAAGATGTCGATGTATGCAATCTTATTTTTTCCCAAGCGCATAGTTCAAAGTTTGCTATTCATCTTGGTAGCACTAAGATGTACCGAGATTTGAAGGAACAATATTGGTGGCCGAACATGAAATGCCATATTGATGAGTTTGTTGCCTGATGCCTTGTATGTCAACAAGTGACAAATCGAGCATCAAAGACCTGCTAGTATACTTCAGTCTCTTCTGATTCTAGAATGGAAATGGGAGCATGTCACAATGGATTTTGTGACTGGCTTGCCCAGATCTCAGTGAGGATTCGATGTCATTTGGGTGACTGTGGATAGATCAACAAAATCTGCACACTTCCTTCTTGTTCGTGTGACAGACACCCCCGAGGAATTGACTATTCGTTATTTGGATGAGATTGTTCATCTACATGGAGTGCCAGTTTCCATTGTATCAGATCTAGACTCCTGTTTCATTTCACAATTTTGGAAGAAGTTTCAGGATGAGCTAGGTTCGAGACTGAATTTGAGTACAGCGTTTCATCCGCAAACTGATGATCAATCTGAAAGAACAATTCAGACTCTTGAAGACATGTTACATGCGTGTGTAATGGATCAAAATACCAGTTGGGATTGATGTCTACCATTGGAAAAATTCGCTGACAACAATAGTTTTCATGTAAGCATTGGAATGGTCCCTTATGAAGCATTATATGGGAGACGTTGCAGAACTCGTACTTGCTAGAATGAAGTAGGCGAGAGATGCCTAGATAATCCGGAATTGATTGATCAAGCAATGGAGTAACTGAATCTAACTCGAAAAAGGCTGAGGACAGTGCAAGATCTCCAGAAAAACTATGCTGATAATCGAAGAAGGGAGATGGAATTTGCAGTGGATGACAAAGTGTTTCTGAAAGTCGCTCCTTGGAAAGGTGTCTTTCATTTTCAGCAGCGAGGTAAGATAGTACCTTGTTATATTGGTCCGTATGATATTATTGAAAGAATCAGCCCTATTGCATACCGACTTACATTGCCTCCGAACATGGAAAAAATTCACAACATGTTTCACGTTTCGATGTTGAGAAAGTATGTGTGAGATCCTGCTCATGTTCTTGAAGAATCACTAGTCAAGGTTGCAGAAGATCTATCCTACCCCGTACAGCCAGTTTCCATACTAGATCAGTCAGTTAGTCAGCTTCGCAGTCGAAGCCTACCTACGGTACGAGTTGTTTGGCGTAATAGCCAAGTTGAGGAACAATCTTGGGAGACTGAGGAATCTATGCGTTCAAAATTTACTTACCTGTTTTCTTAGGTACTTATGACCCATACGAAATAGCCTTCATACGAAATTTTTATAAGAAGGAGAGGATGTGAGACCCTAATCCTTTGTCCTAGAAGTCCAGAAGTCAATACAGCTAAAATGACCACTTTTCCCCTGAAGAAATGGATGTGTGATAGCCAAAAATAGTATTGAAGGTTCAATGTTCATTTCTGATTTCATTTCTACCTTATTTCAGTTCCATCATTGATGGTACATTATCTATTCTTAAAAGACAATTCTATAATTAAATCCTAAGGATTATCCCCTTATATCTAACCTTAAAAGTAGAAAAATTAATCTCATTAAACCTTATAAATAGAGTAATTGGTCATACATATAATCTCACACCAAAAACACACATACTTATCAAGTGATAAACATTACTCCTTACCCTTGCTGCTGAAAATTTCTTAACATCTATCATAGCCAAATTCTTTCATCCTTCATCTTATTTCTGTGAATAATAATTTGTTGGAAACCTTTTTACATCCTCTATCTTTCTATCTTGGTTTCATCATCAAAAGATTAGTTCTTCCTTATATTTTTCCTTATCGCAATTACCTAAGTATTGGTGTCAAAATTTCTTGATTCTTCCTTCAATTGGTTTCTGTTTTTGTTCCTCTTTTTTGTATGATTGTTTGGCACCTATTCATATTGTAAATTAATGACTTCATACTTTGAATCTTTCCTATGTTTATAATCAGCATGCCCTATACCCTTGCCTTACTGTTACCAATTTTTATCAATTAACTTGTCTGTTGGTTTCTGATCTTGTTCCTTTTAATCGTATGTGTAATTAACAACTAATCCTTTTATATTATTATGAAATCGCAACCATTAAACCTTGCATGCTTGTAATCGCAATTGCCCTTGTACCCTAGCTTAGTGCCAAAATTTGCATGGTGAATTGGGATGGTAAATCAGGTTGATTCTTATTATGTTCCTGGCTATCACATCATACATCCAAGAGGGGGGGAGCAGCATCTGATCACTGGTTTCTGATAGGTTTGGTGAGTAGAATTGGTCAGGAAATAGGTTGTTTACTTGGTTATTAAATATGCATGCTTAGTATGGGTTTTTACTTTGCCTTATGGTTATATAGGTGGTTTGGATCCTTTAAATAAAGGAAAAGGATTAGCGACTTGTTCAAAGATAAGAAAGGTAGGATTTATACCTCATCGGTTTCTCCGGAGATCCTTGTTGTATGATTGATGTTTTCGATGCATGTCTTTGTTGTTGATTGTATACGCATGCTTGGCATAGTATATGCATAAGTTACGGATTGAGCTACGATTTCTAAGGCAATTTCGAACCCTTATGATAGGTTGTGTGTGCCTAATTCGGATGTGTTATGTGCATTGGATTTGCTGATTGTATTGTGATATGATTGAGGATACCCAACTGTGATGTTATGCTTTGTACTTGCTTATGTGTTTGTACATGATTATGTGTTAAGATCCTTTTCCGGTGGTCATTCCAGGTAAGCACTGATGCTCTTAAAGAGATGAGAGATTTTTACTAGTATGGGAGTCACATTGGTGGCAATCCCAAACATGTGCACACTGGATGCATAGTCCTTGTGTGGCTAGATACCTTGTCCTGTGTGGTGGCAAGATATCCTTTTCCTTGTGAGGTTTGGATGCCCTTATCATTGTGTAGTTTGGATGTCTTTGTTCTTGTGTGTCTTGGATGTCTTTCCCTTGTGTGACAAGATGAATCGGCCTGCTAATTAGATTGTGTGCTGACCATTTACCCTTTGTGCAACTAAGCCTTGTACAACACAGGTGGAAGGGGATGGCCTTTTTATTGATGAGATCAAATGATGAAATACCTTCATGTGTACTGCTGTTTCCAAAAGTGTTTGTACTTCACCCTCAGCCTATGACTTATAGCCCTATCCCTATTATGACTGTTTGATGATTTTTTGATACCCTTTTAGTTGTATAGGCAAATCTAATGTTGTTTGAGAGATATTTATTTAGATTTATACAGATTTTATGATGTTGTGACCTTACTAAGATTCTTGTAATCTCACACTATTGTTTTCACCATTTTCAGGCTTAGGTACATCTTCTATCAGTGGTACTAGTGTATGAGATCAAGACTGCACGGCGGAACGAAATTGCATTACATTCATATACCTCCTTCCTTGTTGATTACTTGCGCATTTACCATTAAATATGAAGTTTGATTGAACTGCTTTTTGGTTTATTGAATTCCTCTTGTTCTTGTTTATTTTCGGAATTTATTGGAGAGATACTTGCTAGATTTTGAGATCCCTATGAGACTTGTGTGTTGTGGTTTTTTTGGTTAATTATAATGACTTCCGCTTATATTTTTATTCACTCCGTTTGTCACCAGAATATTTGTCCAAATTTATCATGTTCCAACCTTTTAAAAGCATAAGAAAGGAATTTAATAAAATCATAACTAGTGTGATTAAGCCTTGTGAGATTCAGATAGGTCCTAGAGTGAGTTTGTCTGGGTTTCACGGTGGTAAAAGTCGGTTGGGTTTGGTTCATTACAATAAATAATACCTATTCTCTTCTAATTATGCTCAATCGTTCATAGTTCTCTGTGAGTCAGCCTCTACAGATCATAAAAACAACAGCCTCTATTAGGTTTCATCTTACTATAAATTATGCAATTCCAGTTATAATTCAATTAGATAATTAATTATTTATGAGCTTGTTAGACTATAATCAATCCAAAATTGATTTATGGCTAAAAAGAAAATACCTAATTTCAAGGATATTTACGTTGCTAGGAACAAAAAAGTTTTCAACCATGTTTTTTTTTAGAATAAAGAGTATCCCAATCGATAACCAGACTAATCTCTCCCGTGACTCGACCACCCGACTCACTTCACAGGCATTTAGCCTGCAGCCATGAGTGATACGGTACAGCATCCACCTCTTTGTGTGGGACCACTACCAACAGTGCACTTTCCATACCTCGCAGTTTTCCCGGATTGAACCCGGTACCTTGAGTTAAGGGAACGCAGTATGCTGTAGACCACTGCGCCAACACCTCGTTGGTATTTTCAACCATGTTGATAAATCACTCGTAGATATTGCATTGGAAGGGACGGTATATGTAATCGGGAGGGCCAGAATTAATATCAAGGGATTTCAAATCAGTATCTTGGAGGTATTACTAGTAGGGGAGTTGCTCCAGGTAGTGAGATGATGTAGTGTAGCATTAAGATACCGATGGCTTTACTGTGGGCATCTTAAGTTTTCAATACAGTTCGGTATATGACTTGTGTAATTGGTATTTTAGGTGTTTTGATTTTATAATCGAGTTTCTTTACATAAGTAACAAAATTGTCTCATTTAAAAAAAAAAATTGGCAGGTTCAATGTGTCTTCTAGCTTGTTGTGCTAATGTCTTCTATAGTGTGCAAGTTTTGTTCTCGGGGGTTGTTCGGCCTACCTTGTACTGCCTCATTTTCAGATACCTAGTTCTGATTTTTCTATTTAAAATCTCTTCTCAGGACGGACATCCAATATGACCTTCCATAAACGCATGGACCTACGAGAATGTTGATCAAAACGTCTTTAATGTAATCTCTGCCTCATTCTAGTTCATCATCGGTTTGCATTAAGTTGGATATTCTGCTTTGGATCATTCTTTTTTTCTCTTTGGTTGCCTCAATATGACAGTAGGTCTGTTTTTTTCTTCTATTCGAGAAACTAAGGGATCCTCCCAATGGGCCATCTGTGCAGTGAATTGGATTGGCAGTTTAAAGATTGCAGAATTGCAGCCATTTTTTTATTAGCAATGATGATTCTAGTCGAGATTTGAAATCCAATTTTTTATCATGTTTCTTCACCATATTTGAGATTGCATCAAGATGGGTAAAAATTTTTATAGGAACAAAGGGTTTGATGATGATTGATCCCAAACAAAGGACTTCTCTATGCTTTTGGTAACCAAAGGCCTTGATGATGATTGGTACTCAAAAGCATTTTATTGATTCCTCTTTAACTGTCTTTCCTCCATTTAAGAATAGTAAGAATAGTTCATATTGAGGCCGCAATTCTGGGTTCTTCTTTATATATATTCTCAGGACAATTCGCACCTTCTCTCATGGGTCTATAATTTGATCAAGAAAATCTTCAATGTAAATTCTGATTTTGTCTTTCATGGACCTTTAACATTAATGATTCAAATGCAGATATGAATTTGTATTCTTTGATTTTGAGAACATGCAAGGACTATGAAGTTGTTGATTATGTTGCAGTAAATTATAATGTTTGGTTTCCCAGTAACACGTGTTCATGTTCCTTCCTTACCGGAGTTAATTAGTTAACTCTATTTCTCCTGTGTCTTTAAAAACAGTTGTAAACTAGGGATCTGAATTCTGGTTGTTTTTCAGTACATCCAATAAGCTCTTCAATAAACACATGGATCTATAAGAATGTTGATAAGGGAGTCTTTATTGTAATCTGTGACTTTGTGTCTTTCATTCACTTGTTATACTAGGTTGTCGAAAATTTTTGGAACCTTTATCTCCTCAGTTGGAAGGTGGCTAATGATTTGATTGTTAGTAAATACTAAATACAAGGAATATGAGGTTGTCGATCAAGTTGGAAGAAATCCTAATGCTTGGATGCCCTGACCCTTACGGGAGTTTTTATTCAACTCTATTGCTTCTGTGTATTTTAAGAACAATTGCAAGTTAGAGATCTGACTTCTGATTCTTCTATTTAAAATCAATTCTCAGGACATTCGTAAAGCCCTTCCATAAATGCATGGACCAGTGAGAATGTTGATCAGTGAGTCTTTCATGTAATCTGCGACTTGTTTCCAGTCCATCATCGATTTGCAGTTAGTTGCATGTTCTGCTATGTATCATTTTTTTTTCCTCTTTGGGTGCCTCAATATGACGATAGGTTTGGTTTTGTCTTCTATTCGAGACACTAAGGGATCCTCCCAATGGAGTATCTGTGCAGTGAATTGAATTGGCAGTTTAAAGATTGCAGAATTGCGGCCATTTTTTATTAGCAATGATGATTCTTGATGAGATTTAAAATCTAGTTTTTTATCATATTTTACACCACAGTTGAGGGGTTTATGTGTTTACATCAAGATGGATGAAAATTCTATCGGGAACAAAGAGCCTGATGATGATTGACCCTCAACAAAGGACTTCTCTGTCCTTTTAGTAACTGAGGGCCTCGCTGATGATTTTTACTCTCTGCAGTAATTTGTGTTGTTCTACTTTCATCTGCTTAAAAAATCTGTCTTCAACATATTGATTTAATACTTGTTGGTTGAGTTCTGTTTGTGTGAAGATATTCATCTTCTAACTGAATTTGAACAGCTCAGACAAATATTGGGTGTTTTTTTCGGTTGATTGAAAAGAGGTCATCTTTGTGCTCCTGTGCAAGTTCAACGGAAGATCTGCGAGAGCATACAGATCTCTGTCATGTGGAGTTTATGGGTTGCTAGGAACAACAGAGTTTTTAAGCATGTTGATAAATCACCAGTAGACATTGCGTTGGAAGGGATGTCAGAATTGATGTTAAGGGATGTCAGAATTAATGTTAAGGGATGTCATATTAGTAGCTTGTAGGTATTACTTGTAGGGGAGTGGTTCCGGGTAGTGAGATGATGTAGTGAAGCATTAAGATACCGACGGCTTTGCTGTGGGCATCTTAAGTTTTCTATACAGTTTAGTGTCTGACCTGTGTAATTTGTTTTTAAGGTGTTTTGATTTTGTAATCGAGTTTCAGTGTGTGTTCTGGCTTGTCGTGTTAATGTCTTCTGTAATATCCAAACGTTGTTCTCGGGGGTTGTTCGGCCTACCTTATACTACCTCATTTTCAGTTTTCTTTCAGATATCTTTTGAGCCTCCCATCCCACCTGATGAGTGCCACCAGTGACTTGAATTAATTGCCTGATGTATCGTCCTTGCCTTTATCCATTTTTTTCTAGCATCTTTGTTCCGTTTATTGTTTGAAATTTATGGGGTCACAGGGAAATGGTTCTTCCAGGGAGTGTTATAGACAACTCTTCTCATTTGCTCCAGTTGGTGCACTTTGTTTGTTGACATGAGCTTTGGAAGATGTTCTTCTTACAGGGTTATTTTGCGTCTTTGCAAGTGGTCCTATGTTACTTTTTTTATCTTGGCAGATTAAGTGTGTATTCTACATGATCCAATACAGTGTGAGATTCCAATATATGATCCAATACATGCAAGTGGTCTTGTGTTACTTTTGCTTAGGACTGATTGGACTGACAATATACAGTGAACCGACAATTCAAGTATCATCCTACCTTTTCTCATTTTATACTGCATCAGCGTTAAAAAAATTTTTGCAGACGGTGTTTTGAATCTCTTTCCTGTTGCCCTTGTTGTTGTGGATCGTGCACTTTGTTTTTGAAAGCATTGGTAGGTGAAGGTCAGGTACTACTGCATTGTCAAAAAAGAAGATGTGTTGCTATGCAACTGGTTATGTGTTACTTTTGTCATCTTGTGTTACTTCCTCCCTCACATGGAGATTATTATAAGGGACTTCAATGCACTTGCGCTCTTTAAAGCATGCGTGTCACTAAACCTCAATGCAGCAAACTTTAAAGTTTAGGATTAGGATTATGATAAGTCTAGTATCAGGTATGTTTACCAAAGAAGGAAGAAAAAATATGAGGTGGCGGATGTCCTTATTACCAATCATGAGTAAACCGTTTTTAGCAGCATTATTCTGCAGTGCACTAAGGGTATATAGGGAATATAGGGAATATAGGGAATTGTTTTTGTTGTTTAGTGGAAGGACAGATATAGGGAGATGTGGTATACATAGAGGGGTCATGCTGGAAAATCTGTCATTTTGAGGGGAGGCATGTTTTTCCCAATTTTCTTGGGGAAAAGGAGAGAATATCAGCCTCTCTAAAGTTGATTGTCCATCTTTTATTTATCGACAATATTACATTTTGTCCAGTTTTTCCCTGTAAAACTCTAGTTTGCTGCTATAATCTATAGCTTTGATTTAATATTCAGCTATCGTTTGTCTGAGTCCTTATCATCTTGGTAGCGAAGCATTCCTTGGGGTGGGTATGCCAGCAACTCGAATGGAGGCTAGGTTGGAACATATTGAATCAAAACTGAGAAGACTACCCGGAATGGAGGGAGCAATAGAGGAAGTGAGAGAGGAGGTAGGTGCCATTAGAGCAGAGGTCAAGGCAGCACTAACTATTTTCACTCAACAGATTGAGGAGATTCTTACTGGGCGGCAAAGGTGCGTGGGAGCGGTACAACAGAAGAAGACCCCCCGAGTTCCAGCCATGCAAGAGGAAAGGCGCCAAAGATTTCACAAGAGAACCCGGAGTTGCCTAGCTCCCAGTCGAATCTAGGACCAGTTGAAGCCACAAGCTTTCAACAGCTTTCGAACACCTCAAGCCAGAATATCATGAGTTGTCGGCAAGATCCTGATGTCTGAAAATAGAACTACCTGTGCTTGAAGGAAAAGATGCTGATGTGTGGATATATAAAGCGGAGTATTATTTCTCACTCCACAATATGAATGAAGAGGCAAAGATCAGAGCCATGAAACTGTGTTTGAGCGGACCAGCATTGGTTTGGATGCGTACGAAGGACAGGAAAAAACCGTTCTTGCTCTGGGAAGATTTTAAGTCGAGGTTGGCTAGGCAATTTAGAGGAGCACAATCTTTTAATCTTCGAGAGAGATTGTTTTTGTTGAAGCAAGAAACTACGGTGGCAGCTTATTCCAAGATTTTTGAAGTGTTATCTATGCAGTGTGAGGATTTGTCAGAAGAGACTCTAATACCGGTGTACATAAAGGGATTAAATCCACTATTGAGGGTGGAATTGATGATCTTCCTGCGAGAATCGGTACAATAGGTAATGGAGATAGCTGAGTTAACAGAGGAGAGGAATCAGGCCTACCAGGATCATCAATTGCTCACAGGATCGTGGGGAATCAAAGGAACTAAGGAGTCTTCGTTGGGCCTTTTCTCCAGCTCGACTAAGATTACCCATTGGGGCCCCAGAAAGCCTGTTGCCACTGTTAGTGTTAATGGGTCCAACCAAGGCTCAATGACCAGCCAAGTTCAGTCTAATAACGCTAGGTCTATGTTAAGAAGCGAGTCCGTAACATCCTCCCTAGCCAAGAGCACTAAAAGCCCGACGAGTACCCAGGGTCATCCAGCGCCTCGCAAGGGAAGATTTTGAAGGCTCACGGCAGAAGAAGCTCAAGAAAGGAAGAAAAAAAGACTGTGTTTCAGGTGTGAAAAAAAGTGGTAGGCAGGCCATGTCTGCAAGAGTAAAGAGTTACATGTCCTAGTTGTATAGGAGGGGATGTAGGAGATGGAGGAGTGGGATGAAGTGATGATGGTTGAGGACAACTGGGAAGAGGAGTTGTTGAACATGGAGCTGTCGGTGGGGGCGTTGGAAGGTATTATGGAACCCCAAACATTAAAAGCTATTGGTACGATCAAAGGAGTGGAGCTGGTTGTCATGGTGGACAGTGGGGCTACCCACAATTTTATTTCCCCGTTGGTAGTTGAGAAATTGCAGCTACCAATAATTCGAACGACAGAGTATGGGATTATGATTGGGAATAGAGAGGTCGCTCAGGGTGAGGGCATTTGTAGAGGGGTAACGCTGTTGCTGGGTGAGCTGATGATCACTGCCGATTTCCTCCCACTATGTATGGGGAGCTCGGATGTGATTTTAGGATTGAAGTGGCTTACGACGTTGGGGGAAACGAAGCATTATTGGAAGCAGGTTAGCATGAAATTCTGGGTAGATGGGGTAGAAGTAGAAGTTAAAGGAGACCCGAAACTTCACAGACCGATTGTCTCCCTCACCTAGAAGCAGATTTCAAGATCCTGAGAGAACACCAGCTATTCATTAATAGAAAAAGGTGTTGCTTTGCGCAAGAACAACTTGAGTATTTGGGCCATTTGATCTCTAAGGACGGGGTAGCTGCTGACCCAGAAAAACTGAGGGTGATGAGGGATTGGCCTCTTCCAAAGAACCAGAAGGAGCTCCGCGGGTTTTTGGGGCTCACAGGTTACTACAGGCGATTTGTGAAGGGATATGGGACTGTTGCCGCACCTCTCAAGAAGCTACTTAGGAAAGACGCTTTTGAGTGGTCAGAGAAAGCCAGAAATGCAGTGCAGAAATTGAAGGAAGCAATGATGAGTGTCCCGGTGCTAGCCATGCCTGATTTTAATTACCAATTTGAGGTGGAGATGATGCTTCTGGTTGCAGCATTGGCGTAGTGTTGTCGCAGTAGGGAAGACCTATTGCTTATAATAGCCAAGCACTCTCCTAGCATGCTCGATAGAAATCTGTGTACGAGCGAGAATTAATGGACACTATACTAGCCATTCGGAAGTGGTGCCATTATCTTCCCAGCAGATATTTTGTTGTGAGATTGGACCAGAAAAGTTTGAAGTTTCTGATGGAACAAAAAGAGGTAGCTCTGGAGTGTCAGAAGTGGTTGGTGAAGCTATTGGAATTTTCTTTCGAGATCCAATACAAATCAAGTGCTTCCAACCGTGTAGCAGATGCACTATCAAGGATTCTGGGATTAGTGGAGCTAGTTAATATCAGATCCTGGCCAGTGCTGGATTTGGATGTCATTAACCAAGAAGTAGCTAAGAATCCGAAGCTAGCTATGATCTTCTCGGAAGTTTCACAAGAATTTCCTGGTTATGAGGGCTGGTCGATCACTCAAGGGCAACTACGTTATAAAAACCAGATTGTATTATCGGTAGATTCCTCTCTCAAGTCTTTAATTTATTAGAATTTCACTCCAGCCCTATAGGGGGACACAGTGGGTTCTTAAAGACTTATAAGAGAATATCGGGAGAATTATTTTGGGAGGGAATGAAGTCGGATATAAAGGAAAATGTGGCCGAATGCGAGGTGTGCCAACGATATAAAGAAAGCACTCTATCGCTAGCGGGCCTTCTACAACCGTTGCCTATTCCGAAAGCTACTTGGGAAGAGCTGTCCATGGACTTCATTGAGGGACTTTCCATATCCAATAGATTTGATGTGATCCTCGTGGTGGTGGACAGGCTGAGTAAATACTCACATTTCATCTTGTTGTAACATCCGTTTACAGCTAAGAAAGTGGCAAAGGAATTTGTTTTCCATGTTGTGAAGCTACATAGATTTCCAAGGAGCATAGTGTCCGACCATGACAAGGTCTTTCTTAGAAACTTTTGGAAGGAAACATTCAGGTTGCAAGTCACAAAACTCAATAGGAGTTTGGCTTATCACTCGCAGAGTGAAGGGCAAAGTGAGGTAGTTAACCGCTGTTTGGAGACATATCTTGTAATGACCTCAATTCCTACCTATTAATATTTGCTCCGATTAAGGTCATTACCGCTGTGAAACCCAAACAAGCCCAAAGACACCTAGGACCTATCTGAATCTCACCAGGCTTACTCACTAAGTTTTCTACTTTTAGCGTGTTCATTCTATATGTTTAATAACAGTTGGAGCATGATATTAGACAATCATTCTGGTATCATACGGAGTGAGTAAAAACATCAGCGGAAGTCTTTAAATTAAATCACTGGATTCATAACACACAAGTCCCGTAAGGATCCAAATAACCAGCAAGAATTCCTCCAACATAGTCAAAAATAACAAGCAAAGGAGGAATCTTAAAATAAACCAGAAAGTAGTCCAATTTTTATTCAAGTTATATGCACAAGTAATCAAGGAACAGGTATGAAAAAGTGATACGATATCGCCCCGCCATACAGCCTTGATCTCACACACTAGTACCACGACCAGTGAATGTACCTAAACCTGAAAAAAATGGTGAAAACAACGGAATGAGATTACAAGAATCTCAGTAGGGCCACAACGTCATAAGATCTGCAGAAACCATAAACACAAATCTCCCGAACAACATTTGATCATTCCTATGCAACTAAAGGGATTCATACAATTCAAAAATTCAATCAAAAAGGGTAGGACCGAATGTAAGGCTGAGGGGCACTACAAACACTTCTGAAAAGTATCAGAAGTACACAGGCAGATAGAACTCATCAGCTTGTTCTCGGCATTGAAGAAGAAAAGACCATCCCCTTCCACCTGTGTTATCCAAGGCTTACTGCACGAAAGGTAATTGGTTAACACACAAGCTAATCAGCAAGCCTATTCATCTTGCCACATAAGGACAAAACATCCCAAGCCACACAAGGACAAGGGCATCCCAAACCACACAAGGATAAGGGGTTCCTGCCACACAAGGACCAGACATCCAGCGAGCTTTTGCTGGGATTTGCTACCCATACGACTCCCATGACCAGTAAGAACCTCCCCTCTCACTAGGAGCATCAACGCTTATCCCGAATGGCAACAAGAAAAGGATCCTGACACACAAACATGTACAAGCACACACAAGCAAGCACAAAACACAAAACCACAATAAGATATTCTGAATTCTGTTAGATCACATTCAGCATGTTCAATACACATCACACATGCAAGCTAGGCATTCCTAACCTACTTTAAGGGATTCGGTATAGCCTAGAAATTCCTCAATTCAATCCACAACTTAAGCATGCATTATTTAATATGAATGCGCATACAGTTTCACAATCATAGGTACCGAAATCAATTAAGCAAACAACAAGGTCTCTGGAGAAACCGATGAGGCATAGATCCTACCTCTCTTGTCTTTGAACAATAAGCTATTCGTTTTCCCTGACTAGATACTTTCGAACCACCTAAACCATCATTAGGAAAAGACAAAAAAAATAAAAAAACTCAGCGTGCATACGCAATAACCAAGTAAATACCCTTTTTCCTTACCAATTTTACTCACCAAAACTATCAGAAACCAGTGATCAGATGCCGCAGGTGCCTCCCCCTTGGTAGTGTGAAGTGATAGCTAGAAACTTAACGATTCACCCTGATTTATCATCCCAATTAACTATGCAAAGTTCGGCACTAAGAGTAAAGCACAAGACAATTTTCGACTTCATACATTCAATGGATGAAATCATAATTTTTCACTATGAATGAATTCTAAACAATCATATGAATAAGGCTAGCAACATCAAAGATCAATCAAAGGCAGAATTATACAAATCTTAAAACCTAATTCCGTTGCCGATTTTTAACTTATCTTTTGACAAAGAAATACGAATGTCCAAACAGCAAAACATATATGGATGGAAAGAGGATGAAGAGATCTTTTCAAAAATCTTTTATTTTTAGGAATTCAACGAACGATCAAAGAGTTATGCTACATTAAAGTTCAAGAAGATTTTGACAATTTTGCTGAGTTTCAACTTATCTTACAAGAAACAAATACTAACCTTCTGAAAAAAACCAAAACTGGTTGGAAAGATAATGAAGAGAGCTTTCCAACAAGCTATTATTTGTAGGAATCCGATTAACGATGAGAGAGTTATGCTGGTTTAAAGTTTCAGCAAATTTTGGCAGATATAGGGAGGTGTAAGGGTTTTAGGCTATACGAGTTTTGTGTGTTTTCTATGAATGATTTTTGTGGGGTTGGCTTCCTATTTATAATGGATGGGTATGGAATTAAGATTACTACTTTAAAGGCTTTATTAAAGTAAGGTAACTACCAGATTTAAATTCTGTAACTATCCCCTTTTAATTTTAGGAATTTTAAATCTTAAGGTGATTATCAACAAATTAAGAACCAAATTAAAGAGAATTAATATCAGAAATAATTACCAAACATTCCTTACCAATTTCAGCCATCACACATCTTTTTCTTCAGGGAAAAAAATTATTTTTTCACCTGCACTGGCTTCTGGACTTGTAGGACTCAAAATTCGGGGTCTCACATCCTCCCCTCCTAATAAGAATTTCGTCCTCAAAATTTTAGCACAAGTACCTAAGAAAATAGATAAGGAATTTTTGCACGCATAGATTCCTCAGTCTCCCAAGACTATTCCTCAATTCGGCCATTACGTCAAACAACTCGCACCATAGGTACGCTTCGACTGCGAAGTTGTCGGACTGACCGATCTAGTATGGCAACTGGCTGTACGGGATAGGATAGGTCTTCAGCAACTTCGACTTGGGGTTCCTCAAGCACGTGAGCAGGGTCTTGTACATTCTTTCCATATTTGGAGGTAAGACAAGTTGGTATGCAACAGAGCCAATTTTTTCAATGATTTCATACGGACCAATGTAGCGAGGTGCTAGTTTACCACGCTGCTGAAAACGAAGGACTCCTTTCCATGGGGCGACCTTCAAAAACACTTTGTCCTTTACCGCAAATTCTAGCTCCCTTCGTCGACTGTCGGCGTAGCTTTTCTACCGATCGTGGGATGTTTTTAGGGATTTTCGGATCAAGTTCAACTGATCTGTTGCTTGATAAATCAATTCCGGATTGTCTAGACGTCATTCACCTACTTCATTCCCGAAAATGGGAGTCCTGCAACGTCTCCCATATAATGCTTCTTAAGGTGCCATATTGATGCTTACATGAAAATAATTGTTGTAAGAAAATTATGCCAATGGTAGGCATCGATCCCAACCGGTCTGCTGATCCAACACACTCGCTCGTAGCATGTCTTCGATTGTCTGAATCATCCTTTCTGATTGACCATCGGTCTGAGGATGAAATGCTTTACTGAAATTCAATTTTGAATCCAGCAAAATTTGGAATTTCTCCCAAAAACGTGAGGTGAAACGAGGGTCACGATCTGAAATGATGAAAACTAGCACTCCATGCAATCGAACAATCTCATCTAAGTAATGAATAGCCAATTTCTCACGTGTATCCGTCACACGTATAGGAAGGAAGTGTGCAGATTTGGTCAATTGATCCACGATCACCCAAATTGCATCGTATTCTTGTTGTGACCTAGGCAAACCAGCCACAAAATCCATTGTGACATGCTCCCACTTTCATTCTGGAATTGGAAGTGACTGAAGTAGTCCAACGGGTCGTTGATGTTCGATCTTTACTTGTTGACATACGAGGCATCGGGCAACACACTCAACAATGTGGCGTTTCATGTTTGGCCACCAATACTGCTCTTTCAAATCTTGGTACATCTTAGTGCTTCGGGGATGGATAGCGAACTTCAAACTATGCGTCTTCGATAGAATAAGGTTACGAATATCAATATCTTGTGGAACACATACCTGGTTTCTGAAGATAAGCACTTTGTCATCTCGTATTCTGAAATCACGAACTATGGCATCAACAGAAAGTTGCTTCCGAATTTCAATTAGTTTCGGATCCTCTAATTGCTGATTCCGGATTTCCTCAGTAAAGGTAGGTGTGACTTCAATTCGTGCCAACAATGAACCAGAATAATCAGTGCCAAGATGCACACGATTAGTCCTCAAATCTAGCAACATAGGCATATAATGGGTGCGCATATAGGCCAAAACCGATGGGGAAGGAGGATGAAACTTTCGGCTTAAGGCACCAGCAACAACATTTGCCTTTCCAGGATGATATTCGATGATCAAATCGTAGTCTTTGATCAGCTCTACCTATCTTCATTGTCTCATATTCAATTCTTTTTGCTTGAGTAGGTACTTCAAGCTTTTGTGATCGGTGAAGATTCAGCATGTCTTGCCGTATAAGTAATGTCGCCATATTTTCAACACAAACACCATGGCTGCAAGCTCCAAATCATGTGTAGGATAGTTTCTTTCATGCGGTCGTAACTGTTGGGAAGCATATGCAACGACTTTCCCGTCTTGCATCAATACACATCCAAGTCCTGATTTCAATGCATCGCTGTAGGTTTTTCAGTAAGGATAGGTGTGGAAACTAACCGGTTTTTCAGTTCTTCAAAACTTCGCTGGCATTTCTCATTTCACACGAACGACTCACTCTTGCTCGTCAGCTTTGTCAATGATCCGGAAAGTGATGAAAAATTTTCCACAAAATGACGGTAATAACCTGCTAAGCCAAGGAAACTGCAAATTTCGAACACAGTCCATGGGGATTCCCAACAACTATGGCTTCAATCTTCTTTGGATCAACTGTCACACCTTGGGCGGAAACAATATGGCCAAGGAAGCCAACTTCGCTTAACCAAAATTCACATTTGGAGTATTTTGCGAACAACCGTCGATCCTTTAAAACTTTCAGCACAATCCGCAAATGCTTAGCATGCTCCTCTTCCGATTTTGAATATATCAGAATGTCGTCAATGAAAACTATCACAAATTTATCCAGGAACTCATGGAACACACGATTCATCAGGTCCATAAACATAGCTGGTGCATTGGATAAACCGAATGGAAAAACCAGAAATTCGTAGTGACCGTATCGCGATCTGAATACAGTCTTCGGAATATCAGCATCACGAACTCGCAATTGATGGTATCCAAATCTGATCAATCTTGGAAAATACGACTGCACCCAGGAGTTGGTCGAACAAATCATCGATGCGTGGCAAAGGGTACTTATTTTTCACAGTCACACGATTCAGCTGCCGATAGTCGATGCACAATCGCATCGAACCGTCTTTCTTTTTCACAAACAGGACATGTGCTCCCTAAGCTGACACACTTGGGCGGATGAAACCACGATCCTACAAATCTTCCAATTGCGTTTTTAGTTCCTTCATTTCCGCAGGAGCCATATGGTACGGAGGAATGGAAATTAGATTCATACCAGGCACTAACTCAGTGCCGAATTCCACTTTCCTTACTGGTGGTAGACTGACTATGTCTTTTGGAAATACATTTGGAAATTCGCAAACCATTGAGATAGAATTCAGATCCATGGATTCTTTTGAAATATCATGTACGTGCGTGAGGTACACTGCACATCCTTTGTTGATCAATCGTTTCGAATTAAGCCAAGAAATCATGCAAGTTGGAACAACTCGCCTATCACCTTCAAAATAGTACTCGACACCATCAGGAAATATGAACCTCATATGTTTGGTGAAACACTCCATACGGGCTTGATATTTCGCCAGACAGTCCATGCCTAAGATCACATCCAGCTCTCGAATATCTAATGGAATCAGATCCACTTCAAGTACATTCGGACCCATACGTACCGCACATCCGATGTAGACTATATTACAAATCAGTTACTCTCCCAATGGAGTTAGAACCGCAATAGGAGGAGTCACGGGAGATAGAGGCTGATCCGTGCTAAGTGCTATCCACGGACTTACAAATGATTTATTTGCTCCAGAATCTAATAATACTTTAGCATTTTGAGAATAGACTGAAATAGTGCCTGTCACCACATCAGGACTAGCCTCGGCATCAGTTAGGGTGAAGAGCCTTGTTGGTCTTGGTTGTGCCTAGATTGTGGATCTGTTGGTGCGAGTGTTTGTGGTCTGGCGGGGTTGGCATTCCCATCTCGACCTGCGTTTGGCACACCTGTGATTCGCCTTGGTTTTGGGCATTCCCTCTGAATATGTCCCATCTTGCCATAGTTGTAACATCAACGTTGCTGACAATTCCACAAAGATCCATTGGTGAATATACCTAACCCTAAAAAAAATGGTGAAAACAATGGAATGAGATTACAAGAATCTCAGTAGGGTCACAACATCATAAGATCTGCAGAAACCATAAACACAAATCTCCTGGACAACATCTGATCATTCCTACGCAACTAAAGGGATTCATGCAATTCAAAGATTCAATAAAAAAGGGTATGGCCTAATGTAAGGCTGAAGGAGACTACAAACATTTCCGAAAAGTATCAAAAGTACACAGGCAGGCAGAACTCATCAGATTGTTCTCAGCAAGGAAGAAGAAAAGGTCATCCCCTTCCACCTGTGTTGTCCAAGGCTTACTACATGAAAGGTAATTGGTTAACACACAAGCTAATCAGCAAGCCTATTCATCTTGTTACACAAGGACAAAACATCCCAAGTCACACAAGGACAAGGGCATCCCAAACCACACAAGGATAAGGGCTTCCCAAACCACACAAGGATAAGAGGTTCCTTGCACACAAGTACAAGGCTTCTGGCTACACAAGGACCAGACATCCAACGAGCTCTTGCTGGGACCCATACGATTCCCATACCAATAAGAACCTCCTCTCTTACCCCTAATAGCCACCAGAAAAAGATCCTGACACATAAACACATACAAACACACACAGACAAGTACAAAGCACAAAACCACAATAGGGTATTCTCAATTCTGTCAGATCACATTCAGCATGTTCAATACACATCACACATGCAAACTAGGAAATCCTA
Organism: Passiflora organensis; assembly: GCA_019739055.1. Lineage (NCBI taxonomy): Eukaryota > Viridiplantae > Streptophyta > Magnoliopsida > Malpighiales > Passifloraceae > Passiflora > Passiflora organensis. The sequence continues at coordinate 115,446 of JAEPBF010000185.1, forward strand.
ACCTACCTTAAGGGATTCCGTATAGCCTAGAAATTCCTCAATTCAATCCGCAACTCAAGCATGCATTATTTAATATGAATGCGCATACAATTTCACAATCATAGGTACCGAAATTAATTAAGCAAACAACGAGGTCTCTGGATAAACCGATGAGGCATAGATCCTACCTCTCTTGTCTCTGAACAAGAACCTATTCCTTTGCTCTTACTAGATACTTCCAAACCACCTAAGTCATCATTAGGCAAAGACAAAAAAACAATAAACAAACTAAGCGTGCATATGTAATAACCAAGTAAATACCCTATTTCCTTACCAATTTGACTCACCAAACCTATCAGAAACCAATGATCAGATGCCGCAGGTGCCTCCCCCTTGCATGTGTGATGTGATAGCCAGAAACCTAACGATTCAACCTGATTTACCATCCCAATTAACTATGCAAAATTCAGCACTAAGAGTAAGGCACAAGACAATTTTCGACTTCATGCATTCATTTTCGACAATTTTCACTATGAATGGATTGTAAACAATCATATGAATAAGGGCAACAACATCAGAGATCAATCAAAGACAGAATTATACAAATCTTAAAACCTAATTCCCCTGTCGATTTTCAACTTATCTTTTGACAAAGAAATACGAATGTCAAAACAATAAAACAAATATTTTTAGAAAGAGGATGAAGAGAGCTTTCCAACAAGCTATCATTTGTAGGAATCCGACAATTGATGAAAAAGTTATGCTACATTGATGTTCAAGAAGATTTTGGCAGTTCTGCCGAGTTTCGACTTATCTTACGAGAAAGAAATACTAATCTCCTGAAAAAAAACCAAACATAGTTGGAAAGAGGATGAAGAGATATTTCCAACAAGCTATTATTTTCAGAAATTCAAGAAACGATGAGAGAGTTATGATGGTTTAATGTTTCAGCGAATTTTGACAGATATAGGGAGGTGTAAGGGTTTTAGGCTATACGAGTTTTGTGTGTTTTCTATGAATGATTTTTGTGGGATTGGATTCCTATTTATAATGGATGAGTATGGAATTAAGATTACTACTTTAAAGGCTTTATTAAAGTAAGATAACTACCAGATTTAAATTCTGTAACTATCCACTTTTAATTTTAAGGATTTTAATTCCTATGGTGATTATCAACAAATTAGGAACCAAATTAAAAGGAATTAATACCAAAAATAATTACCAAAAATTTCTTACCAATTTCAGCCATCACACATCCTTTTTTTAGAGGAAAAATAGTCTTTTCACCTGCACTGGCTTTTGGACTTTTAGGACTCAAAATTCGGGGTCTCACATATCTTCAATCTTTTGCTGGACAAAAAGCCTGTGACTGGTCATGCTGGATACCCTGAGCTGGATTTCTTTTAACACTTCCTATCATGTGTCTACTAAAACTATACCATTTCAGGTTGTGTATGGCAGGGAACCACTGCCCATTATGCATTATGATATGGCCCCTGCCTCCTCTAATGCCGAATTGGAGGTGATGCTTCGGAATCGTGATTTGGTCTTGGTGGAACTAAAGGAACAGTTGGGAATGGCTTAGAATAGAATGAAAAAATCTGTAGATAAGCATCATAAGGAGCTGGAATTCCAAATGAGAGACATAGTTTATTGAAAGCTCAGGCCATATGTGAGAACCCGAATTTTGAGTCCTAGAAGTCTAGAAGCTAGTGCAGCTGAAAAGAAAATTTTGCCCCTAAAGAAAAGGATATGTGATGGCCGAAATTGGTAAGAGTTGTATGGTAGTTAATTCTGGCTTTAATTCCCTTTAATCTAAGTCCTTATAGCTAGATAATTACCTTAGAAATTAAAATCCCTAAAAATAGGGGAAGATAATTAAAGAATTTAATTATCCGGTAATTATCTTACTTTAATAAAACCTTTAAAGTAGTAATCTTAATTCCATACCCATCCATTATAAATAGGAAGCCAACCCCACAAAAATCATTCGTATGGCCTAAAACCCTTATACCTCCTATAGATGCAAAAATTCGTTGAAACTTTAAACCAACATAACTCTCTCATCGTTTGTCGGATCCCTGCAAATAATAGCTTGTTGGAAATCTCTCTTTATCCTCCTTCCAACCATATTTGTTTTTTTATTGGGAGGTTAGTATTTCTTTCTCTAATGTTAAGTTGAAATTCGGCGGCACTGCCAAATCTTCTTGAACTTCAGAATATCATAACTTTTTCATCGTTTGTTGTATCTCTACAAATAATAGCTTGTTGGAAAGCTTGTTTCATCCTATTTACAACCATATTTGTTTTTTTGTTTGGACATTCATATTTCTTTATCAAAAGATAAGTTAAAAATCGGCGGGGGAATTAGGTTTTCGGCGGAACTTCAAAATCTTCTTGAACTTGAGAATAACATAACTCTTTCATCGTTTGTTGTATCTCTACAAATAATAGCTTGTTTGAAAGCTCTTTTCATCCTCTTTCCAACCACATTTTTTTTGTTGTTATTACATTTGTATTTCTTTATCAAAAGATAAGTTGAAAATCGATGGCGGAATTAGGTTTCCAGCAAAACTGCAAAATATTTCCTTGTCTAAGGTTAAGTTCAAAATAGGTGACAGAATTATGTTTTGATCGGCGACGGAATTAGGTTTTTAGATTTCTACATTTTTTTGTCTTCGGTTGATTTCTGTTGTCATTTCACTTGTTCTTATGATTTCTTAGCATCTATTCATGATGTATGATCATGAATTTCTTTCTTTTAAACTTCTATATGCTTAAAGTCGAAATTGTCCTATGCTTTACTCTTAGCGACAAAATTTGAATAGTTAATTGGAATGGTAATTCAGGTTGAATCTTGTTAAGTTCCTGGCTATCACATCACACATCCAAAGGGGAGGCACCTGCAGCATCTGATCACTGATTTCTGATAGGTTTGGTGAGTGGAAATGGTAAGGAAATAGGGTTTTCAATTGATTATTGAATATGCATGCTTAGTTTGTTTTGGTCTTTGCCTGGAGATAATGTAGGTGGTTCAGAATTACCTATTAAAAGCAAAGGAGTAGTTTCTTGTTCAGAGCCAAGAGAGGTAGGATCTACGCCTCATTGGTTTCTCCAGAGAACCCTGTTATTTTCTTGATGTTTTTGATACCTGCCCTTGTTGTATTACATGCAATTTGATTATAGGGTGAGAGTATGAATTTCGGGTTGAGATATGGATCTCATAGGCTAAATTGAACCCCTGAGTTAAGTATTGAATGCATGAGTTGCATATATTATGTGAATTAAATATGTTGATTGTGTTCTTACGTGATTGAGGATATCCTGTTGTGGTATTATACTTTGTACTTGCCTATGTGTGCTTGTACGTGTTTGTGTGTCAGGATCTTTTTTCGGTGGCCATTCGGGGTAAACGCTAATGTTCCTAGGGAGAGGAGAGGTTTTTACTGGTATGAGAGTTGTATGGGTGGGAAACCCCAGTATACGCGCGCTGGATGTCTGGTCCTTGTGTGGCCGAAACCCTATCCTTGTGTGGCAGAAACCCTATCCTTGTGTGGCAGGAAGCCCTTATCCTTGTGTGGTTTGGGATGCCCTAGTCCGTGTGTGGCTTGGGAAGACTTGTCCTTGTGTGGCAAGACGACTTGTACTTGTGTAGCAAGATGAATAAGCTTACTGATTAGCTTGTGTGTTAACCGTTTACCTTTTGTGCAGTAAGCCTTGGACAACACAGGTGGAAAGGGATGGCCTTTCTTCTTCATTACCGAGAGAAATCTGATGAGTTCTACTTGCCTTTGTTCTTCTGATTTTTCAGAAGTGATCGTAGTCCTCCCTCAAACATAGATTCGGCCCTAACCATTTTTTATTTGTTCTTGAATTGCGTGATCCCCTTTAGTTGTTTAGGAATGATCTAATGTGAATTGGGAGATTTGTATTTAGAGATTCTGCAAATCTTATGGTGCTGTGACCTTACTGAGATTCATGTAATCTCATACCGTTGTTTTTACCATTTTTAAGGCTTAGGTACATCCATTGTCCGTGGTACTAGTGTGTGAGATCAAGCCTGTATGGCGGGGCGATATTGCATCACATTTGCATATTTGCGCATATAACATGACTGATTGGGCTACTTTCTGGTTTATTTTAAGAACCCTCCTTTGCTTGCTATTTCTGAAATATGTTGGAGGATTTGTTGCTGGTTATTTGGATCCCTATGGGACTTGTGTGTTATGAACCCAATGATTTAATCTAAAGACTTTCGTTGATGTTTTATTCACTCCATATGTTACCAGAATATTTGTCCAATATCATGCTCCAATTTTTGTTAAACATTAAAATAAACATGCAAAAAGTCAGAAGTTAATAGTAAGCCTGGTGAGATTCAGATAGGTCCTAGGTGTCATTTGGGCTTATTTGGGTTTCACGGCAGTGATGACCTTAGTCAAGGAAAATAGCAATAGTTAGGAATTGGGGTCGTCACAGGTTTGGTAGAGGAGCATGGTTTAGGGAAAATAATTTGTTATATGCTAACTTGTTTGTTGGTTTTGGTGTTTGTAGGTAAAAACATGCGCACACACTCACTCACTTAGGGACTAATACCAAAAGTGAACTAATGCTAAAATGGGATTGATTTGTAAGATTTAAATGATGAGAATGATAATCTGATAAAACATTTGTTCGTGTATGTTCTTATGCCTGGCATGCCATAATATGTTTTGGTGAGTGTTTGCTGTGTTTCTTATCATTGCTATGAATGTGTGTGTTGATTTATGCATGCTGTCGAATGTCCCAATTTGACTCCTGTATTGCTGAATGTATATGTATGTGATTGTTGGTATGTATTGCCGAATATGGATGTTGTGGCAATCCATGCTTACTTGATGTTTGTTGATGATTTCCGAGAGTATATATATGAATGTTGATGGTATTGCCGAGAATACCTTTGTATGTGTGCATGTGATTTCCGAAAATTTGTATGTTGCTTTCTAGCCTATGCATATCGTCCGGTGCATGCCTCTGTACTAGGTACCACTTATGTTTATCATATTTAGTTATATGTTGAGTAATAATGGTGTATTCGTGTAGTATGGCACGCTCAAGGCTACAAAGGGATCAACAGGGTAGGTTTGAGATTCAGGCTGAACAACAACCTATTGAGCAAGAGGAGCCGAATGCATAAAATGAGTAGGAAGGGCAAGCTGAGCCCAAAAACCAATCTGAGGCACCAGCTGCACTAGTCATTGATCCTGTCATGGTACAAATCTTAAATGTATTACAAGGAATTGCTGCAAATCAGCAGCGCATAGAGGCGTAATTTCAGAATGCTCCTGCACCTGCACCAGTGGAAGAACCTATTCCTCCACTTGAACCTGCACAGCCAGCATATCATAAGGACGCTGAGAGACTTCCCGTCATTATTACAAAATTGTTAAAAGAAAGCTCGACAACTTGGCTCTAAAGATTTTGGTGGTTCAGCTGGACCCGCAACTGCTAGTGAGTGGATAGACACCTTATGCCGAGTATTCTTGTTCTTGCGTATCTCAGATGATGATAAGGTTTCCATTGCTACATTCCTACTTAAGGGAGAAGACCTCACATGGTGGACATCTGCTAGCTTGCGATTCGGCGATCGTTTTCCAACTTGGGAAAAATTAAGGTACGAATTTGACGAAAGATTTTATACGAGATTCCATAAAATCGAGCAGCGACAAGCTTTTTACAAACTTGATCAGGGCATCTGTTCAGTGTTGGAATATGAGAAAGTGTTAAGGGAGTTGTCCCAATTTGCACCAAAAAAAGATCATACACCGTACCAGCTTGCGAGACGATTTCAGGATGGGTTGAGTACCAAACTCATAACCATCGTTGGTACGACACCGATGCAGAATTTGCAAGAACTAATTGTTGCCGTGACTAAAGCTGAAAAGATCGTCCAAACCAAGAAGTCATCCGCAGCCACTAGTGGCGGATCCTATAGGCGAGATTCGAAATTCAAAAGACGAACGAGACCCTATCCTTTAAGGTCCTATCATCCGAAAATTAGTGGCAATGGAAATACCAACAGAAAGAACTTTTCTGGTTCAAATTCCAATGGATCTTCATGGAATTCTCAGTAATGTCGATGTTACAATTGTGGCAAGATGGGACATGTTCAGAGGGAATGCCCGAAACCAAGCGATTCACAGGTGTACAAAATGCAGGCCGTGGTGGGAATGCCAACCCCGCCAGATCATCAACACGTGCACCAGGAGGACCACCGAACAGATCCACAAGCGAGACGCAACCAAGGTGTACCAAACGTCCGAGAGCTGGATGTGATCTTAGGCATGGACTGTCTGGCAAAATATAAAGCCCGTTTGGAGTGTTTCACCAAGCGTGTGTGGTTCACTTTTCCTAATGGTGCCAAATACTGTTTTGAAGGTGATAGGCGAGTTGTTCCAATATGCATGATTTCCTGGCTTAAGGCGAAGCGATCAATCAACAAAGGATGTACAGCATACCTCATGCATGTATATGATATTTATAAAGAATCCTCGGATTTGGATTCTGTTCCAGTGGTTCACAAATTTCCAAAAGTATTTCCAGAAGACATAACTGGTCTACCACCAGCAAGGGAAGTGGAATTCGGTATTGAGCTAGTGCCTGGTACGAATATGATTTCCATTCCTCCGTATCGTATGGCTCCTTCCAAAATGAAGGAACTAAAAGCGCAATTGGAAGATTTGCTGGATCGTGATTTTATCCGACCTAGTGTGTCACCTTGGGGAGAACCTGTTCTGTTCGTGAAAAAGAAAGACGGTTCGCTGCGATTGTGCATCGATTTTTGGCAGCTGAATCGTTTGACTGTGAAAAACAAATACCCTTTACCGCGCATCGACGATTTGTTCGACCAACTCTTGGGTGCAGCCATATTCTCTAAGATCGATCTCAGATCTGGATACCATCAATTGAGAGTTCGTGATGCTGATATTCTGAAGATCGCATTCAGATCGCGATACGGCCACTACGAATTTCTGGTTATGCCATTCGGCTTGACCAATGCACCAGCTCTGTTTATGGACCTGATGAATTGTGTGTTCCATGAATTCTTGGATAAATTTGTTATACGTTTCATCGACGACATTCCGATTTACTCAAAATCGGAAGAGAATCATGCTATGAGCTTGCGGATTGTGCTTAAAATCCTAAAGGATCGACGGTTGTTCGCAAAGTACTCAAAATGCGAATTTTGGTTACGCGAAGTTAGTTTCCTTGGCCATATTGTTTCCGTCCAAGGCATGTTAGTTGATCCAAAGAAGATTGAAGTTGTGATTGCTTGGGAACCTCCGTGAAGTGTGTTCAAAGTTCGCAGTTTCCTTGGCTTAGCAGTTTCCTTGGTTCGCAGTTGATCCAAGCAGAATTTTCCATCGCTTGCCGGACCATTGACAAAACTGACACGTAAGGGTGAGCCGTTCGTATGGAACGAGAAATTCCAGAAAAGTTTTGAAGAGCTAAAGAATCGGTTAGTTTCTGCACCTATCCTTACTCTACCTATTTGCGGAAAGGAGTATGTGGTTTATAGTGACGCATCAAAATCTGGACTTGGATGCATATTGATGCAAGATGGGAAAGTCATCGCCTACGTTTCCCGGAAATTGCGACCGCACGAGAGCAACTACCCTATGCATGATTTGGAACTTGCAGCCATAGTGTTTGCCTTAAAAATATGGCGACATTAATTATACGGCGAGACGTGCCAAATCTTAACTGACCACAAAAGACTGAAGTACCTCCTCACGCAAAAAGAATTGAATATGAGACAACGAAGATGGGTGGAGCCGATTAAAGATAATGATTTAATCATCGAATATCATCCTGGAAAGGCGAATGTTGTTGCTGATGCCCTGAGCCGAAAGTTTCATCCTCCTTCCCTATCAATTTTGTCCTACATGTGCACCCATTACCTTCCGATAATGTTGGAATTGAAAGCTAACCGTGTGCATCTTGGCACCGATTCGTTGTTGGCACAAATCGAAGTCACACCTACCTTAATTGAAGAAATCTGGAATCAACAATTAGAGGATCCGAAATTTACTGAAATTCGGAAACAACTTGCTAATGGTGTTGATGCCATAGTTTGTGATTTCAGAATACGAGATGACGAAGTACTAATCTTTAGAAACCGGGTATGTGTTCTAAAAAATGTTGATATTCGTAACCTTATTCTATCTGAGGCGCACAGTTCGAAGTTTTCTATTCATCCAGGAAGCACTAAGATGTATCGATATTTGAAGGAGCAGTATTGGTAGCCAAACATGAAACGTCACATTTCTGAATTCATTGCCCGATGCCTCGTATGTCAACAAGTAAAGATCGAACATCAAAAACCAGCTAGTCTACTTCAGTCTGTTCCGATTCCAGAATGGAAGTGGGAGCACGTCACAATGGATTTTGTGACTGGTTTGCCTAGATCGCAGCAAGGATACAATGCCATTTGGGTGATCGTGGATTGACTGACGAAATCTGCACACTTTCTTCCTATACGTGTGACAGATACACCAGAAAAATTGGCAGTTCATTACTTGGACATGATTGTTCGATTGCATGGAGTACCAGTTTCTATTGTTTTAGATCGTAACCCTCATTTCACCTCAAGATTTTGGGAGAAATTCCAAAATGAGCTGGGTTCAAGATTGAATTCCAGTACAACATTTCATCCTCAGACCGATGGTCAATTAGAAAGAACGATTCAGACACTCGAAGACATGCTCTGAGCGAGTGTGTTGGATCAGCAAACTGGTTGGGATCGATGCCTGCCATTGGAAGAATTTGCTTACAACAATAGTTTTCATGTAAGCATCCGTATGGCACCCTATGAAGCACTATATGGGAGACGTTGCAGAACTCCTATTTGCTGGAATGAAGTAGGCGAGAGACACCTAGACAATCCGGAATTGATTAACCAAGCAACAGAATAACTAAGCTTAATCCGACAAAGGCTAAAAACATCCCAGGATCGGCAGAAAAATTTTGCCGAAAATCGACGAACGGAGCTGGAATTTGCAGTAGGTGACAAAGTATTTTTGAAGATCGTCCCATGGAAAGGAATTCTTTTGTTTTCAGCAGCGAGGTAAGCTAGCACCTCGCTACAGTGGTCCGTATGACATTGTTGAAAGAATCGGCCCTGTTGTAGACCGACTTGCCCTACCTCCAAATATGGAAAGAATTCACAACGTATTTCACATTTCAATGCTAAGAAAGTATATGTGAGATCCTGCTCATGTTCTTAAAGAACCGCCAGTTGAAGTTACTGAAGACCTATCCTATCCCGTACAGCCAGTTTCCATACTAGATCGGTCAGTTCGACAGCTTCGCAGTTGAAGTATGCCTATGGTACGAGTTGCTTGTCGTAATGGCCAAATTAAGGAACAGTCTTGTGAGACTGAAGAATCTATGCGTCCAAAATTTATTTACCTATTTGATTAGGTACTTATGTTAAAATTTCGAGGATGAAATTCTTGTAAGGAGGGGAGGATGAGAGACCCCGAATTTTGAGTTTTAGAAGTCCAGAAGCTGGTGCAGGTGAAAAGATGATTTTTCCTTAAAGGAGAGGATGTGTGATGGCTGAAATTGGTAAGAGTTGTATGGTAGTTAATTCTAGTTTTAATTCCCTTTAATCTATGTCCTTATAGCTAGATAATTTCCTTATAAATTAAAATCCCTAAAAATATGGGAAGATAATTAAAGAATTTAACTATCTGGTAATTATCTTACTTTAATAAAGCTTTTAAAGTAGTAATCTTAATTCCATACCCATCAATTATAAATATGAAACCAACCCCACAAAAATCATTCATAGAAAACACACAAAACTCGAATGGCCTAAAACCCTTACACCTCCCAATAGCTGCCAAAATTCGATGAAACTTCAATCAAGAATAATTTTCTCATCGTTTTTCGGATCCCTAAAAATAATAGTTTGTTGGAAAGCTCTCTTCATCCTCTTTCCTACCATCTCTGGTTCTTTTTTTGGGAGATTAGTATTTCTTTCTCTAAGGTTAAGTTAAAATTTGGCAGCACTACCAAATTTTTTTCAACTTCAGAATAGCATAACTTTTTCATCATTTGTTTTATCTCCACAAATAATAGCTTGTTGGAAAACTCTTTTCATTCGCTTTCCAACAACATATGTTTTGTTTTTTGGACCTAAATATTTCCTTGACTAAGGTTACATTGAAAATTGACGACGGAATTAGGTTTTCATCGGCGACGGAATTAAGTTTTTAGATTGCTACAGTTTTTGTCTTCGGTTGATTTCTGTTGTCGTTTCACTTGTTCTTATGATTTCTTAGCATCTATTCATGATGTTGATCATGAATTTCTTTCTTTTAAACTTTTCTATGCTTAAAGTCGAACTTGTGCTATGCCCAACTCTTACGATAAAATTTGCATAGTTAATTGGAATGGTAATTCAGGTTGAATCTTGTTAAGTTCCTGGCTATCACATCACATATCCAAGGGGGAGGCACCTGTAGCATCTGATCACTGATTTCTGATAGGTTTGGTGAGTGGAATTGGTAAGGAAATAGGTATTCAATTGATTATTGAATATGCATGTTTAGTTTATTTTTTTCTTTGCTTGGAAATAATATAGGTGGTTTGGAATTACCTAATAATGGCAAAGGAGTAGTTTTTTGTTCAGAGACAAGAGAGATAGGATCTATGCCTCATCGGTTTCTCCAAAGACTCCTGTTATTTTCTTGATGTTTTTTATACCTTCCCTTATTGTATTACATGCGATTTGATTATAGGGTAAGAGTATGAATCTCGGATTGAGATATGGATCTCATAGGCTACATCAAACCCCTGAGTTAGGTATTGAATGCCTGAGTTGCATATATTATGTGAATTGAATATGTTGATTGTGTTCTGACATGATTGAGGATACCCTGTTGTGGTATTATGCTTTGTACTTGCCTCTGTGTGCTTGTATATGTTTGTATGTCAGGATCCTTTTCTGGTGGCCATTCAGGGTAAGCGCTGATGCTCCTAAGGAGTGGAGAGGTTCTTACTGGTATGGGAGTTGTATGAGTGGCAATGCTCAGCATGCGCGCGCTGGATGTCTGGTCCTTGTGTGGCCGGAACCCTATCCTTGTGTGGCAGGAAGCCCTTATCCTTGTGTGGTTTGGGATGCCCTAGTCCGTGTGTGGCTTGGGAAGACTTGTCCTTGTGTGGAAAGATGACTTGTCCTTGTGTAGTAAGATGAATAAGCTTACTGATTAGCTTGTTTGTTAACCGTTTACCCTTTGTGCAGTAAGTCTTGGACAACACAGGTGGAAAGGGATGACCTTTCTTCTTCATTGCTGAGAGTAATCTGATGAGTTCTACCTGCCTGTATACTTTTGATTTTTCGGAAGTGATCGTAGTCCTCCCTCAACCATAGATTCGGCCCTAACCCTTTTTATTGGTTCTTGAATTGCGTGATCCCCTTTAGTTGTTGAGGAATGATCTAATGTGAATTGGGAGATTTGTGTTTAGGATTTCTGCAAATCTTACGATGCTGTGACCCTACTGAGATTCTTGTAATCTCATACTGTTGTTTTTACCATTCTTGTAATTTATAACATAAATTAGGGTTTGGAGTTGCCAGTTTCGTCCTAACTAGAGGAAGATGATCATCCCAGATAACTTGTCGTCCGGGGGTCGCCAAATTGGCAGGTCATTCAAGCATGTTTTGAACGACAGGTCGCCTGTATGAGCACACAATATGTCATCTAGGGGTATAGTCTGGGTGTCACTCGAGCCTGAGGCTCGAGCGATGTGGCACGCAGAGAGTGGAACATGTGTCACAGTCCTGGAGGTTTGGAGGTTGGTCTGGACGCATTTTATGGTGACACATAATGTATGCTGGTTTGCTGGAATTTAAAATAATTCCAGAAAAATGGCAGAAATGCTTTAAAAATCGGGAAAATAGTAAAAGATTCAGAAGATTTTGGAAAAAAAACTACATAAAATACTAGATTGAATAAGGAATCTAGTGGTATAAAATTTATTAAATTTAAAGTTGATTTTCTAGGTCAAATAAATCCTATATGTTTCTAGCAAATAGAGAAAAATAGAAAAAATTTCCCATTTAGTTTCATATTGATTTGGGGGTAGATATGTGTCGATTAAAAGGATTAGATGCGTAATTTTATATATTATTATGTGTTGAATTTCAATTCTAAAGATATTGGTTATAATCATACATAGGTGGATACTTGTAAGACTCCTAATTTTGAGTTCTAGAAGTCCAGAAGCCAGTGCAGGTGAAAAAACGATTTTGCCCCTGAAGGAAAGGATGTGTGATGGCCGAAATTGGTAAGATTGTTTAGTAGTTAACTTTGTTTTAAATTCCTTTTGATCTAAGTTCTTATAGGTGGATAATTGCCTTAGAGATTAAAGACCCTAAAAATAGGAAAGATAATTTAGAGTTTAATTATCTGGTAGATTTTCTTAATATGATAAAGTGATTAAAAGTAGTAATCATAATTCTGTACCCATTCATTATAAATAGGAAGCCAACCCCACAAAAATCATTCATAGAAAACTTACAAATTCGTATGAGCCTAAAACCCTATACCTCCCTATAGCCACCATAATTCGCAGAAACTTCAAACCAGTATAAATCACTCATCGTTCGTCGGATCTCTGCGAGTAATAGCTTGTTGGAAAGATCTCTTCATCCTCTTTCCAAAAAATTTTTTTTTTGTCAGGAGGTTAGTATTTCTTTGTCTAAGGTTAATTTGAAAATCGGCGGCGGAATTAGGTTTTCGCCAAATCTTCTTAAACTTCAAAATAGCACAACTTTCTAATCGTTTGTCAGATACTTACAAATAATATCTTGTTGGAAAGATATTTTCATGCTCTTTCCAACCATATATAAATTTCATCTTGGATGTAAATATGTTCTTGTTTAAGACTAAGACAAAATCGTCATATGCCCTACTTTTAGCGACAAGATTTGCATAGTTATTTGGAATGATAAATTCAGGTTGAATCTTGCTAAGTTCCTGGCTATCACATCACACATCCAAGGGGGAGACACCTGCAATGTCTGATCACTAGTTTTCTGATAAGTTTGGTGAGTGGTATTGGTAAGGAAATAGGGTATTCAATTGACTATTGAATATGCACGCTTTTTGTCTTTGCCTGGTGATAATTTAGGTGGTTCAGATTTACTTAATAAAGGAAAAGGAGTATCTTCTTGTTCAGAGACAAGAGAGGTAGGATCTACGCCTCATCGGTTTCTCCAGAGGCCCTAGCTCTTTTCTTGATATTTTTGTTACTTGCCCTTATTGTATTGTTTGCGATTGGATTATAGGGTGAGAATATGAAATACGGAATGAGATATGAATCTCCTAGGCTATATCGAACCCCTGAGTTAGGAATTGAGTGCCTGGGATGCAATTGTTATGTGAATTGGATATGTTGATTGTGTTCTGACATGATTGAGGATACCCTGTTGTGGTATTATGCTTTGTACTTGCCTGTGTGTGCTTGAATGTGTCAGTGTGTCAGGATCCTGTTCCGGTGGCCATTCGGGGTAAGCGCTGATGCTCCTAGGGAGAGGAGAGGTTCTTACTAGTATAGGAGTTGTATGGGCGGCAAATCCCAGCAAGTGCACACTGGAGGTCTGCTCCTTGTGTGGCCGGAACCCTGTCCTTTTGTGGCAGGAAGCCCTGGTAGGTATGTGACCAGGGAAGACTTTTCCGTGTGTGGCTAGTCGACTTGTCCTTGCGAGGACAAGAAGAAAGACTTACTGATTAGTTTGCGTGTTAACCATCTACCCTTTGTGCAGTAAGTTTTGGGACAACACAGGTGGAAGGGGATGGCCTTTCTTCTTCATTTCCGAGGGCAATGTGATGTATTTCACTTGCTTGTGTACTTCTGCCCTTTCGGAAGTGTTTGCAGTCCTCCCTCAGCCATAGATTCGGCCCTAACCTCTTTTGAATGGTTTATGAAATGCGTGATCCCATTTAGTTGTTTAGGAATGATCTTATGTGAATTGGGAGATTTGTGTTTAGGGATTCTGTAGATCTTTATGATGCTGTGACCCTACTGAGATTCTTGTAATCTCAAACCATTGTTTTTACCATTTTTCAGGCTTAGGTACATTCACTGTTCGTGGTACCAGTGTGTGAGATCAAGGCTGCACGGCGGGACGATATCGCATCACATTTTCATACTTGTTACTTGCGCATATAACATAAATAATTGGGCAACTTTCTGGTTTAATTTAAGCACCCTCTTTTGCTTGCTATTTCCGAAACTTGTTGGAAGATTTCTTGTTGTTTATTTGGATCCCTATGGGACTTGTGTGTTATGAACCCAATGATTTAATTTAGGACTTCCGCCGATGTTTTATTTACTCCGTATGATACCAGAATATGTGTCCAATATCATGCTCCAATTGTTGATAAGCAATAAGATTAACCAGCTTAAAATTGGAAACTTATTGATTAGCCTGGTGAGATTCAAATTGGTCTTAGGTGTCATTTAGGCTTATTTAGGTTTCACGGCGGTAATGACCTTAATCGGAGCAATTATTAATAGTTAGGAATTGGGGTCGTTACAATACTTACAAGTGGTAAAACTTTGAGGAATTAGTCCAACAAGCCATCGATGCATTTGTGGGCTTCGAAACCCGTGAGTGGACGGAACTTTTATTAGTTCAAGTATTGGTATGAAGTATTGTATGAAGTTAATAAGATAATAAAGAGATAAATCGAGAGTGTATCCATACTATTAGGAAGCATGAGAATTTTCTAGTTGTTTGACGAGTTGTATGTTTAAATGCATGTGTGATATGAATTATGTAAATATGAAATGCCATGCTAAGTATAAAGAATGAATCGCATATTTGGGCTTAGCTGCATGTTTATATTGTAATGCATATAATGCATTGAATGAATTCGGGTGTGAGTATGCAAAGCACGAAGTGGCATAGGGTGACCTATATAATCCTTGAGATATCTCTAGGTCTAGTAGTAGGACATGGAGACACCAAATACGAAGCTATAAGGTGGGACAAAGACTACACGAGCAAGCCCATAGACATGAGTCAGGATCCTGTAGAGTGGAGACCGTTTAGGTAGAGCTACCATCACCTAACACCCTAGTATCGTCTGTGGTTTTTGGGAAATGGTATGTAATAGTGGAGGTAAGTGTGAAATACCATTGACGGATCTTAGTCATTCTCCTTGTGCCGAATGGACTGTGAATTATTGCCAAGCCCAGTCATGGTCTTTTTGTGAATAAATGCTTTATACATGTTGACTGTGACTAGTTGATGTATTCGTATATTTGTGTGCATAGTATTATTTGTGTGTATGCATGTGTCATATTATACGTGCTTTTCCCATCTACTCACTTGACAGGTTTCTGCCAGATCTTGTGATCTGAATTCGAACAGGAATGATTATGAACGGACGTGATCGTGGCATCCCTCCGAGTAGACAGTCGATTGAGGATTTAAGCGATTCGAGGTTAGGACTACTTTATGGACTCTAGTATATGCCGTATATAATATGTATTCCTCTAGTCCACATGCATGATATTTTGGGTAACTAGTAAAACTTGAGTAAACATAATTGATTGTAAATCATACGAATGTTACTGGGACCAGGTAGTAATAGATATTCCACGATGTTAACCCAGACGACATCGTCTTTTCCTTGTGTTCCACTACTTGTTTATTTAATATAATCCTTAATATACCTCTGCTGATGATTTTTATTCTAGCCTTATAGGTTTGTTGTATACATTGCTGAGTAACTAGACAGTGTACATAGTGGGTCTATGATGGATGTCACGTGAAAATAAATTTAGAGTCCGAGACGTGATACCTGAGGCCCCCAACACTTATACCCGTGAGGCCCTAATCTAATACTAATATCCATGAGGCCCCAATACTCACAACCCTGAGGCCCCAAACACTCACACACCTGTGGTCGTGATACATACTTACATGTAGTTTGAACATTTATGGGCCTTGACACACACACCCACACCCAGTATACACTTTTGAGATCTAGACACAGCCACACCTAGTGTACACTTTTGAAACCTAGACATACCCATGACCAATCCACACAGTTATGGTCCCTAGACACACCCATGACTAGTTTATACAATCATGGCCCTTAGACAGATTATGAAAAGTTTATATAGTCATGCCCCCCAATACAGCCATCAACCCCAAACACACCTACGACTAGTTCATATAGTCATGTCTGCCAGACACACCCATGGCCTCTAACACACCCATGCCCAATTTACACAATCATGACCCACCAAACATTAAACAAACATCTACTTACACTTTTTTCAACCTTAGATTGGTATCCTTGCATGTTCCCTCTTCCTTGAATCCCAAGTTTGAGAGGAAAGGATGAGTAATAGGAATTGAGCCTTGTTTGAGAGATTTTTTACCTGTGAGTTTATTGATCCTTGACAAACAACTCCTATTGTCTTATTTCTTGGATAATACCTTTGACTTTTCCTAATCCGTAAAGGTTAAGTTTGAATTATAAAGGGGTGAGTACGGAGAATGTGTATGTTTGTCTCTTAGACTTTTGTTAGTGGATTCCCATGTTCAGATTTGTTTGTTGATGTCACTGAGATTGATGTGACTTTTGAGTGTGGGTTGATTCTTTACCTTCCATATAAGTATGTTTTGTAAATGTATTGGAGACAAAGTGGCACACATTATCACTTATGCGGATATGTTGGTGTTTATTGATAATGATTGCAATGAGTACATGATCAGGCATATGAGTCTACTATTTTTCCATTTCATAAACTATTTTGTGATTGATGTGCGTATTGAGACGACGATTATACTTATGTGTATATGCACCGGATATTTATATCCTTAAAATTAAAGATTCTTTAGACTTGGCCAATCCGAGGTAAGTATATGAGATCCCAATAAAGGAGACAGTTGCTTACCTAAGAGTGGTATGGATGGTATATATTACCTAGGTAACACTCTCAATGATGAAATGAAGTCATGTTGGGTTGTTTACAAAACAATGTCGTTTTTGTAGAAACGACACTAGGCATGCGCGAGTGGCCAAAACAATAGGCACTCACGTATTTTGACCAGCGATGATTAAAATGATATTGGTCAGTGTCATTTTGATTACTCTAATTAAATAATAATATTGTTATTATTATTAAATAAAAATTTATTAATTATTTAAAATATAAAAAATTCATAAAAATTACCATAATCTTTCGAAAAATATCCCAAAAATTTTATAAAACCCCTGTAAATAATAGAATCTATCAAGACCATGAAATATTTTTTTATTTATATATAATTAAAAATTAAATACCTCATTAAATAACCTTAGAAAATCACAATAATTTCAAATACTTCTTCAAAATTTCTCTGAAAATTTATACCACTTTATAAACTGTCAATGAACCAATCTATAGTTTTAAAATTCCATAACCTTCAATACAACCATTGTTATGGTTTTCCATACATTAAATAGCTAATTACAACAAATTCCAATAATGAACAATATCCTCTAAAATATTCAAACTGTACCATGAGCTCGTAAACTATCTTGAGCTGTGGGCTTAGGCTTACAAATATTAATGATCTTCAAATGAGCTTTCAGGCCCAACCAGCTCAAAAGTCTGGAATCTCACATCCTATCCACCTAACAGAAAGATTCGTCCCTAAAACTTGCTTACATTGAAATTACACTTATCGAGAGAATTTAACAATTAACCCATTTACACTCTGAAATGTAGTATCTAACTGCATTAACTTTATCTTCATAATAGATCAAAGCCATTCATTTATCATATATTATGATACAACTATAGTAACATATGAGCACCACACTCACTAGGCCATATTATTAGAGCTATATATTTATTAATCATATTCAGGTGATACTTACACCCTTGCTTTGTTTAAAAATTTCTTATGGGTTCTTCTCAACAATATAATCATCGATTCGCATAATACCATTAATATCACTAGTTAACACTAAACACATAAAATCATTAACTCAAAACCACACTCGTATTAGTCACACTTAAATAATAACTTCACCATTGATTCCTATAAGAATCTATCTCAATTTCTTTCTAACTCATAAATATCAGGCTTTCTGTGAGACCCCCAATTTTGAGTCCTAGAAGTCCAGAAGTCAGTGCAGGTAAAAAGACGATTTTGCCCCTAAATGAAAGGATGTGTGATGGCCGAAATTGGTAAGATTTGTATGGTAGTTAATTCTTGTTTTAATTCCCTTTAATCTAAGTTCTTATAGCTAGATAATTGCCTTAGAAATTAAAATTCCTAAAAATAGGAGAAGATAATTAAAGAATTTAATTATCTGGTAATGATCTTACTTTAATAAAGGCTTTAAAGTAGTAATCTTAATTCCATACCCATCCACTATATATAGGAATCCAACCCCACAAAAATCATTCAAAGAAAACACACAAAACTCGTATAGCCTAAAACCCTTACACCTCCCTATAGTTGCCAAAATTTGCTGAAACTTTAAATCAGCATAACTCTCTCATAGTTTGTCGGATCCCTGAAAATAATAGCTTTTTGGAAAGCTCTCTTCATCCTCTTTCCAACCATTTATGTTTTTTCTTCGGGACGTTAGTATTTCTTTCTCTATGGTTAAGTTGAAATTCGGCGGCACTGCCAAATCTTCTTGAACTTCAAAATAGCATAACTATTTTATTGTTTGTTGTATCTTTACAAATAACATCTTGTTGGAAAGCTCTTTTCATCCTCTTTCCAACCATATATGTTTTGTTATTTTGACGTAAATATTCATTGTCTAAGGGTAATTTTAAAATTGAAGATGAAATTAGGTTTTTATCGGCGACGGAATTATGTTTTCAGATTTTTACAGTTTTTGTCTTCTGTTGATTTTTGTTGTCGTTTCACGTGTTCTTATGATTTATTATCATCTATTCATTATTTATGATCATGAATTTCTTTATTTTAAACTTCTCTATGCTTAAAATCGAAATTGTGCTATGCCCTATTCTTAGCGATGAAATTTGCATAGGTAATTAGAATGGTAATTCAGGTTGCATCTTGTTAAGTTCCTGGCTATCACATAACACATCCAAGGGGGAGGCACCTGTAACGTCTGATCACTGATTTCTGATAGGTTTCGTGAGTGGAATTGGTAAGGAAATAGGGTATTCAATTGATTATTGAATATGCATGCTTACTTTGTTTTCGTCTTTTCCTGATGATAATATAGGTGGTTCGGAATTACCTAATAAAGAAAAAGAAGTAGCTTCTTGTTCAGAGACAGGAGAGGTAGGATGTATGCCTCATCGGTTTCTCCAGAGACCCTAGCTATTTTCTTGATGTTTTTGAAACCTGCCCTTGTTGTATTGCATGCAATTTGATTATAGGTTGAGATTATGAATTTCGGATTGAGATATGGATCTCATAGGCTATATCGAACCCCTGAGTTAGGTATTGAATGGCTGAGTTTCATATGTTATGTGAATTGAATATGTTGATTGTGTTCTGACATGATTAAGGATACCCTGTTGTGGTTTTATGCTTTGTACTATGCTTAAAGTCAAAATTATTCTATGCCCTACTTTTAGCGACGAATTTGGATAGTTGATTGAAATGGTAATTCATGTTGAATCTTGTTAAATTCTTGGCTATCACATCACATATCCAAGGGGGAGGCACCTGCAGCATCTGATCACTAGTTTCTGTTAGGTTTGGTGAATGGAATTGGTAAGGAAATAGGGTAGTCAATTGATTATTAAATATGCATGCTTAGTATGTTTTCGTCTTTTCCTGGTGATAATATAGGTGGTTCGAAATTACTTAATAAAGGAAAAGGAGTAGCTTTTTGTTCAGAGACAAAAGAGGTAGGATCTACGCCTCATCGGTTTCTCCAAAGACCCTTGTTATTTTCTTGATGTTTTTGATACTTGCCCTTGTTGTGTTGCATGCGATTGATTATTGTGTGAGAGTATGAATTTTGGATTGAGATATGGATCTCATAGGTTATATCGAACTCCTGAGTAAGGTATTGAGTGCCTGGGTTGCATATGTTATGTGAATTGATTATGCTGATTGTGTTCTGACATGATTGAGGATACCCTGTTGTGGTATTATGATTTGTACTTGCCTGTGTGTGCTTGTACGTGTTTGTGTGTCAGGATCCTTTTTCGGTGGCCATTCGGGGTAAACGCTGATGCTCCTAGAGAGAGGAGAGGTTCTTACTGGTATGAGAGTTGTATGGGTGGCAAAGCCCAGCATGCGCGCGCTGGATGTCTAATCCTTGTGTGACAGGAATCCCTTATCCTTGTGTGGTTTGGATGCCCTACTCCGTGTGTGGCTTGGGAAGACTTGTCCCTGTGTGGAAAGACGACTGAACCCTGCCCTTGTGTGACAGGAAGCCCTTATCCTTGTGTGGTTTGGGATGCCCTAGTCCTTGTGTGGCTTGGGAAGACTTCTCCTTGTGTGGCAAGACGACTTACTAGGCTTATTGATTAGCTTGTCTATTAACCGTTTACCCTTTGTATAGTAAACCTTGGTCAACATAGGTGGAAGGGCATGACTTTTCTTCTTCATAGCCAAAAGCAATCTGATGAGTTCTACCTACCTGTGTAGTTCTAATTTTTCGGAAGTCATCATAATCCTCCCTCAACCATAGATTCGGCCCTAACCCTTTTTTATTGGTTCTTGAACTACGTGATCCACTTTAGTTGTTTAGGAATGATCTAATGTGAATTGGGAGATTTGTGTTTAGGGTTTTTGCAAATCATATGATGCTGAGACCCTACTGAGATTCTTGTAATCTCATACCGTTGTTTTTACCATTTTTCAGGCTTAGGTACATCTACTGTCTATGGTACCAGTGTGTGAGATCAACGCTGCATGGCGGGGCGATATCGTATCACATTTGCATACTTGTTTACTTGCACATATAACATGAATGATTGAGCTACTTTCTGGTTTATTTTAAGAACCCTCCTTTGGTTGCTATTTCCGAAATATGTTGGAGGATTTCTTGCCGGTTATTTGGATCCCTATGGGACTTGTGTGTTATGAACCCAATGATTTAATCTAAAGACTTCCGATGATGTTTTATTCACTTCGTACGCTACCATAATATTTTTCCAATATCATTCTCCAATTGTTGTTAAACATTAAAATAAACATGCTAAAAGTCGGATGTTAATGGTAAGCCTGGTGAGATTTAGATAGGTCCTAGGTGTGCACTCCGTGCACGATAAGGATTCAATGTCAGACCTCACCTCAGTATAAATTATACAACTCCATCTAGGATTCAACGAAGTAACTTATTAATTGTGAGCTCATTAGACTACAACCAACCCAACATTAGTTTAGGACTTAAAAGAAGATATTCAATTTGAAGAATATTCACAGTTACCTAGAATCCTAATAAGTTGTACCCAATTCAAATACTCTTTGGTACTCAATCTATCTATAAACAATATAAAACCTGCAGTAGGTTATACAAACAATCTTTCTTATTCCTCCTAAGACTTCCGATCTGAAATGATATCAGTGCCATAAACATATTCATACTTTCTTCTGACTCAACAATTTATGATAAAATAATCAATTTATTCTCTCCGGAGAATTCAGTTGATAGTTCATAATGCCACATTTTCAATTTCAAAGTAATATGGAAACTAAATACATTGATTCCTTACTCAAGTAAACGACAACCCAAGTATAGTTGAAACCAATCTGCCACCCACTCAGGTGATCTTTACGAGATGACATTGCTTACAAGGTGCAATGCACACATATATCCACAATAATCAAGAATACAAGATTACATTAGACTCTTTGTGAGAACCCGAAAAATTTAACTAGCTTGGGCCGGAAGCTCAATTAAGGATCATGTACGTTAGTGGGACTTATTTAATATTTTTGAATCAGAGCTGAATTTTAATTAGATTTATAACATTGCAAAGTTAGATGATATTTTCGATGAATTATTGTAATTATTGAAAGTTATGTATATTTATGAAATTAGAGATTGAAAAATAAAAATATAAGATATATTGATGATTTTGGTATTCTAGGACCTTGGATAGGTCCATTAAGAGTTTAAAAGTGTCAAGAAAGTTTTTGATAATTTTTAGAAATGTAATCGGAATTATCGTAATTTTTTGACAATATTTGATTTAAATATTTAATTTTTAATAAATTATATATTTATGATAAGAATAATTTTCTGGTACTGATGGATAATACTATTCATAAGGAGTCTGTAAAAAATTTTCGTGTATTTTTCGAAGAAGTATAGTAATTTATATAAATATTTGAATTTTAAAAATAATTATATATTATTGTTATTATTTATATTATGTTAATATAATATATAGGTCAAAACAACAGCCTACACTGTTTTTTTTGACCTAGATGGTCAAAATGACTAGGAGTCTTGTCATTTTGACACTTGGGAGAAGTATCCCCGAGCTCGTCATTTTACCCTGGAACGATGTCATTTTGCAAGGAAACAAAATGACGCCATTTTGCCCTTCCCCGACATCTGTGCCTATCCAGAACCATCTCACTACCTAAGACCCATTTAGTTTTCTTCCGGGTCAAGATTTCCTCATTCCCACCTACAAAGCTCCCTGAGCTCTGATTAAGCCCCCATGAGTTGCATTTCGTGTTTGCGAATCTTTCCCCACCAAAATGATGTGATTTCGTACTGTGAGAGGAGCTATTGGAGCCAATTTTCAGAGCTGAAAATCTATTTTTCTAAGGTTGATTTAGCCGGTTTTTGGCGGTAACCTTCCCCTCCCTTTGCATTATTATGTTTGCTAGTTTGAGAGCTTCAATTTGATATGTAATTTGTGAGGTTTGGTTTAGTATTTGGGTAGATCGGAATCCGAAAATATTTCAGATTTTAGTGTTTGTCGCTAGTCTTCTGGAGGTTGAAGATGACCTTGAATGACATGTCATCTGAGGTATTTTTGTATGACGTGTCATCTAGGACTGTTGATTGATGATATGTTGCCTGCTTGACTAGGTGATGAGTCGTCTAGGTAGAGGGTTAAGCTCTAATCTGAGTAAAAGGTTTGGGAAATGTGGCATGCAGAGAAAAGGCCATGTGTCATGATCCTGGAGGTTTGGTCTTTGGTCTGGGCGCGTCTGGTTATACCAGGTGTTGCTCGCTGATTGGTCATAATTAAATAAATTCCAGAAAAAAAAATGGCCAAAAATGGTATGAAATACGGGAAAATTGTAAAAGAATGAGAAAAATTCTTGAAAATTATGATAAACACTAGAAACAATAAGGAATCTAATAGTATCAAGATCGCAAGAATTTGATGTGATTTGATGGGTCAAATAATTAGATCAAGATCTGAAAAAATAAGAAAAATATCTGGATAAGGTTTCAGATTGATTCTCATTTAGATATGCATTATATTAAGGTTATAGGTGTGTAATATTATGGGTATTTGTATATTGAGTATGTGATATTAAGGATTTGGTTATTACTGCATGTGTAGGTGGATACCTACATGTGATGTGCCTCGAGGAATTGGTCCAACTATTAAGAAATCAAGTGTGGGCACTTTAAACATCGAAAAACCCATGAGTGGACGGACTCTTTTAATACATTGTTTATTGGCATGAATGAATAAGCATGAGTATGATTAATTAGAAAAATAATGAATTAATAAACTAAATCATTGCATGTGCTATGAAATGCTTAAGAATTGCCTGTATTGCCTTATACTTTAATTGCTAGACTATGTTATGCCTTAATTGAATGTGTTGTGTGTGTTTATTATCTTGGAAATGCATATGAAATGTTTGGGTTAATTCGGAAGCATGAGACAGTATCAAACATCACAACATCATAGGGTGACCTATGTGACTCCTGAGAGCCCTCCGAGTATGGTAGTGCGGCATGGATTGGCCAAGGGAGGCAAAAGGAGGGACCGAAAACATAATTTATAATATACTATGAATAAACAAGATATCCTAAAATGGGGATCGACTAGGTAGAGCTACCATCACCTAATGTGTGAGATCCCAATCCTTAATCCTAAAAGTCCAAAAACCAATGCAGCTGAAATAACCATTCTGCACCAAAAGAAATTGATGTGTGGTAGCCAGAAATGGTATTGGTTTCATATCATTTCCTTCCGATTTCATTTCCATCTTGGTTCATTTCTATCATAAATGGTATATAACCTAAATTTAAGGGATAATTCAAGAATTAAATCCTAAGCATTATCTCCTTATATCTAGTCTTAAAAGTAGGGAAAATTAATCCCATTAATCCTATAAACCATCCAGCCGGCCACACACATGTCCACACACCAATAGCACACAAAATCATCACATGATATACCCTTGGAAAACCAGAATGCAAATCCACACTTTTGGTACCAGCAACAAAGCACACACCTTTGGTACCAGCAACAAAGCACACACCTAAGCCTGCAAAGGGGGAGAAAAGAAGGGATAAGATTTCAAGAATCTTAGTAGGGTCACAGTATCATAAGTCATAGGGATTGTCAATCAAACATCTCCCAATAACCAAAAGATCAACACCTAAAACTAGCTAAGATATGTAATTAAAACCGCAAGCATCTAACAAACATATTAGGGGCCGAAATCATCACAAACACACACAATATGAGGGTAGGCTAAAGTTGGTAGAAAATAAAGGGAAAGACTGAAAATATTTCTTATTTAGAAGCACACAGGCAGCCTATTCATAATTTGATTTTCAAAACCAAGATTTGTCCCCATCTGCCCATGTTGTCAATAGGATATACCGACATCCTGACTTGAACTGGCCTAGGAGCACTCTTGCAGCAGCGTATACAAGTCATCCTGTCACTCTCAAACAGGGCATCCTAACGTCCATATTCGAACTAGCCTATAGGGCATCTTGATGTCTAGACTCGAACTGGCCTACAAGGCTTCCTGACCTCTGGACTTGAACCAGCCTACAAGACATCCAGCGAGCTCTTGCTGGAAATAACCACCTATAAACCTCCCAGTTCGGTAAGTATCTCCCCTCTCCCTAGGAGCAACAGCATTTACCTCGCATGGTCAGCGATAAAAGGATCCTTCAAACAAATCACAAACAAGGCACATACACGCATATACACATAGTACACGAATACACAAATCATAACAAAATCCTCAATCAAATCACAATACAAATCAAAGATCAATCCTCAAATTCATAATCAAATTAGGCAACCTATTGCCCTATTAACTTCCGAGATTCCCTATCATTATAATTACACATTCTACAGGCATATAATCAAGATAGGCAATCGAATTCACTCATATTCAAACAATCAAAAAATAGGGTAACCAAAGGAACCGATGAGGTATAGATCCCACCTCTCACATGTCTCAATCAGATACAATCCTTTGCCTTAATAATAAGATCAGAATCTCCTAAACAATTACAAGGCAAAGACCACACAATACTAAGCTACAAGATTACTTAATTAAAAACCAAAGGCATTTGGAATCCTTACCAATTAACCTACCAAAATCCAGCGATCCAGATGCAGCAATATCTTTCCCCTGAATGTGTGATGTGATGGCCAAAACAGCAGTAAGAATCACCTTGATTATTCACTCTAATTTAATATACAAATTTCGGCAACACCTTAAGGTTTATAGGGAAACTTGCGATTTCAACTTTAGAGAGGTTAGGGGTTGTTATTTCATGAAATTAAGAAAGTAATTGGTGTTTATAATATGTACAATCAAAAGAAACAAGATCAGAATTAAATAGGTTAATCAATTGATCAAGATAGGCATCAATAAGGCAAAGGTAGGGCATACTGATTTCATGAATAGGGAACATTCAAAGGATAAATTCATGATTTTACATCATGAATTGATGCTAAACAATCATATGAACAACAGGAAGAATAATAAAAATCAATTGAAGGCAGAATCACACAATTTTGAAGCCTATTCTCGCCGAAATATGACTTAACTTATGACAAATAAAAACTAACCTCTAGGAAAAAAACCTAAGATGGTTGGAACTAGAATGAAGATATCTTTCCAATAAGCTATTATTTGTAAGAATCCGACAAAGGATGTGAAGGTTATGCCTGTTTGAAGTTCAAGCAAATTTTGGCAATTTTGCCGAATTACGATTTAACTTTTAACAAATAAAAACTAATCTCTTGATGAAAAATCCAAAATTATTGGAAAGAGGATGAAAAAATCTTTCCAACAAGCTATTATTTGCAGGAATCCGATTAACGATAAGAGAGTTATGCTGGTTTAAAATTTCAGCAAATTTTGATGGCTATAGGGAGGTGTATGCTATTTTGAAGTTCAAGCAGATTTTAGCAATTCTACTGAAATATGATTTAAATTTTAACAAAAAAAAACTAACCTTCAGATGAAAAACCCAATATAGTTGGAAAGAGAACATAAAGAGCTTTCCAACAAGCTATTATTTGCATAAATCTGATAAAGGATGAGAGAGTTATGCCAAGATGAAGATCAAGGAGTTTCGGCTAGTGTTTAGGCAAAAATCGGAAATTGAGAAGAAGAGGATAAATTACGAAATTTCTAGGTGAGTTTTGGTATGTTTAGGTGGATATACTGGTCACTCTTTTATAGGTGTCTAAGGAGGTTTAGCTAAGAGATAATTCCCTACTTTTAAGCTTAAAAAGATAATTTAAGGATAATTCTATTTAAAAGGATAATTCTATTAAATAAGATATTCTATTTAAAAGGAAGAATTATCTAATACCTTGGATAATAAGGGATAAAACTAAGAATAATTAATATATAAATACCAGAATTAAAATAGGAAATATCTGGCAGCAACCATTTTAGGCCATCATGTATCCATTTCTTCAGGGGAAAAATAGTCATTTCAGCTGCATCGATTTCTGGACTTCCTGGACATCTAAACTACGAAGGATCAGGGTCTCACAACTCGCACCTCCTGTGGAAGATCCTATTCCTTCACTTGAACTTGTTCAGCTAGCCTATCCTAATGAAGCCGAGAGACTTGTAGTTGTCATTACGAAACTATTAAAGGATGCCTGACAGCTCGTATGCAAAGATTTTAATGGTTCAGAATATGCTGCTACGGCTCCTGAATGGATCGACACCCGATGCCCAGAGTCCTTATTACTACACATATCTAATGATGACAAGGTTGCCATTTCCACTTTCCTACTTGAGGGAGAAACCCTTGCATGGTGGACAGCCGTGAGTTTGCGGTTTGGAGATCATTTGACGAAAGGTTCTACACCAAATTCCACAAGATTGAACAACGACAAGCTTTCTATAAGTTTGAACAAGGCAATGGTTTGTTGATAGAATACAAGAAGGAATTGAGGAATTTGTCCCATTTTTCACTTGAAGAAGATCGCTCACCTTATCAGCTTTCGAGACAATTCCAAGATGGGTTAAGTACCGAGCTAAAGACTATTTTGGCATGATACTTGTGCAAAATTTGCAAGAATTGATCGCTGCTGACACTAAAGCTGAGAAGATCATGCAAGGAAAAAAACCTCTCGCATCAAGCAATGACAGATCATACCAACGTGGTTCCTAATTCAACCGACACACGGGACCTTATCCTTTGAGGTCCTATCCTTCGAGGGATAATGGCAATGGGGGTAACTACAGGAAGAATTTTTCTAGTCCTAATCCCAATGGATCTACATGGAGTTTCAGCCACAATGATGCTACAACTATGGCAAAGTGGGTCATATTCAAAGGGAGTATCCTAAACCAAGGCGTATTACAGGCACACTAAATACAAGAAGAGATGGGTATGCCAATTCCACTAAACCACCAGCATGAACACCTAGAGGACCACTGAGCGAATCTATGAGTGAGGCGCAGCCCAAGCCCACAAGATTGTTCACCTTGACCAATGCTGAAGCCAGCCTTAATGTGGTGACAGGTACTATTTATGTCTTTTCTCAAAATGCTAAAGTGTTACTAGATCCTAGAGTGAATAAATAATTTTTTAGTCCAAATGAGTCCAAGGATAGCACTTAGCGCAGATCAGCCTCTGTCTTCTGTATCTCCTCCTATTGCAGTTCTGACTCCTTTAGGAGAGAAATTGACTTGTGATTTAGTCTACATCTGTTGTGCTGTACTTTTGGGTTCGATTGTGCTTGAAGTGGACTTGATCCCATTGGACATCCGAGAGCTGGATATGTTCTTAGGCATGGATTATCTGGACAGATATCAAGCCCGAATGGAGTGTTTCACCAAGCATGTGGGTTTCAACCTTCAAGATGGTTTCGAGTTTTGTTTTGTAGGTGATAGACGAGTTGTTCCAACTTGCATGATTTCCTAGCTGGATGCGAGACGATTGATCAAAAAAAGATGTATTGCGTACCTTGCGCATGTGCATGACATTTTCAAAGAATCCTTGGATCTGAATTCTGTTCTTGTGGTTCGTGAGTTTCCAGATGTGTTTCCCAAAGACATAGTTGGTTTTCCACCAGCAAGAGAAGTTAAATTCGACATTGAATTAGTGCAGGGTACGAATCCGATTTCCATTCCTCCTTATCATATGGCTCCTGCATAAATAAAAAAATTAAAGGCGCAGGTGGAAAATATGCAAGATCGTGGTTTTATCTGACCTAGTGTGTCACCTTGGGGAGCACCTGTCTTTTTCATGAAAAAGAAAGATGGTTCGTTGTGATTCTGCGTCGACTACTGGCAGCTGAATCGTGTGACCGTGAAGAACAAAAATCCCCTGCAATGAATTGATTACCTGTTCGACCAGCTCCAAGGTGCAGCCATGTTTTCCAAGACCAATCTCAGGTCAGGATGCCATCAGCTGCATGTTCATGAAGTTGATATTCTAAAGACAGCATTCCGATCACAATACAGCCACTATGAATTTCTGGTTATGCCATTCGGTTTGACCAATGCTCCTGCGGTGTTCATGGACTTGATGAATCGAGTGTTCCGAGAGTTCTTGGACAGATTCGTGATAGTCTTCATCGACGACATTCTGATTTATTCAAATCAGAAGAGGAGCATGCTGAGCACATGCAGATCATGTTGAAAATTTTAAAGGATTGACACCTGTTTGCAAAGTACTCCAAGTACGAATTTTGGTTTTGTTAAGTCAATTTCCTTGGCCATGTTGTTTCTACTCGTGGCCTTCTTGTTGATTCAAAGAAGATTGAAGCCAATGTTTCTTGGGAACCCTCACGGACTGTATTTGAAGTTCGCAATTCCCTTGGCTTTGTTGGATATTACCATTGTTTTGTGGAGAATTTCTCATCACTTGTCGGACGTTTGACAAAATTTATGCACAAAGGAGAGCAGTTCAAACGGAACGAGAAATGCCAGAAAAATTTTGAAGAACTAAAGAACAGATTGGTGAACCCACCTATCCTTACCTTTCCAGTTGGCGGAAAAGAGTGTGTGGTTTATAGTGATGCGTCAAAATTTAGACTTGGATATGTGTTGATGGAAGATGGGAAAGTCGTTGCCTATGCTTCCCGACAGTTGCGTCCGCATGAGAGCAACTATCCTATGCATCATTTGGAACTTGCAGCCGTGGTATTTTCATTGAAGATATGGTGCCACTATCTATACGACGAGACGTGCAGAATCTTCACCCGATCACAAAAGCTTGAAATATCTCGTTCAGAAGGAGTTGAATATGAGACAACGAAGATAGCTGGAGCTGATTAAAGATTATGATTTGATCATCGATTATCATTCCCGAAAAGAAAATGTTGTTGCTAATGCCTTAAGCCGAAAGACCCACTCTTTTTCTCCATCTACTCTAGCCTATATGCATGCACACTATGTGCCAATGTTGCTGGATTTGAGAGCTACGCATGTGCATCTTGGCAGTGATTTCTTTAGTTCATTGTTAATTCAAATTGATGTCAAGCCTACTTTGTTGGAAGAGATCCGAAATCAGCTATCAGAAGATCCAAGATTGGCTGAAATTCGACAACAAATGGCTGATGGTGTTGATGCCACAGTTTGTGATTTCAGAGTGCAAGATGATGGAGTTCTTATCTTCAGACACCAAGTATGTGTGCCATAGGATGTCGATATTCGCAATCTGATTTTTTTTGAGGTGTATAGTTCGAAGTTTGCTATTCATCCTGGTAACACTAAGATGCACCGAGATTTGAAGGAACAATATTGGTGGCCGAATATGAAACGCCACATTTCTGAGTTCGTTGCCCGATACCTTGTATGTCAACAAGTGAAGATCGAGCATCAAATACCCACTAGTTTACTTCAAATCTAAGCGAGGATTCGATGTTATTTGGGTGATTGTTGATCGATTGACCAAATCTGCACACTTCCTTCTAGTTCTTGTGACAGACACCTCTGAGTGATTGGTTGTTCATTATATGAACGAGATTGTTCATCTACATGGAGTGCTAGTTTCCATTGTTTTAGAATGCGTTGGGTTCGAGACTGAATTTCAGTACAATGTTTCATTCCCAAACCGATGGTCAATCTAAAAGGACAATTTAGATACTTGACGACATGTTGTGTGCATGTGTAATGGATCAAAATACCAGTTGGGATTGATGCCTACCTTTGGTGGAGTTCGGTTACAACAATAGTTTTCAGTTGGAATGGCTCCTTATGAAGCATTGTATGGGAGATGTTGCAGAACTCCCATTTACTGGGATGAAGTAGGCAAGTGAGGCCTAGATAATCCGGAATTGATTGATCAAGCAGCAGAATAGTTGAATCTGATTCGACAAAGGTTGAAAACAATGGAAGATCGACAAAAAAACTATGCTCATAATCGACGAAAAGAGCTGGAATTTGCGGGAGATGATAAGGTGTTTTTGAAATTCGTCCCGTGGAAAGGTGTTCTTCATTTCCAGCAGCTAGGTAAGCTAGCACCTCGATATATTGGTCCATATGATGTTATTGAAAGGATCGGCCCAATTGCATAGCGACTTACATTACCTCCGAATTGAAAAGAATTCACAACGTGTTTCACGTTTCGATGCTGAGAAAGTATGTGCGAGATCCTGCTCATGTGCTCGAATAACCACCAATTGAGGTTGCAGAAGACTTATCCTACCCCATACAACCAATTTCCATACTAGAATTGTTAGTTCGCTAGCTTTGCAGTCGATGCATGCCGGTGGTTCGAGTTGTTTGGCGTAATGGCTGAGTTGAGGAACAACTTGGGAGACTGAGGAAACAATGCATGCGAGACTTCCTTACCTGTTTTCTTAGGTACTTTTGCTGAAATTTCAAGGAAAAAATTTTTATAAGGAGGGGAGGATAAGAGACTCCGATCCTTAGTCCTAGAAGTCCAGAAGTCAGTGCAGCTGAAATAACCATTTTTTCTCTAAAGAAATGAATGTGTGGTAGCCAGAAATGGTATTGTAGGTTCTTTTCCCTTTTTTTTTTCATATCATTCCTTCGGATTTCATTTCCATCTGGGTTCATTTCTATCATAAATGGTATATCTCTTAAATTTAAGGGATAATTTCAGAATTAAATCCTAAGCAGTATGTCCTTATATCTATCTTTAAAAGTAAGAAAACTTAATCTCATTAATCCTATAAACCATCCAGTCAGCTACACACATGTCTACACACCAAAAACACATGAAATCATCATGTGATATACCCTTATTCCTTATCCTTGCTGTCAAAAATTTCCAAACACATGCCATAGCCGAATTCTTTCATCCTTCATCATATTTCTGCAAATAATTGCTTGTTGGAAAGCTCTTTTCATCCTCTTTGTTGCTATCTTTGTTACATCAATAGAAGGTAAGTTCTTCTTTATGTTTATTGTAATTGCAATTTGCATGGTGTTGGTGCCGAAATTTCTTGATTAATCCTTCAATTGGTTTTAGTTATTGTTCCTCTTGTTCGTATGATTGTTTGGCACCTATTCTTGTTGTAATATAATGAATTCATCTTTTAAATCTTCCCTATATGAGAAATTGACATACCTTACTCATTTGCTCTATTGTTGCCGATTTAGCCAATTGACTTATCTATTGGTTTCTGTAATGACCTTAACTTCTAACCTATTATTAATTGCTCCGATTAGGGCCTTTACTGCCATAAAACCCAAACAAGCCCAAGAACTTAGACCTATCTGAATCCCACAAGGCTTACTCATCAAATTCTCAATTTTTTGCATGTACATTCTTTATGTTTATCAACAATTGAAGCATGATATTGGACAAGTATTCTGGTATCATACGGAGTGAATGAAATATCAGTGGAAGTCTTTAAATAAAATCAATGAATCCACAAAACAAAAGTCCCATAGGGATCCAAATATCCAGCAAGTTAACCCCCAACATAAATCGGACACAACGAGTAAAGGAGGAATCTTAAAAAATCCCAGAAAGTAGTCCAATCATAATTCATGTTACATGCGCAGGCAATCAAGGAATATGTATGCAAATGTGATGTGGTATCGCCCCGCCATGCAGCCTTAATCTCACACACTAGTACCACGGACAGTGAATATACCTAAGCCTGAAAAATGGTGAATACAACAGGATGAGATTAGAAAAATCTCAGTAGGGTCACAACATTATAAGATCTACAAAAATTTTAAACACAAACATTATAAGCCACACAAGGACAAGGCTTCCAGCACGCGCATGGTGGGGATTGCCACCCATACAACTCCCATACCAGTAAGAGCCTCTCCTCTCCCAAGGAGCATCAATGTTTACCCCGAATGGCCATCGGAACAGGATCCTGACACATAAACATGTATAAGCAGACACAAACAAGTACAAAGCATAATACCACAACAGGGTATCTTCAATCATGTAAGAACACAATTATATACAATTCAGGCACTCAAAACCTAACTCAAGGGTTAGGTATGGCCTATAGGATTCATATCTCAATCCGAGATTCATACACATATCCTACAATCAATTCATATGCAATAATAACAAGGACAAGTATCGAAAATAACAAACAAACAACAAGGATCTTTGGAGAAACCGATAAGGTATAGATCCTACCTCTATTGTCTTAGAACAAGAAGCTATTCCTTTGTCCTTATTTAATAATTTCGAACCACCTATAGCATCACAAGGCAAAGACAAAACCAAACTAAGCATGCATACTCAATAACCAAGTAAGTACACTATTTCTTTACCAATTCCATTCACCAAACCTATCAGAAACCAGTGGTCAGATGCCGCAGGTGCCTCACCTTTGGATGTGTTATCTGATAGCCTAGAACTTAACAAGATTCAACCTGAATTACCACCTTGATTTAACTACGTATATTTTGGCACTAAACATAGGACACAAGATAATTTTTGATTTCATGTTAACAAAGAATAATTAAGTGTTTATAACTTATACAAGCAAAAGAAACAAAATCAGAATCCAATAGGTTAATCAATTGATCAAGATAGGAAATAATAGGACAAGGGTAGGGCATACTGATTTCATGTATAGAAATGATTCAAAGGATGAATTCATGATTTTATAACATGAATGAATGCCAAACAATCATACAAACAAGAGGAACAACAACAGAAATCAATTGACGCACAATCTTTAAACCTAATCCCTCTGAAATACGATTTACCTTTCCAACAAGCTATTCTTTGCAAGAATCCGACAAAGGATGAGAGAGTTATGCTGATTTGAAGTTCAGCGGATTTCGACAGAAATTAAGAGGTGTAAGATTTTAGGTTTTACGAATTTTGTGTGTTTTCTGTATAAGAATTTTGTGTGACTGGCTTCCTATTTATATAAGGTGGTTATGGGATTAAAATCCCTATTTTAAAGGCTTGATTAAAATTAGATAATTATCAGAGTTAAATTCTGTAATTATCCTCCTTTATTTTAGGGATTTTGATTTCTAAGGTAATTATAAACCTATAAAGAACTAGATTAAAGGAAATTAAAACCAAAATTAATTACTGGATATTTTTTACCAATTTTGGTCATCACACATCTTTTTCTTCAGGAGCAAAATGGCCTTTTTACTTGCACTGACTTCTAGATCTCTAGGACTCAAAATTCGGGGTCTCACCTCCTCTCCTCATAAGAATTTTGTCCTCAAATTTTAGCACAAGTACCTAAGCAAACGGGTAAGGAAATTTTGCATGCACAGATTCCTCAGTCTCCCAAGACTGTTCCTCAATTTGGATATTACGCCAAACAACTCGTACCATAGGCACACTTCGACTGCAAAGTTGTCAAGCTGACCAATCTAGTATGACAACTGGCTGTACATGATAGGATAGGTCTGCAGCAACTTCGTTTGGGGGTTCTTTGAGCACATGGGTAGGGTCTCACACATATTTTCTCAACGTTGAAATGTGAAACACATTGTGAATTCTTTCCATATTTGGAGGTAAGACAAGTCGGTATGCAACAGGGTCGATCCTCTCGACAATGTTATATGGAACAATGTAACGAGGTGCTCGCTTACCTCGCTGCTGAAAACGAAGGACTCCTTTCCATAAGGCGACCTTCAAAAACACTTTGTCACCTACCGCAAATTCTAACTCCCTTCGTCGATTATCAGTGTCATTTTTCTGCCGATCCTGGGTTGTTTTTAGCCATTGTTGAATCAAGTTCAACTGCTCTATTGCTTGATTAATCAATTCCGGATTGTCTAGGCATCTCTCGCCTACTTCATTCCAGAAAATGGGAATTCTGCAACGTCTCCCATATAGTGCTTTATAAGGTACCATACCGATGCTTACATGAAAAATATTGTTGTAAGAAAATTCTGCCAACGGAAGGCATCGATCCCAACCGGTATGCTAGTCCAACACACTCGCACGTAGCATGTCTTCGAGTGTCTAAATTGTCCTTTCTGATTGACCATCAGTCTGGGGATGAAATGCTGTACTAATATTTAATCTCGAACCCAACGCATTCTGGAATTTCTCCCAAAATAGTGAGGTGAAACGAGGGTCACGATCTGAAACGATGGAAACTGGCACTCCATTCAATCGAACAATCTCGTCCAAGTAATGAACAACCAATTTCTCAGGTGTATCCATCACACGTATAGGAAGGAAGTGTGCAGATTTCGTCAATCGATCCACGATTACCCAAATGGCATCATATCCTTGCCGTGATCTAGGAAAACGGGTCACAAAATCCATTGTGACATGCTCCCACTTCCATTCTGGAATAGGAAGTGATTGCAGTAGACTAGCAGGTCGTTGATATTCGATCTTTACTTGTTGACATACGAGGCATCCGGCAACAAACTCAGCAATGTGGCATTTCATATTTGGCCACCAATATTGCTCCTTTAAATCTCAGTACATCTTAGTGCTTCCAGGATGGATAGCGAACTTTGAACTATGCGCCTCCGATAGAATAAGGTTATGATTATCAACATCTTGTGGAACACATACCCGGTTTTTGAAGACAAGCACTTCTTCATCTCGTATTCTGAAATCACGAATTATGGCATCAACACCATCAGAAAGTTACTTCCGAATTTCAATTAGTTTTGGATCCTATAATTGCTGATTCAGGATTTCCTTAATCAAGGTTGGTATGACTTCGATTCGTGCCAATAATGATCCAGAAAAATCAGTGTCAAGATGCACACAGTTAGTTTTTAAATTCAACAACATAGGCATGTAATGGGTGCGCATGTAAGCGAAAACGGATGGGGAAGGACAATGAAAATTTTGGCTCTAGGTATCAGCAACAATATTCGCCTTTCTAGGATGTTATTCGATGATCAAGTCGTAGTCTTTAATCAGCTCCACCCATCTTCGTTGTCTCATATTCAATTCTCTTTGCGTGAGAAGGTACTTCAGGCTTTTATGGTCAGTGAAGATTCGGCACGTCTCGCCGTATAAGTAATGTTGCCATATTTTCAATGCAAACACCACAGCTGCAAGCTCGAAATCATGTGTAGGATAGTTGCTTTTGTGCAGTCCTAACTATCGGGAAGCATAAGCAACGACTTTCCCATCTTGCATCAATATACATCCAAGTCCAGATTTCAATGCATCGTTGTAAACCACATACTCCTTTCCATAAATAGGTAATGCAAGGATAGGTGCAGAAACTAACGGGTTTTTCAGTTCTTTGAAACTTCGCTGGCATTTCTCATTCCACACAAACGGCTCACCCTTGTGCGTCAGTTTTGTCAATGGTCTGACAAGCAATGAAAAATTCTCCACAAAGCGACGGTAGTATCCTGCTAAGCCAAGGAAACTACGAATTTCGAACATAGTTCTCGAGGGTTCCCAAGCAACTACGGCTTCAATCTTCTTCCAATCAACTAACACACCTTGGGAGGAAACAACATGGCCAAGGAAATCAACTTCGAGTAACCAGAATTCGCATTTGGAGTACTTTGCGAACAACCGCCGATCCTTCAAAACATTCAGCACAATCCGCAAATGCTTAGCATGTTTCTCTTCCGATTTTGAATAAATCAGAATGTCGTCAATGAAGACTATCAAAAATTTATCCAGGAACTCATGGAACACATGATTCATCAGGTCTATGAACACAACAGGTGCATTGGTCAAACCGAATGGCATAACCAGAAATTCATAGTGGCCGTATCGCGATCTGAGCATGGCTTTCGGAATATCAGCTTCATGAACTCGCAATTGATGGTATCCAGATCTGAGATCGATCTTGGAGAACATGGTTGCACCCTGGAGTTGGTCGAACAAATCGTTGATGCGTGGGAAATGGTACTTGTTCTTCACGGTCACACGATTCAACTGTCGATAGTCAATGCATAATCGCAGCGATCATTCTTTCTTCTTTATGAACAAGACAGGTGCTCCCCAAGGTGACACACTAGGTCGGATGAAACCACGATCCATCAAATCTTCCAATTATGTTTTTAGTTCCTTCATTTAGGTAGGAGCCATACGATATGGAGAAATGGAAATAGGATTCGTACCAGGCACTAACTCAATGCTGAATTCCACTTCCCTTGCTGGTGGTAAACCGGTTATATCTTCTAGAAATACTTTTGGAAATTCGCGAACCACTGGAATAAAATCCAGATCCGAGGATTCTTTAGAAATATTATGTACATGCGCGAGGTACGCTATACATCCTTTGTAGATCAATCGTTTTGCATCAAGCCAAGAAATCATGCAAGTTGGAACAACTCGCCTATCACCTTCAAAACAGTACTTGGCACCATCAGGAAAAATGAGCCACACACGTTTGGTGAAACACTCCATATGGGCTTGATGTTTTGCCAGACAGTCCATGCCTAAGATTACATCCAGCTCTCGGATGTCCAATGGAATTAGATCCACTTCAAGTACATTTGGACCCATACGTACAGCACAATCGATGTAGACTAGATCACAAAATTAGTTGTTCTACCAAAAAAATCAGAACCTCAAAAGGAGGAGTCAAGGGAGATAGAGGCCGATCTATGCTAAGTGCTATCCTTGAACTTACAAATGATCTATTTGCTCCAGGATCTAATAATACTATAGCATTTTGAGAAAAAACTGAAATAGTACATGTCACCACATCAGGACTAGACTTGGCATCAGTTAGGGTGAATAACCTTGTTGGTCTTGGTTGCGCCTCACTTGTGGATTCGTTGGGTGGTACTCCTGGTGCACGCGTTGGCAGTTTGGTGTGGTTAGCATACTCACCTCGGTCCGCACTAGGTGCGTCTGTGATACGTCTCAGATTCTGGCATTCCCTCTGAATGTGCCCCATTTTGCCACAATTGTAACATCGACGTTGCTGAGAATTCCACGTAGACCCATTGGAATTCGAACCAGAAAAGTTCTTCTTGTTGTTACTTCCATTGCTATTAATTTTATGAGGATAGGACCTTAAAGGATAGGGTCCCGTACGCTGATTAAATTTCGAATCTTGCCTGAAAGATCCGCCACTAGTGGCTGCGGATAGCTTCTTGGTTTACGTGATCTTTTCGGCTTCAGTCGCGGTAATAATTAATTTTTGCAAATTCTGTACTGGTGTCGTATCAACGATGGTTTTGAGTTTGGTACTCAACCCATCCTAAAATCGTCTCGCAAGCTGGTACAGTGAGCGATCCTCTTCAGGTGAAAATCGGGACAACTCCACTAATGCCTTCTCATATTCCAGCACTGAACAGGTGCCTTGTTCAAACTTGTAGAAAGCTCATTGCTGCTCACTTTTATGGAATCTCGTATAGAACTTTTCATTGAATTCATACCGAAATTCCTCCCATGTAGGCAAACGATCGCCAAATCGCAAGCTCATAGCTGTCCACCATGCGAGGGCTTCTCCCTCAAGTAGGAAAGTGGCGATGGAAACCTTGTCATCATCCGAGATACATAAGAACAAGGACACTTGGCATAAGGTGTCGATCCATTCACGAGCGGCAGCAGTTCCAGCAGAACCATTGAAATGTTTACATCCTAATTGTCAAGCTTCCTTCAACAATTTGGTAATCATGATGGGAAGTCTCTCGGCTTTCTTAGGATACGCCGGCTGTACAGGTTCAAATGGAGGAATAGGTTCTTCACGAGCGCAGGTGCAAGAGCATTCTGAAATTACACCTCCATATGCCGCTGATTTGCAGCAATTCTTTGCAATATGTTTAGGATTTGGGCCATCACATGATCAATGGCTGGTGCAGGTGCAGCTGGTGCCTCAGGTTGGTTTTCGAGCTCAGTTTTCCCTCTCTGCTCAGTTTGTGCATTTGGCTCCTCTTGCTCAACAGGTTGCTGTTCGGCCTGAACCTCATACCTACCCCGTCAATCCCTTGTAGCATTCGACCTTGCCATACTATACAAGCATACAATTGTTACTTAACACATAACTAAATACGATATTAGGAAAATAAGTGGTACCTGGTGGAGAGACGTGCACCGGACGATACACATATGCTGGAAAACAATATACAAATTTTGGAAATCATATGCACACATGTAAATGCATACTCATCACTCATATCATCACACATATGTACTCTCAGAAATCATCATCAAGCATTAAGCAAGCATGGATTCACACAGTCCATATTTGGCAATCATGCAAACTCACACTCCATGCATTCGACAATACACATCAGAAATCACACGCATATACATTCGACAATATAGAAATCACATAGGGACACTTGGTACTATGCCCCAACAACATACACATTCTCGGCAATGACAAGAAACACATCAAACATTCATCGAAACACATCAAGGCATACTAGGTATAAGAACATACATAAACACGCAGCAAATCAAATTATCATTCTTATCATGTAAATCTTACAAAATCAATCCCTTTTTAGCATTAGTTTACTTTTGGTATTAGCCTCTAGGTGAGTGAGTGTGTGTGCATGTTCTTACCTACAAACACAAAATCAACAAAAAATGTTAGTATACAACCAATTATATTCCTTAAACCATGCTCCGCTACCAAAACTTGTAACGACCCTAACTCCTAACCTATTATTAATTGCTATGATTAGGGCCCTTACCGCCATGAAACCCAAACAAGCTCAAGAACCAAGACCTATCTAAATCCTACAAGGCTTACTCATCAAATTCTTAATTTTTAGTATGTACATTCTTTATGTTTATCAACAATTGGAGCATGATAGTGGACAAGTATTTATGTTTATCAACAATTGGAGCATGATAGTGGACAAGTATTCTAGTATCATAAGGAGTGAATGAAATATCAGCGGAAGTCTTTAAATAAAATCAATAAATCCACAACACACAAGTCTCACAGAGATCCAAATATCCAGCAAGTTAACTCCCAACATAAATTGGACAGAATGAGTAAAGGAGGAATCTTGAAAAAAAAACTGAAAGTAGTCCAATCATAATTCATATTATATGCACAGGCAATCAAGGAACAGGTATGAAAATGTGATGCGGTATCGCCCCGCCGTGCAGCCTTGATCTCACACACTAGTACCATGGACAGTGGATGTACCTAAGCCTGAAAAATGATGAATACAACTGTAAGGACCCAAACCCAACCTATTAGGACCCTTACTGCCATGAAACCCAAATAAGCCCTCATAGGGTCCTATTTGAATCCCACAAGGCTCAAGTCACCTAATTGTCAATTTTATTGGTTGATTTATATGTTATTTAAAGGTTGGAGCATATTCATAAATTAATGAATTTCTGGCTTATACGGAATGAAAGAAAATATCAGCGGAAGACTTATACAATACTTAAAACAAATGGAAACATAACACACAAGTCCCGTAGGAATCTCAAAACATCAACCAATAGTATCATGCATATTTCGGAAGCAACAAAAAGAGAAAGAAGGATTGGAAAGCTAGAATGAAAATCCACACAAGTTCAAAGACATGGCATGTGAATTCAATAGAAAAAGGTTGCAAATTCATCCAGCCGTGCAGCCTTGATCTCACACCTTTGGTACCAGCAACAAAGTACACACCTAAGCCTGCAAAGGAGGATAAAATAAGGGATGAGATTACAAGAATCTCTGTAGGGTGACAACATCATAAGTCTTAGGGATTCCCAATCAAACATCTCCCAAAAAACATCAGATCATCTCTACTCATCTAAGGGTATCACGCAATGCAAGAATCAATCAAAAGGGTTAGGGCCGAAAGTAAGGGTGAGGGTGGACTACAAACATTTCTGAAAATCAGAAGTACACAAGCAGGAAAACTCATCAGGTTACTCTCAGTAGTAGAAAAAGAAAAGTCCTTCCCCTTCCACCTGTGTTGTCCAAGGATTTGCTGCAAAAAGGGTAAATGGTTAGAGAGTCAATATTGTAGCAAGCCTTTTAGTTGTATCCGACATCTAGACTTGAACTGACCTAGGAGCACTCTTGCAACAGCACATACAAGTCATCCTGTCACTCTCAAACAAGGCAACCTAACGTTCAGACTCGAACTGGCCTACAAGGCTTCCTGACGTCCAGACTTGAACCGGCCTACAAGGCATCCAGCGAACTCTTGCTGGGAATAACCACCCATAAACCTCCCGGTTTGGTAAGCATCTCTCCTCTCCCTAGGAGCAACAATACTTACTTGGCATGGCCAGCAACAAAAGAATCCTTCAAATAAAGCACAAACAGGGGACATATACGCATACACACATAGTATACGCATATATAAATCACAACAAAGGATCCTCAATCAAATCACAATACAAGTCAAAGATCAATCCTCAATGTCATAACCGAATCAAACAACCTATTTTCTTTTTAACTTCCAAGATTCCTTATCATCATAATCACATATTCTGCAAGTATATAACCAAGATAAGCAATCGAATTCACTCATATTCAAACAATCAAACAATAGGGTAACCAAAGGAACCGATGAGCCATAGATCCTATCTCTCACGTGTCTGAATCAGATACAATCCTTTGCCTTTCCAAAAAGATCAGAATCTTCTAAACAATTATAAGGCAAAGACCACACAATACTAAGTCACAAAACTACTTAATTAAAAACCAAAGGCATTGGGAATCCTTACCAATTAACCTACCCAAATCTAGTGATCCGGATGCAGCAATATCTTTCCCCTAAATATGTGATGTGATGGCCAATCACTCAGCAGAATCCACTTGATATTTCACCCTAATTCAATATATAAATTTCGTCAACATCTTAAGGTTTATTGGGAATTTTGCGATTTCAACATTAGAGAGGTAAGGGGTTGTGATTTCATGAAGTTAAGAAAGGAATAGGTGTTTATAACATGTATAATAAAAAGAAACAAGGTCAGAATCCAATAGGTTAATCAGTTGATCAAGATAGGCATCAATAGGGCAAAGGTAAGGCATGTTGATTTTATGAATAGGGAAGATTCAAAGGATGAATTCATGATTTTAAAATCATGAATGGATGCTAAACAATCATAGGAACAGGAGGAACAATAACATAAATCAATTGAAGACAGAATCACACAATTTTGAAACCTAATCCAACCGAATTTCGACCTAAATTATGAAAATGAAAAACTAACCTCCAGAAGAAAAACCTAACATGGATGGACATAGAATGGAAATATCTTTCCAACAAGCTATTATTCATAAGAATCTGACAAAGGATGAGAGAGTTATGCTATTTTGAAGTTCAAACAGATTTTGGCAATTCCTCCGAAATATGATTTAACGTTTAACATATAAAAGCTAACCTTCAGATGAAAAACACAATATGTTTGTATAGAGTATGAATTTAACTTTCCAACAAGCTATTATTCGCAAGAATCCGACAGAGGATGAGACAGTTATGCTATTTTGAAGTTCAAGCAGATTTTGGCAATTCCGTCGAAATACGATTTAACTTTTAACAAAGAAAAACTAACCTCCAGATGAAAAAACTAAGATGGTTGGAAAGAGGATGAAGAGAGTTTTCCAACAAGCTATTATTCACAAGAATCTGATAAAGGATGAGAGAGTTATACCAAGATGAAGATCAAGGAGTTTCGACTAGGGTTTAGGCAAAAATTGGAAATTGAGAAGAAGGGGTTAAATTACGAAATTTCTATGTAGGTTTTAGTATGTTTAGGTGGGATAGGCTGGCCACTCTTTTATAGGTGTTTAAGGAGGTTTAGCTAAGATATAAATCTCTACTTTTAAGCTTAAAAAGATAATTAGAGGATAATTCTATTAGGTGGATAATTCTATTTAAAAGGATAAATCTAAAAAAAGAGATATTCTATTTAAACGGAAGAATTATTTAATATCTTAGAAAATAAGGGATAAAACTAAGAATAATTAATATAAAAATACCAGAATTAAAATAAGAAATATCTGGCAGCAACCATTTTAGGCCATCACGTATCCATTTCTTCAGGGACAAAATAGTCATTTCAACTGTATCGGCTCCTGGACTTCCTAGACTTCCTGGACATCTCAACTAGGAAGGATCGGGATCTTACAACAACAGGATGAGGTTACAAGAATCTCAGTAGGGTCACAACATCATAAGATCTATAGAAATCTTAAACATAAATCTCCCAAACAACATCAGATTATGTCTACACAACTATGGGTATCACGCAATTTAAGAATCAATCAAAGGGATAGGGCCAAAACTATGGTTGAGGGTCGACTACAACACTTTCAAAAATCATAAGTACACAGACAGGTAAAACTCATCAGATTACTCTCGACACTAGAAAGAAGGAAAGGTCATCCCCTTCCACCTGTGTTGTCCCTGGTTTACTGCATAAAGAGTAAAACGTAGCACACAAGCTAATCAGCAAACCTATTCATCCTGCCACACAAGGACAAGACATCCAAGCCAAGGACATGGTTTCCAGCCACACAAGAACAAGGCTTCCAGCGCATGCATGGTAGGGATTTTCACCCATACAACTCCTATACTAGTAAGAGCCTCTCCTCTCCCAAGGAGCATCAGCGCTTACCCCGAATGGCCATCAGAACAAGATCCTGACACACAAACACGTACAAGCACACACAAGCAAGTACAAAGCATAATAACACAACATGGTATCTTCAATCATGTTAGAACACAATTGTAAGCAATTCAGGCACTCAAAACCTAACTCAAGGGTTCGGTTTGGCTTATAGGATTCTTATCTCAATCCGAGATTCATGCATATATCCTACAATTAATTCGTATGCAATAATAACAAAGGCAGGTATTAAAAATAACAAACAAACAACAGAGATCTCTGGAGAAATCGATGAGGCATATATCGTACCTCTCTTGTCTCAGAACAAGAAGTTATTCCTTTTCCCTTATTTAATAATTTCGAACCACCTATAGCATTACAAGGCAAAGACAAAACAAAACTAAGCATGCATACTCAATAACTAAGTAAGTACCCTATTTCCTTACCAATTCCACTCACCAAACCTATCAGAAACCATTGTTCAGATGCCGCAAGTACCTGCCCTTTGGATGTGTGATGTGAT
Organism: Passiflora organensis; assembly: GCA_019739055.1. NCBI lineage: Eukaryota > Viridiplantae > Streptophyta > Magnoliopsida > Malpighiales > Passifloraceae > Passiflora > Passiflora organensis. Next base: position 159,282 of record JAEPBF010000185.1, read on the forward strand.
AGCCAAGAACTTAACAAGATTCAACCTGAGTTACCACCCCAATTTAACTATGTATATTTTGGTACTAAGCATAGGAAACAAGATAATTTTTTATTTCATGTTAGCAAGGTGTAAGGGTTGCGATTTCATGTTAACAAAGAAGGATTAAATGTTTATAACTTATACAATCAAAAGAAACAAGATCGGAATCCAATAGGTTAATCAATTAATCAAGATAGGCAAAAATAAGGAAATGGTAGGGCATACTGATTTCATGTATAAAAAAGATTAAAAGGTTGAATTCATGATTTTATAACATGAATGGATGCCAAACATTCATATGAATAAGAGGAACAACAACAGAAATAAATTGAAGACAGAATCACACAATCTTGAAACCTAATCCCACGAAAATAAGATTTAACTTTTGACAAATTAAAACTAACCTTCAGATAAAAAAACACAAAATGGTTGGGAAAAGGATGAATAGATCTTTCCAACAAGTTATTATTTATGAGAATCCGACAAAGGACGAGAGAGTTATGCTATTTTGAAGTTCATGTAGATTTTGGCAATTCTGTCGAAATATGATTTAACTTTCAATAAAAAAAAACTAACCTCCAGATGATAAACCAAAGATGGTTGGAAAGAAGATGAAGAGAGATATCCAATAAACTATTATTTGCAAGAATCTGACAAAGGATGAGAGAGTTATGCTGATTTGAAGTTCCAACGGATTTCTACTGAAATTGGGAGGTGTAAGGTTTTTAGGTTTTACGAATTTTCTGTGTTTTTTTTATAAAATTTTTGTGTGGCTGGCTTCCTATTTATATAAGGTGGTTATGGGATTAAAATTCCTATTTTAAAGGCTTGATTAAAGTAAGATAATTATCAGAATTAAATTCTGTAACTATTGCCTTAATTTTAGGAATTTTATTTTCTAAGGTAATTATCAACCTATAAAGAACTATATTAAAAGGAATTAAAACTAAAATTAATTACTGGACATTTCTTACCAATTTCAGTCATCACACATCCTTTTCTTCACGGGCAAAATGGTCTTTTCACCTGCACTGGCTTCTGGACTTTTAGGACTCAAAATTCGGGGTCTAACAGTTTCTGATCTTGTTCCTTTTAATCGTATGTGTAATTGGCACCTATTCCTTCTATGTTAATATGAAATCACAACTTCTAAACCCCTTATGCATGAAATCGCAATTGGCCCAATTGCCTACCTTAGTACCAAAATTTACATAGTGAATTGGGTTGGAAAATCAGGTTGATTCTTGTTGAGTTCTTGGCTATGGGGGGGGTCCGGGGGTTCTAGCAACTTCTGATCACTGGTTTCTAATAGGTTTGGTGAGTGGAATTGGTAAGAAACTAGGATGTCTACTTGGCTTATGAATTGTGTATGCTTACTATGGTTCTATCTTTGCCTTATGGTTAGATAGGTGGCTCGGATCCTCTTAATAAAGGACGAGAAATGGTTACTTGTTCAGAGACAAGAGAGCTAGGATCTATACCTCATTGGTTTCTCCAAAAATCCTTGTTTTTTAATTGTTATTTTGTTATTTTTGTATGCACATGCCTTGTTTAATGTATGCATAAGTTGCGGATTGAACTTTGGTACCTTAGGAAATTTTAGACCTTTATGATAGGTTGTGCTTGCCTAATTCAAATATGCTATGTGCATTGGACTTGCTGAATATATTGTGATGCGATTAAGGATGCCTTGTTATGGAATTATGCTTTGTACTTGCTTGTGTATTATTGCATATGATTGTGTGTCAGGATCCTTTTCCGGTGTTCATTCACTGATGCTCCTAGGGAGAGGAGAGGTACTTACTAGTATGGGAGTTGCATGGGTGGTAATCCCCTGTAAGAGCTTGCTGGATGCTTAGTCCTTGTGTGGCTAGAAGCCTAGTCCTTGTGTGGTTAGTTGCCTTGTCCTTTTGTGGCAACATGCTCTTATCCTTATGTGGTTTGGATTCCTTTGTCCTTGTGTGGCTTGGATGCCGTGCCCTTGTGTGGCAAGATAAATAGGCTTGATAATTAGATTTATTGCTAACCATTTACCCTTTGTGCAGCTAAGCCTTGGACAACATAGGTGGAAAGGGATAGCCTTTTTATTGATTAGATCGAATGTTGAATTACCTCTCTGTGTACTTCTGTTTTCAGAAGTGTTCTTAGTCTACTCACAGCTTGTTACTTCAGCCCTATTACTTTTTGAGTTTGATTGATGATTGCTTTATACCTTTTAGAATATGTAGACATTTCTGATGTTGTTTGGGAGATGTTTGTTTAGAATTCTGCAGATCTTAAGATGTTGTGACCCTACTAAGATTATTGTAATCTCACCCTATTGTTGTTCCCATTTTTAAGGCTTAGGTACATTATTTTTTAGTGGTACTAGCGTGTGAGTTCAAGATTGTACAGCGGGACGATATTGCATCATATTCACACACCTTCATCCTTGCTGATTGCTCTCCCGTGTACCATTAAAAATGAAGTTTGATTGGACTGTTTTCTGGTTCTTTGGATCCCTCATTTGCTTGTTTATTTCCGGAATTTATTGGAGGGCTACTTGCTGGATTTTGAGATCCCTATGGGACTTGGTGTTGTGGTTCCTTTGGTTAAATTATAAAGACTTCATTGATGTTCTAGCAGCTTTTGATCACTAGTTTCTGATAGGTTTGGTGAGTGTAATTGGTAAGAAATTAGGATGTCTACTTGGCTTCTGATTTGTGTTTGCTTATTACTGTTCTGTCTTTGCCTTATCGTTATATGGATGGCTCTGATCCTCTTAATAAAGGAAAAGAAAAGGCTACTTGTTCAGAGACAAGAGAGCTAGAATCTATACATCATTAGTTTCCCCAAAAGTCCTTGTTTTTTTATTGTTGTTATGTTATTGTTGTATGCACATGCCTTTTTTAATGTATGCATAAGTTGCGGATTGAATTCTGATACCTTAAGGAATTTTGGACCCTTATGATAGGTTGTGCGTGCCTAATACAAATGTGTTATGTGCATTGGACTTGCTGAATGTATTGTGATGCAATTAAGGATGCCTTATTATGGAATTATACCTTGTACTTGCTTGTGTATTCTTGTATATGATTGTGTGTTAGGATTCTTTTCCGATGTTCATTCATTGATGCTCCTAGGGAAAGGAGAGGCACTTACTAGTATGGGAGTCACATGGGTGGTAATCCCCAGCAAGAGCTCGCTGGATGCTTAGTCCTTGTATGGCTAGAAGCCTAGTCCTTGTGTGGCTAGTTGCCTTGTCCTTTTGTGGCAGCATGCCCATATCCTTATGTGGTTTGGATGCCCTTGTCCTTGTGTGAATTGGATGCCTTGTCCTTGTGTGGCAAGATGAATAGGCTTGCTAATTAGATTGATTGCTAACCATTTATCCTTTGTGCAGCTAAGCCTTGGACAACATAGGTGGAAAGGGATAGCTTTTTTATTGATGAGATCGAATGTTGAATTACTTGCCTGTGTACTTCTGTTTTCAGAAGTGTTCTTAGTCCACTCACAGCTTGTTACTTTCGGCCCTATCCCTTTTTGAGTTTGATTGATGATTGCTTTATACCTTTTAGAATGTGTAGACGTTTCTGATGTTGTTTGGGAGATGTTTGTTTAGATTTCTGTAGATCTTAAGATGTTGTGACCCTACTGAGATTCTTGTAATCTCACCTTATTATTTTTCCCATTTTTAAGGCTTAGGTACATTATTCATTAGTGGTACTAGCGTGTGAGTTCAAGACTGTACGGCGGGACGATATTGCATCACATTCACATACCTTCGTCTTTGCTGATTGCTCTCCGATATACCATTAAAAATGAAGTTTGATTGGACTATTTTCTGGTTCTTTGGATCCCTCATTTGCTTGTTTAATTCTGGAATTTATTGGAGCGCTACTGTAATGACCCCAATTCTACCTATTAAAATTTTCCCCGACTAAGGCCACTACCGCCGTGAAATCCAAACAAGCCCAAAGACACCTTGAACCTATCTGAATCTCCTTTTGGACGATAGGACCTGAAAGGATAGGGTTTCGTACGTCAATTAAAGTTTGAATCTCGCCAAAAGTACCCACCACTAGTGGCTGCAGATGGCTTTTTGGTTTGCACGATCTTTTCGGCTTCAGTCGTGGCAACAATTAGTTCTTACAAATTCTGTACCGGTATCGTACCAACGATGGTTTTGATTTCGGTACACAGCCCATCCTGAAATTGCCTCGCAAGCTAGTACAGTGAGCGATCCTCTTCAGGTGCAAATCGGGACAGTTCCCTTAATGCCTTTTCATATTCCAGCACCGAATGGGTTCCCTGTTCAAACTTGTAGAAAGCTTGTCGCTGCTCGTTTTTATGGAATCTCGTATAAAACCTTTTGTCGAATTCATATTGAAATTCTTCCCATGTAGGCAGACGATCGCCAAATTGCAAGCTCACAGCTGTCCACCATGCGAGGGCTTCTCCCTTCAATAGGAAAGTGGCGATGGCTACGTTGTCATCATCAGAGATACGTAAAATCAAAGATACTCGACACAAGGTGTCGATCCATTCGCGAGCGGCAACAGCTCCGGCTGAACCATTGAAATCTTTACATCCCAATTGTCGAACTTCCTTCAATAGTTTTGTAATCATGATGGGAAGTCTCTCGGCCTCTTTAGGATGTGCCGACTGTACAGGTTCAAGTGGAGGAATAGGTTCTTCCACATGCGCGGGTCCAGGAGCGTTCTGAAGTTACGCCTCCATACGTTGTTGATTTGCAGCAATTCCTTGGAATACGTTTAGGATTTATGCCATCACATGATCGATAGCTGGTGCCTCAGGTTGGTTTTCGGGCTCAGCTTGCCCACCCTGCTCAGTTTGTGCATTCGGCTTCTCTTGCTGAACCTCGTACCTACCCCATCGATTCCTTTTAGTGTTCAACCTTGCCATACTATACAAACATATGATTGTTACTTAATACATAACTAAATATGATACTAGGAAAAGAAGTGGTACCTGGTGGAGAGGCATGCACCGGACGATATGCAGATGCTAGAAATCAAAGTACTCATGCACACGAGTATGGAAATTTTGGAAACTATATGCACACTTGGCAATTACCTCAACACACACATAAGCACTCAAAAACAGTACAAACCATACACAGAAATCATGCAAAACCACATCTCATGCATTCGGAAACAAACATGTCTCACACATATTCACATTTGGCAAGCATACGTTCACACAAAACATACTTGACTTGCATAAAAATCAATCACATGCTCGGAAAACTTGACAACAATACATAAAGACATACCTGGCAATAATAAGAAATCACATAGGGATACTCAGCAGCATGCATCAACATATACACATTCTCGACAATGATAAGAAACCCAGGTAAACACTCAAAAACACATCAAATCATACAAGACATAAAAATACTTATAGACACGCAACAAGTTAATCAAATCAGACACGACATCTAAAAATTTCTAACTAGGTTCTTAACATCTGATTAATTTTTGTATTAGCCCTTTAAGTAAGTGGGTGTGTGTGTATGTACCTTCCTACAAACACAAAATCCACAATCTAATTAGCATACAATAAATCATATAACCTAAGCCATGCTCCGTTACCAAACCTATAATGACCCCAATTTCTACCTACTAAAATTTGCTCCGATTAAGGCCATTACCGCCGTGAAATCCAAACAAGCCCAAAGACACCTAGAATCTATCTGAATCCCACCAGGCTTACTCATTAATTTTTTTTTACTTTTAGCACAATCATTATATATGTTTAAAAACAAATAAAGCATGATATTGGACAATCATTCTGGTATCACACGGAGTGAATAAAATATCAGCAGAAGTCTTTAAATTTAATTATTGGAATCAAAACACACAAGTCCTATAGGGATCCAAATAACCAGCAAGAAATCCTCCAACAAGTCCTATAGGACAATCATCCTCCAAACACACAAGTTCCTACCTCTCTTGTCTCTGAACAAGAAGTTATTCCCTTCCCTTTATTCAATAACTCTACACTATCTATAGCATCACAAGGCAAAGTCAAAACCAAACTAAGTATGCATATCCAATATCCAATTAAATACCCTATTTCCTTACCAATTACACTCACCAAAACAATAAGAAACCAGTGATCAGATGCCGCAGGTACCTCCCCCTTTGATGTGTGATGTGATAGCCAAGAACTTAACAAGAAATAACCTGAATTACCATCCCTAATTATCATACAATTTTTGGCACTAAGAATATGACATACTGATTTCATTTATAGAAAAGATTCAAAGAATAAATTAATGATTTTTCACTATGAATGGATATTAAACAATCATACGAATAAAGTTAATAACATCAGAGATCAATCAAAGGCAGAATTATAAAAATCTGAAAACCTAATTCTGCCGAATTTTGATTTCACTTTAGAGAAAGAAATACTAACATTCACACAAAAAATCAAAAATTATTGGAAAGAGGATGAAGAGAGCTTTCCAACAAGCTATTATTTATAGGAATCCGACAAACGATGAGAGAGTTATGCTTCTCTGAACTTCAAGAAGATTTTGTCAGCTTTGCCAAATTTCTATTTAACTTTAGAGAATGAAATACAAACATTGAGACCCAAAAAAAAATATGGTTGGAAAGAAGATGAAAAATTTTTTCCAACAAGCAATTATTTATAGAAATCTGACAAACTATAAGAGAGTTATGGTTGTTTGAAGTTCAAGAAAATTTTTGCAGTTCTACCGCATTTCGATTTAACTTTAGAGAAAGAAATACTAACTTTCAGTCGAAAAACCAATGATTTTTGGAAAGAGGATGAAATGTTTTTTGCAACAAGCTATTATTTTCAGGAATTTGACAAAAGATGAAAGAGTTATGCTTGTTTGAAGTTCAAGAAGATTTTGGCAGAAATTGGGAGGTGTAGGGTTCTTAGGTCCTACGAATTTTGTGTATTTTTTGTATAATATTTTTGTGTGGCTGACTTCTTATTTTTATAAGATGGTTATGGGATTAAAATCCTTATGTTCAAGGCTTAATTAAAGTAAGATAATTATCAGAATTAAATTCTTTAATTATCCTTCCTTAAACTTAGTGTTTTTTATTTTCTAAGGTAATTATCAACCAATAAAGAATCAATTTAAAAGAAATTAATTCCAGAAATAATTACTAGACATCCCTTACCAATTTCGGCCATCATACATGCTTTCTTCAAGGGAAAAATGGTCTTTTCACCTGCACTGGCTTTTGGACTTCTAAGACTTAAAATTCAGGGTCTTACAGCTACTTACTGGATTTTGAGATCCCTATGGGACTTGTGTGATGTGGTTCCTATGGTTAAATTATAAGGACTTCCATTGATGTTCTAGCAGCTTCTGATCACTGGTTTATGATAGGTTTGGTGAGTGGAATTGGTTAGAAACTAGGATGTCTACTTGGCTTCTCAATTGTGTATGCTTATTATGGTTCTGTCTTTGCCTTATGGTTATATAGGTGGCTCAGATCCTCTTAATAAAGGAAAAGAAAAAGCTACTTGTTTAGAGACAAGAGAGCTAGGATCTATACCTCATTGGTTTCTCCAAAAATTTTTGTTTTCTAATTGTTGTTTTGTTATTGTTATATGCACATGCCTTGTTTAATGTATGCATAAGTTGCGGATTGAACTTTGGTATCTTAGGGAATTTTGGACCTTTATGATAGGTTGTGCATGCCTAATTCAAATGTGCTATGTGCATTGGACTTGCTGAATGTATTGTGATGCGATTAAGGATGCCTTGTTTTAGAATTATGCCTTCTACTTGCTTGTGTATTCTTGTATATGATTGTGTGTCAGGATCCTTTTTCGGTGTTCATTCACTGGTGCTCATAGGGAGAGGAAAGGTACTTACTATTATGGGAGTCGCATGGGTTGTAATCCCTAGCAAGAGCTTCCTGGATGCTTAGTTCTTGTGTAGCTAGAAGCCTAGTCCTTGTGCGGCTAGTTGCCTTGTCCTTTTATGGCAACATACCTTTATCCTTATGTGGTTTGGATACTCTTGTCCTTGTGTGGCTTGGATGCCTTGTCCTTGTGTGGCAAGATGAATAGGCTTGCTAATTAGATTAATTGCTAACCATTTACCCTTTGTGCAGCTAAGCCTTGGACAACATAGGTGGAAGGGGATAGCTTTTCTATTGATGAGATCGAATGCTGAATTACCTGCTTGTGTACTTCTATTTTCAGAAGTGTTCTTAGTCCACTCACAGCTTGTTACTTTCAGCCCTATCCCTTTTTGAGTTTGATTGATGGTTGCTTTATACCTCCTAGAATGTGTAGATGTTTCTGATGTTGTTTGGGAGATGTTTGTTTAGATTTTTGCAGATCTTAAGATGTTTTGACCCTACTGAGATTCATATAATCTCACCTTATTATTTTTTCCATTTTTAAGGCTTAGGTACATTATTCGTCAGTGGTACTGGCGTGTGAGTTCAAGACTGTACGGCAGGACGATATTGCATCACATTCACATACCTTCGTCCTTGCTGATTGTTCTTGCATATACGATTAAAAATGAAGTTTGATTGGACTGCTTTCTGGTTCTTTGGATCCCTCATTTGCTTGTTTATTTCCAGAATTTATTAGAGGGCTACTTGAGATCCCTATGGGACTTGTGTGTTGTAGTTCCTTTGGTTAAATTATAAAGACTTTCGTTGATGTTTTTATTCACTTCATATATTTCCAGAATGCTTGTCCATTATTATCATGCTCCAATCTTTAAAAACATAAGAAATGAGTCTAATAAAATGAAAGTAATAAGATCACCTTGTGGGATTCTGATAGGTCCTAGGTTGGTTTTGTTTGGGTTTCATGATGGTAAGGGTTCTTATTCGTTGGGTTTGGGTCCTTACATAATGCACAAGCATTGTCAGTGACACTGGGATAAGAGAAGTGCATGTCCCATCGGCATGGATCGAGTTTCAGCATATTAGATAACAAAAGACATGTGAGAAGCTGCATATAGAAATGCCACTAACGGATCCTACTCATATTCGTGGCATCAGAAGGACTGAAAGATATTACAAGCCCAGTCATAGTCCTAATTGCATGAGCAATTGCATGCTGCATTAAGTTATTGCCTTGATGTGTATGCAAGTGTTTTGTTATCTGCCAGCATGCCTATGATATGCTTAAATGATTGCGTATGCTTTGCTATGCATGTCTTTTCCGTCCGCTCACCTGACAGGCTTCTACTAGATTATTGGCATATGAATGCAGGAATTATGGATAGGAACTCTCACTCCCAGGTATATCGAGAACCGATCAACAACTAAGGAAACATAATCGAGGTAATGTTTGAGCATATAATATTCATAGTATTTTTTTCTTTAGTGTATTCGACTATGATTGAGTCATTGTTTCCTAATTAATTTATGGGTAGTTTTTGTTAAACTTAATGATTCATTGTTCAATGTATCAATAAATTCCTTTATTATTATCTCCGCTTTATGATTTTATCACTAGCCTTGAAGACTTATTATATATATTGCCAGGTAATATGGCAGTATATATAGTGGGCCTACGGTGATTGTCATGTGATTTGTGTGGTTAGGGGCATGACACTCCTAGTGGGTCTCATGTAGGACATACCACAGTATACAAAAGGACATATTTACTAGAACAATGTACTTCCCAAAACGACTATTTCCTGACTGAGTGAGAAAAAGGTGGGAACAAGCTCACAAGATGTAAACACACTCGACAACTACCATAATGGTAAACATGAAATGCACTCTCATGTTCTCAAAAAGAATAGAGAACACATTTCATATAAAATTATTACTTAATAATAAAGACCGTTTCCAAATAAGGAAACATGCTCCATTACCACCAAAATTGTCATGTCCCAAAACCCAATATTGTCACGTCCAGAAACCCAAAATTTCACGTGACAACTGTAGTTGGCCCACTATATATACTGCTAGAGTTCAAGCAGTGTATATATAAACCTACAAAGCTTGTTGTGTGAACCTAAAACAGAGAAGAATTTATCATCCTAAGAACATTATTATGCATAGTGGAAAATATTAAAAGTCAAGATTTCATTTTGGATGGCACCTCTTTATAAGTAGACCCATAACATAACAGCCCAAAACGGGACTAATTACGATCCCCCAACTGAATACAATCTAGCCTAGGATTTGACTTGGAACCATACCCCGTTCATACACAAGCAAACTCAAGGGAAAATACTATGAATATAAATCTTATAAATGTTATCTCGAATGCATCTAGTCCATTATTCTTTCTTTGTAGTGCGTGAACTTCTAGTTATGATTCCAGCATTTGATGTGAATATTCTGGTAGAAGCTTGCCAAGTGAGTGGACAGGAAAAAGTTATAATATAATTCACAATCAATCACACATCAGTACATTAAGGCATGCAATCACACTGATTGCCTTTATTACATTCTTAAATAGCGATGCACACAATCACAGTCAATTCATATACAGCAGCACAACTCTTCAGAGCATACATGACCGTGATTTGGGTTGGCAGTACCTTCAAGTCTATCCGGGTTAAGGATAGGACTGGAGTTCGTCAATGGTACTATATTTTCATTTTCTTTTAATTTATCTCTTTTTCTTAAGCAATAGGTAATACCATACCAAGGCACTTTCCTAGTTCTATCCATTGTTGATGTCGGGACATTAGGTGATGGAAGCTCCATCTAAGCAGTTACTACTCTACAGGATCCTGACTATAATCACATTATAATAAATAAATAAATAATACCCCTTCTTTATTATCTCAATCTTTGTTGTCTCCACACCATGCTTCCAGACCTAGAGAGCCCTTAAGTGTTGTATAGGTTATCCTATGCAGATTTAGAGCTTTGCACATGTCGATGTCATATCCCGATTGTGCCTAGTGCATTACATGCATCTCAATAATCCATTCATATAGTTCACAACATAACATAGTATTCATTTCACATTGTACTAGCAACCATTTATGTCATAGAATTTCTCAAGTATAACATGGCACAATTAATTTTATTACTCATGCCATCAATTTAACAAACAAAAGAAGTTTTGTCCACTCATGGGTTTTGAAGCCCATAGATCACTCCATCGCTCGCTTGACGGACTCCTTAAGAGTCTGCAACTATAGGTATCCACCTATGTGGAACCATTTCTAAATTCTCAATTAATCATATTGATTTCAAAATAACACATAAAATTATCCATCTATACCCTTTACCCAATGTGTTTCTACCCATGAACCAAATTGGGTCAATTTGGGTAATTTTTCTATTTTTTTATCTTTTTCCATTTATTTGACCTATTAATTAAAGTAATAATCTAAAAAAAATTATCACCAAACTTCAAATTAAATCTAGTATTTTTCATAATTTTTCCATAAATTTTCTCAATTTCTAACTATTTTCCCAAATTTAATTAAATTTCTATCTATTTTTTAGGAATGTTTCTAATTTAAATAATTGGGCCAACCTAATCATGCCACCTAGCACCACTGAGCACTGACACGTGTGGCATGATTTGAAATGCCATGCTTTATCCGAGTTTCAAGCTTGAACCAACCCTATCCTCGCTAATAAGTAATACGTCGAAAACTACCCACATAAGACAACCTGTCACATGAAGATGTCACAGATGACATTTCGTTCAAGATCATTTTTGTAAGGACCTAAATCCAACCTATTAGGACCCTTATTGCCATGAAATCCAAATAAACCCTCGCAAGGTCCTATTTGAATCCCACAAGGCTCAAGTCACCTAATTGTCAATTTTATTGGTTGATTTATATGCTATTTAAAGGTTGGAGCATGTTTATACATTAATGAATTTCTGGCATATATGGAGTGAATGAAAACATTAGTGAAAGACTTACATTAACACTGAAAACAAATGAAAACATAACACACAAGTCCCATAGGAATCTCGAAACATCAACCAATAGTATTATGCATATTTCGGAAGCAACAAGAAGAAGAAGAGGAATTGAAAAGCCAAAATGCAAATCCACACAAGTTCAAAGACATGGCATTCACATTCAATAGGAAAGAGGTGCAAATGAAGTGAAAATTCATCCAGCCGTGTAACCTTGATCTCACACCTTTGGTACCAGCAACAAAGCACACACCTAAGCCTGCAAAAGGGGAGAAAAGAAGGGATGAGATTACAAGAATCTCAGTAGGGTCACAGCATCATAAGTCCTAGGGATTCCCAATCAAATATCTCCCAATAACCAAACGATCAACACCTAAAACCAGCTAAGATATTCAATTAATACCGCAAGCATCAATCACATATAATAGGGGCCGAAATCATCACAAGCACACACAATTATATAGGGTAGTCCGAAATTGGTAGAAAATAAGAGGAAAGATTGAAAACACTTCTCATTCAGAAGCACACAAGCAACCTATAATATAATCTGATTTTCAAAACCATGATTTGTCCCCATCTGCCCATGTTGTCCAAGGCTATGATGCAAAAAGGGTGAAACGATTAGACAATCAATATTACAGCAAGCCATTTAGTTACCTCAGACATCAAGATTTTAACTGGCCTAGGAGCACTCTTGTAGCTACGTATACATGTCATCCTGCCACACAAAAACAGGGCATTCTAACATCCAGACTCGAACTGGCCTACAAGGCATCCTGATGTATGGACTTGAACCGGCCTACAAGGCATTCAGCGAGCTCTTGTTGGGAATAACCACCCATAAACCTCCCAGTTCGGTAAGCACCTCTCCTCTCCCTAGGAGCAATGATACTTACCTCGCATGGCTAGTGACAAAAGGATCCTTCAAACAAAGCACAAACAAGGCACATACACGCATACACACATAGCACACACATACACAAATCACATCAAAAGATCCTCAATCAAATCACAATATAAATCAAAGATCAATCCTCAAATTCATAGCCAAATTAGGCAACCTATAACCCTATCAACTTCCAAAATTCCCTATCATCATAATCGCACATTCCACAAGCATATAACCAAGATAGGCAATCGAATTCAATCAATCAAATAATAGGGTAACCAAAGGAACCGATGAGGTATAGATCCTACCTCTCATGTCTCTAAATCATATGCAATCCTTTGCTTTCTCAATAAGATCAAAATCTCCTAAACCATTAAAAAGAAAAGACCACACAATACTAAGCCACAAGATACTTAATTAAAAACCAAAGGCATTAGGAATCCTTACCAATTAACCTACCAAAATTCAGTGATCCAGATGTACCAATATCCTCCCTCTGAATGCATGATGTGATGGCCAGAAACTCAGCAAGAAACAACCTGATTATTCACCCTAATTCACCACAAAAATTTTGGCAACACTTAAGGCTTAATAGGGTATATGCGGTTTTAAAATTAGAGAGGTTAGGGTTGCAATTTTATGAAATTAAGAATTGAATAGGTGCTAATTACTCAAACGATTAAAAGGAACAAGATCTGAAACTAATAGACAAGTCAATTTATCAAATTTTAGTAAACATAGGGTTAGGAATAGGGCATGCCGATTTCTTCAATAAGGAAGATACAAGGGCTGAATTCATCATAACATAACAAGGATAGGTACCAAACATTCAAAAGATGAAGCTGAAAAGAAACAGAAACCAACAAGGGGTTGAATCAGAAGAAATTCAACTAAGAATCCTAGAAATTGCGGCAACAAAATTAAAAGGGAAACACTAACCTTTTTCTTGTGAACTAAGATAATAAGATGCACAATAAAGAGACGATTCAAGCAAGCTATCACACACAAGGAACTGATGAAAACCAAGGAAGTTCAGCTAGGGTTTTTGAAGAAGAAAAATCGGCACAAAGAGGGAGAGTAGGGAGAGAAATTTTAGAATTTAGAAAAAAGATTTTGGTGTGCTAGGTAGGGTGACCGGCATGTTAATTTATAGAGTCATAAGGAGATTTAATTAAGAGATAATTACCTAGTTTTAAGCTTACTAGGATAAGATATAATTAAAGGATAATTCTATTAAAAAGATAATTCTATTAAAAGGATAATTCTATTTAAAATGAAGAATTATCTAATACTTTGGATAATAAAGAATAAAACTAAGGATAATTAACCAGAATTAAAATAAAAAATACTCGGCAACAACCGTTTTATACCATCACACATTCATTTCTTCAAGGGAAAAATAATCATTTCAGTTGCACCAGTTTCTGAGTTTCATTTCTGACCTGTGGAGTTCTAGAACATCTATCCTATGGAGGATCACGGTCTTACAATCTTCAACCTCCAAAGAACTGGAAATCACCTACAACTCCCCAGAAAATCACCCAAAAGCACAAAATCACACATATAACATGAACCTTATCAAATTCTACACCAAATCCAAGCTCTCCCCGTCCTGATTCTAACATCATCTATAAGAACTCTGATTTAAGGGGTTAGCATTAAAGTAGATGACATGTGCTACAGATTATTAGATTGATTAATGATCCTCCGACCCTGTGTCAAGTTGACCTGTTAGTGTCGTGGTTGGTTTAAAGGGTATCATATTATCATATAATATCTTATAGTTATTTTGTTAAAACTTATATATGGGTATATATAATTGGGATTGAGGATTTCTGGATAGTGAGAAATGTTTTAAGACCTTAGATAGGTCTAACTTTGGGTTACTTTAAGCTAGGATTTTTCTTAAAAGTTTTGAAAGCTATATACTATATTTTAATATTTATATAAAGTTTAGAAAAATAATTAAAATCATATATTTATTGAAATAAAGAAATCCAAATGGAGATCACTATTCATAAGGAGCATATAGAAATTTTCTAGGTATTTTCTGATTTTTCTGTTCTTTTTAACAAGTTTTAAAAATTCTATACAATTTTTTTAAAAATAATTATTATATTATTTTTTTTATATAGTTTTTTTAATTAAATTTAATCAAGAATATATCTAGTTCCATAAGACGTCGTTTTGGAAGTTTCCAAAAATAATATCGCTTTTAGGGTTATAGGGTGCGCCGATTTGTTCTAAATGGCGTCATTTTGCATTGAGATGGAAACTCCATTATCCCATCTACTACTTCACTTGAGAACGGCGAACAAAATTGGGATTAGGTTAGAATTTGGGTATTTTGCATCTGGGGAGAGAAAAACACAAACGAAAGGTTGCATCACAGATGATTTGATTCTCTTAATCGTCTCGTATAATTCTTGGACTAAATGGAGTGATTTCCAAGCTAATGCCGACGAGTTTTCCATCAATAAGTTCAAGATCTTCTCTTAGTTACAACTTACAATTTAGTGTATTATGTGGTTTGAATCTTGTTGGGTTTAGTTGTGGAAGGAAGGGAGATTTTTTTGGTGTAGGTTTTGGAGGGTTTCAGCAGGTAGAACAACAGATCACCATTTTGGTTCATGTTCTCTAGATTGGTGTCTAGAGGTTGAATATGACCCAATAGATGATGGGTCATCTGGAAAACAAGTCCTCTATAGTATGTTCATATGACATGTCATCCAGTGCAAAAGTAACCAGCATGTCGTCGGGTAAAAGGAAATTCAAACTGGGATAGATCAAACCAGGTTAGTCAAATCGGGTTTAGGTAAATTGTGTTTAGTCAAAAAAGTCAAACCATGTCGAACGAAACTGGATTGAACCATAATGAGTTGAACCAAACCTAGTCGTGTCGTTCAAAAAATATGGATGAATGTGGGTGTGACATATGACAATGTCTAGGGATAACAAGTGTCATATTGACTTTCTATTTTTGACCAAATTTCTAGAAATTCCGAGAATGGATAAAGATTCCAGAAAAATAGTTAGAAAATGAAAAAAGTAATGAAAATTCTTGAAATTAGAAAAATATATGAGGAATCCGATGGTGTAAATTTTGTTTTTGATCTTATTTCAGGGGTATGAAAGTTAGGAAAAGTTGTTAAAAATTCAAAAAAAGATATCGGAAAAAATCCTAGAGAATTCTTACTGGTGAATTAAGTCCTAGGGCTGAGTGAGGGGTTATATGACTTCAATTATGAGTTTTTACCCTATAAGTTATGGGACAAAGTGAATTTATGAGCCATGACCTATAAATGTGTTGAAACTTGTGCACTGGACCGTAGAGCAGGACCAGTCGAGTGCCACATGAATAAGGCAAGTAGACTATCCTAAAATATTTTTGTCAATAAATTAAAAATCCTATTTACATTCCATGCTAAACGTGTGGTTTGTCATTGCCATGTCATACATTGACGGAAACCTTTCCATCATGGCATTTCTTTAAAAAAAAAAGACTTCTTTGGTACGGATTAGAGTTGCAAAGAATTGTATGAAAATGTAATTGTTGTGTGAATAAGTCTATGGTGGATATGGTCAAAAGGACCTTGTTATTTGCAAACTCTAGAGGGTTTCAACCCTTTCGAGTATGATGATGTTGTCAACATGATGTTGATGAGTATAATGAATTAATGTCTAATATGATATCTATTATTGGTAGCATTGGCCTAAGTGTGTGAATGTAGTGTGAATGTAGTGTGTATGAGTGAATTTGCTAATGTGAGTTTGAGATTGAGCTAGTGGAGTGACCACCACCACTCCCCTGGCAACATTAGTCTGTACAATACATACATTTCCTTTCAAAGAAAATCACTGACGGACTTCCTTGACACCACGTTTGTGGGTTTGACAGAAGCAAATTTTTGCGAACCATATAACCTACCACTTATATGTTAATTGAATTTCAAAATCTTCAGAAGATTCAATTATTAACTGTTGAAGGTCTTTACTTATTCTCTTTTCTGTAATCATTATAATTAAAAGTTCATTACCATGATCACAGCCAAATCATTATGATCTTGCACAGTCAAAAGGAGTTCTTATCGTACATGTTCTCTAGAATCAAGTGTCACCCTGAGAGAAAACGATATCACCTGGGATGTCTACATTAGTATTCAAGGAGATAGGAGAATTATTGCTAGGAGAAGCAAAGGAGCCTTTAGTCGTACTAAGCCTCCCAAGTACCATGGTCGTGCTTGGTTTCCTCTCAATCGAGTTCTCTTAATTGAAGGAACCAAATCATCCTATGATCAAATCTATGAATGAAATGAGATAATAACTGAGTGTAAATCGGGGCTAAATATTATTCTCTTATCGATTACCTACTTTACTTGCTTCCTATGATTGATTCGATAGTTTACAAACACTACAAAACAAGATTATCATTCCATAGTGCCCACATTTATCGATCCCGTACTCATAGATAGTTTGTGCATAAAAATCGAGACTCAACTGTGACGTATTCTTGATTTCTTATGGATTCGACCCTACTATCTATTCTACAAGTATATTCACAAAGTAGGACTTTATTTTTGGAGTGTTTTGACAGCACGTCAAATTTTGGCACCATTATTGGGAAATTGGCTTACAATTAGTTACATACGAGTCACAACCTTGTATGCCCAGATCATCATAGACTGGACTACTAGTCCCTTCTAATCCAGAGATTGACATCACTTATAGGAGGAACAACAATGCCTGACAAAGGGGAATAACTCAGTCTACCAGCCTTGTTTATTCAGATTCCAGCTTTAAATCAGAACAATCATGTTAGGACACGGAAGCTTCCGCAAGTTCTTCTTAGCAAGTGATAACACCCCTACAAATCAATCCATTATTCTTCATGACAGACAACAATATGCAAAATGTAGTAGATAAGGATTTTCAGAATCAAGATGTCCAGCCAGTGGTAGTCAATCTGGCCAGTTAGGAAAGAACAACAACAACAACAACAATAATAATAACAATCAGGCACTCCTGTAGAACAGAGTTCAAGAGGACTTCCTTAACGAAAATTTGGAAAATGAAGATAATTAGCCACTCAGTCTAATAAACAAAGAACAAGCACCTCGACCAAACAATAATCTATTGGTTCTTCAATAATGGGATGTCAATGCCAATTTTGAACAAAAACCGGCTCTTATTTAAGTATTATCAACTTTCTATGTTCAACCAAAGGAAAATCCCAACAGTTATATTCAAGATTTCGAGGCAGTATACACGACTTTTAAGAAAGAGGATGATAGAAGATGATATTAAGCTCTATGCCTTCCAATTCTCTATAAAAGATAGAGCTGAACGATGGCTAACAAGTCTACCACCACGGTGAATATCCACTTGGAAATAAATGGTGAAGCAATTTTAATCATATTATTTCCAGCTTCCCATGCCTTAGGTCTTCGTAAGTATTTTAGCATCAAGGCTGTAAGGAAACAAATCCCATATTCCAAAATTTGCTCCTAATGGGACCCTTACTGCCGTGAAATCTAAACAAGCCCGAACCAGAACCTATCTGAATCCCACAAAACTTATCCATCTATTTTCAATTTTAGCATGTTAATTCCTTTAAGATTTTAAAGTTTGGAGCATGATATTGGATAAATATTCTGGTATCACACGGAATGAATGAAACATCAGCAGAAGTCTTTAAATTTAATCAATAAATCCATAACACACAAGTCCCATAGGGATCCAAATATCTAGCAAATAACCCCCAACATATTTTGGAAACAACAAGCAAAGGAGGAAGCTATAGAAACCAGAAAAATAGTCCAATCAATGATCATATTATATGCGCAAGCAACCAAGGAGATAAAGTATGCAAATGTGATGCGATATCGTCCCACTGTGCAGCCTTGATTCTGACATACTGGTACCACGAACAATAAATGTACCTAAGCCTGAAAAATGGTGAAAATAACAGGATGAGATTACAAGAATCTCAGTAGGGTCACAGCATCACAAGATCTACAGAAATCTTAAACAAGCATCTCCCAATCAACATCAGATCATCCCTACTCATCTAAGGGTATCACGTAAATCAAGAATCAATCCAAGGTTAGGGTTGAAACTAAGGCTGAGGGTAGACTACAAAGAAGTACACAGGCAGGTAAATTATCAATCAACATCAACGAAAAAGGCCATTCCCTTCCACCTGTGTTGTCCAAGGCTTCGCTGAACAAAAGGTAAAAAGGTTAGCACACAAGCTAACCAGCAAGCTTATTTATCCTGCCACACAAGGACAAAGCATCCAAGCCACACAAGGACAAAGCATCCAAGCCACACAAGGACAAGGCATCCAAGCCACACAAGGACAAGGGCATCCAAACCACACAAGGATAAAGGCATCTTGCAACACATGGACAAGGTGTCTAGCAACACAAGGACCAGGCATCCAGCATGCACATGCTGGGGATTGCCACCCATACGACACCCATACCAGTAAGAACCTCTCCTCTCCCAAGGAGCATCAACGCTTACCCTAAATGGCCATCGGAAAGGATCCTGACACGCAAATATATACAAGCACACATAGGTAAGCATGTAAGACCCCTAATTTTGAGTCCTAGAAGTCCAGAAGCCAGTGCAGGTGAAAAGACGATTTTTCCCCTGAAGAGAAGGATGTGTGATAGCCGAAATTGGTAAGATTGTTCAGTAAATTAATTTTCTTCTGATTCCTTTTGATTTAGGTCCTTGTAGATGGGTAATAGTTTTAGGAACCATCCTTTAAGGTAGATAGTTTCCTTAAAGATTAAGTCCCTAAAAATAGGGAAGGTAATTTAAGAGTTTTGGCTATTTAGTGAATTATATTGGATTTATAGATTGATTAAAAGTATAGACATAATTCTACACTCATTGAATATAAATAGGAAGCCAACCCCACAAAATTTTCCCCTAAAACCTTACAAAATTCGTATAGGCTTAAAACCCTATACCTCCCATTAGCCGTCAGAATTTTCTGAAACTTTAAACCAGCATAACTCCCTCATCGTTCATTGGATCTCTGAAAATAATAGCTTGTTGGAAAGCTCTCTTCATCCTCTTTCCAACCATCGTTTTTTTCCGTCAGGAGATTAGTATTTCGTTGTCTAAAGTTACTTTGAAAATCAGCGGCGGAATTAGGTTTTCACCAAATGTTCTTGAACTTCAAAATAGCATAACTTTCTACTCGTTTGTTGGAATCTTGCAAATAGTATGTCATTGGAAAGATCTTTTCATTCTCTTTCCAAAAGTTTATAGATCGCAGCTTGGACTTAAATATTTCGTTGTTTTAGGTCGAGACGAAATCGTCTTATGCCCTACTTTTAGCAAAAGGTTTTGCATAGTTAATTGGAATGGTAAATTCAGGTTGAATCTTGATAAGTTCCTGACTATCACATCACACATCCAAGGGGGAGACACCTGAAACATCTGATCACTGGTTTTCTGATAGGTTTGGTGAGTGGTACTGGTAAGGAATAGGGTATACAATTGATTTTTGGGATATGCATTCTTAGTTTGTTTTGTCTTTGTCTGGTGATGATTTAGGTGGTTCAGATTTACTTAATAAAGGCAAAGGAGTAGCTTCTTGTTCAGAGACAAGAGAGGTAGGATCTATGCCTCATCGGTTTCTCCAGAAACCCCTGCTCTTATCTGATGTTTTTGTTACCTGCCTTTGTTGTATTTGTTTGTGTTGGATTGTAGGGTGTGAATATGAAATCCGGAATGAGATATGAATTTCCTAGGCTATATCGAACCCCTGAGTTAGGACTTGAGTTCCTAGGGATGCTATTGTTATATGAATTGGATGTGTTGATTATATCCTGACGTGATTGAGAATACCCTGTTGTGGTATTATGCTTTGTACTTGCCTGTGTGTGCTTGTACGTGTTTGTGTGTCAGGATCCTGTTCCGGTGGCCACGCAGGGTAAGAACTGATGCTCCTAGGGAGAGGAGAGGTTCTTATCGATTTATGGGAGGTGTATGGGTGTTGAACCAGCAAGCTAGCGCTGGATATCTGTCCTTGCGAGGCCGGATCCCTGTCTTGCGAGATAGGAAGCCCTTATCTTGCGAGATTTGGGGATGCCCTGGTTGCGACTAAGGGAAGACTTGTTCCATGAGGGGCTAGTCGATTTGTCCTTGCGAGGATAAGGTGAAAGGCTTACTGATTAGTTTGTGTGTTAACCATCTACCCTTTGTGCAGTAAGTCTTGGACAACACAGGTGGAAGGGGATGGCCTTTCTTATTCATTGCCGAGGGCAATTCTGATGTGTTTCACCTGCCTGTGTACTTCTGACCTTTCAGAAGTGTTTGTAGTCCTCCCTCAGCCAATAATCTCATGTTTATTGGGAGATTTAGTTGTTTAGGGAATGATCCCTTTAGTTGATTAGGGAATGATCTTATGTGAATTTGGGAGATTTGTGTTTAGGGATTCTGTAGATCTTATGATGCTACAACCCTACTGAGATTCTTGTAATCTCAAACCGTTGTTTTTACCATTTTTCAGGCTTAGGTACATCCTCTATTCGTGGTACCAGTGTGTGAGATCAAGGCTGCACGGCGGGGCGATATCGCATCACCTATACTACTTGTTACTTGTGCAAATAACTTGAAAGATTGGACATTGTTCTGGTTTATTTTTAAGCATTTGTTTGGCTTGCTATTTCCGAACTTGATTGATGAATTTCTTGCTGATTATTTGGATCCCTATGGGAGTTGTGTGTTATGAACCCAATGGATTGATTTAAGACTTCCGCTGATGATTTTATTTACTCCGTATGTTACCAGAATATGTGTCCAGTATCATGCTCCAATTGATTGATAAGCAACAAAATAAACAAGATTAAAATCGGTATCATATGAGTAGCCTTGTGAAATTCTAATAGGTCTTAGGTGTCGTTGAGGCTTATTTGGGTTTCACGGCGGTAATGACCTTAATCGGAGCAATGAATAATGGTTTAGAAATTAGGGTCGTTACAAAGCACATAGCACAATACCACAACAGGCTATTCTCAGTCATGTCAAAACACAATTAACATCTTCAATGCACACAACACATGCAAATTAGGCACTCATAACCTAACTCAAAGGTTCGGTATAGCCTAGAGGATCACATCTTGATCCGCAATTCAAGCATACTCACTACAACATATGTGCAAACACTTATCATACAAATAGGTACTGAAATCAACAAGCAAACAACAAGGATTTCTAAAGAAACCGATGAGGCATAGATCCTACCTCCCTTGTCTCTGAACAAAAAACTATTCCTTTGCCTTTATTCAAGGAATCCGAACCACCTATAACATCATAAGGCAAAGAAAAAACCAAACTAAGCATTCATACTCAATAACCAATTGAATACTCTATCTCCTTACCAATTCCACTCACCAAACCTATCAGAAACCAGTGTTCAGATGTCGCAGGTGCCTCCCCTTTGGATGTGTGATGTGATAGCCAAGAACTTAACAAGATTCAACCTGAATTACCATCCCAATTAACTATACAAATTTTTTCACTAAGAATAGGGCATAAGACAAATTGCGATTTCATGTTAACAAGGAAGGAATAGGTGTTTGTAACATGTACAACCCAAAGAAACAAGATCATAATTCAATAGGTTAATCAATTGATAAAGATAGGCAACAAATAGAACAAAGGTAGGGCATGTCGTATTCATGTATAGGAAAGATTCGGAGGATAAATTTATGATTTTACATCATGAAGGCAGAATCACAAAATTTTGAAACCTAATCCCGCCAAATTATGACCTAAATTATGACAAAGAAAAACTAACCTCCAGAAAAAAACCTAAAATGGTTAGATAGAGGACGGAAAGATCTTTCCAACAAGCTATTATTTTCAAAATTAGACAAACGATGAAAGAGTTATGCTATTTTGAATTTCAAGCAGATTTTGGCAGCAATAGGGAGGTGTAGGATTTTTTATTGAACGAATTTTTTATATTTTCTCTATCAGGTTTAAGTGTGGCCAGCTTTCTCTTTATATAGGGTGGTTATGGGATTAATTTTCCTACTTGAAGGGTTAGATTAAAGTAAGATAATTATTAGAATTAAATTCTGTAATTATCCTCTCTTAATTTTAGAGATTTTATTTTCTAAGGTAATTATCAACCAATAAAGAACCAAATCAAAGGGAATTAAAACCAGAAACAATCACTACACATTCCTCATCGATTTCGGCCATCACACATCCTTTTCTTTAGGGACAAACTTGTGAGACCCTGAATTTTGAGTCCTAGAAGTCCAGAAGTCAGTACAGGTGAAAATATCATTTTGCTCCTGAAGAAAATGATGTGTGGTGGAAAAAATTGGTCAAGAATGTCCAGTATTTAATTCTGGTTTTTATTCCCTTTAATTTGAATCTTTATTGGTTGATAATTACTTTAGAAAATAAAATCCCTAAAATTAAGGGAGGATAGTTACAGAATTTAATTCTGATAATTATCTTACTTTAATCTAATCTTTAAAGTAAGAAAATTAATCTCATAACCACTCTATATAAATAGGATGTCGGGCACACTTAAAACCTCACACAAAAAAATATACAAAATTCGTCCAACCAAAAACCCTACACCTTCCTATTTCTATCAAAATCTGCTTGAACTTCAAACAGGCATAACTCTCTCATACTTTGGCGGATTATTGCGAATAATAGCTTGTTGGAAAGCTCTCTTCATCCTCTTTCAACCATGTTGGATTTTTCATCTGGAATTTAGTTTTTCTTTGTTAAAAGTTAAATCATAATTGGAAAGAATTGCCAAAATCTACTTGAACTTCAAACAAGCATAACTCTCTCATCCTTTGTCGAATTCTTGCGAATAACAGCTTGTTAGAAAGCTCTTTTCATCCTATTTCCAACCATTTTGGGTTTTTCTGGAGGTTAAATTTTCCTTTGTCGTAATTTAATTTGTATTTTGGCAGGATTAGGTTTCAAAATTGTGTGATTCTTCCTTTGATTGATTTCTACTATTGTTGCTCTTGTTTGTATGATTGTTTAGCATCCATTCAAATTGTTAAATCATGAATTCATCCTTTGAATCTTCTCTATACATGAAATCAGTATGCCCTACCTTTTCCCTATTGTTGCCTATCTTGATCAATTAATTAACCTATTGGATTCTGATCTTGTTTCTTTTGATTTCACAAGTTATAAACACCTAATCCTCATTTGTTAACATGAAATCACAACCCTTACACCATGTATGTATGAAATTTCAATTTGTCTTGTTCCCTACTCTTACTGTCAAAATTTGCATTGTTAATTGGGATGGTAATTCAGGTTGAGTCTTGTTAAGTTCTTGACTATCACATCACATATTCAAGGGGGAGGCACTTGCGACATATGATCACTGGTTTTTGATAGGTTTGGTGAGTGGAATTGGTAAGGAAATAGGGTATTCAATTAGTTATTGAGTATGAATGTTTTGTTTTGTTTTGTTTTTGCCTTGTGATGCTATAGGTGGTTCGGAACCATTAAATAAAGATAAAGGAATAGCTTCTTGTTCAGAGACAAGAGAGGTAGGATCTGTGCCTCATCGGTTTGTCCAGAGATCCTTGTTACTTATTGGTTATTTTCGATGCATACCTTTGTTAATATTGCATGCGAATTGATTATATGGTAAATGCATGAATAACAGACTATGATCTGATTACTTAGGCTATACCGAACCCTTTGAGATAGGTTATGTGTGCCTAATTTTCATGTGTTGTGTGTATTGAACATGCTGATTATGTTCTGACATGATTGAGAATACCTTATTGTGGTTTTATGCTTTGTACTTGCTTGTGTGTGCTTGTACGTGTTTTGTGTCAGGATCCTGTTATGATAGCTATTCGGGGTAAGCGCTGATGCTTCTTGGGAGAGGGGAGGCTCTTACTGGTAAAGGAGTCGTATGGGTGGTAATCCCCAGCTTGCGTGTGCTGGATGCCTAGTCCTGTGCGTTGGCTAGATGTCTAGTCCTATGTGTTGGCTAGATGCCTAGTCCTGTGTGCTGGCTAGATGCCTTGTCCTGTGTACTAGCAAGATGCCCTAATCTTGCGTGCTGGTTAGTATTCCTAGTCCTGTGTGTTGGCTAGATGCCTTATCCTGTGTGCTGGCAAGATAAATAGGCTTGCTGATTAGCTTGTGTGTTAATCTTTTACCCTTTGTGCAGCAAAGTCTTGTACAACACAGGTGGAAGGGGATGACCTTTCCTTTTCCTACTGCCGAGAGTAACCTGATGAGTTTTCTTGCTTGTGTACTTTGGATTTTCAGAAATGTTTGTAGTTCATCCGTAACCTTAGTTTCGGCCCTATCCCTTTGTTTGATTCTTTAATTACGTGATTGTCATAGTTGTGTAGGGTTGATCTGATGTTGTTTGGGAGATGTTTCTTTAAGATTTCTGTAGATTTTATGATGTTGTGACTCTACTGAGATTCTTGTAATCTCATCCTGTTGTTTTTACCATTTTTCAGGCTTAGATACATTCTCAGTTAGTGGTACTAGTGTGTGAGATCAAGGCTGAATGGTGGGGCGATATCGCATCACATTTTCATACCTGTTCCTTGATTGATTGCGCATATAACATGAACCTTGATTTGGACTATTTTCTAGTTATTTAAGTCCCTCCTTTGATGGTTTGTTTTCGGATTACTTTATGAGGTTTACATGTTGAATTTTTAGATCTTTATGGGACTTTTGTGTTATGGTTCCAATGACTCAATTTAAAACTTCCGCTGATGTTTTATTCACTCCATATGATACCAGAATGCTTGTCCAATATCATGCTCTAATTGTTAAGTATATAAAGAACATATTAAAAATAAAAAATTAGATGAGTAAACCTTGTGGGATTCAGATAGGTATTAATTTTTGGGCGTATTTCGGTTTCATGGCGGTAAGGGCCCTAATCGAAGCAATTTATAATAGGTTAGGATTTGGGGTCATTACAAAAATGGCCTTTTCACCTGCACGGGCTTCTGGACTACTAGGACTCAAAATTCGGGGTCTGACATCCTCCCCTTCTTCTAAGAATTTCGTCCTCGAAATTTTGGCACAAGTACCTAAGCAAACAGGTAAGAAAACTTTGCACGCATAGATTCTTCGATATCCCAAGACTGTTCCTTGCTTTGGCTGTTATGCCAAACAACTCTTACCATAGGCACGCTTCGACAGCGAAACTGACGAATTGACTAATCTAGTATGGCAACTGGCTGTATGGGATAGGATAGGTCTTCAGTAACCTCGACTAGTAGTTCTTCGAGCATATGAGCAGGGTTTCGCACATAGTTTCTCAACATTGAAACGTGAAACACGTTGTGAATTCTTTCCATATTTGGAGGTAAGGAAAGTTGGTATGTAACAGGGCCAATCCTCTCGACAATGTCATATAGACCAATGTAACAGGGTGCTAGCTTACCTCACTGCTGAAAACGAAGGACACGTTTCCACGGGGCGACCTTCAAAAACACTTTGTCACTTACCGCAAATTCCAGCTCCCTTCGTCAATTATCGATGTAGTTTTTCTGCCGATCCTAGGCTGTCTTTAGCCATTGTCGAATCAAGTTGAACTGCTCCATTTCTTAATTAATAAATTCTGGATTGTGTAGGCATCTTTTGCCTACTTCATTCCAGCAAATAGGTGTTCTACAACGCGTTCCACATAATGCTTCATAGGGTGACATAGCAATGCTTGCATGAAATCTATTATTGTAAGCGTATTCCGCCAATGGCAGGCATCAATCCCAACCAGTATGCTGGTCTAGTACACTTGCACGTAGCATGTCTTCAATGTCTGAATCGTCCTTTCTGATTGGCCATCAGTCTGAGGATGAAATACTGTACTGAAATTCAATCTCGAACCCAGCACATTTTAGAATTTCTCCCAAAATAATGATGTGAAACAAGGGTCACAATATGAAATAATGGAAACTAGCACTCCATGCAATCGAACAATCTCATCCAAGTAACGAACAGTTAATTTCTCGGGTGTATCAGTCACATGTGCTGGAAGAAAGTGTGCAGATTTCGTCAATCGATCCACAATCACCCAAATGGCATCATATCCTTGCTGAGATCTAGGCAATCCAGTCACAAAATCCATCGTGACATGCTTACACTTCCACTCTGGAATTGAAAGTGACTGAAGTAGACATGCAGGTCTTTTATGCTCGATCTTTACTTGTTAACATACGAGGCATTAGGCAACGAACTCAGCAATGTGGCGCTTCATGTTCGGCCACCAATACTGCTCCTTTCAATCTCAGTACGTCTTTGTACTACCAGGATGAATAGCGAACTTCAAACTATGCATCTCAAATAAAATAAGATTACGAATATCAACATCTTGAGGAACACATACCCGATTTCTGAAGACAAGGACGTCGTCATCTCGTACTGTAAAATCGTAACCTATGGCATCAACACCATTAGATAATTGCTTCCAAATTTCAACAATTTCAGATCGTCTGATTGCTGATTCCGGATCTCCTCAATCAAGGTAGGCATGACTTCGATTCTCGCCAACAATGAACCAGAAAAATCAGTGCCAAGATGCACACGGGTAGCTATCAAATCCAGCAACATTGGCATGTATTGGGTGCGTATGTAAGCCAAAACTGATAAAGAAGGAGGATGAAATTTTCAGCTTAAGGCATCAGCAACTACATTTGCTTTTCCAGGATGATATTCGATGATTAGGTCGTAGTCCTTAATCAGCTCCACCCATTTTTGTTGTCTCATATTCAACTCTTTCTGTATAAGGAGATTCATCAGGCTTTTGTGATCAATGAAGAATCGGCATGTCTTGCCGTATAATTAATGTCACCATATCTTCAACGCAAACACCACAGCTGCAAGCTCCAAATCATGCATAGGATAGTTGCTTTCGTGTGGTCGTAATTTTCGGAAATCATAGGCAACAACTTTCCCGTCTTACATCAATACGCATCCAAGTCCGGATTTTGACGCATCGCTGTAAATTACATACTCCTTTCCACCAATAGGTAAAGTAAGGATAGGTGTGGAAACTAACCGGTTTTTCAGTTGTTCAAAACTTCGCTGGTACTTCTCAGTCGACACGAATGGCTCTCCTTTGAGTGTCAATTTCGTCTAAGGTTCAGCAAGCGATGAAAAATTTTCCACAAAACGATGGTATTATCCAGCTAAGTCAAGGAAACTACGAACTTCAAACATAGTTCGAGGGGTTTCCCAAGCAACTATGGCTTCAATCTTCTTCAAATCAACTAAAACACCTTGGGCAGAAACAATATGGCCAAAAAAACCAACTTCGCGTAACCAGAATTCCCACATAGAGTACTTTGCAAACAATAGACTATCCCTCAAAACATTCAGCACAATCCACAAATGCTCAGCTTGCTCCTCTTCCGATTTTGAATAAATTAGAATGTCGTCAATAAAGACTATCACTAATTTGTCCAGGCACTCACGGAACACTCGATTCATCAGGTCCATAAACACGGCTGGTGCATTGGTCAACCCGAATGGCATAACCAGAAATTCATAGTGGCTGTATCGCGATCTAAACGTGGTCTTCAGAATATCAGCTTCACGAACACACATCAGGACTAGCCTCGGCATCAATCAGGGTGAATAGCCTCGTTGATCTTAGTTGCACCTCACTTGTGGATCCGTTGGGTGGTCCTCTTGGTGTGCGTGCTGGTGGTTTGCTGGGATTGTCATACCACCTCGGCTGGCATTTGGTGCGCCTGTGATACGCCTTGGTTTTGGGCATTCCCTCTAACCCATCTCGCCACAATTGTAACATCGGCGTTGTTGAGAATTCCATGTAGATCTATTGAAATTTGAACCAGAAAAGTTCTTCTTGTTGTTACTTCCATTGCCATTATTTTTCGAAGGATAGGACCTCAAAGGATAGGGTCTCGTACACCGATTGAACTTCAAATCTCGTATGAAGGATCCGCCACCAGTTGTTGCGGATGGTTTTCTGCTTTTCACAATTTTCTCGGCTTCAGTCGCGGCAACAATTAGTTCTTGGAAATTCTACATCAGCGTCGTACCAACAAGAGTTTTGAGTTCGGTACTCAGCCTATCCTGAAATCTTCTCGCAAGCTGGTACGGTGAACAATCTTCCTCAGGTGCAAATCGGGACAGCTCCCTTATTGCCTTCTCATATTCCAGCACTAAATGGGTGCCCTGCTCAAGCTTGTCAAAAAGTTGTCGCTGCTCACTTTTATAGAATCTCATATTGAACCTTTCGTCAAACTCATACAGAAATTCCTCCCAAGTTGGCAAACGATCGCCGAATTGCAAGCTAACAGATGTCCACCATGTGAGAGCTTCTCCCTCAAGTAGGAATGTAGCAATGGCAACCATTTCATCATCAGAGATACATAAAAACAAGGACACACGGCATAGGGTGTCGATCCATTCACGAGATGCAGCAGCTCCAGCTGAACCACTGAAATTTTTACATCCTAGTTGACGAGCTTCCTTCAACAGCTTCATAATAACAATAGGAAGCCTCTCAACTTCATTAAGGTGAGCCGGCTATACAGGCTCAAGTGGAGGAATAGGTTCTTCCACAGGCGCAGGTGCAGGAGCATTCTGAAATTGCGCCTCTACACGCTGCTGGTGTGCAGCAATTCCTTGTAACACATTCAGGATTTATGCCATCACAGGATTAATAGCTGGTGCCTCAGGTTGGTTTTCGGGCTCAGCTTGCCCTCCCAGGTAAGAATAGACATAAGCGCCTAACAAATCAAATTATCAATTTCATCATCTAAATCTTACAAATAATTTTAGCATTAGATCACTTTTGCTATTAGCTCCTAAGTGAGTGGGTGTGTGCGCATGTACCTACCTACAAACACAAAATCAACAAACAGGTTAGCATATAATAAATCATATTACCTAAACTATGCTCCGCAACCAAACCTGTAAGGACCCAAATCCCATATTCCAAAATTTGCTCCTTATGGAGCCATTACCACCATGAAATCCAAACAAGCCTGAACCAGGACATATCTAAATCCCACAAGGCTTATCCATTTAGTTTTGATTTTAGCATCTTAAGTCCTTTAAGATTTTAAAGTTTGGAGCATGATATTGGACAAATATTCTAGTATCATACGGAGTGAATAAAACATCAGCGAAAGTCTTTAAATTTAATCAATGAATCCATAACACACAAGTCCCACAAGGATCCAAATATCTATGCAAATAACCCCCAACACAGTTCAAAAAAAACAAGCAAAGGAGGAAGCTTGAGAAACCAGAAAAATAGTCCAATCAATGATCGTATTGTATGCGCAAGCAACCAAGGAGACAATATGCAAATGTGATGCGATATCGCCCGCCGTGCAGCCTTGATTCTCACACACTGGTACAACGAACAACAAATGTACCTAAGCCTGAAAAATTGGTGAAAACAATAGAATGAGATTACAAGAATTTCAGTAGGGTCACAGCATCATAAGATCTACAGAAATCTTTAAACAAACATTTCCCAAACAACATCAGATCATCCCTACACATCTAAGGGTATCACGCAATTCAAGAATCAATCCAAGTTAGGGCCAAAACTAAAGCTGAGGGTCGACTTCAAACACTTCTGAAAACCAGAAGTATACAGGCAGGTAAATCATCAATCAATCTCATCAACAAAAAAGGTCATCCCGTTTTACCTATGTTGTCCAAGGCTTCGCTGAACAAAGGATAAAAGGGTTAGCACACAAGCTAATCAACAAGCTTATTTATCCTACCACACAAGGACAAGGCATCAAAGCCACACAATGACAAGGGCATCCAAACCACACAAGGATTAGAGCATCCAAACCACACAAGGATAAAGGCATCTTGCCACACAAGGACAAGGCATCTAGCCACACAAGGATCAGGCATCCAGTGTGCACATGCTGGGAATTGCCACCCATATGACTCCCATACAGGTTAAAACCTCTCCTCTCCCAAAGAGCATCAATACTTACTTCAAATAGCCACCGGAAAAGGATCCTGACATACAAACATGTACAAGCACACACAGACAAGCACATAGCACAATACCACAACAAGGTATTCTCAATCATGTCAAAACACAATCAACATGTTCAATGCACACAACACATGAAAATTTGGCACTCATAACCTAACTCAAGGCCGACAAACGATGAGAGAGTTATGCTATTTTGAAGTTCAAGCAGATTTCGGCAGCAATAAGGAGGTGTAGGGTTTTTGGTTGGACGAATTTTTTATATTTTTATATAAGGTTTAAATGTGGCCAGCTTCCTCTTAATATAAGACGGTTATGGGATTAATTTTCATAAGGGTTAGATTAAAATAAGATAATTATCAGAATTAAATTCTATAACTATCCACCCTTAATTTTAGGGATTTTATTTTCTAAGGTAACTATCAACCAATAAATAACCAAATCAAAGGGAATTAAAACTAGAAACAATCACTAGACATTCCTTACTGATTTTGGCTATCACACATCCTTTTCTTTAGGGGAAAAATGGTCTTTTCACCTGCACTGGCTTCTAGACTTCTAGGACTCAAAATTTGGGGTCTCACACAGGCAACATAAAGATGAATCTTTCCACGACTATTAGAAACAATATAAGGATATGTGTGCAGCTTTCCCTACACATGGATTCTCAAATAAATAGCTCATCCAATATTTCTGTGAAGGATAAACAAAGGTGGACAAGCTAATGCTGAACTCTACTTGTGGAAGATTAATTATGAACGTCAACTATCGAGAAACATGAGACATCATTGTTGAAATAGCTACCGACACCCAACAGGTCAATGATGTTGGAGAAGATCCATCCCAACTAATGATGAAAGCAATGACTGAAGTTAAAGAATAGATGGCACATATGTCATCTTTAATTCTGAAGTTAGCGGTTGACAACCCACAGGTCAAGTTGTGTCAATTTAATGCCCAAGCCGATCATCCTACGGATGCATTCCCAATACTACAAGATGATAGTAAGATCAAGTCAACGCTTTCGGTGGGTACAATCCGTAAAATAAGAACGAGAACTACGGAAGAAGCATCCAGATTTCTCCTAGTTAAATAAAAAGGCACAATAACCACGATCGGTGGCATCTCGACCACAACCACCAAGACCAAATGAATACATCCCTTGACCACCAACAAATGAGAGAGGATCATCTTTAGAAGAAGTGGTAAACTCTTTGGCCATCTATATACAACAGTTCCAATAGAAGACCAATAAGAGTATCCAAAATCTAGAAAACCAAGTAAGCCAAATTGCTTTTATCATGAATTGCTTGGAATCTATAAGGAAGCTCCCTTCAAAGCTAGAGAGGTCAATCCAAAACAAAATGTCAGTGCCATGATCCTATGAGACGAGAGAGAACCGCTAGATATGCATGTTATGAAGACTTGTGCCCGAAAAGAAAAACCAGAAAAAAAACCCAAAATAAAGATAGACGAAAACCATGACCATGAAAAAGAAATAGAAGTTCAAATCGAATCCGGAGACAAAGTCACGAACCTACCTAAGACTGTCATTCCACCATCTTTCCCTTCTCGATTAGCAAAAATGAAGAAGATTTAGGAAGAGAAAGAAATTATGGAGACTCTCTGCAAGGTAGAATTGAATATTTTGCTGCTCGATGCTATAAAATAAACACCATGGTATGCAAATTTCCTCAACGAACTCTATACAAATAAGAGGAAATTACAGGGAGTAGAAAAAATTACTATAAGAGAGAACCTATCAGCCATTCTACAATAGAAAATACCACCCAAATGCACAGACCCTGAAATGTTCACAGTGCTCTATATGATCGGTAATTTAAAAGTAGGTCGTGCCATGTGCGACCTTGGTGCCCTCAACCAACGTCATGTCTTACTCAATATATCAGCAGCTGAATGTCAGAGAATTCAAGAAAACATGTGTAATCATTCAATTTGTAGATGGATTGTTACCCTACTGGTGTCTTAGAAGACTTGTTAGTCCAAATATAGGGCATGGTGTTCCTAATAGACTTCTACATGCTAAATATGGAGAACAATGGGTCTCAACTCATCCTGCTCGAACGACCATTCCTGAAGACATCCAGAACTAAGATTGATGTACATAATGGCACATTAACCATGGAGTTCGATGGAAATAAAGTCAAATTTAATATATACAACACAATGAAGTATCCAAACTTTAACAAATCCATCTCTATAGTGGACACAATCGAGTCCCATACCCAGATTGTCCTTGATCATATATTCAAATTAATAACTAAAATGAATGATTATAAAATAGAAGATATAGAGCATGATACAACACAGGTTGATTTTGTAGATCTAGTAGTAAATCATGAAAACTTGCCACCAAAAATTGAGAAATCTTCGAAGATCGAGCTGAAAAAGCTGCTAAAACTTCTTAAATATACATTCCTCGGAGAAAATGAAAGCCTCCCCATGATTATATCCAGCAATCTGACAAAAGAAGAAACAAACAGCTTATTGAAGTTCTACCAACCATAAGGAAGCAATCAGTTAGACAGTTGCGGATATTAAAGGTCTGAACCCCTTAACATGCATGTATCGTATGCTTTTAGAAGAAGGGACCAAACCTTCCAGAGATTCTCAAAGAAGACTAAACCCACCAATGATAGAGGTTATGAAGGAAATCCTCAAACTCCTCGATGCTTCTAACAATAAATTGGTAAGTCCAATATAAGTTGTGACCTAGAAGACCGAAGTCACAGTAATTGAAAACGATGGAGGAAAATTTGTGCCCACAAGAATCCATAATGGTTGGAGGGTATGCATTGATTACAAAAAACTAAACAAAGTAACCCGAAAGGATCATTTTCCCCTTCCATTCATCGATTAGATGCTCGAGAGGTTAGCCACAAAGATACACTATTGTTGTTTCGACGGCTACTCTGACTTTCACCAAATACCTATGGCCCTGGAAGATCAAGAGAAGACAACTTTCACGTACGCCTTTGGTACATTTACATATCGGCGTATGCTCTTCGGTCTATGCAATGCCTGCCACCTTTTAGAGATGCATGGTTAGTATATTCTTTGATTATGTAGAAAACATCATCTAAGTATTCATGGATGTTTTTACTATTTACAGAGATTCTTTTCAAGTATGTTTAACCAATCTTACGAAGGTGCTAAAACGATGCATTGAAACGATTTTGGTTTTAAATTATGAGAAGTGCCACTTTATGGTGGATAAAGAGCTTATCTTGGGACATATTGTCTCAACTAAGGAATAGAAGTGGATAAAACAAAGATTGATATGATCAAGTCATTGTCATACCATGTGGGCAGAAAAGAAATAAGAGTCTTCATAGGATATGCTGGGTTTTATCGGCAATTTATCAAATATTTCTCAAAATAACTCAGCCAATGTGTAAATTACTCCAGCAAGACATCCCTTTCAAATTCAATGAAGCTTGAAAAGAAATTTTTGATAAAATAAAAGCTTTGCTTATTAGGGCCCCGATTTACAAGCACCAGATTGGTCACAATTGTTCGAGATTATGTGCAATACAAGCAACTATGCTGTGGGAGTAATTATAGGATAGAGGAAAGGAAGGAACCCCCACTCCATCTATTATACTTCAAAGATGTTGGATTCCAAACAAGAAAACTATTCCACCTTAGAGAAAGAGCTCCTGGTCGTAGTATTTGCTCTAGAGAATTTTTGTGTCTATATCATAGGAACAAACGTCACTGTTTACTCTGATCATGTGATATTTTGATACCTCATGACCAAGAAAGATACCAATCCAATGTTCATCTAGTGGATTCTGCTCTTACAAGAATTCGATCTAGAAATTAAAGACAAGAGAGGGTAGAGAATTATATGTCCAATCATCTCATCCATCACTAACAATCCCCTGGTGATTAATGAGACGAACAACTTATGGCTATATAGCGTGTCCCCTAATATGCAAACATCATGAACTGTCCAGCCACGGGAAGTGTAAGGAATCATTTGATAGGAATTAAAAATAGAAGTTAAGAAAAGAATCTAAGCATTACATATAGGACAAACTATACATATGGAGATTATGTGCAAACCAAATGATAAAAAGGTATGTGGACAACGAAGAAATACCTGCCATTCTATAATTCTTCTATATAAAAGTTTTTGGTGGACATTTTGGACTACAAAAGACAACAAGGAAGATTATCGAGAGCGGAATATTTTGGCCTACAATCTTTCGAGATGCTTATGTGACTGGTGAGGTGTTCCTGAACTATCATGCCTCGGGATCCACCAAGACGTAACAACCGTCGTATAGCTATCGTACAAACTTAGATGGCCATCCTAAGAGTATACAATAACCATACAAGGCGAGAATGAAACCAGTTTTAATTTTTTTTTTCAAATTTT
Organism: Passiflora organensis; assembly: GCA_019739055.1. NCBI lineage: Eukaryota > Viridiplantae > Streptophyta > Magnoliopsida > Malpighiales > Passifloraceae > Passiflora > Passiflora organensis. Next base: position 194,466 of record JAEPBF010000185.1, read on the forward strand.
AAATACATGATGTGCGTCGGAAGCAATCTCGAGACTAAGAAAACATATTAAAACAAACGAACATGTGGAATTTACATCATGCGAGACACGAATCAAAATCATGATTTAATTATTAATAAATTATGGAATCCCAATTTACAATACATACACACACAAAATATCATATGCATTTAATCCACAAGTGCCAATCCGTACTCGATCAGAGAGTCTACAATCTGAGGTGAAGCCGATCCTTTGGCTCTAACTCGGGAAAACCTATCAAGCACTAGCATGGCAACTAGGTGAGTAAACGTTGTCCTTTACGAATACTTTTAAAAGTAAAACAAGATTTTGTATTTTTTGAATCAAACGACTTGGCAAACACAAAATCCTAAATCATGACCAAGGATCATTCAAACCCATTTATAACAATGCATCAACGACAAATCACAGCAAAGCAAAGCCACACGAAATCGCAATATACAATGACCATCATTAGGGTCACACTTAAGCAATATCAACATACATCACACACATCATAAATAAACAGAGATCTTATAGATCTCAACACACAATCGATAGTAATTCTTATAGATGGCTAATATACTCAACCTTTATTGCAGGTTGATAATATAACCTCTCTTTCTCATTCTATACTAGGGTTTAAAATCACACACAGTAATCTGAACAGGTAGTGATCCAGGAACACATAGTAATCTGAGGTAACACCCAGTAACCTGATATGTTGGGATGATCAATCCTAGGATATGTTCATACACTATACTTCCCTAAGGTTAGGGAATCATTAGTCAACTAGTTCCATAGCCGCTATTCCTTTTGTTCCACTAGGGTTAGTATCGCCTAAATTTACCTTTCTTATAACTTTTTATTTTTTTAAGATTAATATCCCAAAGACTAACCCTTCCTTGATCCTTTGTCTTTTTCTGAGATAATTTTGTTTGTATAGTCTTGAATTATCATTCACCTTGTTTGTTTATTTATTAATTACTTATGCTTTTATAACTTCTTTCTCCATTTGTCCCTTTTTGTAAGAATCCATTTAATAGTTTTCTGAATTCTTTTCATTAATGCGTAGATAAATTCTTATTAAAAATCCTTTGATTTGTCCTAGGTTGGGTTGACCTTCTATGTATTGTTTTTCTCTTATTTTGAAATTAATTTTCTTGTACGGTTGTGCTATAAACTCAGGATGATTAGTATTCTTTCATATGACTACTTAGTCATATGAGACATTGTTAGGATATCTTCTATAATCTGTGGATTATGTTTTTTATCAATAGGAATTTAAATGTGCAAACGATTTGCGGATGTTACACACCATGTAAAAACAATTCAAATTCATTTAAAACGATTAGAATTTAAAATTAAAATTGTTCACTTATAGTTTTTTTGTCTCGATTTCTTTCTTGAATCTGGTCTGGATTCCTGATCCTCTTACTGCGACCTACACATATAATTGCAATCTGATCCATAATATCATAAAAAATCCTAGTATTCTCATAATAATAAATTCTAGGTCCTTAAACCTATCCTAGGAATCCAACGATCACTCTCAGATTCAATCCGGGTAATTTTCATATTTTTTCTTAATTTCTAAAAATTTTACTAATTTTTATACCTATCAAAACTCATCAAAATTATCAAAACTTTATACCATCAGATTTCTCATAATTTTTAATATTTTCTAGAATTTTTTCATATTTTTCCTTAATTTATTTTTATTTTTCTGATTTTTTATTATTTTATACCAATTTTCTAATTTTGGTCAAAGTCAACGTGGCACGTGTCACTCTGGACAATGCCACGTTTATACTAGATTTGGCATGGTACCAACCCAGAATTGAACCAGAACCAGGCTTACTAAACTAAACTAAATGGCATGTCACCTACTCCACATCTAGACGACATGTCGTTTAACATGCCCTCCAAATGACATGTCTTTCGGAAAACCTGTCACCCGCAGTCGTCTTTCCAAATATGCACTTTTATTACTCAAAAACTACATCAATCTAAAGTATTACCTACCCCACACATTTCTATACCGATTTTATGCTAATTCACTCACCCAAACCTCACTATTTCAAGAAAATAAATCTCACCGTTTCAGATGAGAGAGAAGATGAAGACAAACGATTTTCAGGGGAGAAGAGGAAGTGTTGGGATGGGCATAAGAATGCCCAAATCTCGATTGGAATCGAGATTCAATCCGGGTAAGTTTCATATTTTTTCTTAATTTCTAAAATTTTACTAATTTTTATACCTATCAAAACTCATCAAAATTATCAAAACTTTATACCATCAGATTTCTCATAATTTTTAATATTTTCTAGAATTTGTTCATATTTTTCCTTAATTTATTTTTATTTTTCCATTTTTTAATTATTTTCTACTAATTTTCTAATTTTGGTCAAAGTCAACGTGACACGTGTCACTCTGGACAATGAAGACTTGCTGCTTTATTTAAAAAAAAGAGATAAAACTACTAAAAATTAAAATATCCTATGGTATTTCTTAGAAAAATACAAATAATTATAAATACTACTCCAAAAATTTCTAAATATCAATATTCAATCTAAGGACCTATCCATGGTCTTAAACCATCAAAATTATTCTTATACCGTACTCTTTTCATTTTTATATCTTATATATATATAATCCTATGTATATAAAATTCCTAAATTATCACATAACCATTCCTTCCAACAAATTTACTTATTTTTTTTAGTCATTTTGATGCATATTATTTCTTATAAGTCTGAAAGGATAGACTCAAGAGTCTTAATTATCAAATGAATTGGATTTCAAGATCTGACAAATATCGGGGTGTGAAAAGATGAAATTACCCCTGAATACCAAGTTCTAAGAAATACACTGTCCGAAGCTCTTTCGGAGGTGTCAGAAGCCCACAAAATATATTTATAAGCCCAAATGACTCGATAGATCGGAGTATAGACAGGATACCTAAATTGGCTTCTATCGAGTCGTGCACTTACGTCAACACCCAAGAACTATCAGTTTCGGTATTCACCAATGGAATAATGGTGATTAGAATGAACCATTCATGAATAGAAAAGAAATGAGCATATTCTTACTTATCCATTTCTACACCATCTATAGCTTCTTAAGACCTTGGCCCATGGGTTATGGGCTTACCAATTTATGTTTTATCGGGTTATTGGGCTTAAAGCCCAACTTGCTAAATTACGAGACCTCACATGAACTGTAAAAAAATAGAGTCCCTCGGACACCATGACCAGATGCCTCAAATGTATATACTAGCTTATGACGTATTTGATGAATGGGGTATAGACTTTATGGGACCATTCCCATCATCCTTTGGGAATACATTCGTCTTATTAGCTGTTGATTATGTTTCAAAATGGGTAGAAGCCAAAGCAACAAGGAAAGATGATGCCCGTACAATTGTGGATTTTGTTCGAACCTATATATTCAATCATTATGGTAAGCCTAGGGTGATTATAAGCGACATAGGACACATTTTTGACAAAAACTTTGAAGCCTTAATGATAAAGTATGGAGTCAATCACAGAACCTCAACAACCTATCATCTATAGACAAATAGCAAAGCCGAAATTTCGAACAAAGAGATCAAGAACATATTAGAGAAAACAATCAATCCAAATTGGAAGGATTGGAGCACTAAACTAGGCGATGTCCTTTGAGCATAAAGAATAGCTTATAAAATACCGATTAGAACTACACCCTATTAGTTAGTATATGAAAAAAAAATCATCTCTCTATGGAAATAGAGCATAGAGCTTACTAGGTCATCAAAGCCTTTAATATGTGAATGAAGGAAGTAGAGGAACACAGGAAATTACAGTTTCAAGAGTTAGAAAAATTACGATTAAATTCCTATGATAGCTCTAAATTATACAAGGAAAAGATTAAAGCTTTTTATGATCAACAGATTAGACCAAGAGATTTCAAGAAGAATAAAAGGTACTGCTTTATCATTCAAAACTCAACTTATTCTCGGGCAAATTGAAGTCATGGTGGATAGATCCTTTCATAATAATTCATCATATATTTTCATATGGAGCTATTGAAATTATAAGTGAATCCATTGGTAAGCATTTTAAAGTTATTAAGCACAAACTTAAACTCTACTATGAGCAAGTAGAAATGGTGGAGGATATTAAACTCTAGTTGCTAGACAACAAATAAATCGTTATTTAGGTCAAACCAATGACATTAAACAAATGCATTATTGGGAGACATCCTAGAATTTTAATACTTATTTAAGAATAAGTATGAGGATGTATCATGGACCGTGTCCTTTTAAGGCACGGGTCAAGAATAGTCACGAAGGAAGAAATAGGAAAAGATTACATAAAGCATCATAACGGTAATTAGAGAAAGCGGGCAAGTTGGCGATAGCTTCTGAGAAAAAACGGTCACGGCATTAATGGGCATTAACTCAATTTGGCATACAACCTATACAACCAGTTCCACATGCAAAGCAGAGCAAGAAACCAATAATCCTAGGTTCGTGATCACATACCTAGCAATGAAGCTGAAGATGTTGAATCTTGCAAAAAATAATCTTAAGGTCACCTTAGAAACTGTGCCCCTTAACATGAATACTCTAATGAGCATGCAGCTGGTGTATCAAGATGAAGATGAGGGGTATAAATTCACAAAACCAGGCCCACTAAAAAGGAGCAAAGAAGTCACTGAAGAGCAATCCACTACCACACCCATGTACGTATTCACAATCACCAAAAGGGAAACACCTATGCCCATAAATAAGGGAGGAACAAGGCCAGCCATATCACCAATTGTAGCAACTCCCAAGCCTACAGAAACTCTAGAAGTAGCTCAAGAACCATTTCCAATAGTAGCTCTAGAATACTCACCAGTAGCGGTTCTAAAGCAAACATAAATAGCCATCATATCCAAAAAAGCAAAGAAGACTGAGCATGTAAGTATATATACACCTCCCCTAAAAAAAGAACCATCCCAAAGGCACGATGACATAAGTTCGTAGCCTCAGCAGGCTACTGAACAAGAAACTGAGGAGGCACAACGACACAAGAGGAGGAGGACCTGACCCTCCGCCTCACAATGGAAAGGTTCTTAGAGAGGTATATCAATGAAAAGTCAAACAATGAGAGACTCGACTACATTGAAATACGTCTAGACCAAGAAACAACAAGCATTGAGAGGATCGAAAGTCAACTGAGATAGATCCTAGCCATTCTTCACAATAATGCACCTCCTCCACCACAACCGTGACCAAGCACATCCCATCTACAAAATTTATTTTTTTTAGCTTTTCCTTTATTCTTATGGACCACCAAATTTTCAGTATGAGAATGTAATACCATTGTAATAACCGTGCTAAAAAATGTAATACTTTAGGTCACATGAACAATAAAAATACAAATGGAAATTTTTTTTTAAGGATACAGATAATGATGAGTAAAGGATCTTAATAGAAAGTTCATACCCACAACGCAACCCGACGACCAAATTCTTGGTGGGAATCATCAACTTTATAATGTTTTAATAACGGCTCATGCTTTTTTGATGATCTTTTTTATGGTGATGCCGGCGATGATAGGTGGATCTGGGAATTGGTCTGTTCCGATTCTGATAGGTGCACCTGAGATTTGACCATCTTCCATCTCTATTGGGTGGAGAAGAGCTCTTGCATAAATAAAGTAAGATCCTAAAAATCTTGAGCTACTAGGGTTGGAGGGCCCATTTGAGGATCATCATTGTTGTAAGCCTTAGCCCATGTATCAAGATCGAGTTTGGATTTAAGCAATAAATTGGAACATTAGGAAGAAAATATAATTTCAAGAAATTATTGTAAATATCTATTTATGATTGGAAAATCATAAGGGAAGTTTCAATGTTAATTTTTGAATCTTAAGACCATATATTGGTATATTTGATGTATTTAAGAATATAAAAATTTTTGAAAAAATTTCGGAAAAGTATTTGTAATTATCGTGATTTTTTTCTAAAGAAAATACAGTGGTATTTAATTTTTAGTAAATTGGGTATTTATGAAAAAAAATAAGATTATTGATTTGATGGATTCCTCGATTTCAGTATTTAAGAAATATATTATTATTATATAAAATATAATATAATATTAATATAATAATGCATAAGACAAAACGACACACAAGCATGTCGTTTCAACCTAAATTGGTCAAAACAACAGCCCATCTTGTCATTTTGATACTCGGGAGGGTATCTCCCGAGCTGTGTCATTGCATACTGGAACGACATTGTTTTGAAAGGAAGGAAAATGACTCTATTTTGTCCTCGACAGTTGTGCCCGAATCGAGATCCTTCCTCATTGCCTTTGACCGAAGACTATCAGGATAAAGTTCAATGTTTCCTGGATCTCGAATTTATTTGGTTCCAATGTGAGACCCCAAATTTTCAGTCCTAAAAGTCTAGAAGCCAGTGCAGGTGAAAAGACCATTTTGCCCCTGAAGAAGAAGATGTGTGATGGCCGAAATTGGTAAGGAATGTCCAGTAATTATTTCTGGTTTTAATTACCTTTAATTTGGTTCTTTATTGGTTGATAATTACCTTATAAAATAAAAATCCTAAAATTAAGGGTGGATAATTACTGAATTTAATTCTGATAATTATTTTACCTTAATCTAATCTTTAAAGTAGTTAAATTAATCTCATAACTACCCTATATAAATAGGAAGCCGGTCACACTTAAACCTCACACAGAAAATATACAAAATTGGTCCAACAAAAAACCTTACATGTGACGACCCTGATTCCTAACTATTACTATTTGCTTCGATTAAGGTTATCACCGGTGTGAAATCCAAATAGCCCAAATGACATCTAGGAACTATCTAAATCTCACCAGGCTTACCATTAATTTTCGATTTTTAACATGTTTATTTCTATTTTTTTTAACAACGATTGGAGTATGATATTGGACAATTATTCTGGTAATATACAGAGTGAATAAAACATCAGCGGAAGTTTTTAGACTAAATCATTGGGTTCATAACACACAAGTCCCATAGGGATCCAAACAACCAGCAAGAAATCTTCCAAATATATTTCGGAAATAACAAGAAAAGGAAGAATCTGAAAATAAACCAGAAAGTATCCTAATTATTCATATCATATGCGCAAGTAAACAAGGATCAAGTATGCAAATATGATGCGATATCGCCCCGCCGTGCAGCCTTGATCTCACACACTAGTACCACAGATAGTGGATGTACCTAAGCTTGAAAATTAGTAAAAACAATGGTATGAGATTACAAGAATCTTAGTAGGGTCGCAGCATCATAAGATCTGCAGAAACTCTAAACGCAAATCTCCCAATTCCTATTAGATCATTCCTAGACATCTAAAGGGGATCATGCAATTCAAGAATCAATCAGAAATGGGTTAGGGCTGAATCTATGGTTGAGGGAAGACTACAAACACTTCCGAAAGTATCAGAAGTACACAAGTAGGTGGAACTCATCAGATTGCTCTCGGAAATGAAGAAGAAAGGACATCCCCTTCGACTTGTGTTGTCCAAGGCTTACTGCACAAAAAATAAACGGTTAACACACAAGCTATTCAGTAAGTCTAGTAAGTCATCTTGTCACGCACGGACAAGTCTTCCCAAGCCGCACACGGACTTGGGCATCCCAAACCACACAAGGATAAGGGCTTCTTGTCACACAAGGACAGGGGTTCCGGCCACACAAGGACCAGACATCCAACGAGCTCTTGCTGGGGTTTCGCCACCCATACAACTCTCATACCAATAAGAACCTCTCCTCTTCCTAGGAGCATCAGCGCTTACCCTGAATGGCCACCGGAAAAGGATCCTGACACACAGGAAAGTACAAAACATAATACCACAACAGGGTATTCTCATTCATGTCAGAGCACAATCACCATATTCAATTCATATAACATATGCAACCCATGCACTCAATACCTAACTTAGGGATTCATTATAGCCTATGAGATCCATATCTCACTCTGAATTTTATACTCTCACCCTAAAATCCAATCGCATACAATACAACAAGGGCAGGTAACAAAAACATCAAGAAAATAACAGCGGTCTCCGGAGAAACCGATGAGGCGTAGATCCTACCTCTCTTGTCTCTGAACAAGAAGCTACTCCTTTGTCTTTATTAGGTAATTCTGAACCACCTATATTCTCACCAGGTAAAGACGAAAACAAACTAAGTATGCATATTCAATAATCAATTGAATACCCTATTTCCTTACCAATTCCACTCACCAAACCTATCAGAAACCATTGATCAGATGCTGTAGGTGCCTCCCCCTTGGATTTGTGATGTGATAGCTAGGAACATAACAAGATTCAACCTGAATTTTCATTCCAATTAACTATGCAAATTTCGTCGCTAAAAGTAGAGCATAAGACAATTTCGACTTTAAGCATAGAGAAGTTTAAAAGAAGGAAATTCATTATCATACATCATGAATAGATGTTAAGCAACCATAAGAACAAGCGAAACGACAACAGAAATCAACCGAAGACAAAAACTATAGAAATCTAAAAATCTAATTCCGTCGGCGATTTTCAACTTAACCTTAGACAAGGAAATATTTACGTAAAAACAACGAAACATATATGGTTGGAAAGATGATGAAAAGATCTTTCCAAAAAAATATTATTTTCAGGGATCTAACAAACGATGAGAGAGTTATGCTATATTGAAGTTCAAGAAGATTTGGTGAAAACCTAATTCCGCTGCCGATTTTCAACTTATCTATATAGAAAGAAATACTAACCTCGTGAAAAAAAGCCATATATGATTTGAAAGAGGATGAAGAGAGCTTTCCAACAAGTAATTATTTTCAAGGATCTGATAAAATATAAGAGAGTTATGCTGGTTTAAAGTTTCAGCGAATTTTGACGGCTATAGGGAGGTGTAGGGTTTTAGGCTTATACGAATTTTGTATGTTTTCTCGGAATGATTTTTGTGAGGTTGGCTTCCTATTTATAATGAATGAGTATAGAATTATGATTACTACTTTTAAGATAATTAAAAATAAGATAATTACCAGATAATTAAATTCTTTAATTATCTTCCCCTATTCTTAGGGATTTTAATCTCTAAGACAATTATCTATCTATAAGGACTTAGATTAAAGAGAATTTATACCAGAATTAACTACCACACCACTCTTACCAATTTCGGCCATCACACATCCTTTCCTTCAGGGTCAAAATCGTCTTTTCACCTGCACTGGCTTCTGGACTTCTAGGACTCAAAATTTGGGGTCTCACATCCTCCCCTCCTTATAGGAATTTCGTCCTCGAAATTTTAACATAAATACCTAATCAAACAGGTAAGGAAATTTTGCACGCATAGATTCCTCAGTCTCCCAAGACTGTTCCTCAATTTGGCCATTACGCCAAACAACTCGTACCATAGGCACGCTTCGACTACGAAGCTATCGAACTGACCGATCTAGTATGGAAACTGGCTGTACGGGATAGGATAGGTCTTCAGCAACTTCAACTGGCAGTTCTTTAATTACATGAGCAGGATCTCGCATATACTTTCTTAGCATTGAAATGTGAAATATGTTGTGAATTCTTTCCATATTTGGAGGTAGGGCAAGTCGGTATACAACATGACCAATTCTTTCGACAATGTCATATGGACCAATGTAGCGAGGTGCTAGCTTACCTCACTGCTGAAAACGAAGGACTCCTTTCCATGAGGCGACCTTCAAAAATACTTTGTCACCTACCGCAAATTCCAGCTCCCTTCATCGATTGTCGGCGTAGCTTTTCTGCCGATCCTGGGCTGTTTTTAGCCTTTGTCGGATTAAGCTTAATTGTTTTGTTGCTTGGTCAATCAATTCCGGATTTTCTAGGCATCTCTCGCCTACTTCATTCCAGCAAATGGGAGTTCTGCAACTTCTTCCATATAGTGCTTCATAGGGTTCCATACCGATGCTTGCATGAAAACTAATGTTGTAAGCAAATTCTGCCAATGGCAGACATCGATCCTAACCAGTTTGTTTATCCAACACACTCGCTCGTAATATGTCTTCGAGTGTCTGATTCGTCCTTTCTGATTGACCATCGGTCTGAGGATGAAATGCTGTATTGAAATTCAATCTTGAACCCAGCGCATTCTGAAATTTCTCCCAAAATCGTGAGGTAAAACGAGGGTCACGATCTGAAACAATAGAAACTGGCACTCCATGCAATCGAACAATCTCATCTAAGTAACGAACTGCCAATTTTTCTGGTGTATCTATCACGCGTATAGGAAGAAAGTGTGCAGATTTCGTTAGTCGATCCACGATCACCCAAATGGCATTGTATCCTTACTTCGATCTAGGCAAACCAGTCACAAAATCCATTGTGACGTGCTCCCACTTCCATTCTGGAATCGGAAGTGACTGAAGTAGACCAGCGGGTCTTTGATGTTCGATCTATACTTGTTGACATACAAGGCATCGGGCAACGAACTCAGCAATGTGACGTTTCATGTTTGGCCACCAATACTGCTCCTTCAAATCTCGGTACATCTTAGTGCTCCCAGGATGAATAGCAAACTTCGAACTATGCGCCTCCGATAGAATAAGGTTACGAATATTAACATTTTGTGGAACACATACCCATTTTCTGAAGACTAGTACTACGTCATCTCGTATTCTGAAATTACAAACTATGGCATCAACACCATCAGCAAGTTGTTTCCGAATTTCAGTAAATTTCAAATCCTCTAATTGTTGATTTCGGATTTCTTCAATTAAGGTAGGTGCGACTTCGATTCATGCCAATAACGAACCAGAAAATCAGTACCAAGATGCAAACGGTTAGCTTTCAATTCCAACATCATTGGCAGGTAATGGGTGCGCATGTAGGCCAAAAATGATGGGGAAGGAGGATGAAACTTTAGGCTCAGGGCATCAGCAACAACATTTTCCTTTCCAGGATGATATTCGATGATTAAATCATAGTCTTTAATCAGCTTCATCCATCTTCGTTGTCTCATATTCAATTCTTTTTGCGTGAGGAGGTACTTCAGGCTTTTGTGGTCAGTGAAGATTCGGCATGTCTCGCCGTATAAGTAATGTCGTCAAATTTTTAAGGCAAACACCATGGCTGCAAGTTCCAAGTCATGCGTAGGGTGGTTGCTCTTGTGCGGTCACAATTTCCAGGAAGTGTAGATGATGACTTTCCCATTTTGCATCAAAACGCATCCAAGTCCAGATTTTGATGCGTCACTGTAAACCACATACTCCTTTCCGCAAATAGGTAGGGTAAGGATAGGTGCAGAAACTAACCAATTCGTTAACTCTTCGAAACTTTTCTGGCATTTCTCATTCCATACGAAAGGCTCACCCTTGCATGTCAGTTTTGTCAATGGTCCAGCAAGCAATGAAAAATTCTCCACAAAGCGACGGTAGTATCCTACTAGGCCAAGGAAACTACGAACTTCGAACACACTTCGCGGCGGTTCCCAAGCAATCATGGCTTCAATCTTCTTTGGATCAACTAACAAACCTTGAGCGGAAAGAATATGGCCAAGGAAACCAACTTCGCGTAACCAGAATTCGCATTTGGAGTACTTTGCGAACAACCGTCGATCCTTCAAGATTTTAAGCACAATCCGCAAGTGCATAGCATGATCCTCTTCTGATTTTGAGTAAATCAGAATGTCATCGATGAAAACTATCACAAATTTATCCAAGAACTCATGAAACACATGATTCATCAGGTCCATAAACATAGCTGGTGCATTGGTCAAGCCGAATGGCAAAACCAGAAATTCGTAGTGGTCATATCGCGATCTAAACGCGGTCTTTGAAATATCAGCATCACGAACTCGCAATTGATAGTATCCAGATCTGAGATCGATCTTGGAGAATACGGCTGCACATTAAGGAAAAATAGAAAAATCAATTGGTTGGGTCCCGGGTCGATTGTCGAGTAGAAACGCATTGAGTTAAAGAGTTAGGCACATTATTTTTAATCTAGTATAAATTACTAAGGATTTGAGATGATTGTGCGTAGGTGGACTCCTATAATAGCAGGACCTCGAGGAATTGGTCCGGAGCACCATTGACGCCTATAAGGGCTTCAAAACCCGTGAGTGAATGAAGCTTTTAATCTATTTGCATAATTTTTGGCATGAGTAGTAAATTATGACTAGTAAGAAATAATTAATTGGAATCATGCATGTGTATGCTTAAGAAATGATGTGTTAAGCATGATAAAGAATAAAATGTGCATTGAATATTATGCTATGCTATGAAATGCATGAATGTGCCATGCTATGGTTGAATGGTTGAGATGCATAAATGTCATTAGGCGTATTCGGGAATCGACATCGGCATCAGGAATGCACTAAGTCCGAATAGGGTAACCTATGCAATCCTTGAGAGCTCTCTGGATCTGGTAGTGTGGCGTAGAGATATCAAATCACAAGGTAATAAGGATGGAATGGGTTTCTGTTTATATTTTAATTAATTTATCTTAATCAGGATTTTATAGTGTGGGGATCGATTAGGTGGAGCTACCATGTAAGACCCCGAATTTTGAGTCCTAGAAGTCCAGAAGCCAGTGCAGGTGAAAAGACGATTTTGCCCCTGAAGAGAAAGATGTGTGATAGCCGAAATTGGTAAGATTGTTCAGTAAATTAATTTGCTTCTAATTCCTTTTGATTTAGGTCCTTGTAGATGGGTAATAGCTTTAGGAACCATCCTTTAAGGTAGATAGTTGCCTTAAAGATTAAGTCCCTAAAAATAGGGAAGGTAATTTAAGAGTTTTGGTTATTTAGTGAATTATATTGGATTGATAGATTGATTAAAAGTAGTAGACATAATTCTACACTCATTGAATATAAATAGGAAGCCAACCCCACAAAATTTTTCCCCTAAAACCTTACAAAAATCGTATAGGCTTAAAACCCTATACCTCCCTTTAGCCGTCAGAACTTACTGAAACTTTAAAAAAGCATAACTCCCTCATAGTTCATTGGATCTCTCCGAATAATAGCTTGTTGGAAATCTCTCTTCATCCTCTTTCCAACCATTCTTTGTTTTCCATCAGTAGGTTAGTATTTCTTTTCTAAAGTTACTTTAAAAATCGGCGGCCGAATTAGGTTTTCGCCAAATCTTCTTGAACTTCAAAATAGCATAACTTTCTATTCGTTTGTTGGAATCTTGAAAATAATATCTTGTTGGAAAGCTTTTTTCATCCTCGTTTTAACCATATATAAATCTCAGCTTTTATGTAAATATTTCGTTGTTTTAGGTCGAGACGAAATCGTCTTATGCCCTACTCTTAGCAAAAGGTTTTGCATAGTTAATTGGAATGGTAAATTCAGGTTGAGTCTTGATAAGTTCCTGGCTATCACATCACAAATCCAAGGGGGAGACACCTGCGACATCTGATCACTGGTTTTCTGATAGGTTTGGTGAGTGGTACTGGTAAGGAATAGGGTATACAATTGATTTTTGGGATATGCATGCTTAGTTTGTTTTGTCTTTGTCTGGTGATAATTTAGGTGGTTCAGATTTACTTAATAAAGGCAAAGGAGTAGCTTCTTGTTTAGAGACAAGAGAGGTAGGATCTATGCCTCATCGGTTTCTCCAGAAACCCCTGCTCTTATCTGATGTTTTTGTTACCTGCCCTTGTTGTATTTGTTTGTGATTGGATTGTAGGTTGTGAATATGAAATCCGGAATGAGATATGAATCTCCTAGGCTATATCGAACTCCTGAGTTAGGAATTGAGTGCCTAGGGATGCTATTATTATATGAATTGGATGTGTTGATTATATCCTGACGTGATTGAGAATACCCTGTTGTGGTATTATGCTTTGTACTTGCCTGTGTGTGCTTGTACGTGTTTGTGTGTCAGGATCCTGTTCCGGTGGCCACGAAGGGTAAGAACTGATGCTTCTAGGGAGAGGAGAGGTTCTTATCGATTTATGGGAGGTGTATGGGTGTTGAACCAGCAAGCTAACGCTGGATATCTGTCCTTGCGAGGCCGGATCCCTGTCTTGCGAGACAGGAAGCCCTTATCTTGCGAGATTTGGGGATGCCCTGGTTGCGACTAAGGGAAGACTTGTTCCATGAGGGGCTAGTCGATTTGTCCTTGCGAGGATAAGGTGAAAGGCTTACTGATTAGTTTGTGTGTTAACCATCTACCCTTTGTGCAGTAAGTCTTGGACAACACAGGTGGAAGGGGATGACCTTTCTTCATCATTGAGTGTGATTTTGTTGTATTTCACCTGCCTGTGTACTTCTGAACTTTCGGAAGTGTGGTCCTCCCTCAGCCATAATCTCGGCCTTAACCTCTTTTGGTTTATTGTTGAATTGCGTGATCCCTTTAGTTGTTTAGGGAATGATCTTATGTGAATTTGGGAGATTTGTGTTTAAGGATTCTGTAGATCTTATGATGTTGCGACCCTACTGAGATTCTTGTAATCTCAAACCGTTGTTTTTACCATTTTTCAGGCTTAGGTACATCCTTTATTCGTGGTACCAGTGTGTGAGATCAAGGCTGCACGGCGGGGCGATATCGCATCACATATACTACTTGTTACTTGCGCAAATAACTTGAAAGATTGGACATTGTTCTGGTTTATTTTTAAGCATTCGTTTGGCTTGCTATTTCCGAACTTGATTGATGAATTTCTTGCTGATTATTTGGATCCCTATGGGACTTGTGTGTTATGAACCCAATGGATTGATTTAAGACTTCCACTGATGATTTTATTTACTCCGTATGTTACCAGAATATGTGTCCAGTATCATGCTCCAATTGATTGATAAGCAACAAAATAAACAAGATTAAAATCGGTATCATATGAGTAGCCTTGTGAAATTCTAATAGGTCTTAGGTCTCGTTGAGGCTTATTTGGGTTTCACGACGGTAATGACCTTAATCGGAGCAATGAATAATGGTTTAGGAGTTGGGGTCGTTACATACCATCACCTAACGCCCCAACACCGTCAGTGGATCGGGCTAGGCATTAATTGACATGGACTTGTCTATTGCATGCAATAATAAGATAAATCGGAAGATAATAAGAATAGAGTATCACTGATGAACTCTAGTCCTATCCTTAGTCTAGATAGACTGGAACATATTGCCAAGCCCAAATCACAGTTATGCATATACTAAAGAGTCATGTGATTTCTGCATATTATATAATTGTGATTGCATATGTTAATACATGAGTTTATTAATTCATTGAATACCAGCATGTTTTTGATGTATGCTATGAATACTTGTGAAATACTTTGTATGTTTTCCCATTCGCTCGCCTGGTAGGATTCTGCCAGAATATTGGCATGTAATGCAAGAAATTATAATTAGGATCCCACTCCTTGGAAATATGAGGATTCAAAGAGAAAACGAGGATAAGACAAGTGTGATCGAGGTAATTTTATGAGCATCATATTCATAGTGTTTCCTCTAGAATTTTTGAGTATGCTAGACCTAACATATTAAATCGATTCCTAGGTAATAGTGCTAAAATTGATCATTTACTGATGACACCCAGATAACATTGTATTTTCTTTTTAATTCTATTGAATGATGTATCAATTCATTCTTATGATTTCTTGTCCGCTTTATTTCTATACCACTAGCCTTGTAGGTTTATTATATATATTTTTGGGTGATATGGTAGTGTCTATAGTAGGACTACATCAATTATTGTGCAAAATTTTTACGGCCGTGGTGTGACGCACAAGTAGAATCCTATTTGATGTTTATGATCCATCCTTAAAAGTTTTAGATTTAGGCATATGCTTTGGGATAAGCAACAAGTAAATATGAGGATATTTAATGGTATGTTTTACCAGATTTCAGTATAATTTTTAAGACATTTTAGAATATAATTAAGCATTATCATCACAATACCAGCTCTTCGGGACAATATGCGATTTTCAAGGAAAATAAGATAAAATAAGATAGAAGATAAAAGACCGAGAGCATAAAGTCTTATCTACTTTAGACAAAGAGGTTAAAAGAGCATATCCATTTTGGATAAAGTTGGCACGGTTGTTACCCAATAGTGAATATATAAACCCGAGACCACCAGTGGTCAGGGCATCCAAGTTCTTAGCATAGAATAGAAACTTTAAGCAATTACTCTCAACATGTCTAGCTAGAAACTTATAATCTAGTCACAACTTTACATTAGGTTACTGTCAAAACTTTCAGGAGATTCTATTAATAACAGTTGAAGTTCTTTATTTATTCTCTTCTCTGTTATCATTATAAGTAGAAGTTCATTACCGATATCACAACCGGATTATTATGATTGATCACTACGTAGCCAGAAGGAGTTCTTGTCGTACAAGTTCTCTGGAATCAAGTGACACCCTAAGAGAAGAAGGTATTACCTTGGATATCTACATTAGTATTCAAGGAGATAGGAGAATCATTGCTAGGAGAAGCGAAGGAGCCTTCAGTCATACTAAGCCTCCCAAGTGCCATGACTGTGCCTGGTTTTCTCTCAATCGAGTTCTCTAGTAAAGGAATCAAATCATCCTATGATCGAATCTATGAAAAAATTGAGACAATAAATGAGTGTAAGTCGAGGCTAGATACTATTCTCTTATTGATTATCTACTTTACTTCCTTCCTATTATTGATTCAATAGTTTACAAACACTATAAAACCAACTTATCGTCCCACCATGCCCATGCCTATTGATCGCTTGCTCATGGATAGTTCTTGCATAAAAATCAAGATTCAACCATTACTTGATCCTAATTCCCAATGGATTCGACCCTACTATCTATACTACAAGTATATTCACAAAATAGGACTTTATATTTAGAGTGTTTCGATAGCACATCATAGGATTAGCTTAGATTGTTGCCATGATCCCTCAGGTTGCTGTTTGGAGCCCCTTAGAAGCTGGATTATTGCACTCACATTTTGAATACTCGACATGTTTGTTTATTTTGAGATTTGACACATATTAACTTTATGTTCTCATGCATGTTACCTTTGGATTATTGATATTTCATGCATTATGTGCAAATGGTTTTATTTTTTGTCTATTATGTGTTTTGTATTACCAATGGACCTATTGTGTATCTTTGAGACTATTGAGCATATTTGGGTCGTGCAGCTATTGTGTGAATTATGAGTTGGGTCATGTGGCCATTGAGTGTGTATTGTGATGTGTATGTGGTCATTGAGCCCTTCTCTTTGTATTGAGACTGAGTTTTGATCTTTTGGCCTTTTATATTTTAAAGTCTTCTAATAGTTTTATAATCGGTGAGACCATTGGATATGTATACTCAGTGTGACTATATTATTGGATTTGTTTTATGTGCAAATCGGTTTTAAGGAAGTGGTACCATGCTCCTGTTTAAAGAAAAAGTTTTAAATTGTCTGTATATTTGTAAATTAATTTTAAAAATTTCCAGGATAAGCCTTGTGTGGTTTCAACTACTTCACAAGTTTGGCCAATTAAGGTTGCATTGCGATGAGAGTCCATATTTCAAGATCAGATTCCCATACCCTTAGACTCTTGTGAAGAGATTTTTTACTCATATTTCTTAGGAAGAGTGATAAGAATTTTTTTTAATAATTTTTTCATCATCAAAATCCATACCTAAAAGTCTTGCTTTGCTGACAATGTCCAATAATTTGTCTAAATAGTCCTTAGTTATTTCTGACTCCTTCATCTTTATCATCTTAAATTCTCTAATTAAATTTAAAATTTGCATATTCTTTGTTCTTTTATTTCCTTGGTACTCGCTTTCGCTGACATCATATTCATGGTCTTGATAAATATAGCACTTGAAACGATATGTGAGGATCTCCTCCTTAGAGGGGACCTCACCCGACTTAAACCCTCATGCATGTTCAAAAAAACCCTGGCAGTTTGTAGCTTCTAGAATTTAAACCTTCTCATCTTTCTTTTTATTACTCCATGGAGCATGTTTCTCACTAATTGAACTGTAGCCTCCCAAAGATCCATCACATCAATATAAATTATAATTCTATTAGCCCATGCTTGATAATTTTGACTAGTAACGGAGCAATATATTAACTAAAAATTGTTTGTATATCATTTTACATATTCATAAATCCTTCACAATAATTTAGCTTCACTACCAATTTGTAGTATAAAATCGAAATAAAACTTAGGGGAGAGAATATAAACTATGAAACCCAAGTAAGGTATCAAGTGTTATATTCTCTAAATGAAGAGATAATATATCAAATGTCACGCTCCGTATACATCAAGACGTAACAACTGCCATATAGCTACTGTATAAACTTTGATGACTATCTTAAGAGTATACAATAACCATACAAGATTGGAACAAAACTAGTTTAAATATTATTTTTGTATTTTAGATGCATGATGTGCCTCAGAAGCAATCCCAATAAACTAAGAAAACATATTGAAACAACCGGACATGAAGAATTTACATTATGCAAGACTCGAATCAAATGTTGATTTAATTATCACATTGTATGGGATCCCAATTTACAATACATACACACATGAAATGTTATATACATCTACTCCACAAATGCCAATCCAAATCCTCGACTATACCTTTTATCATTTTCACGATCAGAGAGTCTGCAATCTAGGGCGAAGCCGGTCCTTTGGCTCTATCTTGAGGAAAACCTATCAAGCACTGGCATGGCAACCAGGTGAGTGGATATTTATTTTATAAATCCTTTTAAAATTTGAACAAGATCATGTATTCATTCAATTGATGACTTAGCAGACATAAAGCTTAAATCATGGCTAAGGGTTATTAGGACCCATTCAACCAATGTGTCAATGACAAATCAAGCAAGGCAATGTCACAAGAAATTACACCATACAGTGTAAAACCTCATCATTAGGGTCACACTCAACCAATATCATCATACATCATATGCTCACAATTCAAAAATTCATGGATCTTATAGATCCCGACATTCATTCGATAGTCATACTTATAGATGGCTAAAATACCCAACCTTAATCACAGGTTGGTGATATAACCTCTCTCATTCTCTCTAACTCGGGTTTAAGATCACACACAGTAATCTGATAACACACAGTAACTTGATAACACACAGTAATCTGATAACACACAGTAATCTGATAACACACAGTAATCTGATAATACACAGTAATCTGAAAACACAGTAATCTGAACACACAGTAATCTGAAAACACAGTAATTTGAACACACAATAATCTGAACACACAATAATCTGAACACACAGTAATCTGATATACTGGGGTGATCAATTCCAGTATAAATTCTTATAGTATGCTATCCTAAGATTAGGATATCATTATGTGACTAAGTCCGTAGTTATATTTTCTTTTGTCCTACTAGGGTTAGCATTACCCTAATTGCTTTTCTTATAGTTTTTATTTCATTAAAATTAGTGTTTTGAAACTTAACCTTTGTCTCGTTCTAGGATGATTCTGATTATTTAGCCTGAAATTATCCTTTTACCTTATTATTTAGCCTGATTATTTCGTTTGCTTTCTTTTGTAGAAATTCAATTTAATAGTTTTATGATTTATCCTTCGTTAGGGCTTAGATATATTTTTAATAAGAATTTATTTACTTTTCATGGTTGGGTCGGCCCTCTACGAATTGTTTACCTCTTATTTTGAATTTCGTTTTCTTATGCGGTTGTGCTTTAAACTCAGCACAATTAGTATCCTTTCGTATGACCAATTAATCACACGAGACATTGTTAGGATGTTTTATATAGTCTGTAGATTAGGATTTTATCAATAGGAATTTAATTTCTTAACATTCCTAGCTTGTTACCATATGAATTTTGTCTCAATTCCTCCGTATCTTTCCAATATAGGGTTTTTCACTCTTCTCGTACGACCTTGAGATCTTTACGAGGTATTTATAATTTATTTTTCTTCTAAAGATTTCTCTCCACAATTTAACAATACTGTCTCTCATATCATTGTTATTTCGATCACATTTCAACAATCAATTAAGATTCAGAAAATAATCGCAGATACACATTTCAATCAATCATATACATAAAATCAAAATTTGTCATGATTTAAAGAATACCACACATCACATAAAATAATTTAAAATTATTTAAAACACTAAAAAATTATATTAAAACTGTTCACTCTCAATTTTAACTTCCCAATTTTCTTTTTCAATCCTAACCAGAATCTTGATTCGTTTTTTATAACCTACACGTATAATCTTAATTTTTTTTTATATATATTTTAATAATTACATAATAATTTATCTAAGTTTCTCAAATATACCCTAGGAAGATTTTCGGATTTAATTTATGTAATTATGCGTATTTTTTTTAAAACTTCAAGAAATTTTTACTAATATTTAAACTTAACAAAATCTATCAAAATTATCAAAACTTTATATTACATCATTTTCTCTATTTTCTATAATTTTTTCATAATCTTTTCCAATTTATTTTTATTTTTTCCTTTTTTTTTTATTTTTTTTCCAATTTCTTAAAAATTGATCATAACAAGTGTCACCCAGAGACACACTGCCACATTTATACCGCCCGGTATACGTACCACTTGAATTATTTAATTGCTTCAATACCGTTTTTCGGCTACAATACAAGTTACATATGGACCTGGTTTACACTTCCAAGCTTTACACAATAGCTCCGCCCTTCACGTACTCGGTGATGGCCAAAGCGACTAAACCCAACATCGCGAATCGTCCGTTCCACAGTTCGGCATCAGATGTCATAAATCCTTGCGACTTGGACTCAACGCTCACCCCTTGAAATAATGGAATTAATGATGCGGCGGACAGCACGATGCTTGTACCTAAGAACCATGGTACTCCACCTTCTGAGATCTGGGTGAACAGATCTTGGCCCTTGGATAGTTCCACGGCCATAGCTGCAACGAAGCCAATCATCGCAAGCCTGCCATTAATCCTTTCTGGTGCAGGTCCACCGAAAGCCAAGACGTCGGAAAACTTAGTATTAACCTGTAATTCGATCACCACAACTTCTTAATTTGACAACTTCGTGAGCATATCATTTCGTAATACACCAGAAAAGATAAAAAACAAACCCAAAAATAGAGTTAGTTCTTCACCTTGGGTGCTGCTTTAGGCGCAGGAGTTGGTGTAGGTTGCGGAGGAGGTGCGGTGGCCTTTCGCTGAGGTGTGGTGGTCTCTGATTCTGATGACATCTCCTGTCCTTCCCCCTGCACATGTCAACAAATCTGTGACGCCGTACATACAAGACAGAATTATCCAAGAGCATTCTTCGACAAGAATATAAAGCAGAGAGCGGCTCAGCGACATATATCTTTACCTCAAGCATGCATCTGGCAGGCAAAATAATATTTCTTTGCCAACCACGCAAAACAGTAGCAGGAAGCAAGTGATTCACTCTTCTGTCAGTAGCAGCACGAGTCAGAGGGTTAGCCAGGACAGTTTGCATGGCTGTTGAAACGGCCATCTCGTTTGCAACAATTTCAGATGAGAGCTTGGGCGCACGAGAAATGGAAGTGTTCAAGTGCAAATGGAGGGTTATGAAATGTTAACTCAGCACCGGGAGATTTGCTTCTGCTGTGCGTTTTTCCAGTACTGAGAGTAGGTAAAATATAGACTCTTGGAGAAGAAGAGTAGAGGATATTTGTGTTCCACGTCACCTTGTGGGAGTTGCAAAAAGTTTGTTGGAGCACGTGGGTTCTCTTGTCCACACACGATATAGAAGATTGACGTGGCCACTCTTAGAATCAAGAACGTTTTGAATGACAAGAACATTCTAGTCTCTCGCTCTCGCTCTCGCTCTCGCTCTATCCTGATAAGTTGAAATATTAACTTTTTAAAATTACATTTTACTGTGAAAGAAATTATGGAGTTGGGGAATTAATACAATGGGACCCAGATTGTTAAATTCGAACGTATGGGAAATTTTATGATATCAAATGATAGGACAGCAAGGCTGGATTTATCTACATATATATCAGAAGAAACAAAACAAGAAGAACGGTGAAATGCTTCACGCCCAAAGGTTGAGTACTGGAGATTACAAATATGATAGCGCAACAACCAACTCACGATTGTCAAACGAACGCAATTCAGCCCATTTCCTTTATTTAAGAGTGAGGATTCTTTTTTTCTATTTCTCATACCTGCAGAAAACCATTGCTGGTTCCTCCAGTGCACACACTCCCTGGTTTAATGCTTGGAGGGAGTATTTGCCACTCTCCAGGTCAAGCTTTCGAGAACCGCTGGAGTTCTGGAGCCACTGACTTCATTAATGTTCACGGCATCAGAAATTTCTTCCAATTCTTCTTTTGTAAGCTTCACCTCCAAGGATCCAATATTGTTATCCAGATTCTTTAATTTAGTCGTCCCTGCACAAGTTCGCCAAGCAAAAAAAAAATGTCCATAATCATCAATATTCTCGCATCCTTTTGAGACCATATTCTTTCCATGTAATGCCTGTTATGATAGGTACCCAACAAACACAGCAGTTATTTCTCTCGTTCATTATACATGGTTAAAAAGTTCAACGCATGCCTTCTTGAAGAGAGAAAATCAAGAATGACTGAAGACTTTATCATTCTTTACCCGGAATAGGGACTATGTCATCTCCCTGATGCAGAAGCCAAGCTAGAGCTAATTGAGGAGGAGTACAATTATGCTTTGAAGCCAAGTTTGCTAGTCGTGCATACAGGGCTTTGTTTTTCTCCAGATTGCCCTCCATGAACCTTGGATGTACGCGTGCCTGAACCATTACCATTTCAAATTCCATGTCACAGTGGCAGAGTATAGTGAATGCATAGACAGGACACAAGCTAATGCTAATCTGAGGGGTGTGGCTGAACGGTAAGACTCTGAGGAGTATATAATTCATCCTTAATCAAAGTTCAAAGGTTTGATCCTGGATATGAAGCATTTTGAAAATTTTACACTAACTGGACCCATCCATAATTGATGCTTACCATACAAACTCGTATCCGAGTTATCCTAGAAAGCTTTCATTAAGTGTGTAACTCATATGATGTATTCATCTCTTTTATCAACTGCGTGAAACAATTAATACGATTGCCATATGGCATCAGATGATGATACTTCAAGTTAACTTAGAAGTTACATACCAACACATTCTCACTGGCAAAACTTTCTGCGAGTGCCTTCCCTGCAAAGAACCCAATGCCAAGAGGACTATAGGTCACTATCCCAATACCAAGTTCTCTGAAAGCATAAAGGCAAGAAAATTCCTGAGTATGGTCAAATGTATATATGTATGTGCCAAAAGCTTTTTCCGTATTACCATTGCATCAAATTCATAACCAAGCGCAAGGCTATAAAAACAAGAGTCATGCCGATAACAATATAGGTTCTGTTTCATGATTCTAACTCCAGATTTCGAATAGAACTGACCGGCAAAGTGGTATTATTTCATCTTCAATATCACGGGCCCATAAAGAATACTCCATCTGTATGGCAGTGATGGGATGAATTGCATGGGCTCTCCTTATTGTGTCCGCACTTGCTTCAGATAATCCAATATGTCTTATCTTTCCTTCCTTTACCAACATCTTAAGTTCCATCATCTACCTTACCAGAAATTAATTCCAGAAACAAAGATTTACGCCTTTTAATAGGAAACGGCATATATATTATGAAAGATGTTTCTTGCTACTTACAGTATCCTCTATTGGCACTGAAGTATCCACTCGGTGCTGATAATATAGATCAATATAATCCACGCCAAGTCGCTGAAGGCTTCCTTCACAGCATTCTCGTACATATTTTGGGTCACCCCTTGCCCCGAATTGACCATCTTTTGATAGGATCATTCCAAATTTCGTGGCCAATTGAATTTCTTCGCGGGGAAGCTGCTTCAGAGCCTGCAAATATGTAAGAAATTAACATATAATACGAAAGACAACATCTCTGTCGTTTAACCATGTCCATGATACATGACATTGGCAAAAATTTCTACACAAAGGGGAAGGCACTGCACATCTACACAAATTTCTTGCTGCTTATCTATGTCCAATTCATTTTTTTAATAAAACTGAAGATGCATGTGATTTTCATCCCACAGATTTGTTTGAAGGTTGATTGATGGAGCAGAATAGAAAAAATGAAGAAATCGAAATGATCATATGAGTAAATAATCAGACAATTTGCCAACACACCACATGCCATGGATTCATTCATCCAAAATAGAAGCTGATAAACATAACCAAATAGTGGAAAACAGTACTTTGCCGATCATGATTTCATTATCATGATCTTTTCCATAGATATTGGATGTATCAAAGAAGGTGACACCCCTATCAAATGCTTCCTTTAGAAAGGCACAACCATCTTCATGAGAAAGAGCAGCATTTATAATTCCTGAAAGGCCCGCACATCCCAATCCCAATCTAGAAACCTGCAGAGAAGAAAGGGACAGCCAGTACATCAGATGTTAATTCCTTGAAGAATCAGCTAATTCCAGCCAAGGAAAAACTTAAAAAATGTTCTTGCGCGACATCCTATTATCATTGTCATCACAATTTTACTGGAGCACCATGGGTTGACAAGAGGTTTTCTCGTTTGTAAGAGGAAGCCAACTAAGGTAGACACTTTAAAATTAACAAAACAGCTTGAAATCATTATTTTTGCAAATTAGAAAATCCAAAACGAACAAGTTAGGCTTAATTACCTCTAGTCCTTGAGCACCAAGTTTCTCTCTGGGCACCTGAATATGCGACTTCTCCATCTGCTAATGCAGCTTTTAGTTCAACCCCGGACAACTACGACAACAGGTGTTGCTGCCATACCTTTATCCTTTTGCTGTTGACTTCCTTGTCCATTTCTTTTTACGGTTAATTGTGTGTAAATCACGTTTTGTTAAATCGTGAACGTGACGACGTCGTACCAAGCAATTAATAGAAGACAGTTTTTTCAATTTTAAATCCTCATACCTAGTAATAATTTGGAATCAACCACCCTAGTACACATAGAAAGTAAAAAAAACGGAAAAAAGAAAACCGAAATCAGCTAAACCTTGGACTCAAAACGAGGAGCGATGGAGGAGAGAAGAAGGCAGATCTACGCAGTCACAACTCTTCTTCTACTCGCTTTCATCGGCCGCATCTCTTCACTCTCCGTCACAGTGAACGAAGTTGAATGCGTCTACGAGTACGTCCTCTATGAAGGCGACACTATTTCCGGCAATTTCGTCGTCGTGGACCACGACATCTTCTGGTCCACCGACCACCCCGGCATCGATTTGATCGTAGAATCCTCCCTCTAAATCAGCCTTTCGCATTCGATTTATCCTTGTATAACTGATCTAAACGAATCTATGCCGTCGATTTGATAACGTATGAGGGGTTTTGTGTAGGTGTCGTCACCGGGAGGGAACACGGTGCACTCTGAGAAGGGGACGTCAGGGAGCAAGTTCGAATTCAAGGCACCAAGGAGTGGGATGTTCAAATTCTGCTTTCACAATCCGTATTCTACGCCGGAAACGGTCTCCTTCTATATACATGTGGGCCATATCCCCAATGAACACGACCTCGCCAAAGACGGTTTATCTCTTGTCTTTGTTTTATATCTCTATTTGATTGGTACTGTAGAGATTTTTTAATCAGAACTTTCTTTTGTTAAAAATTCTTTTAATTGTTATGATGCATATATTGCAGAGCATTTGGACCCTGTTAATGTTAAGATTGCTGAGCTGAGGGAGGCATTGGAATCAGTAACGGCAGAGCAGAAATACTTAAAAGCCCGGGATGCTCGACATCGCCACAGTAAGTTGTCTTTCCAGAATAGTCAGTAGTTGCTTTTTCTCCCTTTATGAATGCGTGAATTTGCACTGATTCTTGCTTGCATTGGTGTTCTGCATGTGTAGTTTTTATCCGAATGGTTGACGGTGGTGATTTATGACACAATTCTGGATTAGGATGCCATTGCTCGTAATATTTCTTTTTTATGTATAATTGTGCGAACGTGAGCGCTTATTGGTTTAATGACTCTAGTATCCTGTCTGATTCATGTCGAAATACGAGCATTCTACTTGAAAAGTTGGCTTAATTCCCTTATTCACATCATTTTGAAGTGTAAGACATGTCTATGGCTGCAATGCTATCTAGATTTGATGTGAAATCTCTTTAGAGAGTTTAACATTTTGTTTTTTTTTTGAATGAGGTGTTTGACAGGGATAGGATGCTTCAAATGACTTATGTACTGTAAATTGTTTGTTTGACTTGTTTGTTTTCGCTTACAGCCAATGAAAGCACGAAAAAACGTGTCATAGGCTACACAGTGATGGAGTACATTTTGCTTGCTGCTGTTAGCACACTTCAGGTCATATATATCCGTCGCCTCTTCAGCAAATCGGTGGCATACAACCGGGTGTGATATATGTGGTTCAGTTATTGTCTCTGTTGATTATTCTCTGGCTGGGTTTAGCAGATTATAGATAATCTCAGGAACCTTTGTTTTTTTTAAAATAGTTACATTGTGTTGTATTTCACCGTTAGTGTGCATTTCTTGTGATCTATAAGATGGAACTTTTGAACATTGAAATTTTGGACGTTTAACTTTAGCATTCGCATATCGTTGAGTTGCTTGTTTTTGTTTTTCTGTTTTGTTTTCTATTGTATCTTGACATGTTAAGGATGTCAACTCCATCGGTAGTGCAAGATATCCTAGGAGGATATTTTCGCTGGAATTGTGATGCCTCCATGTTAGAGATGTTATTTTGTTAACCAGAATGACATAGAAATCCTGGCTTACAAATTCCATTATTTTGTATGTTCACAACCTACTGAATGTCTTCAACCAACCTTTGGGCCTTCCCCTTTGAGCTGGAATTGGTGTTGGTTTCCAACATCACCAAAAATACTGTGATTTATGACTTGCATGAAACGAATCAACTTGGACCTCTTGACCTTTCAGCCTGTAGATTTTCCAATAGGCCGAAAGAAACTTAATCTGGTTGGATGGTGTTGCTTTTGATTGATGTTTGATAAAAGTTAAATTGATATGATGGCATCTGTATTCGTCAGTGGTAGGTTTGGTAAGGGTTTTCCTAGGATTGGTGGGTTTATATGTTTTCTCCTATTTGGTTGTGTAGTAGCGTTACTATATTTTAATTTTAGAGCTCCCAGAGGATAGCAATCTCAGGCAGCAACAGAATCCACGATCTGTGAGCTTGTCACTGGATCCACTGGTCAAGAATAGTTTTATATTCTCTTTATTTCAAATAGCTAACTATTCTTCAGCGACACCAACGAAGCCATACATTTTTTACTTCTAATTAAAGGGGTATTCATTCTTTATAATCCATTCCGTTGTATGACACTAATCAGTTATACAAAACCACACATTTTGTCGTACTGACATGATTGGTGTGAGAAAAAAATACTGCACATATAGATCTTCATCAGCAGTAGGAACTAACAAAAAGTTAAAAGAGTATAAATTCACCCTAATCATTAATAAACTAAGGATTATAATAGCATTTCAATAAAGACGAAGGTAAACATACAATCATTAAGGGCACAATCCCAGCCTGAAAATACCAATTTGCCTTCTCTGACAATTGATGCAGATAAATGCACATAAAGGAATAGTACTAATATATAAAAAAGGGGTTAAGTGGGCAAAAATAGCAATATGGACGTCACTTGATAACATTGGCTATAAAAAGAATGCATCCTAGCAGCAGGAAGGTTGATTGTATTAATATAACATCCTCAAGCCTCTCTCATCTTCTTCGATCAATCAATTGTCAGGAGAGAAAGCAAGGCAGGAAGAAGAAGAAGAAAAGGATCATAGAAAATGCTGGCTGTTTTTGACAAAACGGTTGCAAAGAGCCCAGAGGCACTGCAGAGCCCGCACTCGGCCTCCGAACCCTCGGCACTTAGGGATGGGTTCTTGGGCAAGCACTTTGCGTCTGTGCACCCTGGCGGTGTGACCGTCAACCTTGGCTCTTCTGGCCTCATTGCTTGTTCTCTTGACCAGCAAAACCCTCTTGCCCCAAGGTGATTAATTTCTATTCGGGACACCATTTTTTGTGTGTTTTGGTTTGTTCATTTGTTTCCTGTTTTGCGTTTGATTGCTCCAACAGTGACTGATCATTATTCGTTTGTTATTGTTTCAATTCTCTTTCTGGCATATTGGCATGCGAGGCGCAAACAATTAAAAACAATATTCCTTGGTTGTATCTATCTGTATGTCGGAATTGCTTACTTGATGGTGATATTTGTTGTGATCTATGCTTTCTGCGTGGTAAAACATCATTTTCTGTTGAGCTTTCTTGTAGATCATGGTATTTATCGTCTGGGGATCGATCGCCCTTGTTCTTTTTCTTGCTTCGGGTTCAATTTCCCATTTATTGCTAATTGAATAATCTTGTCTGCCCTTTCTATTTGTCTTGCTTGGATTTGTGTGTATGCTTGCTTTGGCTGTATTGGAGTGCAACTCTGGCCCTTTACATGGCACTGTCTGTGGATAGATTGTTCGCGGTTGTGGATGACATTTTCTGCTTGTTCCAAGGCAACATCGAGAATGTTGCTATTCTCAAGCAGCAGTATGGCTTGAACAAGTCCGCGAATGAAGTGATTATCATTATTGAAGCTTACAGAACTCTAAGAGACCGAGGCCCATATCCTGCTGATCAGGTTGTCAAAGACATTGAAGGGAAGTACGCGTTCTTTTTATATGACAGCATCTTAAAAGCCACATTTGTAGCTGCTGTAAGTAAAACTTTTTTTAGAATCTCCACTGAGCTGGGCTGTTTTGTATTCATATGCTTGATCGCCAAGATTTTAATCAACATTAGCTCCTTTCTTTTTCTTTTCTTTTTCTTCCCTTTCAGGATGCCGATGGAAGTGTGCCCTTTTTCTGGGGAACTGATTCTGAAGGCCATCTTGTTCTTTCAGATGATGCTGAAATGGTGAAGCATGGCTGTGGGAAATCTTTTGCACCATTTCCCAAAGGTATCTCTAGATAATGTGATCGTTTCATTTACATCGATGCGTGAAAATCTTTTTGTTCCTTTGGAACGATTCACCGGCTAGTCTCCACTAGATGCCAATGAAACACATGAACATGCAAAGGTAGTTTATTCTGTGAAAAATTTGGGTGGTTTGAAGTTTGAAAGGATAATAATCGAAAATATCGTTGGATCATTTTGGTGTTTGTAGTTTTCTGGTTCAATCTCCTGTAGCGTACTGTGCTGAAAATATCGCTGGTGATTTTTGAGCAAGTAGGGATTAAGCTGCTAAATTATCAGCCTTTTTTACTTTTGCTCAGGATGCTTCTTTACAACCTCTGGAGGTTTGAGGAGCTTCGTGCACCCATTGAATGAGTTGAAGCCAGTGCCCAGAGTGGACAGCTCCGGTCAGGTTTGTGGATCAACGTTCAAGGTAGATGCGGACACTAAGAAGGAAACTGGCGGCATGCCAAGGGTTGGAAGTGCTTGCAACTGGTCCTCCAACTACTGAGGAATTGGGTTATGGTCTGCTAGGCTTTTGCTACTTACTGGCTTTCCATATTTTCTATATTTTCAATTTTCACTCGTCCTCTCCACCTTTTATGGTTATGTATACTTTACTTACCCCACGGTCAGAGCCGAGGCTTCAACAGCAAAAATCGTAATTCGTAAATAAGAATTATTCCTGTTGCACTGGGAATCAAAGCCATGATTCCGCACACCATCACAATTTAGTTTTATCCAACCCGGTCAAAGAGGAATCAATATAACCCATCTGTTTTCTTGTCTTCCTATAATTGGGTTAACCTGCTTTCTCACTACATAAGAAAATATTTTCGCATACCTCAGCACAACCCGATAGACATCGACTGGCACATCCTTCCCTTGGGAAAAAATATAATTATTCTGCCACTACCATAAAAGCCAGATAATCATGCTTAAAAAGAGAGACCAACTAGCCTCCCTACCTGAAGAAGATGACCAGCACTGATGCTCCAACTTCGTCACCAGCCAATCATGTAAACCCAGGAATAAAACCCCATAAATTCGCTAGCAAGGACAACACGATTCCATAACCTCCGCACCCACAGGCACAATCCCGCTTAACATGCTACGAATCCTATGTCTCACAGCAATGGGTACATCTATCATCAGCCACATTATTTATGAAAACACAAACTCATAGTAGAGAGTGGATCATGCGTAACCAACCAAAGGAAGCTACGAACACGCTCAGGGTATATTCACCCTCCTACTCCTCTAGTAGTGAATAGGCGAAACTGACTAAGAAAAAACCAGTAAGACTATATTGTCACACCACTTTGTCCTCATACTGAAAATCCAATATGTAAGACCCGGTACTTTTAGAGTTTTGGCCCGAGAGTTGACCCTTAAAATTGTTTCGAGTCATAGTGTTGAATCATTGTGTATAAACTATGTTAGTGTGTGTAGTTTTTTGTGTTGTCGTATTTTTTCAAGGTCAGTCGATTGTACGACGTAGTGTGAGCATCCTATCTAGAGTTAATAGTGATTTTGTGTGAAAGTGATGGACTTAGACGTGGAGAAAATCGATTTGAGTCAGTTTGTTGGCATCGACTCAAACCGGACCCTTCTTGTGTGGTCGATTGACCTTAGGCCGATGTGACCTTTTTAGATCTATTACTATTCATTAAGCCCAAATTGATCTTTTAAGGGCTAAAATTATTATTTTATCCATTTAAACACTGAATCCAATAACTTAAAAATAAAACTAAGTAGAAAAATCTGATTTTTAAAATATCCGAGCTGTTGGCCCTTGGGATATAAATAGCCAAGACGGTCATTTCAGACTTAGAATTTTAATAGATTTAGATTTTTTTTTTTTTTGACTTGGACTTTGTTGTTTGATGGTTTATGAGTTTCTTTCTTGCCTTTGTTTATGTTTTTAACCGTCGAATCATCGATTTTTGTTGCGTGGTATGCTTTGGCCCAGTTGGGGTTTGATTATTTTGATGTTTTCAGTGAATTTTGAGTGTTTAGATGTTTTTAGTGGCTATTTAGGAGTGGTGGTTGTGTGGGATTGTCTTTTGGGGTGTGTTCATTGATCCATGTGTGTGTTTGATGGTTTTAGGTGGTTTTCTTGGTATTTGTTGAGGTCGTTGGTGTTGTTGAGGTGAGAGTCTACACTTTATATTCATGAAAGGAACTAGTTTAGTTTTCTTTGTATTTAAAGTTAAAATTTAAGTTTTGGTTTGAAAGTGAGGTATATGTTGGTGTTAATATTTTAAATTATCATGCATATGACATGTATATTGTGGAATATATTTTATGTGTAAAGGTTATATATTTTGAATGATAAGTTTGTATTTGCTTGTGTGAAATGTATATTAAGATTGATAATGATTAGTTTAAGGTTTGATGGTATGATGTGAGTTTGAGGTTTGATGGTATGATGTGAGTTTGATTTTGGATGAATTTATATTGGAATTGTTTGTTAGACTATTTACTTGGGATTGATTTTTTGCTAGTTGTGGATTATGAGAGGAGTGTTAAGTGAGAATTAGAGTGAGTTTGAGGGCAAGATTGGAGAAATCGTCTCCAGCTCACATATAAGGTATTAACTGAAGAGAAAATATACATATCTCCGGCCCAAGGCCTAGTGGAACATATTCAATCCCTGGCTGCTACTACTGGGATTCAACAACAGCTGAATTAGTGAGAAATATCCACTTTGTGAGGACCCGTTCCCGGTAAATGGGAACCTCACCGCCGTGCAACCCCGATCGACCCAACGGGTGGATCAATCGGAACCACACAAGGCTTACTGTAAAATCATTTCCCAATCTGAAAATGTTTCTTTGAAATTGAAGCATGGCACGTTATTATAAAAACTCGGCAAAATCAACAACAGAGTTATTAACCTTCAGCGAAAGTCTTTTATCTCACACATATCAAACCCACGATATATTTCTGTCAGACATTTCACATAATATCACACTGTCATATAAAATTTAGATCTCAGCTTCACATGTTTAGCAAACTTATGCACACGTCAAGTGTATACCTACAACACAAATAATGCGAATGTCCAAAATATGTGGAGTATAATGTCCAGCCCTACGACCAACAATGGAATAGTAACCTGGAAGCTGAACTGCTAGTCTCTCAATTTAGCCCTGAGAAAAATAAAGGGAGGGGTGAGATCAAAGGACCTCAGTGGGAGTACCGTGTCATAAGCACAAACGTGGGAAAAGAGGCAATTACTAAATCAGTTTACAAACCAAGTACGTAACACAATTGAGTCTCATGCTCATATATGCACATAACGAAATCCACAATGCACAATGCATAATGCACAATGCACGATGCGTGATTATCAAAACATTATGCAAAGGCTAGTATGCCCAAAACCTACCGGGGCAGACACAAACCACTTCCGAATGATCCCTGCTAAAGGACCACCTGGAAGCCCCTTGATGGTTTTAATTTAACAGTTACATATGTATTCAAACCCCTACCATCAAGGTTGTTCGAAACTGAATGGAGAAATCAAATTATCAGATTCCATCTCAGTTTCGTAGATACATGCATATAACATTATGAGAACTGATCGTTTATAGAGTGCACTTGAGTAACCATTCATACAGATATATCCTCCATAACCCTCCAAGGTAAGCAACTGTCCCCTCAGCTGGGATCCCCATATACTTACCTAGCTTGATCAAGCATAGTTCGTCAATTCCAGTAAATTCCTAAGAATTGTTTAGGGAAAACTTGTAATGCATGCTATATATTTATCCAGTTCCACATCAGGCCAATCTCACATTTTTAACAAGTCTCCCTTGTGTTGCCACACACTCAGTTACAAGCGGCAATTCACTCATGGAAACACAATGCACATCGCACAACCATCATGCTTAGTTTTGAACATACATTTAATGCGTTCCAAAGCATGACAAGCATTCATATGAGTCTAACATGATTAATTATCAGAGTACCAGCAATGCCTCTATTCAAATCAAACCATGCAATCCAATTTTAATTAAACAAATCAACCAGTACGCGTATGCAGATGAAACTTAAACTCCCACCTCTTGTCGCACTGACGACGTACCAGCGACACCTTTGCCTTTCTCAGCTGCCGCAATATCACCTATACACATAAGGCAGTCATAGAACCGTAAGCTAATCTGAATTCGAGTGGTCAGAAACTAAAACTGAAATTGAAACTTAAAGGACCCTCTCACAATTACCACTCATCACTCCTCTGCAATTGAAGAATTTAATGTCACTGCTCAAACTCATACCACTCCATAAACTCACAACCATTCCCCCTTAATCACAACTCTGACCAGCAACATTCACACCTTACAATAACACCCAAGCAACCAATACACCCAATTCATCAAGAACTTTTTAATTCCACCCTCTGACACTGTTCACCCGAGAATTACACAAAGCTTTCAGGGTGTTTCCAGACACAATCACTCACTAAATTAACTCAGCAACATTACTAG
Organism: Passiflora organensis; assembly: GCA_019739055.1. Lineage (NCBI taxonomy): Eukaryota > Viridiplantae > Streptophyta > Magnoliopsida > Malpighiales > Passifloraceae > Passiflora > Passiflora organensis. The sequence continues at coordinate 227,912 of JAEPBF010000185.1, forward strand.
CAACCTAAGGAAACTAACTTAGAAGCATGGAAGCAAGAATTAAACCACTTACCAGTAAACCCTCAATTTTCGTCCAGAATGAAAACAGTTTAGAAATCACTCCTACCCACCAAACTACCAGTGGAAATGTGTTAAAAACACTGGGGAAGTGTTAGAGTATGAACCCCTAACGATTTTTGAGGTAAAACTGAGTTGAAGGTGAATGTTGGTACTCTTGGATGGTGAAGAGAAAAGAAAAACGGGGAAAGACATTTAGGGCAGATGAAATGAATGGTCTGCTGTGTTTAATGCACAAATGGCAAGACTTAAGTGTAACTAATGGGTTAGCTAGTACATGGGCTGACACAAGTGTAACTAATGGGTTAGCTAGTACATGGGCTGACATAATGGATTTGGGCTGGGACTGAATTGGGTTAAATCCCAAGGTCTTCCAAGTACAGAAATTATAATTTCACAGCCCGTATCATCCCAAATGTCCCGAATAAAATTTTTGCATGAGAATACGGGTGTCTGGAATTTCGGTTAATCAATTGGGCTTACGAATAGTGTTTGGGCTCGATGAATAGTAATCGACCCAAAAATTCATGGTCACTCAAAACGGGTCATAATCTGTCAAATTCCAATTTCCACTGACTCAATCCTCAATCACGCATTCTAACGTACTCTCGATCACACCTAGACACCCTAAAGCACTCAAACACGCTAAGGACTCCCTAAGGCTGAGGCACCCAACGAAAAAATTTACGAATCGAATCTGCACTCTATCGTAAGCTACTCTCAGAAGGGTGAGGTCTCACATCCTCCCCTCCTTATAAGAATTTCGTCCTCGAAATTCACTTACCCGAATTGTTGAACAACTATGGATACTGCTCTTTCATCAGTTGTTCTGGTTCCCAAGTCCGTTCTTCCATCACGTCACTTCGCCACAAGACTGAAACCATCGGCACGGAACGACTTCGCAATTGTTTCACTGCTCTGTCTACTATCTCTACCGGTTGAGTTTGATATGACAAGTCGTTGGCGATCTCTATTGGCGGCGACTCCAACACATGCGATGAATCTGGCACATACTTCCGTAGCATCGACACATGGAACACATTATGAATTCAACCAGTAGGCCACCGGCCCAACTCGGGCTGTAATACCGTATGGGCCAATATATCGAGGTGTTAGTTTACCTCGCTGTCGAAATCTGATTACGCCTTTCCATGATGCTACGTTCAAAAATACTTTATCCCCCACAGCAAACTCCAAGTTCCGTCTGCGATTATCAGCATAGTTCTTTTGTCTGTCTTGAGCTGTCTTCAGCCTTTGCCGAATCAATATCAATTGTTCTACTGCCTGATCGATTAGTTCAGGACTATCAAGTTTCCGTTCACCCACTTCGACCCAGCACAACGGCGTGTGGCATCGTCTCCCATACAACGCTTCATATGGCGCCATGCCAATGGAAACCTGAAAACTGTTGTTGTAAGCGAATTCTGCTAACGGTAAGCATCGCTCCCACGACGTCTGTCTCTCCAACACACATGCCCGAAGCATGTCCTCCAAGGTTTGTATCGTTCTCTCCGATTGTCCATCTGTTTGTGGATGAAAGGCTGTGCTGAAGTTCAACTTTGTATCCAAGGCATTATGAAATTGCTTACAAAATCTGGAAGTAAAACGCGGATCTCTATCTGACACAATGGATACCGGGACTCCATGTAGCTTCACTATCTCGTCAAGATATTTCATGGCCAATTTCTCTGGTGTATCCGTCGTTTTAATGGGGAGGAAGTGTGCAGACTTCGTCAGTCTGTCCACTATCACCCATATTGCATCGTGGCCTCGCTGTGACCTCGGCAACCCTGTCACAAAATCCATCGTCACATATTCCCATTTCCATTCCGGAATAGGTAATGATTGTAGTAATCCTGCAGGTCTCTGATGTTCTGCCTTGACTTGCTGACACACTAAACACTTTGCCACGAACTCTGCAATGTGTCTCTTCATCCCTGACCACCAATACTGCTCTCGTATGTCTCTGTACATTTTGGTGCTGCCTGGATGAATTGCAAACGTTGAACTATGTGCTTCCATCAAAATTAACTGTCGCAGCTTCTCATCACGGGGAATACACACTCGACCACGAAATGTCAAGATGCCATCCTCTCGTATACGGTATTCACTGGCCACGCTAGTACCACCGTCATCGCCCTCAACCTGCTGTCGTACTCGAACCAATACTGCATCTTCGAGTTGCTTGGTTCGTATTTCGTCAAGCAAGGTAGGCTTGACAACAAGCTGTGCAACCAAAGCCCCTGAATCATCACTGTCTAGCCGAACTCTGGATGTTCTCAAACACATCAACATAGGCATGTATTCTGCTGGTACGTAAGCTAAGGACGTTACCGTCTTCTTACTCAATGCGTCCGCTACAACATTCTCCTTGCCTGGATGATAGTCGATTACCAGGTCGTAATCTTTGAGCAATTCAAGCCATCTTCGCTGTCTCAAATTCAACTCCTTTTGAGTGAGCAGATACTTGAGACTTTTGTAATCAGTGAACATTCTGCATGTCTCACCGTACAAGTATTGTCGCCAGATTTTAAGCGCGAATACCACTGCTGCCAATTCCAGATCGTGAGTCGGATAATTAATCTCATGCGGCTGCAACTGTCTCGATGCATACACCACCACTTTCCCTCCTTGCATCAACACACAGCCCAATCCCATCCTTGATGCATCGCTGTATACCACATACCCCTTATCGCTGGTCGGTAAAGTGAGAATTGGCGCGGATACTAGTCTGGACTTCAGTTCCTGGAAACTTTGTTCACATTTCTCTGACATTCGAAAGGAACTCCTTTGCGTGTTAAACGCGTCAATGGTCCAGCCAAAACAGAAAAATTCTCCACAAAGCGTCTGTAATAGCCTGCCAATCCAAGGAAACTGCGAATTTCTGTAACACTTCGTGGGGGTTCCAAAGACACAATTGCTTCTATCTTCTTGGGATCGACTAGAATGCCGTCGGCTGACACTACATGTCCCAAAAATCCAACTTCACGCAACCAGAATTCACACTTAGAAAATTTGGCATATAGTTGCCGAGTTCGAAGTATGTCTAACACAGTCTTCAAATGCAACAAATGCTCCTCTTCTGACTTGGAATAAACCAAGATGTCATCTATGAACACAATGAAAAATTGATCTATGTACTCCTGGAACACTCTGTTCATAAGGTCCATGAACATAGCTGGAGCGTTAGTCACACCAAACGGCATCACCAAAAATTCATAATGGCCGTAGCGTGAGCGAAAAGCTGTCTTCGGAACGTCAGCTTCGCGAACCCTCAGCTGATGGTAACCAGATCGCAAATCGATCTTTGAAAACACTGATGCTCCTTGCAGCTGGTCGAACAAATCATCAATCCGCGGCAAGGGATATCGATTCTTCACTGTGACCTGATTTAGCTGTCTATAGTCGATGCACAAGCGAAGTGTGCCGTCCTTCTTCTTCACGAATAATACTGGTGCACCCCACGGAGAGACACTGGGTCTGATAAACCCTCTGTTCACCAAATCTTCCAACTGCGTCTTTAATTCCTTTAACTCTGCTGGTGCCATCCGGTACGGGGCAATGGAGACAGGAGAGGTACCCGGCAATAGTTCAATCTCGAACTCGATCTCCCTCTCCGGTGGTAAACCTGTTACTTCTTCAGGAAATACATCGGGATAGTCTTTCACCACGGGCACACTACTCAATTCCGGGAATTTGGCTGTTACATCACGAACATGTGCCAAGAATGCTACACAACCTTTGTTGATCATTTGTCCTGCACTCATCCACGAGATCACACAAGATGGAACTACTCTCCGATCACCCACAAAACAGAATTCTGTACCATCGGGCAAACTGAACCATACTTTCTTCGTGAAACAATCCACTTGTGCTCTGTACTTGGCCAAACAATCCATACCCAAAATGACGTCCACTTCTCTGATATCCAATGGAACCAAGTCTACTTCAACCTCTGCAGTACCCATCTGCCAAATACAATTCAGATACACATTGCTACAACCCCGTTGTTCACCTAATGGAGTCAAAACCACTATGGGTGATTCTAGGGGTGACAACTTCCTATCTGCACTCCTAATTACTCTAGGACTAACAAAAGATCTATTCTCTCCAGGGTCTATCAATATTCTAGCAGGAATGGAAAAAACAGTAAGTGTACCTGTCACAACGTCAGGGTTGGCGCTTGCCTCCGTTTCTACCAAAGTAAACAAACGCGTCTGCGGCCTTTGCTGTGATCGATACTGTGACTGACCTGTGATCTCGCTACCAGATGGTCGTCCTGTTTGTAGTCTGGTCTGTGGTCTGGAAGATCCCTGTGAGCCCACATGACTCACACCAAACCTTTGTGCTACTGGCACTGGCTTCACTGGAGCTCTTGGCTGATATGTCATGGTTCGCGTTGTTTCTCCTCTAGGACACTCTCTCCCCATATGCCCAAACTGATTACAATTGAAACAACGAACTGGATGTGGACATGGTGGGAGGTGGAATTCTCTGCAATTCAGACACCTGGGATACGATGGTGGTCTACTGGAACTTAATGCTGACTGAGCTGGTTGTGCCTTAGTCACAAAGGAAGATGTTCCCTGCGATCGAGTCAGTGCAGTAAAGTAAGGAGTAAACCTCTTGTTTACAGGCCTCTTGTCAAATCTCCCACTATGTCTCGCAGAATCCCTCCCAGGGACAAATTCCCTCGGTCTACCAAACTGATTATTCTGTCCTCGAGCAATCGTTTCAGACTTAACAGCTTCCACCACTAACTTCTCGAAGTCTGTGCTTGTGTTTGGACCCATGATGGTCCGAATATTATGGTTCAGACCCTGCTCGAATCGACTGGCCAAAATTCTCATATCTTGTTCCAATTCCGGCACAAAATGAGTTAGTGCCCGAAATTCCGTTTCATATTCAGCCACTGTCTTGTTTCGTTGTCGTAACATATAGAACTCAGACCGTTTGTCATCCTGGAAATATGGCGGGAAAAATCGTTCATCAAACTCATGTTCGAATTCCCCCCACGTGGGCTGTCCCCCATATCGATTTCTGATGGTACTCCACCAGGTAGCCGCATCTCGTTCCAGTAAACGAGTAGCCAAGATCGTCCTCTCTTCATCAGATACTCGCAGGTCTTGGGCAGTAAGCACAATTTTATCTTTCCACTTCCTGGCCACCATTGCATCGCTGGAGCCATAAAAACTTTCACAACCCAAATGTCTGGCTTCTTTCAGCAGCTTTGACACCCGAATTGGTAGCCTAGAACCCTGAACGTCCTGTGCTTCCTGTTGTACTTCAGGCTGACCTGGTACCTGTACCTGTAGCTGTGCAGCTGCAGTTTGCATCATTTGTATAGTTTGCTGCATCTGACCCAGCGTCGCTTGTAACGCTGTCAACACCTATACTAAGACGGAATCCTGAGCTGTAGGTGCTGCCTGTCCTGCCTATGTCTGATGCGCTTCAACTGCTGGTCCATTAGCATCGGACCTCTCATCAACGTCTGTTGCTTGCACTCGGCGTGCCGGTCTCCTAACCTTCTTCTTAGGTGCCATCTAATCTCACTGAATACACAACCATAGTACAAACCTAGAATCAACACAACTAATAATAACTAGAATCACTCTATGCTGGACAATGAACGTGCTGTGAGTGTGATGCATTTGTAAAATATGCTAGTTCAAAATCAGTTTGCATGTCCCGTACACCTGAATCAACCATGCTCCGCTACCAACCCTGTGAGGACCCGTTCCCAGTAAATGGGAACCTCACCGCCGTGCAACCCCAATCGACCCAACGGGTGGATCAATCGGAACCACACAAGGCTTACTGTAAAATCATTTCCCAATCTGAAAACTTTTCTTTGAAATTGAAGCATGGCACGTTATTATAAAAACTCGGCAAAATCAACAACGGAGTTATTAACCTTCAGCGGAAGTCTTTTATCTCACACATATCAAACCCACGATATATTTCTGTCAGACATTTCAAATAATATCACACTGTCATATAAAATTTAGATCTCAGCTTCACACGTTTAGCATACTTATGCACACGTCAAGTGTATACCTACAACACAAATAATGCCTGAAAGTCAGTCGTCGGTATGGTACCTATGACTCGTTGAATCTCGTCACTGAGGCCCTCCTGGAAACGGTGGGCTAGCTTGGCTGGTGTACGGTCCTCTGCTGGGGCATAGACAGCTAACTGACGTAACTCCTTCTCGTACTCAAGAACAGTCCGAGTTCCCTGGCGAAACTGATAGAATGCAGTACGCCTCTGTTCATGGTGGTACACAGTATTGAAGCGTTCATCAAACTCAGCTACGAATTGCTCCCATGTTGGCTCGTGGTCGTATCGAAGACCTACGGAGTCCCACCAGACAAGAGCCTCCTTCTCAAGCAGAAATGTCGCCAGGTTCACCTTGTCAATGTTGGAAAGTCTCATGGCTCGCGCTGCACGGAAAACCATGTCCATCCAACTCCGAGCAATGGATACATCACTGGTACCTGAGAAACTTTGACATCCCAACTCCCGTGCCTCACGAAGTAGCTTTGAAATTTCAATAGGTAACGGTCCACCAATGGGTCGGCGGTCGTGTTCAACAGGTGCAGGCGGCACAGGTGGACGAATAGGATCCACTACAGGTGGTGGAGGTGGGGGCTGATGCTGATGAACAAACTGATGTAATGTAGCCTGCATGGTGGTCATGGTGGTAAGAAGCTGGAGTAGAATAGGGTCAAGTCCTACATGTGCTGCAGGTGCTACGGGCTCGGGCTCAGCCAGGGGATTTACTTCTGCCTCTACTTGCACCTCAGGTGCATTAGGTCCATCAACAGACTCGGCACTAGCGGACCTCTCCGGGTCAGCCTCAACTCGGTGAGCAGCATTCTTTCCTTTCTTTGCCATCTCTAAGGCATAAAAAAAAATATGTTTAGTCTAATACACTATCACTACCACTCGACTATAGCTGAACTATGATCATGCTATGCAATACTTAAAAAAAAGAAAAGAACTAGTTGTACAAAACTATTTTAAACCAACATGTGAAAACCATGCTCCGCTACCAACCTTGTGAGGACCCGATCCCGGATACCGGACCTCACCGCCGTAGGACTCAAATTGACCCCACCGAGGGACCAACCAGAACCCTACAAGGCTTCTCTTACAAAATCCATAAAGTTATAAAATTCTGGTTGCCGTTTATCAGCAATACAACCAAGTTTATTGGATTCTCATATAAGTTTATTGGATTCTCATATATTCATGGAAACCCTTACACTCATGAAAAATTGTTTGAGCATTGTTCTAAAATCTTTGTATTTGTAAGGGGTTTGAAAATATTTATTAAAAGAACAAATTAAATTATTTCAAACACCAAGTTGCGAAGTTGTTTAGTGGAAGGCTTTGTAAAAGAGAAAAAAAAAACATTTATTTTGAAAACACATAATCCGGGAAAACATTTCAACAAAAAAATAAAACAATGGAAAACCAAATCAACCCAAAAAGGATGAAAGTCCAGTCCAAAGTATTTATTACCGTCCGAAATATAAATATCAAAGAAATGTAAAATGCATGCAAACCACAAACACAACTGCATAGCCATAGTTCAGCACCTACTGTTCGATGTTCTAGGGGAGGCTAGGCTTCTCCTCAGCTGAACCTGAAAGGGATAAAAAATGGGGGTGAGATCACTAGGACCTCCGTGAGAGACACAACATCATAAGCATTCACGGGGAGTGAGTAGAGGCAATACAAAAAACCTTTTCTTTTAAAATGCAAGTATAAAACCGGGTGTAAGTAACATGAATAGTGAAAGTTCAAAAATCAGACTCAACGGTCTAAAATGAGTGATTACGGTAAACGTATCATATCGTATCGAGAAATCCCACGGGACAGACATAAAACACCACACGAATCGGTTCGGCGCGTAGAACCGTCGGAGGCCCAATGGCAGTAAAGTTTGAGTTATTACAAGTTATGTTTAAATGTCCCACCGCCATTGTTGTCTGTGGAGCGGAGGGAATACACACGTCCTCCACACTCCATACTCACGACCTGTGATCAAAGTTCACATAACGCAACCATACAACTCCCTACGGTAAGAATAGCTCCCCTACTACGGGACGTCCGAATACTTACCTCGCATTGGCCAAGCGCTTCGTGTAATTCACGGTATCATATCTCTCATATATATACCCACCAACATGCCTCAAAATTCATAAAATCATTTCAATGGGATAATTTACACATATTCAAAACATCATACAACACATGTGTATGGAAATGGTAAAGTAACCAAAAATCATGCTAAATTATCTTTCATAAATTTTTTTTTTCAAACATGCATCCTTGTAAGTTCTTAACACCCAAATCATGCCAAAACAAAAAGGAAAAACACTTAGAAAACGGCATGTGATACTCGACAACATCAAGTGTAAACATCACCCATTTAAGTTTCTATTCTTCATCTTAAACACATTTAAACATGTGGGTAGTTTTCACGCATATTTCACAAAACCAAAAACACATACATAAATATTAATTTTCAAACACATGCCGAGTACATCACTAGTCGCAATTAAACCATTTCAAGCATGCCTCATACTCAAAACCAAAACAAAAATCATTTATGTAAACTATATTAAAGGTGAGTAGCCGATCAAACCGATGATACGAAGTCTCCCACCTTTTGTGTTTGATCACGGAGTCCTTTCCTACAAGCCCTGCTATGCCTACCATTAAGATCGTAACATACTCATGGTTAGGATCCATCAGCTCCATACTCAAATCCAAAGAACACTTATGGATCTAATTGACCCAAGTATATAAATATATATACTCACTAATCAACAACTCATCTTGATGTATCTTGTTTGATTATGATACTTGTGGGTCTAAGGGTACTTCCGATAGGTTAAACTTAACGATTTCTCATGAAATGTTTATCGTAGATTACTGACATTCTAAGAAGAACGTGGATATGAAGAATGTAAAATTTGACCGAGTAGAAAAAAAGATAGAAAATCTACAAGTTGCGGAAACTGTAGGGTGACGAGTTTGGTTTATGAACTTGGGGAATGAATTTCTGGATTCAGTCTTGAGTTTCTTGGCAGGTTGGTTCAAAGAAGAGTTCAAGGTATCAGAGAGGGTGTTCAGATAGGCTTAGAGAAGGAAGAAAAATTGAAGAAGATAGATACCAAGATCAAGAACAGATTAGTTCCAAAAGATAGAAGAAAAGGTCTGGTTGCAGCAGCACAAGTTTTGGTTGGTATTTCAGGTGAGACTTCTGGTGACTTAGGTGTACAATCAGGCAAGCAAGAATAGACCAGAAAGTGAAAGAAAATGCATGCCAAAGATAGGGAAATTCGGACTCAAGAGAGGACACACAAGAGAAACCAGAATTTGCAAGATGGTGAGTGATCTAGGGGTTCCCAAACCAATGGCAATCAGATGAAAGTGAATGGGAATCTTGCAATGGCAGACAAGGGTAAGTGGAGAGGTGTGTTTTAGCTGGAAAAAGAGAGAAAAATTCTGGTGGGAAGGCCAGGAAATGATACTTAATCAAGTGTGTTAGGGGAAGGTTGAAGTTTGAATTAATCATGTGTGTAATGTCTAGTTAGGTGGGTTATTAACCAATATAAAACAAAGAAAAATTCAAAAGAATCACCACCAGGAGAGGAATTCCGACTTTAACTTGAAAGGAAAAGCATCAGGTATGAAAATGGCAGACAACCTTAATTTAGAATGTGGCCTACACAAAAGGTTAAGCATGTGAAGGCAGATTTGAACAATAATGGCACAACTAGACACTCAACTTGTATAAACACATAAGGGACCCAAATTATGGCTTTATGTGATGTGGATCCTGAGGTAAGTATGGTAAGGTAATGTAGGTTTAATCCAGGTGAAAATCTTATGTAATTACCCACTGTAATTGCTGAGTTACGGTACGGTAAAAAAATCAGGGATTTTACGATGATCAATTGTTTTTGTGACTGGTGTAATCTGATTTTACTCTATGATGATTGTCTAATTACATGGCCAATTTAATCAATGTAGAATGAGTACATTGGGCCTTAGGAAATTTCCGAATAGACTTGGGCCTTGGGAATGGTAATTGGACCGAAAATATGAAGATACGAATCAATTACGGTCAACAGCAGTTTTACGATCGGACAATTCGTAAAACTGCGTCATATAAGTAGTTTATATTTATGTTAACTGAGAAGTTACATTGCCAAGAATCTAATTACTCACTTTTACCTTTCATAGGGTTACTCAGGTGTCTAAGGTTCACTCAGGTCCATCTAAATCGTAAAATGTTACCATCACACAGTAAACAAAACTCATCCGGAGTCCTCGACGGGGTAAAACTAGGGGACTTACCAAACTAATACGGTAGAAATGGATACAGTAAAAATTTAGGCATTGCCGAAATGACTCGTACGGGCGTCAAAGTCATTAGCTAATAGGTCTAGTACATATCTAACACTCAAAATGCTGAAAAAATAACTTATACGATAAAAATAAAAAGGAAGAATAACTGATGGAAACCTCTAAAAAAGCGAGGTCTCACAGTTTCACGAAGAATGTATGGTTTAATCTTCTAGATGGGATAGAGTATTGTTTTGAGGGAGACAGGCGGGTACTACCGACTTGTGTGATCTCTTGGATGAGTGCCAGACAGTTGATTCACAAGGGTTGTATAGCTTTTCTTGCTAATGTCAGGGATGTATCAGTTGAGCCTCCGAAGCTGAGTAGCGTACCAGTTGTCAGAGAGTATACAGATGTGTTTCCCGAGGATGTGACAGGGTTACCCCCAGTCCGAGAGATTGAGTTCGAGATTGAGTTGTTGCCAGGGATAGCACCGATTACTATTTTGCCATATCGGATGGCGCCAGCTGAGTTGAGGAATCTGACAACTCCATTGGAGGAGCTTGTGGGTCGAGGTTTCATCCGACCGAGTGTTTCTCCGTGGGGTGCGCCTGTCTTTTTCGTAAAAAAGAAAGACGGTACCCTTTGGCTTTGCATTAACTACAGGCAGCTGAACCGGGCCACTGTGAAGAACCGGTATCCGTTNGAAATCAAATTATCAGATTCCATCTCAGTTTCGTAGATACATGCATATAGCATTATGAGAACTGATCGTTTATAGAGTGCACTTGAGTAACCATTCATACAGATATATCCTCCATAACCCTCCAAGGTAAGCAACTGTCCCCTCAGCTGGGATCCCCATATACTTACCTAGCTTGATCAAGCATAGTTCGTCAATTCCAGTAAATTCCTAAGAATTGTTTAGGGAAAACTTGTAATGCATGCTATGTATTTATCCAGTTCCACATCAGGCCAATCTCACATTTTTAACAAGTCTCCCTTGTGTTGCCACACACTCAGTTACAAGCGGCAATTCACTCATGGCAACACAATGCACATCGCACAACCATCATGCTTAGTTTTGAACATACATTTAATGCGTTCCAAAGCATGACAAGCATTCATATGAGTCTAACATGATTAATTATCAGAGTACCAGCAATGCCTCTATTCAAATCAAACCATGCAATCCAATTTTAATTAAACAAATCAACCAGTACGCGTATGCAGATGAAACTTAAACTCCCACCTCTTGTCGCGCTGACGACGTACCAGCGACACCTTTGCCTTTCTCAGCTGCCGCAATATCACCTATACACATAAGGCAGTCATAGAACCGTAAGCTAATCTGAATTCGAGTGGTCAGAAACTAAAACTGAAATTGAAACTTAAAGGACCCTCTCACAATTACCACTCATCACTCCTCTGCAATTGAACAATTTAATGTCACTGCTCAAACTCATACCACTCCATAAACTCACAACCATTCCCCCTTAATCACAACTCTGACCAGCAACATTCACACCTTACAATAACACCCAAGCAACCAATACACCCAATTCATCAAGAACTTTCGAATTCCACCCTCTGACACTGTTCACCCGAGAATTACACAAAGCTTTCAGGGTGTTTCCAGACACAATCACTCACTAAATTAACTCAGCAACATTACTAGCAACCTAAGGAAACTAACTTAGAAGCATGGAAGCAAGAATTAAACCACTTACCAGTAAACCCTCAATTTTCGTCCAGAATGAAAACAGTTTAGAAATCACTCCTACCCACCAAACTACCAGTGGAAATGTGTTGAAAACACTGGGGAAGTGTTAGGGTATGAACCCCTAACGATTTCTGAGGTAAAACTGAGTTGAAGGTGAATGTTGGTACTCTTGGATGGTGAAGAGAAAAGAAAAACGGGGAAAGGCATTTAAGGCAGATGAAATGAATGGTCTGCTGTGTTTAATGCACAAATGGCAAGACTTAAGTGTAACTAATGGGTTAGCTAGTACATGGGCTGACACAAGTGTAACTAATGGGTTAGCTAGTACATGGGCTGACACAATGGATTTGGGCTGAGACTGAATTGGGTTAAATCCCAAGGTCTCCCAAGTACAGAAATTCTAATTTCACAGCCCGTATCATCCCAAATGTCCCGAATAAAATTTTTTCATGACAATATGAGTGTCTGGAATTTCGGTTAATCAATTGGGCTTACGAATAGTGTTTGGGCTCGATGAACAGTATTTGGGCTCGATGAATAGTAATCGACCCAAAAATTCATGGTCACTCAAAACGGGTCATAATCTGTCAAATTCCAATTTCCACTGACTCAATCCTCAATCACGCATTCTAACGTACTCTCGATCACACCTAGACCCCCTAAAGCACTCAAACACGCTAAGGACTCCCTAAGGCTGAGGCACTTTTACGAATCGAATCTGCACTCTATCGTAAGCTACTTTCAGAAGGGTGAGGTCTCACATTAGGGTGTCACGTTATTGAAGAATCAATCCAAGGTTAGGGACGAAACTAAGGCTGAGTGTGGAATGAAAACACTTCTGAAAGTCAGAAGTACACAGGCAAGTAAATCATCAATCAATCTTGTCAACAGAAAAGGCTATCTCCTTCCACCTGTGTTGTCCAAGGCTTTACTACACAAAGGGTAAAAGGGTTATCACACAAGCTAATCAGCAAGCCTATTCATCCTTCCATACAAAGACAAGGCATCCAAGCCACACAAGGACAAGGTGTGAGACCAACTCAGTGCTAGTGAAAAAGACCTTTATTAATTGATAATTACCTTAGGAAATAAAAATCCTAAGTTTAAGAGGGGATAATTACAGAATTTAATTCTGATAATTATCTTATTTTAAATAAGCCTTTAAGATAGGGATTTTAATCCCATAACCATCTAATATAAATAGGAAGTCAGCTACAAAAAAAATTTATACAAAAAACACAAAAAATTCGTAAGACTTTAAAAGCCCTATACCTCCCAATTTCTGCTGAAATCCGCTGAAAATTCAAGCAAACACAACTCTCTCATCATTTATCGGATTCCTGAGAATAATAGTTTGTTAGAAAGCTCTATTCATCTTCTTTTCAACCATCTTTGTTTTTTTTTTGGAGATTAGTTTTTTCTTCGTTAAAAGTTAAATCGAATTTCAGCAAAATTGCCAAAATATGCTTTAACATCAAAATAGTATAATTCTCTCATCATTTGTCGAATTCTTGCGAATAATAGCTTGTTGAAAAGATATCTTCATCTTCTTTCCAACCATATCTTTTTTTCGTTTGGAGGCTAGATTTTTTTTGTTAAAAGTTAAATCAAATTTCAACGAAAATGCCAAAATCTGCTTGAACTTCAAAATGGCATAACTCTCTCATCCTTTGTCAGATTCTTACAAATAATAGCTTGTTGGAAATCTCTCTTCATCCTATTTCCAGCTATCATTGGGTTTTCTTCAGAAGGTTAGTTTTTATTTATCATAAGACAAGTCAAATTTCGACAGGATTAGGGTTTAAAATTGTGTGATTCTGTCTTCAGTTGATTTATGTTGTTGTTTCTTTTGTTCATATGATTGTTTGGCATCTATTCATGTTATAAAATCATGAATTTATCCTTTGAATCTTTTCTAATCGTGAAATCAGTATGCCCTACCCTTGCCCTATTGTTTCCTGTCTTGATCAATTGATGAACCTATTGGATTCTGATCTTGCTTCTTTTGATTATATAAGTTATAAACATTTAATCTCTCTTTCTTAGTATGAAATCGCAACCCTTACACCTTGCTAACATGAAATCACAAACTATCTTGTGTCCTACGCTTAGTGCCGAAATATACATAATTAAACTAGGTGGTAATTCAAGTTGAATCTTTTTAAGTTCTTAGCTATCACATCACACATCAAAAGGAGAGGAACCTGGGCATCTGACCACTGGTTTCTAGTAGGTTTGGTTAGTGGAATTGGTAAGAAAATAGGGTATTCAATTGGTAATTGAGTATGCATGCTTAGTTTGGTTTTGTCTTTGCCTTGGGATACTATAGGTTGTTCAGAATTATTAAATAAAGGCAATGGAATAGCTTTTTGTTTGGAGAAGAGAGAGGTAGGATCTATCCCTCATCGGTTCCTCCAGAGATCCCTGTTGTTTGTTTGTTGTTTTCGATGCATTCCCTTGTTATTATTGCATGCGAATTGATTAAAGGATATGTGCAAGAATTGCGGATTGAGATATGAATCCTATAGGCTATACCAAACCCTTGAGTTAAGTTTTGAGTGCCCAAATTGTATATGATATGTGAATTGAATAAGCTAATTATGTTCTGACATGATTGAGGATACCCTGTTATGGTATTGTGCCTGTGCTTGCCTGTGTTTTCTTGTACATGTTTGTGTGTCAGGATCCTGTTGTGATGGCTATTCAGGGTAAGCCCTGATGCTCCTTGGGAGAGGGGAGGCTCTTACTAGTATGGGAGTTGTATGGGTGGCAAACCCCACACAACACAGGTGGAAGGGGACGACTTTTCTTTTTCCTATTGCCGAGAGCAATCTGATAGTTTTACCTGACTTTGTACTTATGGTTTTCGGAAATGTTTGCAATCCACCCTCAGCCTTAGTTTTGGCCCTGTCCCTTTGATTGATTTTTGAATTGCATGATACCCATAGTTGTGTAGGAATGATTTAACGTTGTTCGGGAGATTTGTGTTTAAGATTTTTGTAGATCTTATGATCTTGTGACCCTACTAAGATTCTTGTAGTCTCATCCTGTTATATTCACTATTTTTCAGGCTTAAATACATCCACTGTCCGTGGTACTAATGTGTGAAATCAAGGCTGCACGGTGGGGCGATATTGCATCACATTAGCATACCTGTTCCTTGATTGCCTGCGTATATAACATGAATTATGATTGGACTATTTTTCTGGTTTTCAAGGTTCCTCCTTTATTTTTTTCCATTTTATTTTGGGAATTAACTTACTGGATGTTTGGATCCTTATGGGATTCATTGATTTTATTTAAAGACTTCCGCTGATATTTTATTCACTCCGTATGATACCAGAATACATCTCCAATAACTAATGAACATAATGAATGTACATGCTAAAAATCGAGAATTTGATAAGTAAACTTTGTGGAATTCAGATATGTCCTAGTTCTTGGGCTTTTATGAGTTTCACGGCGGTAATGGCTCTAATCGGAGCAGTTAATAATAGGTTAGGATTTGGGGTCATTACAGGTTTGGTAGCGGAGCATTGTTTAAGGAATATAATTGGTTATATGCTAATTTGTTTGTTGATTTTGTGATTGTAGGAAAGAACATGAGCACACACTCACTCACTTAGGGGTAATATCGAAAGTAAACTAATGCTAAAAATGGATTGATTTGTAAGATTTAAATAATGAGAATGATAATTTGATTTGTTGTGTGTTTATGAATGTTTTTATGTCTGGTATGCCTTGATGTGTTCTGATAAATCTTGATGTATTTCTTGTCATTGCCTTTATTGTTAGTGTTAATGTAATTGTCGAGTGTGCATCACATGTGTACATATGATTTCCGAAACTTGTGAGTATTTGTGTGCAAGTGTATTTTGTTTTCCAGCATATGCAAATCGTCCGGTGCATGCCTCTCCACCAGGTACAGCTTCTTTTCCCAATATCATATATAGTTATGTGTTAAGTAACAATCATATGTTTGTATAGTATGGCAAGGTTAAACGTTACAAGGGATTGACGGGGTAGGTATGAGGTTTAGGCCAAACAACAACTTGTTGAACTAGAGGAGCCGTATGCACAAACTGAGCAGGGAGGGCAAGATAAGCTCGAAAACCAACCTTAGGCACCAGCCGCACCAGCCATCGATCATGTGATGGCACAAATCCTAATCGTATTGCAAGGAATTGCTACAAATCAGTAGCATATAGAAGTGCAATTTCAGAATGCTCCTGCACCCATGCCCGTGGAAGAACTTATTCCTCCACTTGAACTTGTACAGCCGGCGCATCCTAAGGAAGCCGAGAGACTTCCCGTTGTAATTACAAAATTATTGAAGGAATCTTGACAATTGGGATGTAATCTTAGGCATGGACTATCTAGCGAAATATCAAACCCGTATGGAGTGTTTCACCAAACATGTGTGGTTCACTTTTCCTAGTGGTGCCAAATACTGCTTTGAAGATGATAGGTGAGTTGTTCCAACTTGCATGATTTCTTGGCTGGATGCGAAGCAATTGATCAACAAAGGGTGTACAGTGTACCTCGCGCATGTACATGATATTTCTAAAGAGTCCTCGGATCTGGATTTTGTTCTAGTGGTTCATGAATTTCCAGAAGTATTTCAGGAAGACATAGTCGGTTTACCACCAGCAAGGGAAGTGGAATTCGGCATTCAGTTAGTGCCTGGTACGAATCTGATTTCCATTCCTTCGTATCGTATAGCTGCTGTGGAAATTAAGGAACTAAAAACACAATTGGAAGATTTGTTGGATCGCGGTTTCATCCGACCTAGTGTGTCACCTTTGGGAGCACCTGTCTTGTTCATAAAGAAGAAAGATGGCTTGTTACAATTATGCATCGACTATCGCCAGTTGAATCATATGACCGTGAAGAACAAGTACCCTTTGCCACGCATCGATGATTTGTTCGACCAACTCCAGGGTGCAGCCATGTTCTCGAAGATCGACTTCAGATATGGATACAATCAATTGCGAGTTCGTGATGCTGATATTCCGAAGACCACGTTCAGATTCTGATACGGCCATTACGAATTTTTGGTTATGCCATTTGGTTTGACCAATACACCAACTATGTTCATGGACCTGATGAATCGTGTGTTCCATGAGTTCCTGGATAAATTTGTGATTGTCTTCATCGACAACATTATGATTTATTCAAAATTGAAAGAGAAACATGCTAAGCATTTGTGGATTGTGCTGAATGTTTTGAAGGATCGGCAGTTGTTTGCAAAGTACTCCAAATGCGAATTCTGGTTAATTGGTTTCCTTGGCCATATTGTTTCCACCCAAGGTGTGTTAGTTGATCCAAAGAAGATTGAAGCCGTAGTTGCTTGGGAACCCGCGTGAACTGTGTTCGAAGTTTATAGTTTCCTTGGTTTAGCAAGATACTACCGTCGCTTTGTGCAGAATTTTTCATCGCTTGCCACACCATTGACAAAATTGATGTGCAAGGGTGAGCCGTTCGTATGGAACGAGAAATGCCAGCGAAGTTTCGAAGAACTGAAAAAATGGTTAGTTTCCGCACCTATCCTTACCTTACCTATTTGCGGAAAGGACTATGTGGTTTACAACGATGCGTTGAAATCCGGACTTGGATGCGTATTGATACAAGACAGGAAAATCGTTGTCTATGCTGCCCGAGAGTTACGACTACATGAAAGCAACTACCCTATGCATGATTTGGAGCTTGCAGCTGTGGTGTTTGCGTTGGAAATATGGCGACATTACTTATACGGCGAGACATGCCGAATCTCCACTGACCACAAAAGCGTGAAATACCTCCTCACCCAAAAAAATTGAATATTAGACAACGAAGATGGGTGGAGCTGATTAAAGACTACGATTTGATCATTGAATATCATCCTGGAAAGGCAAATGTTGTTGCTGATGCCTTGAGCAGAAAGTTTCATCCTCCTTCCCCATCGGTTTTGACTTACAAGCGCACCCATTACATGTCTATGTTGCTGGATTTGAAAGCTAATCGTGTGCATCTTGGCACTGATTTTTCTGGATCGTTATTGGCACGAATCGAAGTCACGCCTACCTTTATTGAGGAAATCTAGAATCAGCAATTAGAGGATCCAAAACTGATTGAAATTCTGAAGTAACTTTCTGATAGTGTTGATGCCATAGTTCGTAATTTCAGAATACGAGATGATGAAGTGCTTGTCTTCAAAAACCGGGTATGTGTTCCACAACATGTTGATATTTGTAACCTTATTCTATCGGATGCGCATAGTTTGAAGTTCGCTATCCATCCCGGAAGCACTAAGATGTACAGAGATTTAAAGGAGCAGTATTCGTGGCCAAACATGAAACCCCACATTGCTGAATTTGTTACCCGATGCCCAACAAGTAAAGATCAAACATCAACGACCCGCTAGTCTACTTCAGTCACTCCCGATTCCAGAATGGAAATGGGAAAATGTCACAATGGATTTTGTGACCGGCTTGCCTAAATCACAGTGAGGATACGATGCCATTTGGGTGATTATGGATCGATTGACAAAATCTGCACACTTCCTTTCTATAGGTGCGACAGATACAGCTGAGAAATTGATTGTTCGTTACTTGAACGAGAATGTTCAATTACATGGAGTGCCAGTTTATATCATTTCAGATCGTGAACCCCGTTTTACCTCACTATTTTGGGAGAAATTCCAGAATATGCTGGGTTCGAGATTGAATTGCAGTACAATATTTCATCACTGGACCGATGGCTAATCAGAAAGGACAATTCAGACACTCAAAGACATGTTATATGTGAGTGTGTTGGACCAGCAAACCGGTTGGGATCGATGCCTGCCATTGGCAGAATTTGCTTACAACAATAGTTTTCATGTAAGCATCGGTATGGCACCTTACGAAGCATTATATGGGAGACATTGCAGAACCCCTATTTGCTGGAATGAAGTAGGCGAGAGATGCCTAGACAATCCGGAATTGATTGATCAAACAACAGAGCAGTAGAACTTGATTCAATAACGGCTAAAAGCAGCTCATAATCGGTAGAAAAACTACGCCGATAATCGACGAAAGGAACTGGAATTTGCGGTAGGTGAAAAAGGTTTTCTGAAGGTCGCCCCATGGAAAGGATTTTTTTGTTTTCAGCAGTGAGTTAAGCTAGCACCTCATTACATTGGTCTGTATGATATCGTCGAGAGGATCGGCCCTTTTGTATACCGACTTGCCTTACCTCCAAATGTAGAAAGAATTCACAACGTGTTTTACGTTTCAATGTTGAGAAAGTATGTGCAAGACCCTACTCACGTGCTCGAAGAACCCCCAGTTGTAATCGTTGAAGACCTATCCTATCCCGTACAGCCAGTTACCATACTAGATCGGTCAGTTCGACAGATTCGCAGTCGAAGTGTGCCTACGGTATGAGTTGTTTGGCGTAATAGCCAAATTGAGGAACAGTCTTGGGAGGCTGAGGAATCTACATTTGCAAAATTTCCTTATCTGTTTGCTTAGGTACTTGTGCTAAAATTTTGAGGACGAAATTCTTGTAAGGAGGGGAGGATGTGAGACCCTGAATTTTGAGTAATAGAATTCCAAAAGCCAGTGTAGGTAAAAAGACCATTTTTCCCCTAAAAAAAAGAATATGTGATGGCTGAAATTGGTAAGGGATGTCTAATAATTATTTCTGGTATTAATTCCTTTTAAATTGATTCTTTATTGGTTAATAATTACCTTAGGAAATGAAAACCCTAAGTTTAAAGGGGGATAATTACATAATTTATTTCTGATAATTCTCTTATTTTAAATAAGCCTTTAAGGTAGAGATTTTAATTCTATAACCACCTTATATAAATAGGAAGTCAGCCACATAAAAATCTTATACAGAAAACACACAAAATTCATAAGACCTAAAAACCCTATACCTCCCAATTTCTGTTAAAATCCGCTGAAACTTCAAACAAGCATAATTCTCTCATTGTTTATCGGATTCCTACGAATAATAGCTTGTTGGAAAGCTTCATCTTACTTCCAATCATCATTGTTTTTTCATTTGGAGGTTAATTTTTTCTTTGTTAAAACTTAAATCAAATTTTGGCAAAATTGCCAAAATCTGCTTGAACTTCAAAATAACATAACTCTCTCATCCTTTTTCCGATTCTTGCGAATAATAGCTTGTTAGAAAGTTATATTCATATTCTTTCCCATAATCTTTTTTTTTGTTTGAACATTAATTTTTTCTTTGTTAAAAGTTAAATCGAATTTTGACGGAATTGCCAAACTCTGCTTGAACTTCAAAATAGCATAACTCTCTCATCCTTTATCAGATGCTTACGAATAATAGCTTGTTGGAAAGCTCTCTTCATCAGGAGGTTACTTTTTCTTTATTGTAACATAAGTTAAATTTTGACGGGATTAGGATTCAAGATTGTGTGATTCTATCTTCAATTGATTTCTGTTGTTTTTTCTCTTGTTCGTATGATTATTTAGCATCTACTCATGTTATAAAATTATGAATTTATCCTTTGAATCTTTTCTGTTCATGAAATCAGTATACCCTACTTGTTGACTATCTTGATCAATTGATGAACCTGTTGGATTCCGATCTTGTTTCTTTTGATAGTATAAGTTATAAACACTTAATCTCTCTTTGTTAGCATGAAATCGCAACCCTTACACCTTGCTATCATGAAAATGTAAACTATCTTGTATCCTATGCCTAGTGCAGAAACATACATAGTTAAATTGGGTGGCACTTCAGGTTGAATCTTGTTAAGTTCTTGGCTATCACATCATACATCAAAAGGGGAGGCACCTACGGCATCTGACCACTGGTTTCTGATAGGTTTGGTGAGTGGAATTGGTAAGGAAATAGGGTATTCAATTGGTTATTAAGCATGCATGCTTAGTTTGGTTTTGTCTTAACCTAGTGATACTATAGGTCATTCGGAGTTATTAAATAAAGACAAAGGAATAACTTCTTGTTCAAAGACAAGAGAGGTAGGATCTATGACTCATCGGTTTCTCCAGAGATCCCTGTTGTTTGTTTGTTCTTTTGATGCATGCCTTTGTTATTATTGCATGCAAATTGATTGTAGGATATGTGTAAGAATTGCAGATTGAGATATGAGTCCTATAGACTATACTGAACCCTTGAGTTAAGTTTTGAGTGCCCAAATTGTATATGATATGTGAATTGAATAAGCTAATTATGTTCTGACATGATTGAGGATACCCTATTATGGTATTGTGCCTGTGATTGCCTGTGTTTGTTTGTACATATTTGTGTGTCAGGATCCTGTTCCGATGGCTATTCGGGGTAAGCTCTGATGCTCCTTGGGAGAGGGGAGGCTGTTACTGGTATGGAAGTTATATTGGTGGCAAACCCCAGCATGCGCGCGCTGGATGTCTAGTCCTTGTGTGACTAGAAGTCTTGTCCTTGAGTGGCAGGATGCCTTTATCCTTGTGTGGTTTGGGATACCCTTGTCTTTGTGTGGCTTGGGATGTTTTGTCCTTGTGTGGTAGGATGAATAGGCTTACTGATTAGCTTGTGTGCTAAGCTTTTACCCTTTGTGCAGTAAGCCTTGGACAACAGAAGTGTAAGGGGACGACCTTTCTTTTTCTTATTGCGGAGAGCAATTTGATGAGTTTTACCTCCCTGTGTACTTCTAATTTTCGGAAGTGTTTGCAGTCCACCCTCAGCCTTAGTTTCGGCCTTATCCCTTTGATTGATTTTTGAATTGCATGATACCCATAGTTGTGTAGGAATGATTTAATATTGTTCGGGAGATTTGTGTTTAAGATTTTTGTAGATCTTATGATGTTGTGATCCTACTAAGATTCTTGTAGTCTCATCCTGTTATATTCACCATTTTTCAGGCTTAAATACATCCACTGTCCGTGGTACCAATGTGTGAAATCAAGGCTGCATGGTGGGGCGATATTGCATCACATTAGCATACTTATTCATAGATTGCTTGCTCATATAATATGAATTATGATTGGACTATTTTTCTGGTTTTCAAGATTCTTCCTTTACTTGTTTCCGTTTTATTTTGAGAATTAACTTACTGGATGTTTGGATCCTTATGGGACTTTTGCGTTGTGGATTCATTGATTTTATTTAAAGACTTCTGCTGATATTTTATTCACTCCGTATGATACCAGAATACATGTCCAATATGATTCTCTAATAACTAATGAACATAACGAATGTACATGCTAAAAATCAAGAATTTGATAAGTAAGCCTTGTGGAATTTTATTCACTCTGAACCACCTATCACATCATAAGGCAAAGACAAACTAAACTAAGCATACATACTCAATAACCAACTGAATACCCTTATTTTTCTACCAATTCCACTCACTAAACCTATCCAAAACTAGTAATCAGATGCCGAAAGTGACTCCACTTTGGCCGTGCGATGCGATAGTCAAGAACTTAGCAAGATTCAATCTGAATTACCATCCCAATTAACTATGCAAATTTCAGCACTATGAATAGGGAACAAGAAAAATTGTGATTTCATGCATAAAAGGTAATAATAGGGTTGTGATTTAATGTTAACAAGGAAGGATTAGGTGTTTGTAAAATTTACAACCAAAAGAAACAAGATCATAATCCAATAGGTTAATCAATTGATCAAGATATGCAACAATAGGGCAAAGGTAGTGTATGCCGATTTTATGTATAGGGAAAATTCAAAGGATGAATTTATTATTTTACGTAATAAAAAGATGCTAAACAATCATATGAACAATAAGAACAAGAACAAAAATCAATTGAAGACAGAATCACAAAATTTTGAAACCTAATCCCGCCGAATTGTGACCTAAATTACGACAAAGAAAAACTAATCTCCAGACAAAAAACCTAAGATGTTGGCTAGAGGATGGTAAGAGCTTTCTAAAAAAAATTATTTGCAAGAATCCGAAAAAAGATGAGAGAGTTATGCTATTTTGAAGTTCAAGTAGATTTCGGCAGCAATAGGGAGGTGTAGGGTTTTTGGTTGAATGAATTTTGTATATTTTCTGTGCAAGGTTTAAGTGTAGCCAGCTTCCTGCTTATATAGGGTGGTTATGGGATTAATTTCCCTACTTTAAGGGTTAGATTAAAGTAAGGTAATTATCAGAATTAAATTCTGTAATATTTTCCCCTAATTTTAGAGATTTTATTTTCTAAGGTAATTATCAACCAATAAAGAACCAAATCAAAGGGAATTAAAACTAGAAACAATCACAAGACATTCCTTACCAATTTTTGGCCATCACAAATCTTTTTTTTCAGGAGCAAAACGGTCTTTTCACCTGCACTGACTTTTTGACTTCTAGGACTCAAAATTTGTGGTCTTACACTACATATAGGTAATGGCACCTAATTTTCAGTGAATACACAACGGCTGCAAGCTCTAAATCGTGCATAGGGTAGTTTCTCTCATGCGGACCTAACTTTTGGGAAGCAGAGGTAATAACTTTTGCATCTTGCTTCAAGACGCATCCAAGGCCAATTTTGATGCATCACTATACACCACGTTCTCTTTTTCGCTCACCGGAAATGTAAGGATAGGTGCAGAAACCAACCTCATCTTCAGTTCCTCAAAATTTTGCTAACATTTTTTAGACCACACAAACAGCTCACCTTTGTGTTTCAATCGTGTCATAGATCCTGCTTGCGAAGAAAAAATTTCCACAAATTGTCAGTTATTGTAAGAACCCGAATCCAACCGATTAGGACCCTTACCGTCGTGAAACCCAAACAAGCCTAACCGAAGACCTATCTAAATCTCACAAGGCGTTGTCACACATGTTTTTATTTTATTAGATTCATTTCTTATGCTTTTTAAAGGTTGGAACATGATATTAATAGACAAAATATGAACGGAAGTCTTTAAAATTAACCAAAGATACAACAACACACAAGTCCCATAGGTATCCAAATATCCAACAAGAAAACCACCAACATATTTCGGAAACAAACAAGGAAAGGAGGGATTCAAAGAACCAGAAAATAGTCCAATCAAACTTCATGTTATATGCGCAAGCAATCAAGGAAGAAGGTATGCGAATGTGATGCAATATTGTCCCGCCATATAGTCTTGATCTCACACACTGGTACCACAAACAGATGATATATAAATCCTACCTTTCTTGTCTCTGAATAAGTAGCTAATACTTTGCCTTTACTTAGAAGATCTGAACCACCTATATGTTCATAAGGCAAAGGCAAACCATAATAAGCATGCATAATCAATTAACCAAGTAAACATCCTATTTCCTGACCAATTTCGCTCACCAAACCTATTAGAAACCAGTGATCAGATACTACTGAGACCTCCCCCTTGGATGTGTGGTATGTTAGCCAAGAACACAACAAGAATCAACCTTATTTACCATCCCAATTAACCATGCAAATTTTGGCACTAAGATAGGGCAATAGGACAAATTTTGATTTCATGCATAAGGGGTTTAGGGGCTGCGATTTCATGATAACAATGAAGAATTAGTTGTTATTAACACATACAATCACAAGAAATAGATTAGAAACCAATAGACAAGTCAATTGGTAAATATCGGCCACAATAAGGAAAGGGTATAGGTTATGCCAATTTCATACATAGGGAAGATTCAAAGGATGAATTCATGATATTACAATATGAATAGGTTCCAAACAATCATATGAACAAAAGGAACAACAATAGAAACCAATTGAAAGATTAATCAAAGAATTTCAGCACTAAACCCTAGTTGTTTAGGATTATAATAAAAATAGCGAAGAGCTAACCTTTGGATGATGAAACCAATATAGCAAGATAGAGGATGGAAACAGGCTTCCATCAAGTTATTATTTGTTGAAATTTTATGCAGGATGGAAGAATTCGGCTAGGATGAAAGTTAAGAAATTTTGGCAGCAAGGGTAAGGAGTAGGGTTTGATTGCGTGATTATTTTGTGTAATTTTGGTGTGGGATTTATGTGTGGTCGACTACCTACTTTTATTGGGTGTTATCGGATTAATCTTCCTACTTTTAAGGCTGGATATAAGGAGATAATCATTAGGATTTAATTCTGAAATTATATCTTAAGAATAGATAATGTGTCATTAATGTTAGAAATGAAATAGGGGAGAAATGTCAGACATGAACACTAAACCTTTACTACCATTTTTTGGTACCACACATCCATTTCTTCAAGGATAAAATCGTCATGTCAGCTGCACTGATTTCTGAACTTCTAGGACACAAAATCGTGGTATCACAGTTATATCCGACAAGGAAAAAAAAACTGCAAACTTCGGACACAGTTCACGGAAGTTTCCACAAAACAACGGCTTCAATCTTCTTGGGATCAACAGGAACATCGTGGGAAGAAGTGATATGTCCAAGAAAACCAACCTCACATAATTAGAACTCACAGTTTGAGTACTTTGCATACAACTTCCTATCTCTT
This sequence comes from Passiflora organensis, assembly GCA_019739055.1. Taxonomy (NCBI): domain Eukaryota; kingdom Viridiplantae; phylum Streptophyta; class Magnoliopsida; order Malpighiales; family Passifloraceae; genus Passiflora; species Passiflora organensis. The sequence continues at coordinate 253,481 of JAEPBF010000185.1, forward strand.
AAAATCTGTAACACAATCTACAAATGCTCAGTGTGCTTCTGTTTAATTTTTGAGTAAATTAGAATATCATCGATGAAGACTATCACGAATCTGTCCAGGAACTCACAGAATACCATGTTCATCAAGTCCATGAAAGCAGCTAATGCATTGGCAAACCAAATGGCATAATAAGGAATTCGTAGTGGCTATAACGTGATCTGAAAGTTGTCTTTGGTATGTCTGCCTCACGGACAAGCAACTAATGGTATCCGGACCTTAGATCAATTTTAGAGAACACAGATACTCCCTGTAGCAGGTCAAACAAGTCGTCTATGCATGGAAAGGGGTACTTGTTCTTCACTATCACATGGTTTAGCTGCTGGTAATTGATACACAATCGTAACAAATAGTCTTTCTTCTTTATGAACAGAACGGGTGCTCCCCATGGTGACATGCTAGGCAGAATGAAAGCATGATCCAGCAAATCTTCCAACTGCATCTTCAATTCTTTCATTTCCATTAGAGCCATATGGTATGGCAGAATAGAAGTAGGACTCTTTTCGGGTAACAACTCGATACCAAAATCGACTTCTCTGGCTGGTGGCATGTCGACTACATTTTCAGAAAATACATCCTGGAATTCATGAACCACGGGAATAGAACTCAGGTCTAAAGACTCCATGGAAGTGTTACGCACATGCATAAGATATGTTATGCATCCCTTGCTGATCAATCTCTTCTCATCAAGTCAGGAAACAATGCAAGTCAGAAAAAATTGTTTATCACCATCGAAACATTACTCAAAACCATCTGGAAGGTTAAACCACACTTGTTTTGTAAAACATTGCATCTGGGCTTGGTATTTTGCCAAACAATCCATTCCTAAGATCACATCCAGCTCTCAGATGTCTAATGGAACCATATCTATTTCAATCATGACTGAACCCACTTGTACAACATAGCCAATGTACACTAGATCACACATCAATTGTTCTCCCAAAGGAGTCAAAACCGAAATCGGAGGAATCAAAGGGGGACAAGGGCCAGTCTGAACTGTGAGACCCTGATCTTCTATAAGGTAGATGTCCTAGAAGTCCACAGGTCAAAAAGGAACTCAGGTACCTATACAGCTGAAATGATTACTTTTCTCCTAAAGAAATGAAAGTGTGATGGACTAAAATGATTATTGCTGAATATTTCCTATTTTAAATCTAGTATTTTTACTACCCTTAAGTTTTATCTTTTATTATCTAAAATATTAGATAATTCTTCTTTTTAATTAGAATTACTCTTTTAATAGAATTTTCCTTTTAATATAATTATTTCTTAAGCATTTTCCTAACTTATCTAGGCTTAAAAGTAGGAAATTATCTCTTAATTAAACCTTCTTAAGACCCTATAAATTAACATGGCCAGCCACTGTATAAACTCTCTCCCTCTTCATTTTGGTCGAAATTTCTACTCCTTAAACCCTAGCTGAAGTTGATCATCCTTCTTCAATTTTTTGCATGTGATAGCTCATTTGAATTTTGTTTCCGTTATGTATCTTATTGTCTAACATTCCACTTCAGAAGGTTAGATTTTCTATTTTAATTTTTATTTCAAAAATTGCTAGGGATGTGTGCCGAAAATTCTGATTCTTCTTTCTGTTTGTTTTGAATCTTATTCCGCTTATTCGTTTGAGTGTTTGGCACTTATTCCCCTTTTATCATGTTAAAATTGCACCTATTCCTTTTGTAATTGATTAAATCGCAAATCCTATCCATAGACCCTAAGATGTTGCCAAAATTTGTATATTAAATAGGAGTGAATAATCAGGTTGATTCTTACTTAGTTCTTAGCCATCACATCATGCATTCAAGGGGAAGATATTGGTGCATCCAGGTTGCTTGTTTTTGGTAAGGTTTCGGTAAGGATCTAAGGATGCCTTTGGTTTCGGATTTGGTATTATATGCTTAGTATTTTGTTGTCTTTGCCTTATGGTTGTAGGTGTTTTTGATTTTTATAATAAAGGCTAAGGGATAGCATCTTGTTCTTACACTTGAGAGGTATTATCTATACCTCATTGGTTTCTTCAGATATCATTTTTTTATTAAGTGATTTTGACTTGCCTAATATGGTTTATATGCTTACAGTTTATATGCTTATGCTGTTGGGAATTTCTAGATATAACAGGGCTTGATATGTGTCTATTTCAAGGTTGATATTGTATATTGGATTGTGTATTATATTTGGGTTTGATTGAGGATATCCTGCTGAATTTTTGTATGCTTGTACTTGCTTGTGTGCTTGTATATGTGCTTATATATATGCTTGGAAATTGTACAGTAAATTAAGTTGCTTGTGTACTTCTAGTTCAGTCTTGTTATGGCTGCCTATAAAGTGTTTTAAGCCCCTCTCCTTATTTACTACTTTTGGCTCTATCTATTTGTGTATGCTTGCAAATTGTTTAACCTTCTATTAGTATAAGCATTGATCTTATGTTGTTTGGGAGATGTTTGATTGGGATTTCTATAGATTTTATGATGTTGTGACCCTACTGAGATTTTTGTAATCTCACCCCTTGTATTCTTTCTTTTTTTAGGCATAGGATCATGCTTTGCTAGTGATACCAAGATATGAGATCAAGACAGCATGGCAGGACAAATTGCATTATTATTTCCTTCACATATGCATTAACATACTTGCTGGTTTTAACTGTGCATGCTCCCAAGTGAACTATCTTTCTAGCTTTGATTCCTATCATTTCCCTTCTTGGTTCCAGAATTATGATATGGACAGATGTTGGTGTTTTCAGATTCCTTTCGGACTTGTATGTTATGTTTCCACTAGTTTTCAAAATTTATATAAGTCTTCCGCTGATGTTTTCTTTCACTTCGTATAAACCAGAATATTGTTTAATAAATTTACGTGCCCCTACTTTTTAAAGCATATGAATGAACTCATAAAATTGAAAACTAACAAGACTTGAGCCTTGTGTGATTCAAATGGGTTCTTGCGAGGCTTGTTTAGGTTCCACAACAGTAAGGGTTCTTATTGGTTGGGTTTGGGTCCTTACATGAACTAGTTGCTACTCTCAGATGCACAAACAATCTATTTACTCCGGGGTCTAGCAAAACTTTAGCATATTGGGAAAAATCTGAGACGATACCTGCCACCACATCGAGACTGGCACAGGCCTTGACATATATTAAAATCAAGATTCTTGTATGTATGGGTTTCGAACCTAATACAGTTCCACTAGTAGGTCTACCGTGTGCATGAGCAGGTGGCTTAGAAGGATTGGCATGTCCACCATTGAAACCTGGTGCTGTGGAATTCTGCGAACTGTCATGTCTCGGCTTGTGGAATTCTCTTTACATATGGTCAAACTCTCCACAATTGTAACACCTACGTGGCTGCAAACAAGGAGGGACATGCTGCTGTTGACAGTTCGAACACCACGGGGGTCTATTCACACTTGGCCTGGAACCTGCAGAGTGCATATTTGAATTTCCATTGCCGCTGTCTTTTGAATGAAATAATTTTGGAGTATAGGGTTCTGAACAACGGCCAAACTTTGAATCACAATGGAATGGACCAACATTGTGTGCTGTAATAGACACATCTGACTAGGAGGTTTTTGATTCAGAACTATCTTCTTGGCTTCAAATGTGAGACCCTGATCCTTACTAGGATAGATGTCCTATAAGTCCGTGAGTCAGAAATGGCACCTAGAGGTCAGTACAATAGAAATGGCCATTTTTTCCTTGATGATTGAATGCATGGTAGCCTTAAATGTTATTTCTGATTTTTCTAAGTACTATTCAGGTACTTTTGTGTTAATTATTCTAAGTTTAAATCCTTAATATCCAAAGTATTAGATAATTATTTTTATCCTATGTAGATAATTATCTCTTTATTTTTTAAGCTTATTTTTCCTTTAAACCTTAACTAATCCTTTAAGCTTAAAAGTAGGGAAAATCTATCCTTTAAGCACCTATATAAGAGAAGGTCGGCAACCCTTGTTCCCCACTCTCATTCTCTCTTTTGTTTCTTCACAAACACAACTCCTATTCCCTTTTCTTTCCTTGTGGCCAAAACCTATACCCTCACTATCCAAAATTTTTGAAAATTCCCCTCTTTCATCAGATTGTTATGTGTTATAGCTTGTTGGATTCCTCTTTTCGTGCTGCATCTTTCTTGCTTAAATTCACATTCAAAAGGTTAGTGGTTTCAATTATACTATTGCCAAGTTTCTATGCCCCTATGTGTAAATCGATTTTCTTCTTCTTTCATCTGGTATTTTTGAATCTTGTTCCTCTTATTTGTAAGAACATTTGACACCTTTTCCCCTTGTAATATTACAAAATCGCACTTATTCCTTGTTATTCTTGAAAATAGTGATTAGCTTCATAAATCTTAAGTGTTGCCGAATTGTGTACCTTTAAAGGGATTGAATAATCAGGTTGAAACTTGTCTTAGCCATCATATAATGCATTCAGAGGGAGGTTACTACTGCATTTGATTATTGGTTTTGGTGAGTGAAAATGGTAAGGACCGCAGGTTGTCCTTTGTTTTTCTGTTTTCATATTGTATGCTTAGTTTTTATGTTTTCTTTTCCTTGTAATTGTTTAGGTGTTTCTGATCCTTGTGATAAAGGCAAAGGAGTAGCTTCTTGTTCAAATGCGGGAGAGGTAGTATCTATATCTCATCGGTTTCTTTGAAAATTGCCTTGCTTGTTTCTTTTGATTTCGATTTGTTCTTTAGTACTATGCATGCTTGCGGATTGTGGTATTGATTTCTTGATATTTCCAGAACATGTAGAGATTAGGAATGCCTTATTTTCGAATTGGTTTATTGTGTACTGTAATATGCATTGTGTTGTGATTGGATTGAGGATACCCTATTGTATTCTTATATGTGTGCATTGTGTATATGCATATATGTGTGTCTTTTTTTGAAGAATCCTCTTATCAATGGCCATACGAGGGAAATGTTGATGCTCCTAAGATAGAGGAGAGGTGCTTACCGAACTAGGAGTTGTATAGTGATTGTTCCTAGCAAGAGCTCGTTAGATGCCCCGTATCTAGTAATTGATGGGATGCCTTGTATCTTGTGTTGGCAGGATGCCTTGTACCTAGTAATTGGCAGGATGCCTTGTACCTAGTAATTGGCAGGATGCTCCATATTTAGTGTTGGTGGGATGGAAAAAGGCATGTTGTAAGTTTGTTCGCTAATCGTTTTCCTTTTTGCAGCACAACCATGGACAACACAAGCAGTAGGGGATATACCTTGTGGTTTTACAAATCGTATAGTACATTGAGACTACCTATATGCTTCTAGTTGTCGTCTTATGATGGATGCCTACAAAGTTTTTTGGGTCCTGCTCATTACTTTGATAAAATCTTCCCTTTATTATTATGTTTAATTGCTGATTTGTTTGGCAGTATTATATATGTATATGCGATCTATATATGTTGTTCAGAAGATGTTTGTTAAGGTTTCTATAAATCTAATGATGTTGCAACCCTACTGAGATTCTTATAATCTCATTCTATTTTTTTTCTCTTTTTTTTCAGGTTTAAGTTCATGTTTGGCTTGCAGTACCGAGGTGTGAGATCAGGGCTGCATGGTTGGACGATTGCATTATACATTTCAGTTTGGTTTTTCTGGCTTTCCGTTTTCTGTTCCTATTTCTACATGTTGCAAAGAACAGATACTTGCTAATTGAGTTCCCTTTGGGACATGTGAGTTATGTTTCAACTAGATTTTGTTTGCTTAAATTAAAAGTCTTCAATAAGAACTCGAATTCCAACCTATTAGGACCTTTACCATCGTGAAACTCAAACAAGGCCAAAACCAGGACCTATCTGAATCCCACAAGGCTTATCCATCTAGGTCGATTTTAATAGGTCTATTCTTTATGTTTATAATGGTTGGAGCATGATAACGGACATACATTAAGGCAATAAAGGGAGTGATTAAATTGTCAGCACAAGTCTTTATAATTCATTAAAGGTACCACAACACACAAGTCCCATAGGGATCTCAAAATTCAAGATGTATACCCCTAATAAATTTCGGTAACAAGTCAACAAAATAGGTATTCAAAAATCCAGAAAGTAGCCCAATTGAACTTCATATTATATGTCAGACCCCGAATTTTGAGTCTTAGAAGTCCAGAAGCCAGTGCAGGTGAAATGACCATTTCGCCCCTGAATAAATGAATGTGTAATGGCCGAAAATGGTATGGAATGTCTAGTAATCATTTCTGGTTTCATTTCCATTTGATTTGTTTCCTTATTGATTCAAACTTATCTTAGGAGATCAAATTCCTAAAATTAAAGAAGGATAAATCCAGAATTAAATTCTAATGATTATCTTACCTTATCTAGACTTTAAAGTAGGGAAATTAATCTCATAAACTCCTTATATAAAGTTTAGCCAGCCACACTTGTCTACTCACACCAAAAACATAAAAAATTCGTCAAACCTCATACCCTACACCATACCCTATTGTTGCCGAAATTTCCTTGATCTTCATCCTAGCATAACTCTCTCATCCTTTATCGGATTTCTGAGAATAATAGCTTGTTGGAAATATTTTTTCATCCTCTATCTAGCTATCTTAGGTTGGTCATAATAAGGTTAGTTCTTCCATGTTAAGATTCAAGTCGTAATTCGTCAGTTTTGTTGCCAAAATTGTGTGATTCTTCCTTCATTTGATTCCTGTTGTTGATTCTTTTGTTTGTATAATTGCTTGGCATCAATTCATGTTATAATATCATTAATTCATCCTTTGAATCTTTCCTATAGATGAAATCGGCATGCTCTACTTTTTACCCTATTGTTGCTAATTTTGATCAATTGATTAACCTATTAGTTTTCGATCTTGTTCCTTTCGATTATATGTGTTATTAACATCTAATCCTTCTTTGTAAAAATGAAATTGCAACTAGTAATGCCTGTATATATGAAATCAAAAATTGTCCTGTTGCCTTATTCTTAGTGCCAAAATTTGTGTGGTTGATTGGGATGGTAATTCAGGTAGATTATTGTTAAGTTCTTAGCTATCACATCACACATTCGAGGGGGAGAGACCTGCGGCATCTGATCACTTGTTTCTGATAGGGTTGGTGAGTGAAATTGGTAAGAAAATAGGATATCTACTTGATTATTAAATGTACATGCTTAGTTTGGTTTTTTCTTTGCCTTATGATGTTATAGGTGGTTCGGATCCCTTGAATAAAGGAAAAGAAGTGCCTTCTTGTTCAAAGACAAGAGAGGTAGGATATATGTCTCATCTGTTTCTCTAGAGATCCTTTGATTTGTTTGTTTGTTTTGGTTTGAGTATTGGTTTATGCATGCTAGCGGATTGAGTGTTGATTGTAGGATTTATGCCTCATTGGTTTCTTCAGAGGTCCTTGTTGTTTTCTTGTTGATTTTGATGCATATACTTGTTGTCAATTGTATGCATATATGTTGGATAGTGTATGCTTGATCTGGGAATCGAAATGTGATCCACTAGGCTATACCAAACCCTTGAGATAGGTTATGAGTGCCTAATTTGCATGAGTTTTGTGTATTAAACATGCTGATTGTGTTCTGACATCATTGAGGATACCTTGTTGTGGTATTGTGCTTTGTGCTTGCATGTGTGTGCTTGTACGTGTTTGTGTGTAAGGATCCTTTTCCGGTGGTCATTCGGGCTGTGAGACCCCGATCCTTACTAATTTAGATGTCCAAAAAGTCCAGGAGTCAATGCAGTTGAAATGACTATTTTTCCCCTGAAGAAATAAATACATGATAGCCTAAAATGGTTGCTGCCTGATATTTCCTATTTTAATTATGTTATTTTTATATTAATTATCCTTAGTTTTGTCCTTTATTATCCAAGATATTAGATAATTTTTCATTTTAAATAGAATATCTCTTTTATTAGAATTATACTTTTAAATAGATTTATCCTTCTAATAGAATTATCCTTTTAAGCTTAAAAGTAGGGAATTATCTCTTAGCTAAACATCCTTAGATATCTATAAAAGAGTGGTCAGCCTATCCCACCTACACATACCAAAACCCACTTAGAAATTTCGTAATTTATTCTCTTCCTCTCAATTTACGATTTTTGCCTAAACCCTAGCTGAAACTCCTTAATCTTCATCTTGGCATAACTCTCTTGTCTGAAAATAATAGCTTGTTGGAAAGTTTTTTCTGTCCTATTTCTAAAAATCTTGAGCTTTTCATCTGAAGGTTAGTTTTTCTTTGTCAAAAGTTAAGTCGTAATTCGGCAGAATTCCCAAATATGCTTGAACTTCAAAATAGCATAACTCTTTCATCGTTTGTTGGATTCTTGAAAATAATAGCTTGTTGGAAAGCCCTCTCTGTTATCTATTCAACCATTATGGGTTTTTTTTCTGAAGGTTAGTTTTTCTTTGTCATAATTTAGGTCATAATTCGGCAAGACTAGGTTTCAAGATTGTTTGATTCTTCCATTCAATGGATTTCTGTTATTGTTTCTTTTGTTTGTATGATTGTTTAGCATCCATTCATGATGTAAAATCATGAATTCATTCTTTGAATTTTCCCTATTCATGAAATAATCATGCCCTTCCTTTGCCCTATTGATGCCTATCTTGATAAATTTATTAACTTATTGGATTTTGATCTTGTTTCTTTTGATTGTACATGTTATAAATACCTATTACTTTCTTAATTTCATGAAATCACAACCTGTAACCTCTCTAACATTGAAATCGCAAGTTTCCTTATAAACCTTAAAGTGTTGCAGAAAATTATATATTGAATTAGGGTGAATAATCAAGTTGATTCTTACTTAGTTTTTGGCCATAACATCACTCATTTAGAAGAAAGATATTGTTGCATCTGGATCGATGGATTTTAGTATGTTAATTGGTAAGGATTCCCAATGCCTTTGGTTTTTAATTAAGTAGTCTTGTGGCTTAGTATTGTGTGTCCTTTGCCTTGTGATTGTTTAGGAGATTCTGATCTTATTGGAAAGGAAAAAGATTGTATCTGATTCAGACATATGAGAGGTAGGATCTATGCCTCATCGTTCATTTGGTTACCCTATTGTTTGATTATTTGAATATTATTGAAATCGATTGCCTATCTTGGTTATATGCTTGCGGAATGTGTGATTACGATGATAGGGAATCTCGAAAGTTAATATGGAATTTGGTTGCCTGATTTGGTTATGACTTTAAGGATTGATCTTTGATTTATATTGTGATTTGATTGAGGATCCTTTGTTGTGATTTGTGTATGCGTGTACTATGTGTGTATGCATGTATGTTTGTGTTTTGTTTGAAGGATCCTTTTGTCACAGGCCATGCGAGGTAAGTATTGTTGCTCCTAGGGAGAGGGGAGATGCTTACCGAACTGGGAGGTTTATGGGTAGTTATTCCCAGCAATAGCTCGCTGGATGTTTTGTAGGCCGGTTCAAGTCTGGACATCACGAAACCTTGTAGGCCAGTTCGAGTCTGGACGTCAAGATTCCCTATAAGCTAGTTTGAGTCTGGGCGTTAGGATGCCCTGTTTGAGAGTGATAGGATGACTTGTATACACTACTGCAAGAGTGCTCCTAGGCCAGTTCGAGTCAGGATGTCGGAGACAACTAAAAAGCTTGCTATAATATTGATTGTCTAACCGTTTTACCCTTTTTGCAGCATAGCCTTAGACAACATGGGCATATGGGGACAAACCTTGGTTTTGAAAATCAGATTATATATAGGCTGCCTGTGTACTTCTGAATAAGAAATGTTTTTAGTCTTTCCCTTTGTTTTCTACCAAATTCAGCCTATCCTCATATTATGTGTGCTTGTGATCATTTCAGCCCATAATATGTGTGTTTGATGCTTGCGGTTTTAATTAGATATCTTAGCTAGTTTTAGGTATTGATCTTTAGGTTATTGGGAGATGTTTGATTGGGAATCCCTAAGACTTATGATGTTGTGACCCTATTGAGATTCTTGTAATCTCATCCCTTCTTTTCTCCCCCTTTGCAGGGTTAGGTGTATGCTTTGTTGCTGGTACCAAAGGTGTGAGATCAAGGTTGCACGGCTGGATGAATTTGCACCCCTTTTCTATTGAATGCACATGCCATGTCTTTGAACTTGTGTGGATTTGCATTCTGGCTTTTCAATCTCTCTTTCTTTTTTTGTTTCTTCCAAAATATACATGATACTATTGGTTGATGTTTTGAGATTCCTATGGGACTTGTGTGCTATGTTTCCACTTGTTTTGAGTATTAATATAAGTCTTCCGCTGATGTTTTGTTTCACTCCGTATAAGCCAGAAATTCACTAAAGTATGAATATGCTCCAACCCTTAAACAACATGTAAATCAACCAATAAAATTGATAATTAGGTAACTTGAGCCTGGTGGGATTCAAATAGGACCTTGCGAGGGCTTATTTGGGTTTCATGGTGATAAAGATCCTAATAGGTTGGGTTTAGGTCCTTACATAAGCTATGATGCACCATGGGAGAGGAGAGGTTCTTACTAGTATGGTAGTTGTATGGGTAGCAATCCCCTACTTGTGTATATTAGATGCCTAGTCCTGTGTATTGGCTAGTTGCCTTGTCCTGTGTGCAAGTAAGATGCCCTTATCCTTGTGTGGTTTGGATACCCTAATCCTATGTGCTGGTTAGGATGTCTAGTCTTGTGTGCTGGTTAGGATGCCTAGTCTTGTGTATTGGCTAGATGCCTTGTCCTATGTTAGCAAGATGAACAGGCTTGCTGATTAGCTTCTGTGCTAACCTTTTACCTTTTGTGTAGTGAAGCCTTAGACAACACTGGTGGAAGGAATGACCTTTCCTATTGATGACATTGATTGATAATTTACCTACCTATGTACTTCTGATTTTCAAAAGTGTTTGCAGTCCACCCTCAGTTTTAGCTTTCTGTCCTATCCCTTTTTGGTTGAATGATGAAATACGTGATTCCTTTTAGTTGTATAGGCTGATCTATTGTTTTTTGCGAGATGTTCGTTTAAGATTTCTGTAGATCTTATGATGTTGTAACCATACTGAGATTCTTGTAATCTTACCCTATTGTTTTCACCATTTTTCAGGCTTAGGTACATTCTAAGTTCGTGGTAGCAATGTGTGAGATCAAGGCTGTATGGCGGGATGATATTTCATCACATTCGCATTCCTATTTCCTTGGTTGCTTGCGCATATAACATGAACTATGATTGGTTTATTTTCTATTTTTTTTTTATAAGTTCCTCCTTTGCTTGTTTGTTTACAAATTATGTAGGAGGCTTACTTGCTGGATTCTTGGATCACTATAAAACTTGTGAGTTAGGATTTCATTAATTAAATTTAAAAATTTTTGTTGATATTTTTATTCACTCAGTATGTTACTAGGATACTTATCCAATATCATGCTCCAAGCTTTAAAAGCATAAGAATAAAATTTGTTAAAAATCAGTCTAAAGGGATAAGCATTATGAGATTCAGATAGGTCCTAATAGGAATTCAGGTCCTTACATTACATGCACAAGTAATCAAGGAAACAGGTATGCAAATATGATGAGATATTGCCCCGCCATGCAGCCTTGATCTCACACACTGGTACCACAAACAGTGAATGTACCTAAGCCTGAAAAATGGTGAAAACAAGATGGAAAGATTACAAGAATCTCAGTAAGTCACAATATCATAAGATCTACAAAAAGCTTAAACAAACATCTCCCAAACAACATCAAATCAGCCTATACAACTTAAGGGAATCACACATTCATTATTCAACCAAAAAGGGATGGGACCGAAAGCTAAGACTAAGGGTGGACTACAAACATTTCCAAAAATTAGAAGTACACAGGCAGGTAAATCATCAATCAATCTCAACAATAGGAAAGGTCATCCCTTTCCACCTATGTTGTCTAAAGCTTTGATGCATAAATGTTAAAGGTTAGCACACAAGCTAATCAGCAAGCCTATTCATCTTGCCACACAAAGACAAGGCATCCAAGCCACACAAAGACAAAGGCATCCAAACCACACAAAGATAAGGGCATCCAAACCACACAAAGATAAGGGCATCCAAACCACACAAGGATAAGAGCTTCCAAACCACACAAGGATAAGGGCATTTTGCCACACAAGAACAAGGCGTCTAGCCACACAAGGACTAAGCATCTAGCACTCGGAAGCTAGGGATTGCAACCCATATGACGCTTATAAAAGTAAGAACCTCTCCTCTCCTCAGGAGCATCAACATTTACACCGAATGGCCACCGGAAAAGGATCCTGACACACAAACATATACAAGCACACACATACAAGTACAAGGCACAATACCACAACAGAGCATCCTCAATCATGTCAGAACACAATCAGCATGTTTAATACATACAACACATGCAAATTACATGTATAGACCCATACCCAACCTATTAGGACCCTTACCGTCATGAAACCCAAATAGGCCCTCGCAAAGTCCTATTTGAACCCCACAAGGCTGAAGTCATGTAATGCCAATTTTTTGGTTGATTCATATGCTATTTAATGGTTGGAGCAAGTTTATATATTACTGAATTTTTGGCTTATACGGAATAAATCAAAACATCAGTGGAAGACTTATATTAACACTAAAATCAAGTGGTACGATAATACACAAGTCCCATAGGAATCTCAAAACATCAACCAATAGTATCATGTATATTTCTGAAGCAACAAGAAAGAGAAAGAGGGATTGAAAAGTCAAAATTCAAATCCACACAAGTTTAAAGACATGGTATGTGCATTCAATAGGAAAGGGGTGCATATGATGTGCAAATTCGTCCAGTCATGTAGCCTTGATCTCACACCTTTGTTACCACCAACAAAGCACACACCTAGGTCTGCAAAAGGGGGAGAAAAGAAGGGATGAGATTATAAGAATCTCAGTAGGGTCACAGCATCATAAGTCTTAAAGATTCCCAATCAAACATCTCCCAATAACCAAAAGATCAATACCTAAAACCATCTAAGATATCTAATTAAAACCGCAAGCATTAAACACGAATAATAGATCCGAAATCATCATAAGCACACACAATATAATGGTAGGCCAAGATTGGTAGAAAACAAGGGAAAAGACTGAAAACATTTCTTATTCAGAAGCACACATGTAGCCTATAGCATAATCTGATTTTCAAAACCAATATTTGTTCCCATTTTCCCATGTTGTCCAAGTCTATTTTGCAAAAAGGGTAAAACAGTTAGACAATCAATATTACAGCAAACCTTTTATAGTTGTCTCTGACATCCAAATTTTAACTGGCCTAGGAGCACTCTTGCAGCTGCTCATACAAGTCATCTTGCCACACAAAAATAGGACATCCTAACGTCTAGACTCCAACTGACCTATAGGGCATCTTGACATCCAGATTCGAACTAGCATACAAAACATCCTGATGTCCGGACTTGAACCGGCCTAAAAGGAATCCAACGAGTTCTTGCTGGATATAACCACCCAAAAACCTCCCAATTCAGTAAACATCTCTAGGAGCAACAATACTTACCTCGCATGGCCAGTGACAAAAGGATCCTTCAAACAAAGCACAAATAAGGCACATACACGTATACACACATAGTACATGCAATCACAAACCACAACAAAGAATCCTTAACCAAATCATAATATAAATCAAAGATCAATCCTTAAAGTCATAACCGAATTAGGCAACCTATTGTCTTATCAATTTTCAAGATTCCCTATTATCAAAATCACACATTTTGCAAGCATATAACCAACGTAGGCAATCAAACTTAATCATATTCAGACATTCAAATAATAGGGTAACCAAAGGAACCGATGAGGCCTAGATCCTACCTCTTATGAGTCAGAATCATATGAAATCCGCTGCCTTTTCAATAAGATCAAAATCTCCTAAACAATCACAAGGCAAAATCCACACAATACCAAGTCACAAGATTAGTTAATTAAAAACCAAAGGCATTGGGAATCCTTAACAGTTAACCTACCATAATCCAGCGATCCAGATGCATCAATATCTTCCCCCTGAATGTGTGATGTGATGGCCAAAAAACTCAGTAAGAATTAACCTAATTATTCACCCTAATTCAATATACAAATTTTGGCAACACCTTAGGGTTTATAAGGAAAATTGTGATTTCAATATTAGAGAGGTTAGGCGTTGTAATTTCATGAAATTAGGAAAGGAATAGCTGCCAATTACTCAAACGATTAAAAAGAACAAGATTTGAAACCAATAGACAAGTTAATTGATTAAATTTTGACAAACATAGGGTAAGAAATAGGGCATGTCGATTTCATGTATAGGGAAGATTAAAAGGATGAATTCATGATTTAAAATATGAATTGATACGAAACAATCATATGAACATAAGGAATAAAAACAGAAATCAATTGAAGGAAGAATCACACAATCTTGGTACCAAAACCGGTGAATTATAACTTGAATTTTGACAAGGAATAACTAACCTTCTCGTGACAAACATAATATAGCTAGATAGAGTATGGAAAGATCTTTCCAACAAGTAATTATTTGCAGAAATCCAACAAAGGATGATAGAGTTATGGTAGAATGAAGATCAAGTAATTTTGGCTAGGGTTTAGGGTAAGCAAAAATTGGAAATTGAGAGGAAGAAGAGATGATAAATTTCGAAATCTCCAGGTGGGATTTGGTATGTTTAGGTAGGGTAGGTTAACCACTTTTTTATAAATTCGTAGAGGATTAAATTTTCATAATTTAAGCCTAGATAAGTTAGGATAATGCTTAAAAGATAATTATATTAAAATAGTAACTCTATTTAAAAGGAAGAATTATATAATACTTTGTATAATAAAAGATAAAACTAAGGATAATTAAGCAGAATTAAAATAGAAAATATTCAATAATAACTATTTTAGGCCATTATGCATTAATTTCTTCAGGGACAAAATAGTCATTCCAGTTGCATCGGCTATTGGACTTCCTGGACATCTAAACTAGGAAGGATCGAGGTCTCACATCCTCCCCTCCTTATAAAAATTCCATCTTCGAGATTTGCACGCGAACTTAAAAGAAATGTTTGGACAGGATAGGATAGGTCTTAAGAATATTCAGGAATGTGAGCCAGGCTTTAAACAATCCTCGGTTGTTTTGTTGAGATTTACACAAGCTTCGATTTCTGTCAAAATGAAGAGTCTTGCTGGTCTGGGCTGTGAACCTGATGTTGCTCCACTGGGATCTAAGTTGTTAGCATACCCGCCACTTGTATTGGTTGTTCCGAATGTGTGCCTATCACATCGCCTTGGTTTGGTGCAATTTCTTTGGTAATGGCCAGTTTCTCCGCAGTAGAAACACTTAAGGGCTTGGGGGCAAGGAGGATTGTGATGTCCTCTGCAATTTGGACACCACGGAGGTTGATTCCTACTAGAATTGGGTCCATTCAAGTTCATATTTTATCTACTATTGCTTCCACCTTTTGGGTATGGTTCTGCTCATGGATTAGATTTTGAATTCTAACAAACTAGTCCACCATTGTGTGAATTTTCAGAGCGCACTGGATTTGCAAGTTTTTGTTTTTGAACCATCTTTTCAGCATCACAGGCTGCCACGATGAGCTACTTAAAATCTTCTATATGAGTGGTTCCAACAATGGATTTGATTTCAAGTTTGAAGCCGTCCTAGAATCGTTGTGCAAGCTAGCTTGGAGCACGGTCATCTTCTGGTGCAAATCAGGATAGCTCCCTTAGCTCCTTTTTATAATCCAAAACAGAATGAGTACCGTGCTCAATTTTGCAGAAAGCTTGTCGTAACAAGCTCATTCTTGTGGAATCTGGTGTAGAACCGATTGTTGAATTCATATAGAAACTCCTCAAAGGTTGGCAATTGATTTCCGAATCGCAAGCTGACAGTAGTCCACCAAGACAAAGCTTCTCCCTCAAGTTAGAAAGTGGCAATGCCAACCTTGTCAATATCTGAAATTCGCAAGAACAAGACAATTCAGTTTAGGGTATCAATCCACTCACATGCAGCTGTGATCACAATTGGCGGGCTGCTTTCAGTAATTTTGTGATCACAATTGGCAATCTTTCAGCTTCCTTTGGTATGGCTGGCTGAACTGGTTCAAAAGGAGGGGATGGTTTAGGTTCAACTGGTGCTGGTGCATTCTCAATTGGTTCATCAAGTCAATGCTGGATTCCTTGCAACACATTTAAAATTTGAGCGAGTATGGGTTCCAAAGCTGGTGCGGCTGGGGCAGCTTGGGTGGCTGGTTCATTCTGAACTTCAAGTTGGGCTGCTCAGCTTGTACATTCTGATCCACTTGTTCACCTTTGTGATTTTGATACCTATCCCTATCCAGTAGCAGCAACCTTGTAAGGACCCAAATCTCATATTCTAAAATTGCTCCTAATGGGACCTTACCGTCGTGAAACCCAAACAAGCCAAAACCATGACCTATCTGAATCCCACAAGGCTTATCCATCTAGTTTCGGTTTTAGTATGCTAATTCCTTTAAAATTTTAAAGTTTGTAGCATGATATTGGACAAGAATTCTTGTATAATACGAAGTGAATAAAACATCAGTAGAAGTCTTTAAATTCAATCAATGAATCCACAACACACAAGCCCAATAAGGATCCAAAAATTGAGCAAGTAAACCTCCAACATAATCTAGAAATAGTCAAGCCTTGAAGGAAATTGAAAAACCAGAGAATAGTCCAATCATTGTTCATGTTATATGTTTAAAGCAACCAAGGAAACAGGAATGCGAATGTGATGCAATATTGTCCCGCCGTGCAACCTTGATCTTACATACTAGTACCAAGAACAATGAATGTACCTAAGCCTGAAAAAATGGTGAAAACAACAAGATGAGATTACAAGAATCTTAGTAGGGTCACAACATCATAAGATCAATAGAAATATTAAACAAACAACTCACAAACAACATTAGATCATCCCTACACATCTAAAGGATATCATGGAATTCAAGAAACAACCAAAGGGTTAGGGCCCAAACTAAAGCTGAGGGTGGACTACAAACACTCCCGAAAATCAGATGTACATAGGCAGGAAAAACTCATCAATCATCTCGGCAATAGAAAAAAGGTCATCCCCTTACACCTGGAGTTGGTCGAAAAAATCGTCGATGCGTGCAAAGGGCAATTGTTCTTCACGGTCACACGATTCAATTACTGATAGTCGATGCATAATCGCAGCGATCCATCTTTCTTCTTTACGAACAAGACAGGTGCTCCTCAAGGTGACACACTAGGTCAGATGAAAGATCCAGTAAATCTTCCAATTGAGATTTTAGTTCCTTCATTTCCCCAGGAGCCATGCAATATGGGGAGAATTGAAAATTGGATTCGTACCAGGCACTAACTCAATACTGAATTCCACTTCCCTTGCTCGTGGTAAACCGACTATTTCTTCTGGAAATACTTCTGGATATTCGCGAACCACTGGAACAGAATCCAGATCCGAGGATTCTTTAGAAATATCATGTACGTGTGCGAGGTACGCTGGACATCCTTTGTTGATCAATCATTTTGCATTAAGCCAAGAAATAATGCAAGTTGGAACAATTCGCCTATCACCTTCAAAATAGTACTCGACACCATCGGGAAAAATGAAACACACACGTTTGGTGAAACACTCCATACAGGCTTGATATTTTTCCAGACAATCCATGCCTAAGATTGCATCCAGCTCTCGAATGTCCATTGAAATTAGATCCACTTTAAGTATATTTGGACCCATACATACAGCACAGCCGATGTAGACTAGATCACAAATTAGTTATTATCCCAAAGGAGTCAGAACCGCAATAGGAGGAGTCAAGGGAGATAGAGGTCGATCCATGCTAAGTGTTATTCTTGGACTTACAAATAATCTATTTGCTCCAGGATCTAATAATACTTTAGAATTTTGAGAAAAGACTGAAATAGTACCTATCACCACATAAGCACACACAATATGAGGATAATAAGATCTACCTGTCACCATATAAGCACACACAATATGAGGATAATAAGATCTACCTGTCACCACAAACAATACCTATCCTTCTATATTCACTAGGGTCACAACATCATAAGATCTATAGAAATCATAAAGACAAATCTCTCGCACAATATCAGATCATCCCTATAAAACTATGGGTATCACGTAATTCAAGAATCAATCAAAAGGATAGGGTCGAAACTAAGGCTGAGGGTGGACTACAACACTTCCGAAAATCAGAAGTACATAGGTAGGTAAAACTCATCAGATTACTCTCGGCACTAGAAGAAGGAAAGGTCATCCCCTTCCACCTGTGTTGTCTAAGGTTTACTGCACAAAGGGTAAAAGGTTAGCACACAAGCTAATCAGCAAACCTATTCATCATGTGACACAAGGACAAGACATCCAAGCCATAGAAGGACAAGGTTTCCAGTCACACAAGGACCAGGCATCCAAGCCACAGAAAGACAAGGCTTCCAGCCACACAAGGACCAAGCATCCAAGTCACACAAGGAGAAGGTTTCCAGTGTGCGCATGTTGGGGATTGCCACCTATACAACTCCCATACTAGTAAGAACCTCTCCTCTCCTAAGAAGCATCAACGTTTACCCCGAATGGCCATCAGAACAGGATCCTGACACACAAACACGTTCAAGCACACACAAGCAAGTACAAAGCACAATACCACAATAGGGTATCTTCAATCATGTCAGAACACAATTATATGCAATTCAGGCACTCAAAACCTAACTTAAGGGTTCAGTATGACCTATAGGATTCGTTTCTTAATCTGTGATTCATGCACATATCCTTCAATCAATTCGCAAGCAATTATAACAAGGGCGGGTATCGAAAATAACAAACAAACAACAGGGATCTCTGGAGAAACCAACGAGGCATAGATCCTAACTCTCTTGTCTTAGAACAAGAAGCTATTCCTTTGCCCTTGTTTAATAATTCCGAACCATCTATAGCAGCATAAGGCAAAGACAAAATCAAACTAAGCATGCATACTTAATAACCAAGTAAGTACCCTATTTCCTTACCAATTCCACTCACCAAACCTATCAGAAACCAGTGGTCACATGCCGAAGGTGCCTCTCCTTTGGATTTGTGATGTGATAGCCAAGAATTTAACAAGATTCAACCTGACTTACCACCCCAATTTAACTATGTATATTTCGGCACTAATCATAGGACACAAGATAATTTTCGATTTCATGTTAGCAAGGTGTAAGGGTTGCGATTTAATGTTAACGAAGAAGGATTAAGTGTTTATAAATTATACAATAAAAAAAAACAAGATTGGAATCCAATAGGTTAATCAATTGATCAAGATAGGTAACAATAGGGCAAGAGTAAGGTTTACTGATTTCATGAATAAAAAAGATTCAAAGGATGAACTTATGATTTTATAACATGAATGGATGCCAAACAATCATACGAACAAGAGGAAGAACAATAGAAATTAAGTGAAGACAGAATCACATAATCTTGAAACCTAATCCCGCAAAAATATGTGAGACCTCGAATTTAGAGTCCTAGAAGTCCAAAAGCTAGTGCAAGTGAAAAGACGATTTTGCCCCTGAAGGAAAAGATATGTGATGGCCGAAATTGGTAAGATTGTTTAATAGTTAAGTTTATTTTAAATTCCCTTAAATCTAAGTTTTTATAGATAGATAATTGCCTTAGAGATTATCCTTATAGATAGGTAATTTCCTTAGAGAATAAAGTCCCTAAAAATAGGGGAAGATAATTAAAGAGATTAATTATCTGGTAAATTATCTTATTTTGATAAAGTGATTAAAAGTAGTAATCATAATCCTATACTCATTCATTATAAATAGGAAACCAACCCCACAAAAATCATTCATAGAAAACATACAAAATTCGTATAAGCCTAAAACCTTATACCTCCGTAGAGCCGCCAAAATTTGCTGAAACTTTAAACCAGCATAACTCACTCATCGTTGATCGGATCCCTGAGAATAATAGCTTGTTGGAAAGATCTCTTCATCCTCTTTCCAAAATTCTTTGGTTTTCTGTCAGGAGGTTAGCATTTCTTTCTCAAAGGTTAAGTTGAAAATCGGAGGCGGAATTAGGTTTTCGCCAAATTTTCTTAAACTTCAAAATAGCATAACTCTCTAATCGTTTGTGAGATTCCTAAAAATAATAGCTTGTTGGAAAGATATTTTTATCCTCTTTCCAAGCATATATCTCTCGTTATTTGAATGTTAATATTTCTTTGTCTAAGGTTAAAGTCAAAATCGTCTTATGCCCTACTCTTAGCGACAAAATTTGCATAGTTAATTGGAATGGTAATTCAGGTTGAATCTTGTTAAGTTCCTGGCTATCACATCACACATCCAAGGGGGACGCACCTTCAGCGTCTGATCACTGGTTTCTGATAGGTTTTGTGAGTGGTATTGGTAAAGAAATAGGGTATTCAATTGACTATTGAATAAGCATGCTTAGTTTGTTTTCGTCTTTGTCTGGTGATAATATAGGTGGTTCAGATTTACTTAATAAAGGCAAAGGAGTAGCTTCTTGTTCAGAGACAAGAGAGGTAGGATCTAAGCCTCATCGGTTTCTCCAGAGACTCCTGTTATTTTCTTAATCTTTTTGTTACCTGCCCTTGTTGTATTGCAAGCAATTGGATTATAGGGTGAGAGTATGAAATTCGGAATGAGATATGGATCTCATAGGCTATATCGAACCCCTGGGTTAGGTATTGAGTGCCTGGGTAGCATATGTTATGGGAATTGAATATGCTGATTGTGTTCTGACATGATTGAGGATACCCTGTTGTGGTATTATGCTTTGTACTTGCTTGTGTGTGCTTGTACGTGTTTGATTGTCAAGATCCTATTTCGCTGACCATTCGGGGTAAGCGCTGATGCTCTTAGGGAGAGGAGAGGTTCTTTTCGGTATGGGAGTTGTATGGACGGCAAACCAGCAAGTTAGCGCTGGATATCTGTCCTTGCGAGGCCAGATCCCTGCCTTGCAAGGCTGGAAGCCCTTATCCTTGCGAGGTTTGGTATGCCTTAGTCCGTGTGTGGCTAGGGAAGACTTGTCCAAGTGTGGCTAGTCGACTTGTCTTTGCGAGGACAAGATGATAGGCTTACTGATTACTTTGTGTGCTAACCATCTACCTTTTGTGCAGTAAGTCTTGGACAACACTGGTGGAAGGAGATGGCCTTTCTTCTACAGTGCCGAGAGCAATCTGATGAGTTTCACCTGCCTGTGTACTTCTGATCTTTCGGAAGTGTTTGTAGTCCTCCCTCAACCATAGATTCGGTCCTAACCTCTTGATTGATTTCTTGATTTGCGTGATCCCCTTTAGTTGATTAAGAATAATCTAATGTGAATTGGGAGATTTTTGTTTAGGGTTTTTGCAGATCTTATGATGCTGTGACCCTACTGAGATTCTTGTAATCTCATACCGTTATTTTTACCATTTTTCAAGCTTAGGTACATCCATAGTCCGTGGTATCAGTGTGTACGATCAAGGCTGCACGGCGGAATGATATCGTATCACATTTGCATACTAGTTTACTTGCACATATAACATGGATGATTGGACTACTTTCTGGTTTATTTTAAGCACCCTCCTTTATTAGCTATTTCCGAAATTTGTTGGAGGATTTCTTGTTGGTTATTTGGATCCCTATGGGACTTGTGTGTTATGAACCCAATGATTTAATTTAAGACTTCCGCTGATGTTATATTTACTCTGTATGTTACCAGAACGTGTGTCTAATATCATGCTCCAATTGTTGATTAGCAATAAAATACATATGCTAAAAATCGGTAGATAATGATAAGCCTGGTGAGATTCAAATAAGTCGTAGGTGTCATTTAGGATTATTTGGGTGTCACGGTAGTAATGACCTTAATCAGAGCAATTAATAATAGTTAGGAATTGGGGTCGTTACAGGTTTGGTAGCGGAGCATGGTTTAGGGAATATAATTTGTTATATGCTAACATAATTGTTGATTTTGGTGATTACAGGTAAGAACATGGGCACACACTCACTCACTTAGGGGCTAATACCAAAAGGGAACTAAGGCTAAATGGAATTAATTTGTAAGATTTAAATGATGGGAATAATAATCTGATGTGATGATTGTTCGTGTATGTTCTTGGCATGGTATGCCATGATATGTTTCGTTGAGTGTTTGCTGTGTTTCTTATCATTGCTAAGAATGTGTGTGATGATTCATGTATGCTGCCGAGTGTCCCTATTTGACTCCTATATTGCTGAATGTATATGTATGTGAATGATAACATGTATTGCCGAATGATAGTAGGAGTGTTGATGGAATTGCCAAGAATACCTTTGCATGTGTGCTTGTGATTTCCGAAAATTTGTATTTTGTTTTCCAGCATATGCATATCGTCCGATGCATGCCTCTCCACCAGGTACCACTCCTATTACTAGTGTCATATTTAGTGTGTGTTGAGTAACAATTATCTACTTGTGTAGTATGGCACGCTCGAGGCAACAAATGGACCAACGGGGTAGGTTTAAGATTCAGATTGAACAGCAACCTGTTGAGCAAGAGGAGCCAAATGCACAAATTGAGCAGGAAGGGCAAGCTGAGCCTGAAAACCAACCTGAGGCACCAGCCGCAACAGGCATTGACCCTGTTATGTCACAAAACTTAAACGTATTACAAGGAATTGCTGCAAATCAGCAACGAATGGAGGCGTAATTTCAGAATGCTCCTGCGCCTGCGCCAGAACCTATTCCTCCACTTGAACCTATACAGCCGGCTCATCAAAAGGAGGCAGAGAGACTTCCCGTTATGATTACAAAATTGCTGAAGGAACCTCGACAACTTGGATGTAAAGATTTTGGAGGTTCAGCAGGAGCCGCAGCCGCTCGTGAGTGGATAGACACCTTATACCGAGTATCCTTGTTCCCGCTCGTGTTATGCCATTCGGCTTGACCAATGCACCAACTGTGTTTATGGACTTGATGAATCGTGTGTTCCATGAATTCCTAGATAAATTTGTGATAGTCTTCATCGACAACATTCTGATTTACTCAATATCGGAAGAAGATCATGCTATGCACTTGCGGATTATGCTTAAAATCCTGAAGGATCAACGGTTGTACGCAAAGTACTCAAAATGCGAAATCTGGCTACGTGAAGTTAGTTTTCTTGGCCATATTGTTTCTGCCCAAGGTGTGTTTGTTGATCCAAAGAAGATTGAAGCTGTGATTGTTTGGGAACCTCCGCGAAGTGTGTTCGAAGTTTGCAGCTTCCTTGGCTTAGCTGGATACTACCGTTGCTTTGTGGATAATTTTCATCGCTTGTCGTACCATTGACAAAACTGACACGCAAGGGTGAGCTGTTCGTATGAAACGAGAAATGCCAGCAAAGTTTTGAAGAGCTAAAGAATCGGTTAGTTTCTACACCTATCCTTACCCTACCTATTTGCGGAAAGAAGTATGTGGTTTATAGCGACGCGTCAAAATCTGGACTTGGATACGTATTGATGCAAGATGGGAAAGCCATTGCCTACGTTCCCAGCAATTGCGACCGCACGAGAGAAATTACCCTACACATGACTTAGAACTTGCAGCCGTGGTATTTGCCTTAAAAATATGGCGACATTACTTATACGGCGAGACGTGCCGAATCTTAACTGATCACAAAAGCCTGAAGTACCTCCTCACGCAAAAAGAATTGAATATGAGACAACGAAGATGGGTGGAACTGATTAAAGACTATGATTTAATCATCGAATATCATCCTGGAAAGGCGAATGTTGTTGCTGATGCACTGAGCCTAAAGTTTCATCCTCCTTCCCCATCAGTTTTGGCCTACATGCGCACTCATTACCTACCGATGATGTTGGAATTGAAAACTAATCGTGTGCATCTTGGCACCGATTTCTCTGGTTCGTTGTTGGCATGAATTGAAGTTGCACCTACCTTAATTGAAGAAATCCGGAATCAACAATTAGAGGATCCAAAATTTACTGAAATTCGGAAGCAACTTATTGAAGGTGTTGATGCCACAGTTCGTGATTTCAGAATACGAGATAACGAAGTACTAGTCTTCAGAAACCGGGTATGTGTTCCACAAAATGTTGATATTCGTAACCTTATTCTATCAGAGGTGCATAGTTCGAAGTTTGCTATTCATCCTGGAAGCACTAAGATGTACCGAGATTTAAAGGGGCAGTATTGGTGGCCAAATATGAAACATCATATTGCTGAATTCGTTGCCCGATGTCTCGTATGTCAACAAGTAAAGATCAAACATCAAAGACCCGCTGGTCTACTTCAGTCACTTCCGATTCCAGAATGGAAGTGGGAGCACGTCACAATGGATTTTATGACCGGTTTGCCTAGATCGCAACGAGGATACAATGCCATTTGGGTGATCGTGGATCGACTGACAAAATCTGCACACTTTCTTCCTATAAGTGTGACAAATACACCAGAAAAATTGGCAGTTCGTTACTTGGACGAGATTGTTCGTTTGCATGGAGTACCAGTTTCTATTGTTTCAGATCGTGACCTTCGTTTCACTTCACAATTTTGGGATAAATTCCAGAATGCACTGGGTTCGAGATTGAATTTCAGAACAGCATTTCATCCCCAGACCGATGGTCAATCAGAAAGAACGATTCAGATAATTGAAGACATGCTACGTGCAAGTGTATTGGATCAGCAAACTGGCTGGGATCGATGCCTGCCATTGGCAGAATTTGTTTACAACAATAGCTTTCATGTAAGCATCGATATGGCACCCTATGAAGCACTATATGGGAGACGCTGCAGAACCCCCATTTTCTGGTATGAAGTAGGTGAGAGACGCCTAGACAATCCGGAATTAATTGAGCAAGCAACAGAACAATTAAGCTTGATTCAACAAAGCAACCCAGGATCGGCAGAAAAGCTACGCCAACAATCGACGAAGGGAGCTGGAATTTACGGTAGGTGACAAAGTATTTTTGAAAGTCGCCCCATGGAAAGGAGTCCTTCGTTTTCAGCAGCGAGGTAAGCTAACACCTCGCTACATTGGTCCATATGATATTGTCGAAAGAATCGGCCCTGTTGCATACCGACTTGTACTACCTCAAAATATGGAAAGAATTCACATCGTATTTCACATTTCAATGATAAGAAAGTATATACGAGATCTTGCTCATGTGCTTAAAGAACCGCCAGTTGAAGTTGCTAAAGACCTATCCTATCCTGTACAGCCAGTTTCCATACTAGATCGGTCAGTTCGAAAGCTTTGTAGTCGAAGCGTGCCTATGGTACGAGTTGTTTGACGTAATAGGCAAATTGAGGAATAGTCTTGGGAGACTAAGGAATCTATGCATGGAAAATTCCCTTACCTGTTTGATTAGGTACTTATGTTAAAATTTTGAGGACGAAATTCCTGTAAGGAGGGTAGGATGTAAGACCCCGAATTTTGAGTCCTAGAAGTCCACAAGCCAGTGTAGATGAAAAGACGATTTTTCCCCTGAAGGAAAAGATGTGTGATGGCCGAAATTGGTAAGATTGTTTAATAGTTAAGTTTATTTTAAATTCCCTTGAATCTAAGTTTTTATAGATAGATAATTACCTTAGAGATTATCCTTATAGATAGATAATTGCCTTAGAGATTAAAGTTCCTAAAAATAGGGAAAGATAATTAAAGAGATTAATTATCTGGTAAATAATCTTATTTTGATAAAGTAATTAAAAGTAGTAATCATAATCCTATACTCATTCAATATAAATAGGAAGCCAACTCCACAAAAATCATTCATAAAAAACATATAAAATTCGTATAAGCCTAAAACCCTATGCCTCCCTATAGCCGCCAAAATTCGTTAAAATTTTAAACCAGCATAACTCACTCATCGTTCATTGGATCCCTGAGAATAATAGTTTTTTCGAAAGCTCTCTTTATCTTCTTTCGAACCATCTCTGGGTTTTCCTTAGTAAGTTAGTATTTTTTTCTCAAAGGTTAAATGGAAAATTGGCGTCGGAATTAGGTTTTTGCCAAATCTTCTTGAACTTCAAAATAGCATAACTCTCTAATAGTTTGTCATATTCCTACAAATAATAGCTTTTTGGAAAGATCTTTTCATCCTCTTTTGAACCATATATTTTTCGTTGTTTGGATGTAAATATTTCTTTGTCTAAGGTTAAAGTCGAAATCATCCTATGCTCTACTCTTAGAGATGAAATTTGCATAGTTAATTGGAATGGTAATTCAGGTTGAATCTTGTTAAGTTCCTGGCTATCACATCACACATCCAAGGGGAAAGCACCTGCAGCGTCTGATCACTGGTCTCTAATAGGTTTGTTGAGTGGTATTTGTAAGGAAATAAGGTATTCAAGTGACTATTGAGTAAGCATGCTTAGTTTGTTTTCGTCTTTGCCTTGTGATAATATAGGTGGTTCAGATTTACTTAATAAAGGAAAAGGAGTAGCTTCTTGTTCAGAGACAAGAGAGGTAGGATCTATGCCTCATCGGATTCTCCAGAGACCCCTTTTATTTTCTTGCTGTTTTTGTTACCTGCCCTTGTTGTATTGCATGCAATTGGATTATAGGGTGAGAGTATGAAATTCGGAATGAGATATAGATCTCATAGGCTATATTGAACCCCTGAGTTAGGTATTGAGTGCCTGGGTTGCATTTGTTATGTGAATTGAATATGCTAATTGTGTTCTGACATGATTGAGGATACCCTATTGCGGTATTATGCTTTGTACTTGCCTGTGTGTGCTTGTACGTGTTTGTGTTTCAAGATCCAGTTCCGGTGGCCATTCGGGGTAAGCGCTGATACTCCTAGGGAGAGGATAGGTTCTTACCGGTATGGGAGTTGTATGGGTGGCAAACCAGCAAGCTAGCGCTGGACATCTATCCTTGCGAGACTGGATCCCTGCTTTACGAGGCAGGAAGCCCTTATCCTTGCGAGGTTTGGGATGCCCTAGTCCGTGTGTGGCTAGGGAAGACTTGTCCAAGTGTGGCTAGTCAACTTGTCTTTGCCAGGACAAGATGATAGGCTTACTGATTAGTTTTTGTGTTAACAATCTACCCTTTGTGCAGTAAGTCTTGGAGAACACAGGTGGAAGGGGATGGCCTTACTTCTACAGTGTCGAAAGCAATCTGATGAGTTTCACCTGCCTGTGTACTTCTGATCTTTCGGAAGTGTTTGTAGTCCTCCCTCAACCATAGATTCGGCCTTAACCTCTTGATTGATTTCTTGATTTGCGTGATCCCCTTTTGTTGATTAAGAATAATCTAATGTGAATTGGGAGATTTGTGTTTAGGGTTTCATCAGATCTTATGATGCTGTGACCCTACTGAGATTCTTGTAATCTCATACTGTTGTTTTTACCATTTTTCAGGCTTAGGTACATCCACAGTCCGTGGTATCAGTGTGTGCGATCAAGGCTGCACGGTCGTGCGATATCGCATCATATTTGCATACTAGTTTACTTGCGCATATAACATGGATGATTGTGCTACTTTCTGGTTTATTTTAAGTACCCTCCTTTGTTAACTATTTCCGAAATTTTTTGGAGGATTTCTTGTTGGTTATTTGGATCCTCATGGGACTTGTGTGTTATAAACCCAATGATTTAATTTAAGACTTCCGCTGATGTTATATTTACTCCGTATGTTACCAGAATGTGTGTCCAATATCATGCTCCAATTGTTGATTAGCAATAAAATATATATGCTAAAAATTGGTAGATAATGATAAGCCTGGTGAGATTCAAATAGGTCATAAGTGTCATTTAGGATTATTTGGGTTTCACGGCTGTAATGACCTTAATCGAAGCAATAGGAATTGGGGTCGTTACAAAATATGATTTAACTTTCGACAAGTAAAAACTAACCTTCGGGGAAAAAATAAAATTTTTGGAAAGAGGATGAGGAGAGCTTTCCAACAAGCTATTATTTGCAAGAATCAGACAAATGACGAGAGAGTTATGCTATTTTGAATTTCAAACAGATTTTGGCAATTCCGTCAAAATACGATTTAGCTTTAGACAAAGAAAACCTAACCTTACAATGATAAAACAAAAAATTTTGGAAAGAGGATGAAGAGTGGTTTACAGTAAACTATTATTTGCAAGAATCTGTCAAAGGATGAGAGAGTTATGCTGATTTGAAGTTCCAGCGGATTTCGGCATAAATTGGGAGGTGTAAGGTTTTTTAGGTTTTACGAGTTTTGTGTGTTTTCTGTATAAGATTTTTGTGTGGCTGACTTCCTATTTATATAAGGTGGTTACGGAATTAAAATACCTATTTTAAAGGCTTTATTAAAGTAAGATAATTATTAGAATTAAATTCTGTAATTGTCTCCCCTTAATTTTAGGAATTTTAATTTCTAAAGTAATTATCAACCTATAAAGAACTAGATTAAAGAGAATTAAAATCAAAATTAATTACTAGATATTTCTTACCAATTTCGGCTATCAGACATCCTTTTCTTCAAGGAAAAAATGGTCTTTTTTCCTACATTGGCTTCTAGACTTCTAAGACTCAAAATTCAGGGTCTCACATAGGAGCACTCTTGCAGCTGCGCATACAAGTCATCCTGTCACTCAAAAACAGGGCATCCTAATATCCAGACTCGAATTGCCTATAAGGCTGCCTGATTTCCGGACATGAACCGACCTACAAGGCATCCAGTAAGCTCTTGCTGCGAACAACCACCCATAAATCTCCTAGTTTGGAAAACACCTCTCTTCTCCCTAGGAGCAGCAATACTTACCTCGCATGGCCAGTGACAAAAAGATCCTTCAAACTAAACACAAACAAGGCACATACATGCATACACAAATCAAAACAAAATATCCTCAATCAAATCAAAATGCAACCACAAATCAGTAAGCATATCATAGTTGTATGTATGCCTTTCTAATTTTCAAGATTATCCCAAAGATAAATCACCCAATTGTGCAATCAATTCAAAGATAACCAAACCGAAATCAACAGCAAATCAAGCATACAATCAAAGGTAACCAAATAAACCAATGATGAATAGATCCTACCTCTCACAAGCCTGAATCAGAAGCAGTCCTCTGCCTTTCCAATAAGATCAGAATCTCCTAAACAACCACAAGGCAAAGACCGACAGTAGTAAGCCATAAGATACTAAATTAAAATCAAAGGAATTAGGAATCCTTACCAATTAACCTACCAAAATCTAGCAATCTGGATGTAGCAATATCTTCCACTTGAATGCATGATGTGATAGCCAAAAATTCAGCAGTAAACAATCTGATTATTCACCCTAATTTATCATACAAATTTTGGCTACACCTTAGGGCTTAATAGGGTAAATTTCAATTTTATCATACACATAAGAAGAAACTACAATTTTATATGAATATAGAAGGAATAGGTGCCAATTACTCAAACGATTAAAATGAACAAGATTTGAAACCAATGGGCAAGTCAATTCATTACATTTTGCCAAACATAGGGTTAGTAATAGAGCATGCCAATTTCATCTATAGGGAAAATTCAAATGATAAATTCATGATTTTCAAACGTGAATGGATGAAAAACAATCATACAAACAAAAAGAATAACAATAAAAATCAATTGAAGAAAGAATCACACAATCTTGGCACCAAAATCGACTTATTACGACTTGAATTTTGATAGGGAAGAGCTAACCTTCTGATGACCAACCTAAGATAGATAGATAGAGGATGGAAAATTTTTTCCAACAAGCTATTATTTTCAGAAATCCAACAAAGGATGAGAGATTTATGGTAGGATTAAAATCAAGGAATTTCATACACAAAACTGACAAATTACGACTTGAATTTTGACAAAGGAGAACTAACCTCTTGATTACCAACTCAAGATATTAGATAGAGAATAGAAAGATCTTTCCAACAAGCTATTATTTTCAGAAATTTGATAAAGGATAAGAGTGTTATGCTAAGATGAAGATCAAGGAATTTAGGCTAGGGTTTAGGCAAAAATCGGAAATTGAGAGGAAGGAGAGAAAGGAGGGAATAATTCACGAATTATATAGGAGGTTTTGGGTATGATTTATCAGGGTATGTTGGCCACTCTTTTATAGGTTTCTAAGGATGTTTAGTTAAGAGATAATTTTCTATTTTTAAGCTTAAAAAGATAATTAAACGATAATTCTATTAGAATGAAATTCTATTTAAAAGGATAATTCTATTAAAAAGGATATTCTACTTAAAAGGAAAAGTTAACTAATACCTTGGATAATAATAGATAAAATTAAGGATAATTAATATAAAATAACAGAATGAAAATAGACAATACCTGGCAGCAACCATTTTAGGCTACCACGCAACGATTTCTTCAGGAGCAAAATAATTATTTCAGCTGCACTGGTACCTGAGTTCTATTTCTAACTTGTGAAGTTCTAAGACATCTACCCTATAGAGGATCAGGGTCTCACATTCATTGTCTCGTGTTCAACTCTTCTTGCGTGAGGAGGTATTTCAGGCTTCTATAGTCGATGAAGATTCTGCATGTCTTGCAGTATAGATAATGGCACCATATTTTTTACGTAAACATCATGACTGCAAGCTCCAAATCATGCATAGGATAATTGCTTTTGTGTGGTTGCAACTGTCGGGAAGCATAGGCAACGACTTTCCCATCTTGCATCAATATGCATCCAAGTCCGGATTTCGATCCATCACTGTAAACCACGTACTCCTTTCAGCCAATAGGTAATGTGAGACCCTGAATTTTAAGTCCTAAAAGTCCAGAAGCCAGTGCAGGTGAAAAAGACCATTTTTGCCCCTGAAGAAAATGATGTGTGATGGCCGAAATTGGTAAGGGATGTCTAGTAATTATTTCTGGTATTAATTCCCTTTAAATTGATTCTTTATAATTACCTTAGGAAATAAAAACCCTAAGTTTAAGGGGTGATAATTACAGAATTTAATTCTGATAATTATCTTACTTTAATTAAGCCTTGAAGATAGGGATTTTAATCCCATAACAATCTTATATAAATAGGAAGTCAGCGACACAAAAATCTTATACAGAAAACACATAAAATTCATAGGACCGGAAAACCCTACACCTTCTAATTTCTGTCAAATTCGTCTTGAACTTCAAATAAGCATAACTCTCTTATCGTTTGTTGGATTCCTGCAAATAATATCTTGTTGGTAAGATCTCTTCATCCTCTTTCCAACCATCTTTGGTTTTTTTTTCTGAAGGTTAGTATTTCTTTCTTTAAAGTTAAATTGAAATTCGGCAAAACTGCCAAAACCTTCTTAAACTTCAAACAAGCATAACTCTCTCATCGTTTGTCGGATTCCTGTAAATAATAGCTTATTGGAAAGCTCTCTTTATTCAATTTCCAACAATCTTTGGCTTTTTGTATGAAGGTTAGTATTTTATTCTCTAAAGATAAATCGAAATTCAGTGAAATTAGGTTCTCAGATTTTTTATAATTCTGCCTTTGATTGATCTCTGATGTTGTTACCTTTATTCGTATAATTGTTTAATATCCATTCATAGTGAACAATCATGAATTCATCTTTTGAATCTTTTCTATACATAAAATCAGTATGCCCTACTACCCTATTGTTGCCTATCTTGATTTATTGATTAACCTATTGGATTCTGATCTTGTTTCTTTTGATTATACATGTTATAAACCCTTAATCCTGCCTTGTTAACATGAGATCACAACTCCTACAACTTGTTAACATGAAATCGCAACTTGCCCTATTGCCCTATTCTTAGTGCCAAAAATTGTATGATAATTAAGGATGGTAATTTAAGTTTTTTGTAAGACCCTGAATTTTGAGTCCTAGAAGTCTAGAAGCCAGTGCAGGTAAAAAGACGATTTTGCCCCTGAAGGAAAGGATGTGTGATGGCCGAAATTGGTAAGATTGTTTAGTAGTTAATTCTGTTTCAAATTCCTTTAGATCTAGGTTCTTGTAGATGAGTAATTGCTTTAGGAATCATCCTTAAGGCTAGATAGTTGCCTTATAGATTAAAGTCCCTAAAAATAGGGGAAGATAATTAAATAGTTTAGAGTTTAGTTATCTAATTATCTGGTAGATTATCCTATTTAGATAAAGTGATTAAAGTGGTAATTATAATTCTAGACCCACTCATTATAAATAGGAAGCCAACCTCATAAAGAATTATTCATAGAAAACCTACAAATTTCGTATAGGCTTAAAACCCTATACCTCCCTATAGCCACCATAATTTTCAGAAACTTCAAACAAGCATAACTCACTCATCGTTTGTTGGATCTCTGCGAGTAATAGCTTGTTGGAAAGCTCTCTTAATTATCTTTCCAACCATTGTTTGGTTTTCGTCAGGAGGCTAGTATTTCTTTGTCTAAAGTTACTTTGAAAATCGGCGGCGGAATTAGGTTTTCGCCAAATCTTCTTGAACTTCAAAGTGGCATAACTTTCTGGGTGTTTATCAGAATCTTACAAATAATAGATTGATGGAAAGGTCCTTTCGTCTTCTTTCGAACCATATATAAATCACAGCTTTCATGTAAATATTTCGTTGTAGGTCGAGACGAAATCGTCCTATGCCCTACTTTTAGCGACAGGTTTTGCATAGTTAATTGGAATGGTAAATTCAGGTTATTTCTTGTTAAATTTCTGGCTATCACATCACACATCCAAGGGGGAGGCATCTGCAGCATCTGATCACTGGTTTCTGATAGGTTTGGTGAGTGGTATTGGTAAGGAAATAAGGTATTCAATTGATTATTGAATATGCATGCTTAGTTTGTTTTGTCTTTGCCTAGTGATATTATAGGTGGTTCGGATTTACTTAATAAAGGCAAAGGATTAGCTTATTGTTCAGAGACAAGAGAGGTAGGATCTATGCCTCATCGGTTTCTCCAGAAACCCTCTGCTCTTATCTGATGTTTTTGTTACCTGCCCTTGTTGTATTTGTTTGTGATTGGATTGTAGGGTGTGAATATGAAATCCGGAATGAGATATGAATCTCCTAGGCTATATCGAACCCCTGAGTTAGGAATTGAGTGCCTAGGGATGCTATTGTTATATGAATTGGATGTGTTGATTATTTCCTGACATGATTGAGGATACCCTGTTGTGGTATTATGCTTTGTACTTGCCTGTGTGTGCTTGTACGTGTTTGTGTGTTAGGATCCTGTTCCACTGGCCAGGCAGGGTAAGCACTGATGCTCCTAGTGAGAGGAGAGGTACTTACCGATTTGTGGGAGTTGTATGGGAGGTGAACCAGCAAGTGCACGCTGGATATCTGTCCTTGCGGGGCCGGATCCCTGTCTTGTGGGACAGGAAGCCCTTATCTTGCGGGATTTGGGGATGCCCTAGTTGCGGCTAAGGGAAGACTTGTCCATGTGGGGCTAGTCGACTTGTCCTTGCGAGGATAAGGTGAAAGGCTTACTGATTAGTTTGTGTGTTAACCATCTACCCTTTGTGCAGTAAGTCTTGGACAACACAGGTGGAAGGGGATGAAATTTTCTTTTTCACTGAGAGCGATTTTGTTGTATTTCACCTGCCTGTGTATTTCTGAACTTTCGGAAGTGTGGTCCTCCCGCAGCCATAATCTCGGCTTTAACCTCTTTTGGTCTATTGTTGAATTGCGTGATCCCTTTAGTTGTTTAGGGAATGATCTTATGTGGATTGGGAGATTTGTGTTTAGGGATTCTGTAGATCTTATGATGTTGCGACCCTACTGAGATTCTTGTAATCTCAAACCGTTGTTTTTACAATTTTTCAGGCTTAGGTACATCCTCTGATCGTGGTACCAGTTTGTGAGATCAAGGCTGCACGGCGGGACGATATCGCATCACATTTGCATACTTGTTACTTGCGCATATAACATGAATGATTGGGAAACTTTCTGGTTTATTTTAAGCACTCTTCTTTGCTTGCTATTTCCAAAACTTGTGAAGAATTTCTTGTTGGTTATTTGGATCCCTATGGGACTTGTGTGTTATGAACCCAAAGGATTAATTTAAGACTTCCGCTGATGTTTTTATTTACTCCGTATGTTACCAGAATATGTGTCCAATATCATGCTCCAATTGATTGATAAGCAACAAAATAAACAAGTTTAAAATCGGTATCTTATGAGTAGCCTTGTGGAATTCTAATAGGTCTTAGGATTCGTTGAGGCTTATTTGGGTTTCACGGCGGTAAAGACCTTAATCGGAGCAATTAAGAATAGTTAGGAATTGGGGTCGTTACAAGTTTGGTAGCGGAGCATGGTTTAGGGAATATAATTTGTTATATGCTAATTTATTTGTTGATTTTGGTGATTTCAGGCAAGAACATGGGCACACACTCACTCACCTAGGGGTTAATACTGAAAGGGAACTAAGGCTAAAACGGGATTAAGTTGTAAGGTTTAAATGATAGGAATAATAAACTAATATGCTGATTGTTCATATGTCTTTCTTGTCATTACCGACTGTGTATGAATGTATATGGTGATGTGTACTGCCGTATATGAATGTCGTGTGAGTCTATACTTGTTTGATGTTTGATGATGATTTCTATGAGTGTTGATGTAATTGCCTAGTGTGCATTGCATGTGTGCATGTGATTTCCAAAAATCTGTATTTTGTTTCCCAGCATATGCTATCGTCCGGTGCATGTCTCTCCACCAGGTACCACTCCTATTCCTAGTGTCATATTTAGTTTGTGTTGAGTAACAATTATATAGTTGTGTAGTATGGCACTCTCGAGGCAACAAAGGGGCCAATGGGATAGGTTTGAGATTCAGACTGAACAGCAACCTGTTGAGCAAGAGGAGCCAAATTACAGATAGTATCTGCATTTGCTGTTGACCATGTAAAACGTTTTATCTTCATTGAAGCCTACAAGCAATGTGATATCAACGAGGCTTCTAAAGGACTTACTGGTACATATGCTAGTAGACTGTCAACAGTTCCACTAAGTAAACGTTGCCATCTGCTCACTGTCCAGAACAATCGTTGTCCAATTACCAAGGGCATGTGGGCACGTCTGAAGAATGGGAAATACAGAGGAGACCTAATCAAGAGTCAATTCATACATTTATGAGCATCATAGGAGCTACCGAGGATGTCGCGCTGCAAAAACTAGAGGCTCACGGTGGTGCTCTCAATGCAGCCGTTTTTACTCATTTCAATGGAGGAGATCAAGTGCTGGGGACAATGCTATTGTTGTTCCTAAAGACGATCCAATGGATATCGATGATCCAGCTGAAGTTGCATTACGTAAGAGAAATCCTCTCTCTATTCTATCTGAGGCCGACACTGTGAATCCATTCTCAATACTTGATCCACAGTTTCGTAGAAGTATGTTTGGTGGTGCAGCAAATAATTGAGTTTGAAGATGACGAAGATGCAGCAAATAATTTACGCTCGCGGGTGGTGCAGCAAAATGAAAAAAAAAGTGAGGTTTTTGGTGGTAGTTATGATGCGAACTTCATCACCTTGTCAGCACCAGAAGACTCGTTACGACCAAGGATTCAAGAACCCTCCAATATCTCCTCCTGTATGTTGTCACGTTGTCCATGCATGCCTAGCAACCCTTCCTATATTTTAACGGGAAAAGGAAGCGACCCTTTTGTGGTATCACATGCAGAGTGGAACTTTGCTTGACCGTGCGATTATTATGGTCTCTAATGAATCTGATACGAAGGCATCTGCAGTGCTTCTGAAATTACTAAGTGAGAAAATTGTTGGCAAAGGATCTACCAGTACTGTTTTTGTGCTGGACTGCCTACCCCTTTATGGTTCTGTATAAGACCAGAAGTTGAAGACTCTCTACCAGTTGTTCCACGTTTTGCAAATTTCCTATCAAAATGCTTAGTGGTGCTTCAAGTGGAATGGACGTCTTCTCAAGGCAGAAGAAAATAGCTCCTGAAGCTTAAAGATAGAGATTCAGGTTTACCACCAGAGTGCAACCTCTGTGTCTCGCAGCGTGGGATAACAATGATAGGGTTACCTTCATGAGTAGGAGAACATGCTTTTTCGTCATCTCCTGGTGCTCCACTTCGAAGCAGCCAATGGAATTTGAAGAATCCACGCTGTGACTGCTTGAAACAGCCATTCCGGGTGTAACTGATCCCATGCTCTATATCAGAATGATGTTTAGTGTGTTTGCTTGGCATGTTGAAGATCACAGTATTAATTACCATCATTGTGGTGCATTAAAAAAAAAATAATAAAAAAAGAAGAAAGGAGAATGAACCCTAAAAGCAGAGCTGATCATGACATCCACACTACCCAATCCCCATCCTCCTCCGACACCGACTCCGGAGATGACGAGGATGTGCAGCAACAGGTGAAGGAGAACAAGGGAGTCCTCTTGAAGCTGTACAAGACCGCACTCTCCGCCAGTGGCTTATCAAAGCTCCGGTTTTGCTGCCAGTCATTGCCAACCTACTGGAGCTCCCAGAAGGCTAGAAGTGTTACTTGGTGTGCGCCCTTCTCCTTCAGCCTTCGAAAGCTCTTATCTTTCAGCTAGCCCTTCATACTCATACGTTGCTCCTAAGAGGCCTCATGCGTCTTCTTTAAGATGGGCAGCAGAAGAAGCCTTTGAGTGGGCGCGGAATGATCCTAAGATTGTAAGAGCTTCAACTGTTATATGTAGGCTCATGGATGACACAATGTCCCACGAGTTGGATCAGCAAAGGAAGCATGTGGTTTTAAGTGTTGAGTGTTACATGAAGGATCATGGCATGTCAGAGGAAGAGACGGTCAAATTCTTCTGTAAAGAAATTGTAGATCCGAGGAATGATATCAATGAGGAGTGCCTCCAGCCAACTACCGTTCCCATGCGTCTCCTTGAGCGTACTTTCAACCTTGCCAAAGATAAAGAAGGAAAAATACTTGTCGAAGATCTTGTAAAATTAGCTGGTAAAATGGATGAAGATGACGAATGATTCTGCAAATCATGCCGATGTAGTATTTATAGCGAGGGAAGACCTGAGACGGAACTTATGCTGGGAGTTCGAAGCTCATACTGGGAGTGCAATCCACAGACCAGCTGCCAATATTATCTTGAATAAAAATGGTAGGACATTGTTTCAGTACAAAATGGAGTTGGAACTTAACAACATGCGAAAGAAGACCTCTACAAGTTGCTTTCTTAAAGTTGATAATGAGATTGGAGGAAAAGCTGGCATAGATATGATTGAAGGTGATGAAGATGCTTCTGATGGTAGTGGTGGGTCCATAGCACCAGAAATTGTTGGATCCACAGCTGTGGTGGCTTTAGGTCTGTTTCGGATGATGGGATCAATTGCACGAGATATGGTTATGGCTAAAACATGTAGGTCAGCAACACTGTTGATTATATTCTTATTGGGTAGATTTATTATTCTGGAAAGGCATGATTAAACCTTGGTGGAGTTGGGCTTATTGGGTGTCGCCACTAACCTATGGGCAATGTGCCATTTCTGTCAATGAATTTGCGGCTGACAGATGGATGCAGAGATCTGCTATTGGGAACTCTACAGTTGGATACAACATCCTGCAACAATTAGTTCAGCATCAGCGATTACAAAAGCAGCAAAGTCAGCACCGCCAGCATATATTGAAGAGTGATGCCTTTTCCCAGACTCAGCTGGCATCTAATTCTTGTATGCAAATGAAATGTGAGCCTGGAATAGAGCTTAGCGAAGGCTTACACTCACAACCGTCTCAGCAGCTTCAGATGTCCGAGTTACAAAAATCAATTCCATCAAAATTCTGCTGGAAACCAGACGAGGACTGCTCAAAATCCTTCTCTGCCATCTGAAGAGCATGATATGAGCTCATCACTGAATCAAAAGTCACCGCAAATGCAACAGAAGTTGAGGCCGCAACAGTTAGTTCCAGAATCTCAAAATGATTTTAACGGCATTTCTGTTGAAACCCAAGATTCAGCATTGCATGACCAGTGGAATTCTGAGATACAAAACCAGAGTTGCATTCCAGGGAGCATGTTACAGGAGCAGCATCTCCAAGAAGATTTCTGTCAAAGAATTTCAGGCAAAGATGAAGCCCAGTGCAATGATTTAGGTTCGGGAGGGTCTATCATTAGTCAAACTGCTCTTTCTAGAGGCACTTTTGTGAGGACCCGAACCCGATCCTTGGGCTTCTCACCGCCGTGCAGTCCCAATTGGCCCAACTCGTGACCCAATCGGAACCACACAAGGCTTATCCTCAAATTCAAAACCCAAAACACGTAAAAATAAGTATAAATTTAAAGCTTTATCTTTCCATAAAAGGAGCATGTATTCAATAATTAAATCTCGACACAATAGAACAAATCACGGAGAAGCACACACAAACAGCGAAAGACTTAAATCTCACACACAAACAGCGAAAGACTTAAATCTCACACACAACAGGCCACACGGCCCCAAACATGAATCATCAACACAGTCCAATCAATGCAAGCCCAAGAACAGCAAAAACGTGCCCAAGGCACCAAACTCATCTCATATATAATAAACCCAAAGAGTACATGCATGTCCAAAATAATTACCAAGTCAAGCCCACTAAAGGGTCACAATCGCAATAGACAAGCATGCATAGTACAATCCAAAATACAAAGAAAGTGTCGAGTTTTCAAACGTGTCATATGCAGTAGTCCAGCCCTATAACAAACCAGAAACCTCGACCTCAAAAGGAAGTCAGCTAGCCAAGCCCCAATCTAGTCCTGAAAAGACAACAACAAGAGGGGGTGAGATCTCGAGGACCTCAGTGAGAGTCACAGCGTCATAAACAATTACGGTGGAATAGAGACACATACGAAAACAAGTATAAACAATATAATGCTTAATAATAAAATCACATTTAATCCATGATGCTAATCGTGCAACGAACTCATATAAATAAAATCAATTACGTATGAATGAGTTTGAAATCATAAACCAATATGTCGAGCACAAGTCCAAATATTACAAAATCTCAAAGTCTCAAACACGTGGCTACTATGCCAAAATCTCTCGGGGAGGACCACTAAAACCGCTTCGTCTGATAACCCGGGCCAAAGGGAAATCGGAAGCCCACTGGTGGCTAATTTAAATACACATTTTCAAATAAATATAAATCCCCTGCCACCAGTGTTGTCCTAGGGAAATGTGGAGAAAACGCACTATCACACAAATCCCAACTCACGCACAACTCGCAAAGCCCGAAGGCATATCAGTATAGCCTGATACTCACACCGTCACAAGGCCTATACTCACCACCTTATACTCCTAGGCAAGGGAATACCCTTCTATCTAAGGGTGCTCATCCACTTACCTCCGCATTGGCCAAGCGTTGTTATCGTCAATTCCAAGATCAAATCCTAGAAATCGTATATGAATATACGTACTTTGCAATTGTGAAAAAGATCTCAAATCATATCATAATTCAAATCGATTATGATGCAATCCAAAAACAATTCAAAAGCTCGCATAAAAGTCCCACATTTTAAGAAATCAATATAAATCAATTAATTCTCGCAAAGTATCTCAATCACGTCACAAGCATGCATATAGGTCCATAAAAATATTTTATGCATCATAAACATGCCACACGCATAATGAACCTAATATGCAAAGTCATGCATCAATGTACATATTGCCTCTATTCAAAAACAAGCATATATCCGATTTTAATTAATAAAACCAAAACATTTCCGTGCATGTAAATGAAACATAGTCTCCCACCTCTTGTCGAGCCGACTCACTACTAACCACGCCCTTGCCTTTATCGCGCGTCGAAGGACCACCTACAGGCGAAGGCAAACACACAAATCGAATCTCAAAACAAAAATCAAATAAATAACTAAGACAGCTAAAAAACCGAAAATAAACCTACGACGCCAAACTGACACCTAAGACTCCTTCTAACACTCAAACCAAGCCTCACACACTCTAAACGAGACAAGAAAACCAACAAACTCACAATTCGAACCTAATCGAAAAACCATCAAAAACCCGACATAAACCGAAAACCAAACCGCGGCAATTCAACGCAATCAAAGCCCACCAACGCTCTCAACAAACTCAAATACACCAACAACAATCATCAAAGGCAACAAATAACGCATTAAGATCAAAAACCCCAAAATCACATAATATCCCTAAATCGCCAAAACTCAAAAATCACTCCTAAGCCAAAATTGAACAAACCCACCTATCACACTACCTTAGGAAACATCATAGCAAGCTAAAACAACCAACAAACGGAAAAGAAAACGAAGAAATCAAGCATAATCTTCAAAAATTTGAATTTACTTAAAACGCTCAAAACCGACCAAAAACACCATTATCCAAGGAAACAACAACGAAGAGAGATGAAGAAGGGTTACCTTTAAGTTTTATAAGAATGCCCAAACCTTGATTTTGAAGGAGAAGAAAAACTGAGGGATTTTTGGCTAAGAAAGCCTTCGGCGCCGCGTGAGAAGCAAGGGAAAGAAATGTTTCTTTTCCCTGCGCTTCCCGTGAGAAAAAAAGGAAGGCTGGCTCATTAATGGCAGTTTCGTAAATATTCAAATTTTGACTTTTATTTTTTTGAAGAATTTTCTAAAAATTCAAATTAAGTGTAAAATCGAATTAAATGGTTTAAAATAAAGTAAAAGGTTCAAAATCATGAAATTGGGCTTTAAAACGGGATTGGGTTCGAAAAACGAAAATCGGCCCATTAACAATAAGTCGGCCCAAAGGCCTCCGGCCACTCAAAACGGGCTTCGAAAACTCATAATCGGGTCAAGGAAGAAGAATGGATGTTTCCACTGGGCTCAAACCTCGAACAACCACAGATCAAACTAATACTCGCTAAAAAACTCCGAAACGACACGTCGTGCAACTATCGACACACAACCACCGACATGACGTTCTAGACAACCTAGACCCGACAGCTAGGCTCTATGACTAAGTCCACGTCACTCGGTCAAAGGGTCAGCGCTGACGGTCAACTAGTCAACTCTCACAAACCGACCAATCCGGGACAACTGATTGACACCGAACGCTGACTAGACACTCAAAAGGACGGGGTCTCACATCCTCCCCTCCTTATAAGAATTTCGTCCT
Organism: Passiflora organensis; assembly: GCA_019739055.1. Taxonomy (NCBI): domain Eukaryota; kingdom Viridiplantae; phylum Streptophyta; class Magnoliopsida; order Malpighiales; family Passifloraceae; genus Passiflora; species Passiflora organensis. The sequence continues at coordinate 294,451 of JAEPBF010000185.1, forward strand.
CGAAATTCACTTACCGGAATCCTCAAATAACTGTGGGTACTGCTGTCTCATCAACTGCTCTGGCTCCCAAGTCCTCTCCTCCATACGGTCACTGCGCCACAAAACATAAACCATAGGCACACTGCGGCTGCGCAACTGTCTCACTGCTCTTTCTACTATGGCCACTGGTTGAGTCGAGTAAGACAAGTCACTGGCAATCTCTATCGGCAGGGTCTCCAAAATATGAGACGGATCCGGCACGTACTTCCGTAACATGGACACATGGAAGACATTATGGATCCTCTCTAACTGTGGCGGTAACTCCAAACGGTACGCCACTGGGCCAACTCTGTCAACAATGCGGTAAGGACCAATATACCTCGGAGCTAGCTTGCCCCGCTGCTGAAATCTAATCACTCCCTTCCAAGGCGCGACTTTCATGAATACCATGTCATCCACTGCAAACTCCAAGTCTCGCCTACGGTGATCTGCATAACTCTTCTGATGGCTCTGTGCTGCTCTCAACTGCTCTCTGATCAAAGCAACCTGCTGAGTAGCCTGCTCTACCAACTCTGGACTATCAAGTCGCCTCTCACCAACCTCATCCCAACATAGGGACGTACGACACCTACGCCCATACAATGCCGCATACGGTGCCATACCTATGCTCCTCTGAAAGCTGTTGTTGTAGGCAAACTCCGCTAAGGGTAAGCATCGATCCCAAGTGGTATGCCTGTCCAACACACAAGCTCTGAGCATATCCTCCAAGATCTGTATAGTCTGCTCTGACTGACCATCTGTCTAAGGATGGAAGGCTGTACTGAACCTCAACTCTGTACCCAAAGCTCGGTGAAACTTCTCCCAAAATCGAGAAGTGAACCTCGGATCCCGATCTGATACTATACTCACTGGCACACCACGCAATCTGACAATCTCATCCATGTACCTCGAAGCTAGCCTCTCCGGCGTGTCTGTCACTCTAATGGGGAGGACGTGTGCAGACTTGGTGAGTCTATCCACTATCACCCATATAGCATCGTATCCTCGCTGTACACGTGGCAAACCAACTACAAAGTCCATGGTGATATGGTCCCACTTCCACTCTGGGATGGGAAGCGGCTGTAACATGCCTGCGGGTCTCTGATGCTCAGCTTTCACCTGCTGACAGACCAAACATCGAGCAACAAACTCTTCTATGTGCCTCTTCATGCCTGACCACCAATAAGACTGTCTCAAATCTCTATACATCTTGGTGTTACCCGGATGTACAGAGAATGCTGAACTGTGAGCCTCTGTCAGAATCCGCTGTCTCAACTTCTCATCATGCGGTACACACATACAGCCTCGAAAAGTCAAAATGTCGTCATCTCTAACTCGGTACTCACTAGCTGAACTCTCTGCAGTATCACTGCTATCCAAACTCTGTCTCACTCTGACCAAAGCTGGATCCTCTAACTGACCGGCTCGAATCTCATCAATCAAAGTCGGTCTCACTACCATCTGTTCAATCAAGGCTCCGGTCTCATCACTGTCCAACTGAACTCGAGACTCCCTCAAACTCATCAACAAAGGCATAAACTCAGCTCTCACATATGCCAAGGAAGAAGAAGTCTTCCTACTCAAAGCATCTGCAACCACGTTGGCTTTACCCGGATGGTAGTCGATGATCAAGTCATAGTCCTTGATCAAGTCATAGTCCTTGATCAACTCAAGCCAACGTCTCTGTCTCAAGTTCAAATCCTTTTGGGTGAGAAGGTACTTGAGACTCTTGTGATCCGTATAAACATGACACGTCTCACCATACAAGTAATGACGCCAGATCTTTAAATCGAAGACCACTGCTGCAAGCTCAAGGTCATGGGTCGGATAGTTGCCCTCATGCGGTCTCAACTGTCTAGAAGCATAGGCAACCACCTTCCCATCCTGCATCAACACACATCCCAATCCAAGTCTCGAGGCATCACTGAAAACAACATAGCCTCTGCCACTGACCGGTAAAGTCAACACTGGAGCTGAAACCAATCTGGTCTTCAACTCAGTGAAACTCTGCTCACACTTCTCGGTCCACACAAAAGGAACACCCTTGCGAGTCAACCGGGTCAAAGGTGCTGCTAAAACCGAGAAGCCCTCTACAAATCGTCTGTAGTAGCCTGCCAAACCTAAAAAGCTACGAATCTCCGTCACACTACGAGGAGGCTCCCACGAAATAATAGCCTCTATCTTCTTGGGGTATAGAAGCACTCCACTAGTTGACACCACATGCCCGAAGAAGCTGACCTCACTCAACCAAAACTCACACTTAGAAAACTTGGCATATAGCTGCCGAGCTCTAAGTGTGTCCAAGGCTGTCCTCAAGTGCACCTCGTGCTCCTCCTGGGTTCTCGAGTACACCAAAATATCGTCTATGAACACTATGATAAACCGATCCAAATACTCTCGGAACACCCTGTTCATGAGGTCCATCAACACTGCCGGTGCATTCGCCAACCCAAACGGCATAATCACGAACTCATAGTGCCCATACCTCGATCTGAATGCTGCTGTCTTCGGGATGTCAGACTCCCGAACTCTCAACTGGTGGTATCCCGATCTCAAGTCTATCTTCGAGAATACTGAAGCACCCTACAACTGATCAAATAAGTCATCTATCCTCGGCAACGGATACCGGTTCTTCACTGTGGCCCGGTTCAACTGCCTGTAGTCAATGCAAAGTCGAAGGGTACCGTCCTTCTTTTTAACAAAAAGGACAGGCGCACCCCAGGAAAAAACACTCGGTCTGATGAAGCCACGATCCACAAGATCTTCCAACTGAGTCTTCAGCTCTCTCAACTCAGCCGGTGCCATCCGATATGGCTGAATAGAAATCGGTGCTGTCCCTGGAAGTAACTCAATCTCAAACTCAATCTCTCGGACTGGAGGTAGACCTGTCACCTCCTCGGGAAATACATCAGCATACTCTCTGACAACTGGCACACTGCTCAACTCTGGAAGCTCAACTGACACATCTCTGACATGAGCAAGGAAAGCTACACATCCCTTCTGAATCATCAATTTGGCACTCATCCAAGAGATCACACAAGTCTGCAACACGCGTCTGTCACCCTCAAAACAATACTCTGTCCCATCTGGAAATCCGAACCATACTTTCTTTGTGAAACACTCCAACCAGGCTCTGTATCTGGATAAGCAATCCATACCCACTATCACATCAAAATCTCTGATATCCAAGGGTATCAAATCAGCCTCAAGCTGTACTGTACCCACTGTCAGCACACAACCCAAGTACACTCTACTGCAGGTCATCTGCTCACCCAAAGGAGTCAACACAACTATGGGTGGCTCTAAGGGTGACAACACTCTATCTGCCCACCTAGCCACTCTAGGACTGACAAATGACCTATTCGCTCCGGGGTCAAACAGGACTCTAGCAGAATAAAAAAATACTGAAATCGTACCTGTAACGACGTCCGGACTAGCACATGCCTCAGCATCCGCTAGTGTGAACAGGCGTGTCTGTGGCTTCTGCTGCTGCTGCTGTTGTGTCTGACCTGTAGCCTAGCTACCAGCTGGTCGTCCTGCCTGTGACCTAGTCTGTGGCCTCGAAGACCCCTGTGAACCCATATGGCTCACACCTGACCTCTGTGCTGCTGGCAAGGCTGGAATTCTGGGCTGAGAAGCACTAACTCTCAATGCACTACCCCCTGGGCAATCTCTGGCTAGATGCCCAAACTTATCACATGCATAACATCTGGGAGGCTGACGACAAGGAGGAGGGTGGTTCTGCCTACAGTTCACACACCAAGGATGTCCTACTGACCTGCTGAAACTAGGAGCTATTTGGACTGGCTGTGCACGGGTCACGAAAGAAGATGTGCCCTATGATCTGGTCTGTCCTGCTGAGTATGGAGCTGACATCCTGCTCCTCTGTCTGTGGTCAAACCTACCACTGCGCCTCATGGGACCCTTGCTAGGTGCAAGTCCCTTATACCCCTAAACCTGGCCACTCTGACCACGGGCAATGTCCTCTGACTTCACTGCCTCCATCACAAGCTTCTCGAAGTCACTACTGGTATTCGGACCCATAACAGTGCGAATATTCTGATTGAGACCCTGCTCAAACCGACTGGCCATCACTGCCACATCTCTGGCACAAAGTGACTAATGCCCTGAACTCAGTCTCATACTCAGAAACAGTCTTGCTCCCCTGGCGAAGCATGTAGAACTCTGACCTCTTATTATTCTGAAAGTGTGGTGGAAGGAACCTCAGGTCAAACTCTCTCTCAAACTCCTCCCAAGTGGGCTGACCACCATATCTGCTCCTAATAGTACTCCACCAAGTAGCTGCAGCTCACTCAAGTAAACGGGTAGCCAAGGTAACTCTGTCATCAACAGATAACCTCAAGTCCTGAGCAGTCAAGATAACTTTGTCTTTCCACATCTGGGCCACCATATCACTGGTGCCATAAAAACTCTCACATCCCAAATGTCTAGCCTCCTTCAGCAACTTGGACACCTGGACCTGAAATCTGGCACCCTGTGTCTCAACCTGCTGAACTCTAGGCTGTACCTCTGGCTCTGCCACAACCTCTGGCTGAACTGGTGCCTGTGGTGCCTGCACCTGTGGTTGCTGAACTGCTGTAGCCTGCATCATCTGCATGGCCTGCTGCATCTGCCCCAAAGTACTCTGAATAGCAGCTAGTGCCTGAAGCAGTACTACATCCCGGTCCACTGACTCAGCCTGGGCTGCCTGTGTCCCCTGTGCTGCCTGTGGCTGCTCTACCTCAACTGCTGGTCCATGAGCATCAGACCTCTCATCTACCTCGGTAAACTGAGCACGGCCGTCCCGGCCTCTAGTAGCACCACGGCCTCCTCGGCCTCTACCATGCGCCATCTCAATGAACTGGACACATAGTCATATAATGAGCCCTAAAAACAAAACAAGACTACTAGACGCAACTCTATGCTGGACTACGCATGTGCAATGTGAGTGTGATGTACTTTCAAAATATGCAATTTTAAATTATTTTTGCAAACATTTCCCACAAAAACAACCATGCTCCGCTACCAACCTTGTGAGGACCCGAACCCGATCCTTGGGCTCCTCACCGCCGTGCAGTCCCAATTGGCCCAACTCGTGACCCAATCGGAATCACACAAGGCTTATCCTCAAACTCAAAACCCAAAACACGTAAAAATAAGTATAAATTTAAAGCTTTATCTTTCCATAAAAGGAGCATGTATTCAACAATTAAATCTCGACACAATAGAACAAATCACGGAGAAGCACACACAAACAGCGAAAGACTTAAATCTCACACACAACAGGCCACACGGCCCCAAACATGAATCATCAACACAGTCCAATCAATGCAAGCCCAAGAACAGCAAAAACGTGCCCAAGGCACCAAACTCATCTCATATATAATAAACCCAAAGAGTACATGCATGTCCAAAATAATTACCAAGTCAAGCCCACTAAAGGGTCATAATCGCAATAGACAAGCATGCATAGTACAATCCAAAATACAAAGAAAGTGTCGAGTTTTCAAACGTGTCATATGCAGTAGTCCAGCCCTATAACAAACCAGAAACCTCGACCTCAAAAGGAAGTCACCTAGCCAAGCCTCAACCTAGTCCTGAAAAGACAACAACAAGAGGGGGTGAGATCTCGAGGACCTCAGTGAGAGTCACAGCATCATAAACAATTACGGTGGAATAGAGGCACATACGAAAACAAGTATAAACAATATAATGCTTAATAATAAAATCACATTTAATCCATGATGCTAATCGTGCAACGAACTCATATAAATAAAATCAATTACGTATGAATGAGTTTGAAATCATAAACCAATATGTCGAGCACAAGTCCAAATATTACAAAATCTCAAAGTCTCAAACACGTGGCTACTATGCCAAAATCTCTCGGGGAGGACCACTAAAACCGCTTCGCCTGATAACCCGGGCCAAAGGGAAATCGGAAGCCCACTGGTGGCTAATTTAAATACACATTTTCAAATAAATATAAATCCCCTGCCACCAGTGTTGTCCTAGGGAAATGTGGAGAAAACGCACTATCACACAAATCCCAACTCACGCACAACTCGCAAAGCCCGAAGGCATATCATGTATAGCCTGATACTCACACCGTCACAAGGCCTATACTCACCACCTTATACTCCTAGGCAAGGGAATACCCTTCTATCTAAGGGTGCTCATCCACTTACCTCCGCATTGGCCAAACGTTGTTATCGTCAATTCCAAGATCAAATCCTAGAAATCGTATATGAATATACGTACTTCGCAATTGTGAAAAAGATCTCAAATCATATCATAATTCAAATCGATTATGATGCAATCCAAAAAAAATTCAAAAGCTCGCATAAAAGTCCCACATTTTAAGAAATCAATATAAATCAATTAATTCTCGCAAAGTATCTCAATCACGTCACAAGCATGCATATAGGTCCATAAAAATATTTTATGCATCATAAACATGCCACACGCATAATGAACCTAATATGCATAGTCATGCATCAATGCACATATTGCCTCTATTCAAAAACAAGCATATATCCGATTTTAATTATTAAAACCAAAACATTTTCGTGCATGTAAATGAAACATAGTCTCCCACCTCCTGTGTGTGCTTGTACGTGTTTGTGTGTCAGGATCCTGTTCCTCTGGCCAGGCAGGGTAAGCACTGATGCTCCTAGTGAGAGGAGAGGTACTTATCGATTTGTGGGAGTTGTATGGGAGGTGAACCAGCAAGTGCACGCTGGATATCTGTCCTTGCGGGGCCGGATCCCTGTCTTGCGGGACAGGAAGCCCTTATCTTGCGGGATTTGGGGATGCCCTAGTTGCGGCTAAGGGAAGACTTGTCCATGTTGGGCTAGTCGACTTGTCCTTGCAAGGATAAGGTGAAAGGCTTACTGATTAGTTTGTGTGTTAACCATCTACCTTTTGTGCAGTAAGTCTTGGACAACACAGGTGGAAGGGGATGGCCTTTTCTTTTTTATTGAGAACGATTTTGTTGTATTTCACCTGCCTGTGTACTTCTGAACTTTCGTAAGTGTGGTCCTCCCGCAGCCATAATCTCGGCCTTAACCTCTTTTGGTCTATTGTTGAATTGCGTGATCCCTTTAATTGTTTAGGGAATGATCTTATGTGAATTGGGAGATTTTTGTTTAGGGATTCTGTAGATCTTATGATGCTGCGACTCTACTGAGATTCTTGTAATCTCAAACCGTTGTTTTTACCATTTTTCAGGCTTAGGTACATCCTCTGATCGTGGTACCAGTGTGTGAGATCAAGGCTGCACGGCGGGACGATATCTCATCACATTTGCATACTTGTTACTTGCGCATATAACATGAATGATTGGGCAACTTTCTGGTTTATTTTAAGCACTCTTCTTTGCTTGCTATTTCCGAAACTTGTGAAGAATTTCTTGCTGGTTATTTGGATCCCTATGGGACTTGTGTGTTATGAACCCAAAGGATTAATTTAAGACTTCCGCTGATGTTTTTATTTACTCTGTATGTTACCAGAATATGTGTCCAATATCATGCTCCAATTGATTGATAAGCAACAAAATAAACAAGTTTAAAATCGGTATCTTATGAGTAGCCTTGTGGAATTCTAATAGGTCTTAGGTGTCGTTGAGGCTTATTTGGGTTTCACGGCGGTAATGACCTTAATCGGAGCAATTAAGAATAGTTAGGAATTGGGGTCGTTACATTTTTTCTTGTTAAGTTCTTGGCTTTCACATCACACATTCAAGGAGGAGGTACCTGCGGCATCTGATCACTGGTTTCTGATAGGTTTGGTAAGTGAAATTGGTAAGGAAATAGGGTATTTAATTGGATATTGGATATGCTACTTAGTTTGGTTTTGGTTTTGCCTTGTGATGCTATAGGTAGTGTAGAATTATTGGATAAAGGCAAGGGAATGACTTTTTATTCAGAGAAAAGAGAGGTAGGATCTAAGCCTCATCAGCTTATCCAGAGATCCTTGTTGTTTTCTTGTTAATTTCGGTGCCTTTACATGTAATGTTGTATGCGCATATGTTGTAGTAGGAATGCTTGAATTGCGGACCAAGATGCGATCCTCTAGGCTATACCAAATCCCTTAGGATAGGATATGAGTGCCTAGTTTGCATGTGTTGTGTGTATTGAACATGTTGATTGTGTTCTGACATGATTAAAGATACCCTGTGGTGGTATTATATTTTGTACTTGCTTATGTATGCTAGTACGTGTTGTGTGTCAGGATCTTTTCCGGTGGCCATTTGGGGTAAGCGCTGATGCTCCTTGTGAGAGGGGAGGTTCTTACTAGTATGGGAGTCGTATGGGTGGCAATCCCCAGCATGAGCTCGTTGGATGTCTGGTCCTTGTGTTGCCAGAAGCTCTGTCCTTGTGTGGCAAATTGAATAGGCTTACTGAATAGCTTGTGTGTTAACCACTTACCTTTTGTGCAGTAAGCCTTGGACAACACAGGTGGAAGGGGATGGCCTTTCTTCTTCATTGTCGAGAGCAATCTGATGAGTTCTACCTGCCTGTGTACTTCTGAGTTTTTGGAAGTATTTGTAGTCCCCCCTCAGTCTTAGATTCGGCCCTACCCTTTTTAACTGAATTCTTGAATTGCGTGATCCCTTTAGTTGCTAAGAATGATTTGATATGGTTTGGGGAGATTTGTGTTTATGGTTTCTGCAGATCTTATGATGTTGTGACCCTACTGAGATTCTTGTAATCTCATTCTGTTGTTTTCACCATTTTTCAGGCTTAAGTACATTCACTGTTGGAGGTACCAATGTGTGAGATCAAGGCAGCACGGCGGGGCGATATTGCATCACCTTTGCATTTCTATTTCCTTGGTTGCTTGCGCATACAATATGATCATAGATTGGACTACTTTTCTGGTTTTTTTTCAAGATCCCTCTTTTGCTTGTTATATTTTGGAACAGGTTGGAGGATTTCTTGCTGGTTATTTGGATCCCTGTGGGAGTTATGTGTTTTGATTCCAATAATTAAATTTTAAGACTTCTGTTGATGTTTTATTCACTCCGTATGATACCAGAATGATTGTCTAATATCATGCTTCATTTGTTATTAAACATATAGAACGATCAAGCTAAAAGTCAAAAAAAAATTATTGGGTAAGCCTGGTGGAATTTAAATAGGTTTTAGGTGTCTTTGGGCTTGTTTGGATTTCACGACGGTAATGGCCTTAATTGGAGCAAATTTTAATAGGTAGGAATTGGGGTCATTACAGGTATGGTAAGGATAGGTGCGGAAACTAACCATTTCTTTAATTCCTTGAACCATCGCTAGCATTTCTCGGTCCATACAAATGATTCTCCTTTGCGTGTCAACTTCATGAATGGCCCAGCAAGCGATGAAAAATTTTCCACGAAGTGACGGTAATATCCGTCTAAACCAAGGAAACTACGAACTTCAAACATAGTTCGCGGGGGTTCCCAAGTAACTACGGCTTCAATCTTCTTCGGATCAACTAACACACCTTGTGCGGAAACAACATGGCCAAGGAAACTAACTTTGCATAACCAGAATTCACATTTGGAGTACTTTGCGAACAACCACCGATCTCTCAAAATATTCAGCACAATCCGCAAATGCTCAGCATCTTCCTTTTTTGATTTTGAATAAATTAGAATGTCGTCGATCAAGACAATCACGAATTTGTCCACGAACTCACGAAACACATGATTCATCAGGTCCATCAACACAGCTGGTGCATTGGTCAAACCGAATGGCTTAACCAGAAATTCGTAGTGGCCGTATCGCAATCTGAACGTGGTCTTTGGAATATCAACATCACGAACTCGCAATTGATGGTATCCAGATCTAAGATCGATCTTGGAGAAAATTGCTTAGCCAGAAATTCGTAGTTGCTCTCCCAAAGGAGTCAAAACTGCAATAGGAGGAGTCAAGGGAGATAGAGGCCGATCCGTGTTAAGTGCTATCCTTGGACTTACAAATTACCTATTTGCTTCGGAATCTAATAATACTTTAGCATTTTGAGAAAAAAACTGAAATAGTACTTGTCACCACATCAGGACTAGCCTCGGCATTAGTTAGGGTGAATAGCCTTGTTGGTCTTGGTTGCGCCGCTATTGTGGATCCGTTGGGTGGTCCTCCTGGTGCGCATGTTGGCGGTTTGGTAGGGTTAGCATACCCACCTCGGCCCTCACTAGATGCACCAGTGATACGTCTCGGCTTCTGGCATTCCCGCTGAATGTGTCCCATTTCGCCACAATTGTGACATCGACATTGCTGAGAATTCCAAGTCGATCCATTAGGATTTGAAACAGAAAAGTTCTTCTTGTTGTTACTTCCATTTCCATTAATTCTCTGAGGATAGGACCTTAAAGGATAGGGTCTCGTACGCCGATTAAATTTCGAATCTTGCCTGAAGGATCCACCACTAGTGGCTGCGGATAGCTTCTTGGTTTGCACGATCTTTTCGGCTTCAGTCGCGGCAACAATTAGTTCTTGCAAATTCTGTACAGGTGTTGTACCAACGATGGTTTTGAGTTTGGTACTCAGCCCATCCTGAAATTGTCTCACAAGCTAGTACGGTGAGTGATCCTCTTCCAGTGCATATGGGGACAATTCCTTTAATGCCATTTCATATTCCAGCACCGAACGGGTGCCCTATTAAAGCTTGTAGAAAGCTTGTCGCTGCTTGCTTTTATGGAATCTCGTATAGAATCTTTCGTCAAATTCATACCGAAATTCCTCTCATGTAGGCAGACGATTACAAAATCGCAAGCTCACAGCTGTTCACCATGCAAGGGCTTCTCCCTCAAGTAAGAGAGTGGCGATGGCAACCTTGTAGCGTTCAACCTTTCCATACTATAGATACACACAATCGTTACTTAACACATAACTAAATACGATACTAGGAAAAGAAGTGGTACCTGGTGGAGAGGCATGCACCAGACGATACGCATATGCTGGAAAATAAAATACACATTTTGGAAATCATATGCACACATGTAAATGCATACTCGTCACTCATATCGTCACACATATGTACTCTCGAAAATCATCATCAAGCATTAAGCAAGCATGGATTCACACAATCCATATTCGGGTTCGGCAATACACATTAGCAATCACACGTATATACATTTGGCAACATAGAAATCACATAGGGACTCTTGGTAATATGCCCCAACAACATACACGTTCTCGGCAATTACAAGAAACACAGCAAACATTCACCGAAACACATCAAGGCATACCAGGCATACCAGGCATAAGAACATTCATAAACACACAGCAATCAGATTATCATTCTCATTATTTAAATCTTACAAATTAATCCCTTTTTAGCATTAGTTTACTTTTGGCATTAACCCCTAAGTGTGTGAGTGTGTGCGCATGTTCTTACCTACAAACACAAAATCAACAAACAAGTTAGCATATAACCAATTATATTCCTTAAACCATGCTCCGTTACCAAACCTGTAACGACCCCAAATCCTAACCTAATATTAATTGCTCCGATTAGGGCCATTACCGCTGTGAAACTCAGACAAGCCCAAGAACCAGGACTTATCTTAATGCCACGAGGCTTACTTATCAAATTCTCGATTTTTAGCATGTACATTCGTTATGTTCATTAGTTATTGGAGTATGATATTGGACATGTATTCTGGTATCATACGGATTGAATAAAATATCAGCGGAAGTCTTTAAATAAAATTAATGAATCCACAACTCACAAGTCCCACAAGGATCCAAACATCCAGTAAGTTAATTCCCAAACTAAAACGGAAACAAGTAAAGGAGGAACCTTGAAAACCAGAAAAATAGTTCAATCATAGTTCATATTATATGCTCAAGCAATCAAGGAATAGGTGTGCTAATATGATGCGATATCGCCGCGCCGTGCAACCTTGATCTCACACACTAGTACCACAAACTGTGGATGTACCTAAGCCTGAAAATGGTGAATACAACAGGATGAGATTACAAGAATCTTAATATGGGTCACAGTATCATAAGATCTACATAAATTTTAAACACAAATCTCTTGAACAATATTAGATTATTCCTACACATCTATGGGTATCACGCAATTCAAAAATCAATCAAAGAGATAGGGCCAAAACTAAAGCTAAGGGTGGACTGCAAACACTTCCAAAAATCAAAAGTACATAGGCAGGTAAAACTCATTAGATTGCTCTCGGCAATAGGAAAAAGAAAGGTCGTCCCCTTCCACCTGTGTTGTCCAAGGCTTACTGCACAAACCCTAAAGGCTAGCACACAAGCTAATAAATAAGGCTATTCATCCTGTTACACAAGGACAAGACATCCCAAGCCACACAAGGACAAGGATATCCCAAACCACACAAGGATAAGTGCATCCTGCCACACAAGGACAAGAATTCAATACACACAAGGACTAGAGATCCAGGGCGCGCGTGCTGGGGTTTGCCACCCATACAACTCCCATACCAATAAGAGCCTACCCTCTCCCAAGGAGCATCAGCGCTTACCCCGATCAGCCATCGGAAAAGGATCCTGATACACAAACATGTACAAGGACACATAGGCAAGCACAAGCACAATACCATAACAAGGTATCCTCAATCATGTTAGAACACAATTAGCTTATTCAATTCACATATCATATGTAATTCAGGCACTCAAAACCTAACTCAAAGGTTCGGTATAGCCTATAGGATTCATATCTCAATCCGTAATTCTTGCACATATTCTACAATCAATTCGCATGCAATAATAACAAGGACATGCATCGAAAACAACAAACAAACAATAGAGATCTCTAGAGAAACCGATGAGGCATAGATCCTACCTCTCTTGTCTCTGAACAAGAAGTTATTGCTTTGTCTTTATTTAATAATTCTGAACCACCTATAGTATCACAAGACAAAGACAAAACCAAACTAAGCATGCATACTTAATAACCAAATGAGTACCCTATTTCCTTACCAAATCTGTAACGACCCCAATTCCTAACTATTATTAATTGCTCCAATTAAGGTCATTACCGCCGTGAAACCCAAATAAACCTAAATGACACCTAGGACCTATTTGAATCTCACCAAGCTTGTCATTATCTACCAATTTTTAGCATATGTATTTTATTACTAATCAACAATTGAAGCATGATATTGGACACACATTCTGGTAACATACGGAGTAAATATAACATCAGTAGAAGTCTTAAATTAAATCATTGGGTTCATAACACACAAGTCTCATAGGGATCTAAATAACCAACAAGAAATCCTCCAACAAATTTCGGAAATAGCTAACAAAGGAGTGTGCTTAAAATAAACCAGAAAGTAGCCCAATCATCCATGTTATATACGCAAGTAAACTAGTATACAAATGTGATGCGATATCGCCCCACCGTGCAGCCTTGATCTCACATACTGGTACCACGGACTGTGGATGTAGCTAAGCCTGAAAAATGGTAAAAACAACGGTATGAGATAAAAAAATCTCAGTAGGGTCACAACATCATAAGATCTGCAGAAACCCTAAACACAAATCTCCCAATTCACATTAGATTATTCCTAAACAACTAAAGGGGATCACGCAAATCAAGAAATTAATCAAAGAGGTTAGGGCCGAATCATGGTTGAGGGAGGACTACAAACACTTTCGAAAGATCAGAAGTACACAGGCAGGTGAAACTCATCAGATTGCTTCGGCACTGTAAAAGAAAGGCCATCCCCCTCCACCAGTGTTGTCCAAGACTTTCTGCATAAGGGTAGATGGTTAACACACAAACTAATCAGTAAGCCTATTCATCTTGTCCTCGCAAAGACAAGTCGACCAGCCACATATGGAAAAGTCTTCCCTAGCCACACACGGACTAGGGCATCCCAAACCTCACAAGGCAAGGATCCGGGCTTGCAAGGACTGATATCCAGCGCTAGCTTGCTGGTTTGCCGCCCATACAACTCCCATACCGGTAAGAACCTCTCCTCTTCCTAGAAGCATCAACGCTTACCCCGAATGGCCACCGGAACAGGATCCTGACATACAAACATGTACAAGCACACACAGGCAAGTACAAAGCATAATACCATAACAGGGTATCCTCAATCATGTCAGAACACAATCAGCATATTCAATTCACATAACATATGCAACCCAGGCACTCAATACCTGAACAGGGGTTTGATATAGCCTATGAGATCCATATCTCATTCCAAATTTTATACTCTCACCCTATAATCCAATCACCTGCAATAAAACAAGAGCAGGTAACAAAAACATCAAGAAAATAACAAAGGTCTCTGGAGAAACCGATGAGGTGTAAATCCTACCTCTCTTGTCTCTGAACAAGAAGCTACTCCTTTGCCTTTATTAAGTAAATTTGAACCACCTATAATATCACCAGGCAAAGAATAAAACAAACTAAGCATGCTTATTCAATAGTCAATTGAATACCCTATTTCCTAACCAATACCACTCACCAAACCTATCAGAAACCAGTGATCAGATGCTGCAGGTGCCTCCCCCTTGCATGTGTGATGTGATAGCCAGGAACTTAAGTTCTTGGCCATCACATGACACATCCAAGGGGGAGGCACCTGCAACATCTGATCACTGGTTTTCTGATAGTTTTGGTGAGTGGTATTGGTAAGGAATAGGGTATTCAATTGATTATTGAATATGCATGCTTAGTTTGTTTTGTCTTTTCCTGGTGATAATTTAGGTGGTTCGGATTTACTTAATAAAGGCAAAGGAGTAGCTTCTTGTTCAGAGACAAGAGAGGTAGGATCTACGCCTCATCGGTTTCTCCAGAGACCCCTGCTCTTTTCTTGATGTTTTTGTTACCTGCCCTTCTTGTATTGGGTGTGATTGGATTATAGGGCAAGAGTATGAAATTCGGAATGAGATATGAATCTCCTAGGCTTTATCAAACCCCTGAGTTAGGAATTGAGTGCTTGGGATGCAATTGTTATGTGAATTGGATAAATTGATTGTGTTCTGACATGATTGAGGATACCCTGTTGTGGTATTATGCTTTGTACTTGCCTGTGTGTCAGGATCCTGTTCCGGTGGCCATTCGGGGTAAGCGCTGATTCTCCTAGGGAGAGGAGAGATTCTTACTGGTATGGGAGTTGTATGGGCGGCAAATCCCAGCAAGTGCACGCTAGAGGTCTGGTCCTTGTGTGGCCGGAACCCTGTCCTTGTGTGGCAGGAAGCCATGGTAGGTATGTGACCTGGGATGCTCTGGTAGGTATGCGACCAGAGAAGACTTGTCCGGGTTGGACTAGTCAACTTGTCCTTGTGAGGACAAGATGAAAGGCTTACTGATTAGTTTGCATGATTAACCATCTACCCTTTGTGCAGTAAGTTTTGGACAACACAGGTGGAAAGGGATGGCCTTTCTTCTTTATTTCCGAGGGCAATGTGATATGTTTCACCTGCCTGTGTACTTCTGAGCTTTCGGAAGTGTTTGCAGTCCTCCTTCAGCCATAAATTCGGCCCTAACCTCCTTTGATTGATTTTTGAATTGCGTGATCCCCTTTAGTTGTGTAGGAATGATCTTATGTGAATTGGGAGATTTGTGTTTAGGGATTCTGTAGATCTTATGATGCTGTGACCCTACTGAGATTCTAGTAATCTCAAACCGTTGTTTTTACCATTTTTCAGGCTTTTGTACATTCGTTGTTCGTGGTACCAGGGTGTGAGATCAAGGCTGCACACGGCGGGACGAGATCGCATCACATCTGCATTCCTATTACTTGTGTATATAACTTGAATGATTGAGCAACTTTCTGGTTTAATTTAAGCACCCTCTTTGCTTGCTATTTCTGAAACTTGTTGGGAGAATTTCTTGCTGTTTATTTGGATCCCTATGGGACTTGTGTGTTATGCAATGATTTGATTTAAGACTTCCGCTGATGTTTTATTTACTCCGTATGTTACCAGATTATGTGTCCAATATCATGCTCCAATTGTTGTTAAGAAATAAGATTAACAAGCTTAAAATCGGTAGTTAATGATAAGCCTGGTGAGATTCAAATGGGTCTTAGGTGTCATTTAGGCTTATTTGGGTTTCACGGCAGTAATGACCTTAATCGGAGCACTTAGTAATGGTTTAGGAATTGGGGTCGTTACAGGTCTTCAGCAACTTCAACTGGTGGTTCTTTAAGCACATGAGCAGGATCTCGTATATACTTTCTTAGCATTGAAATGTGAAATACGTTGTGAATTCTTTCCATATTTGGAGGTAGTGCAAGTCGGTATGCAACAGGGCCGATTCTTTCGACAATATCATATAGACCAATGTAGCGAGGTGTTAACTTACCTTGCTGCTGAAAACGAAGGACTCCTTTCCATGGGGCGAATTTCAAAAATACTTTGTCACCTACCGCAAATTCCAGCTCCCTCCGTCGATTGTTAGCGTAGCTTTTCTGCCGATCCTGGGCTGCTTTTAGCCTTTTTCGGATCAAGCTTAATTGTTCTGTTGCTTGGTCAATTAATTCCGGATTGTCTAGGCTTCTCTCGCCTACTTCATTCCAGCAAATGGGGGTTCTGCAGCGTCTCCCATATAGTGCTTCATAGGGTGCCATACCGATGCTTCCCTGAAAGCTATTGTTTTAAGCAAATTCTTCCAATCGTAGGCATCGATGCCAGCCAGTTTGCTGATCCAATACACTGGCACGTAGCATGTCTTCAAGTGTCTGAATCGTCCTTTCTGATTGACCATCGGTCTGGGGATGAAATGCTGTACTGAAATTCAATCTCGAACCCAGTGCATTCTGGAATTTCTCCCAAAATTGTGAAGTGAAACGAGGGTCACGATCTGAAACAATAGAAACTGGTACTCCATGCAAATGAACAATCTCGTCCAAGTAA
Source organism: Passiflora organensis (assembly GCA_019739055.1). Lineage (NCBI taxonomy): Eukaryota > Viridiplantae > Streptophyta > Magnoliopsida > Malpighiales > Passifloraceae > Passiflora > Passiflora organensis. The sequence continues at coordinate 311,310 of JAEPBF010000185.1, forward strand.
CGAACTGCCAATTTTTCTGGTGTATCTGTCACACGTATAGGAAGAAAGTGTGCAAATTTCGTCAGTCAATCCACGATCACCCAAATGGCATCATATCCTTGCTGCGATCTAGGCGAACTGGTCACAAAATCCATTGTGACGTGCCACTTCCATTATGGAATCAGAAGTGACTGAAGTAGACCAGCGGGTCTTTATTGTTCGATCTTTACTTGTTGACATACGAGGCATCGAGCAACGAACTCAGCAATATGATGTTTCATATTTGGCCACCAATACTGGCCCTTCAAATCTCAGTACATCTTAGTGCTTCCAGGATGAATAGCGAACTTCGAGCTATGCACCACTGATAGAATAAGGTTACAAATATCAACATTTTGTGGAACACATACCCGGTTTCTCAAGACTAGTACTTCGTCATCTCGTATTTTGAAATCACGAACTATGGCATCAACACCATCAGCAAGTTGCTTCCGAATTTCAGTAAATTTCGGATCCTCTAATTAGTGATTCCGGATTTCTTCAATTAAGGTAGGTGCGACTTCAATTCGTGCTAACAACGAACCAGAGAAATCGGTGCCAAGACGCACACGAATAGTTTTCAATTCCAACATCATCGGTAGGTAATGGGTGTGCATGTAGGCCAAACTGATGGGGAAGGAGGATGAAACTTTCGGCTCAGGGAATCAGCAACAACATTTGCCTTTCCAGGATGATATTCGATGATTAAATCATAGTCTTTAATCAGCTCCACCCATCTTCGTTGTCTCATATTTCATTCTTTTTGCGTGAGGAGGTACTTCAGGCTTTTGTGATCAGTGAAGATTCAGCACGTCTCGCCGTATAAGTAATGTCACCATATTTTTAAGGCAATTACCACAGCTGCAAGTTCCAAGTCATGCGTAGGGTAATTTCTCTCATGAATTCGCAATTGTCGGGAAGCGTAGGCAATGACTTTCTCATCTTGCATCAATATGCATCCAAGTCCAGATTTTGACGCGTCGCTGTAAACCACGTACTCCTTTCCGCAAATAGGTAAGGTAAGGATAGGTGCAGAAACTAACCGATTCTTTAGCTCTTCAAAACTTTGATGGCATATCTCGTTCCATACGAACGGCTCACCTTTGAGTGTCAGTTTTGTCAATGGTCCGGCAAGCGATGAAAAATTCTCCACAAAGCGACGGTAGTATCCTGCCAAGCCAAGGAAGCTGCGAACTTCGAACACACTTCGCGGAGGTTCCCAAGCAATCACGGCTTCAATCTTCTTTGGATCAACAAACACACCTTGGGCGGAAACAATATGGCCAAGAAAACTAACTTCACGTAACCAGAATTTGCATTTTGAGTACTTTCTATACAACTGTTGATCCTTCAGGATTTTAAGCACAATCCGCAAGTGCATAGCATGATCTTCTTCCAATATTGAGTAAATCAGAATGTTGTTGATGAAGACTATCACAATTTTTTCTGGGAATTCACAGAACACACGATTCATCAAGTCCATAAACACAGCTGGTGCATTGGTCAAGCCGAACGGCATAACCAGAAATTTGTGGTGGTCGTATCGCTATCTGAACGCTGTCTTCGGAATATCAGCATCACGAACTCGCAATTGATGGTATCCAGATCTGAGATCGATCTTGGAGAATACGGCTGCACCTTGGAGTTGGTCAAACAAATCGTCGATGCGTGGCAATGGGTATTTGTTCTTCACGGTCACACGGTTCAACTGCCGATAATCGATGCACAATCGCAGCGAACCGTCTTTCTTTTTCATGAACAAAACAGGTGCTCGCCAGGGTGACACACTAGGTTGAATAAAACCATGATCCAGCAAATCTTCCAATTGCGTTTTCAGTTCCTTCATTTCCGCAGGAGCCATACGATACGGAGGAATGGAAATCGGATTCGTACCTGGCACTAGCTCAATACCGAATTCCACTTCCCTTGGTGGTGGTAGTCCAGCTATGTCTTCTGGAAACACTTCTGGAAATTCGCAAACCAATGGAACAGAATCCAGATCTGAGGATTCTTTAGAAATATCATGTACGTGCGCGAGGTACGCTATACATCCTTTGTTGATTAATTGCTTTGCCTTAAGCCAAGAAATCATGCAAGTTGGTACAACTCGCCTATCGCCTTCAAAAAAGTATTCGGTATCATCAGGAAAAGTGAACCACACCCACCTGGTGAAACACTCCATATGGGCTTGATATTTTGCCAGACAATCCATGCCTAAAATCACATCCAGCTCCTTGATGTCTAATGGAATTAGATCCACTTCAACTACATTCGAACCCATACGTACAGCACAGCCGATGTAGACCAAATCATAAATCAGTTGCTCTCCCAAAGGAGTTAGAATGCAATAGGAGGAGTCAAGGGAGATAGAGGCTGATCCGCGCTAAGTTCTATCCTTGGACTTACAAATGATCTATTTGCTCCTGGATCTAATAATACTTTAGCGTTTTGAGAAAAGACTGAAATAGTACTTGTCACCAGATCAGGACTAGCCTTGGCATCAGTCAAAGTGAGCCTTGTTGGTCTTGGTTCTGCCTCACTTGTGGATCCGTTGGGTGGTCCTCCTGGTGCGTGTGTTGGTGGTCTAGCGGGGTTGGCATTCCCACCACGGCCTGTGTTTGGTACTTCTGTGATTCCCCTTGGTTTCGGGCATACGTTCTGAATATGTCCCATCTCCCCACAGTTGTAACATCTCCATTTCTGAAATTTCCACGAAGATCCATTGAAATTTGAACCAGAAAAGTTCTTCCTGTTGGTATTTCCACTGCTATTAATCTTCGGAGGATAGGACCTTAAAGGATAGGGTCCCGTCGTCGATTCAACTTTGAATCTCGCCTATGGGATCCGCCACTAGTGGCTGCGGATGGTTTCTTAGTTTGCATGATTTTTTCGGCTTCAGTTGCGGTAACAATTAGTTCTTGTAAATTCTGCACAGGTGTCGTACCAACGATGGTTTTGAGTTCGGTGCTCAACCCATCCTGAAATCATATCGCAAGCTGGTACGGTGTACGATCTTCTTCTGGTGCAAATCGGGACAACTCCCTAAACATTTTTTCATATTCCAACACCGTACGGGTGCCTTGTTCAAGTTTGTAAAAATCTTGTCGCTGCTCGCTTTTATGGAATCTCGTATAAAATCTTTCGTCGAATTCGTACCGGAATTCTTCCCAAGTTGGCAAATGATCGCCGAATCGCAAGCTAACGGATGTCCACCATGCGAGGGCTTCTCCCTCAAGTAAGAATGTAGCAATGGCAACCTTGTAATCATCCGAGATACGCAGGATCAAGGGTACTCGGCATAAGGTTTCTATCCACTCACGAGCGGTTGCGGCTCCGGCTGAACCTCCAAAATCTTTACATCCAAGTTGTCGAGCTTCCTTCAGCAATTTTGTAATCATAACGGGAAGTCTCTCTGCCTCCTTATGATGAGCTGGCTATATAGGTTCAAGTGGAGGATAGGTTCTGGCGCAGGCGCAGGAGCATTCTGAAATTGCGCCTCCATTCGCTGTTGATTTGCAGCAATTCCTTATAATACGTTTAAGATTTGTGCCATAACAGGGTCAATGTCTGGTGCGGCTGGTGCCTCAGGTTGGTTTTCAGGCTCAGCTTGCCCTTCCTGCTCAATTTGTGCATTTGGCTCCTCCTACTCAACAGGTTGCTGTTCAGTCTGAATCTCAAACCTACCCCGTTGGTCCCTTTGTTGCCTCGAACGTGCCATACTACACAAGTATATAATTGTTACTCAATACACACTAAATACGACACTTGCAATAAGAGTGGTACCTGGTGGAGAGGCATGCACCGGACGATACGCATATGCTGGAAAACAAAATACAAATTTTCGGAAATCACATGCACACATGCAAAGGTATTCTTGGCAATTCCATCAACACTCCCACTATCATTCGGCAATACATGTCATCTTTCACATACATATACATTCAGCAATATAGGAGTCAAATAGGGACACTCGGCAGCATACATGAATCATCACACACATTCTCAGCAAAGATAAGAAACACAGCAAACACTCAACAAAACATATCATGGCATACCATGCACAAGAACATACACGAACAATCAACACATCAGATTATTATTCCCATCATTTAAATCTTACAAATTAATTCCATTTTAGCCTTAGTTCCCTTTCGGTATTAGCCCCTAAGTGAGTGAGTGTGTTCCCATGTTCTAACCTATAATTACCAAAATCAACAATTAAGTTAACATATAACAAATTATATTCCCTAAACCACGCTCCGCTACCAAACCTGTAACGACCCCAATTCCTAACTATTATTAATTGCTCCGATTAAGGTCATTACCGCCGTGAAACCCAAATAAACCTAAATGACACCTAGGACCTATTTGAATCTCACCAAATTTATCATTATCTACCGATTTTTAGCATATGTATTTTATTGCTAATCAACAATTAGAGCATAATATTGGACACACGTTCTGGTAACATACAGAGTAAATATAACATCAGCGGAAGTCTTAAATTAAATCATTGGGTTCATAACACACAAGTCCCATAGGGATCCAAATAACCAACAAGAAATCCTCCAATAAATTTCGGAAATAACTAACAAAGGAGGGTGCTTAAAATAAACCAGAAAGTAGCCCAATCATCCATGTTATATGCGCAAGTAAACTAGTATGCAAATGTGATGCGATATCGCCCCGCCGTGCAGTCTTGATCTCACACACTGGTACCATTGACTGTGGATGTACCTAAGCCTGAAAAATGGTAAAAAAAACGGTATGAGATTACAAGAATCTCAGTAGGGTCACAGCATTATAAGATCTGCAGAAACCCTAAACACAAATCTCACAATTCACATTAGATTATTCCTAATCAACTAAAGGGGATCACGCAAATCAAGAAATCAATCAAAGAGGTTAAGGCCTAATCTATGGTTGAGGGAGGACTACAAACACTTCCGAAAGATCAGAAGTACACAGGCAGGTGAAACTCATCAAATTGCACTCGGCACTGTAGAAGAAAAGTCATCCCCTTCCACCTGTGTTGTCCAAGACTTACTGCACAAGGGTAGATGGTTAACACACAAACTAATCAGTAAGCTTATTCATCTTGTCCTCGCAAAGACAAGTCGACTAGCCACACATGGACAAGTCTTCCCTACCCACACACGGACTAGGGCATCCCAAACCTCGTAAGGATAAGAGCTTCTTGCCTCGCAAGGCAGGGATCCAGCCTCGCAAGGACAGATATCCAGCGCTAGCTTGCTGGTTTGCCGCCCATACAACTCCCATACCGGTAAGAACCTCTCCTCTCCCTAGAAGCATCAGCGCTTACCCCGAATGGACACTGCAAAAGGATCCTGACACACAAACACGTACAAGCACACACAGGCAAGTACAAAGCATAATACCACAACATGGTATCCTCAATCATGTCAGAACACAATCAGCATATTCAATTCACATAATATATGCAACACAGGCACTCAATACCTAACTCAAGGGTTCGATATAGCCTATGAGATCCATATCTCATTTCGAATTTTATACTCTCACCCTATAATCCAATCGCATGCAATACAACAAGGACAGGTAACAAAAAGGTCAAGAAAATAACAGGGGTCTCTGGAGAAACCGATGAGGTGTAGATCCTACCTCTCTTGTCTCTGAACAAGAAACTACTCCTTTTCCTTTTTTAAGTAAATCTGAACCACCTATATTATCACTAGGCAAAGACGAAAACAAACTAAGTATGCTTATTCAATAGTCAATTGAATACCTTATTTCCTAACCAATACCACTCACCAAACCTATCAGAAACTAGTGATCAGATGCTACAGGTGCCTCCCCCTTGGATGTGTGATGTGATAGCTAGGAAGTTAACAAGATTCAACCTGAATTACCATTCCAATTAACTATGCAAATTTCATCGCTAAGAGTAGGGCATAGGACGATTTTGACTTTAACCTTATACAAAGAAATATTTACATGAAAAAAACGAAACATATATGGTTGGAAAGAGGATGAAAATATTTTTTCAAAAAGCTATTATTTGTAGGAATCTAACAGTTGATTAGAGAGTTATGCTATTTTGAAGTTCAAGAAGATTTGGCAAAAACCTAATTCCGCCGCCGATTTTCAACTTAACCTTTGAGAAAGAAATACTAACCTCCTCACAAAAATCCAAAGATTTTTGGAAAGAGGATGATGAGAGTTTTCCAACAAACTATTATTTGCAGGGATCCTATGAACGATGAGTTAGTTATGCTGGTTTAAAGTTTCAGCGAATTTTGGCAGCTATAGGGAGGTATAGGGTTTTAGGCTTATACGAATTTTGTATGTTTTCTATGAATGATTTTTGTGGGGTTGGCTTCCTATTTATAATAAATGAGTATAGGATTATGATTGCTATTTAATCACTTTATCAAAATAAGATAATTTACCAGATAATTAATCTCTTTAATTATCTTCCCCTATTTTTAGGGACTTTAATCTCTAAGGCAATTACCTATCTATAAGGATAATCTCTAAGGCAATTATCTATCTATAAAAACTTAGATTCAAGGGAATTTAAAATAAACATAATTATTAAACAATCTTACCAATTTCGGCCATCACACATCTTTTCCTTCAGGGGCAAAATCGTCTTTTCACCTGCACTGACTGCTGGACTTCTAGGACTCAAATTTTGGGGTCTCACAAAATCTACTCACCAAACCTATCAGTATTTATCTAGGGATTAAGTATTTATAACTTATAAAAATAAAAAAAAACAAGATCGGAATCTAGTAGGTTCTTAAGATAATTACCAGATTTAAATTTTTTAATTATCTTCCCCTATTTTTAGGGATTTTAATTTCTAAGGCAATTATCTAGCTATAAGGACTTAGATTAAAGGGAACTAAAACCAGAATTAATTACCATGCAACTCTTACCAATTTTGGCCATCACACATCATTTCCTTCAGAGGAAAAATCATCTTTTCACCTATACTGGCTTCTGGACTTCTAGGACTCAAAATTCAGGGTCTCACACACAAAACTATAAAGGAGGAAGCACAACGACTTGAATCAAGTTCCAAAAGGAGAAAGGCTGGCTGAAGACGGTGAACACTACAGCCCAGCCAATCTTTGGAGTAGCCCGAGGGGTCGAGCTACAAATAGGAGAATGAAAAGGTAAACTTGAGTTCTCTATTGTTCCCATGGATGACTTTTCGAATGTGTTAGGGATGCAATTCTTCGATCAGACGAGAGCAATCCCAATATCTTGCACAAACACCCTCATACTTTCGAAAGGGAGCTAATGTTGCGTGGTTCCTGTTGTTCGAGAGAAGGAGATGAAGACAAAAACACTTACAGCCATCAGTCGACTAGAGAGTCCTTTAGTGGAAAGGATCCGAGGGGGTGTGGAGCATGACCCCCAAGTTCAAGCCTTGTCAGAACAAGTGAAGCAAGGCAAAACCCGCAAATTTTGGCTAGAGGATGGGTTGTTCTTCACCAAAGGCAACCGCATCTATATCCCTTGACATGACAAGCTTCAAAACGAGGTCATGAAGGAATGCCACGATTCAGGATGGGTTGGACACCCAGGTATCGCTCGAACACTTGCACTTTTGGAAGATGGTTATTATTGGCCTAACATGCAAGACGATGTGGAGTGGTATGTGAAAACTTATCTATTTTGCCAACAAGACAAGGTCGAGCAACAGAAACCTCCTGGATTTTTAGAGCTATTACCCATACCAAAGAGACCTTGGGAGAGCATTTCCATGGATTACATCACATCCATCCCAAAGTCTGACAACTTCCAAACCATACTTATGGTGGTGGATAGATTTTCCAAGTATGCGGTATTTATTCCAGCCACCAAAGCACGGCAGAAGAGACCAGCCACCTTTTCTTCAAAAATATGGTGAAGTATTGAGGCATTCCAAGGTCCATTGTGAGTGAACGTGACACTCAATTCATGGGGAGATTTTGAACCGACTTGTTCAAGCTGCTGTGGTCAGAATTCAATTTCTCCACCAGCTTTTATCCTCAAATCGACGGGCAGAACGAGAGAGTGAATGCCTTATTGGAGCTTTACCTTGGGCACTATGTGAGTGCCAACCAAAAGAATTGGACAAAGTTACTTGATGTGGCTCAATTCTCATACAACTTGCAAAGGAGTGAATCAACAGGTATTAGTCCTTTTGAGATTGCTAATGGACAACAACCTTACACTCCTAGCAAGATTGCCACAGGTTATCAAGGGCCCAATCCATCCGTCTATCGCTTTGGCAAGAGTGGGATGAGAAGAAGGACCTTGCAAGAGTGCAATTGTCCAAGGCGGCAAATAGGATGAAAAAGTGGGTAGACAAAAAGAGGCAACCCTTAGAGTTTGATGAAGGAGATCTTGTGTTGGTGAAGCAGATGCCTCACCAAAAGCTGAGTTTTTGCCAAGTTGCACTAGGGGCTAGTGCGACAATAGAGGGTCCTTTCAAGGTGTTGAAGAGGATCAGTAAAGTGTCACACAAGTTTGAGTTGCCACCAAGATTGGAGTTCCATCTTGTCTTCCATGTCAGTTTGTTGAAACCATTCCAAGAAGACAAGGAAGATCCGGAGAGGGGGAAGTCCAAGAGAGCTCCCATAGCTGTGACCAATTCCCATGATAAGCAACTCGATGAGATCTTATCAAGACGTGTAATGGAAAAGAGTGGGAAGCACATGAACCATGTGGAGTAACTGGTTCATTGGAAAGATGACCCCCCTAGTGAGACTAGTTGGGAGAGTGAATCCAATCTTTGGCGACATCAAGAGAAGTTGAGGCAGCATACAATGAGGACATTTTCGAGTTTCGTGGGGGAGAATTTCACGACCGAAATATAGACTACGCATCATTTAGCTTTATGTGTGACACGTCCCTCAATCTGAGAACCCCAATCAAGGAGAACCGGCATATTAATTGAGGATCAATCAGAGGGAATTAGGGAATTCAATGGAAATCCCTTCCTGCCACATAGGAGACCCAAATTGGGGAATCAAGGTAATCAATGTAATCAAAGATTACCATAGATGGAAAATCAGTCATTAGTGGTTGCCTTGTATATATTTGTATAGACACCGTTAGATCGGTTGACTCAATCTCCACCATTCAATGGGGAGCTTGTATTGGCTATATAAGGGGTGATTGCCCTCATTTGTAATCATCTAGCAATTCTTGCAATATTGACAGTTTAGAGTTTTCTCTCCATTCTCTTGTCCCCTCTCTCTTTTCGGTTGTGTTCTAAGCTTAGTATTCTAGCTAGTTTTTTGAGTAAGGCTGACTTATAGCCAATTGCGAGAGCAATAATCTAAGGCCGCACGGAGAGTTTCTATTCCGCAAAACTCTAGTCCCATGACAACAAGCACACATAGGCAAGCACAAAGCACAATACCATAACAAGGTATCCTCAATCATGTCAGAACGCAATCAGCATGTTCAATACACACAACACATGCAAATTAGTCACACATAACCTATCTCAAGGGTTCGGTATAGCCTAAGTCATCATATCTCAATCCTCAATTCATGTATACACCATACAATCAATTCACATGCAATAATAACATGGGTGTGCATCGAAAGCAACAAACAAACAACAAGGATCTCTGGAAAAACTGAACAAGAAGCTATTCGTTTGCCTTTATTTAATGGTTCCGAACCACCTATAGCATCACAAGGCAAAGACAAAACCAAACTAAGCATGCATACTCAATAACCAATTGAATACCCTATTTCCTTACCAATTCCACTCACCAAACCTATCAAAAACCAGTGGTCAGATGCCTCAGGTGCCTCCCCTTTGAATGTGTGATGTGATACCCAAGAACTTAACAAGATTCAACCTGAATTACCACCCCAATTTAACTATGTATATTTCGGCACTAAGCATAGGACACAAGAAAATTTGCGATTTCATGTTAACAAAGAAGGATTAAGTGTTTATAGCTTATACAATCAAAAGAAACAAGATCAGAATCCAATAGGTTAATCAATTGATCAAGATAGGCAACAATAAGGCAAGGGTAGGCTGTATTGATTTCATGTATAGAAAAGATTCAAAGGATGAGTTCATGATTTTACAAGATGAATGAATGCTAAAACATCATACAAACAAGAGGAACAACAACACAAATCAATTGAAGGCTGAATCACATAATCTTGAAACCTAATCCCGTCGAAATACGATTTATCTTTCAACAAAGAAAAACTAACATCCATTATAAAAAAACCCAAGATTTTTGGAAAGAGGACGAAGAGCGCTTTCCAACAATGCACGTCTCCCCGTACAGGTAATGTCACCAAATTTTCAATGCAAACACCCCAGCTGCAAGCTCCAAATCATGCGTGGGATAATTGCTTTCGTGCGGTTGCAATTATCGGGAAGCATAGGCGACGACTTTCCCTTCTTGCATCAATACACATCCAAGTCCGGATTTTGACGTATCGCTGTACACCACATATTCTTTTCCTCCTACTGGTAAGGTGAGGATAGGTATGGAAACTAACCAGTTTTTCAGTTCTTCGAAATTCATTGGCATTTCTCGTTCCACACGAACGGCTCTCCATTGTGCGTCAGTTTCGTCAATGGTCCGGCAAGTGATGAAAAATACTCCATAAAGCAACAGTAATATCCAGCTAAGCCAAGGAAACTACGAACTTCGAACACATTTCACGTGGGTTTCCAAGCAACTACAGCTTCATTCTTCTTCGGATCAACAAGGACACCTAAGGCGGAAACAACATGGCTAAGGAAACTAACCAGAATTCTCGTTTGGAGTATTTTGCGAACAACCGCTGATCCTTCAAAATATTCAGCACAATCCGTAAGTGCTTTTCATGATCCTCTTCTAATTTTGAATAAATCAGAATGTCATCGATGAAGACTATCACAAATCTGTCACCACATCAGGGCTAGCTTTGGCATCAATCAAGGTGAACAATCTCGTTGGTCTGGGTTGCGTCTCATTTGTGGATCCATTTGGTGGTCTTCCTGGTGCACGCACTGGTGGTTTGGTGGGATTGGCATACCCACCTCAGCCTGTATTTGGTGTGCCTGTGATACGCCTTGGTTTCAGGCAGTCCCTCTGAACATGGCCTATCTCGCCACAATTATAACATCGACATGGTTGTGGATTCCATCTAGATACATTAGAATTTGGACCAGAAAAGTTCTTTCTATTGTTACCTCCATTGCCACCATTGTTTTTCGGAGGATAGGACCTCAAAGGATAGGGTCTCGTACGCAGATTGTACTTCGAATTTCGCCTGAATCTCAAACCTACCCCGTTGGTCCCTTTGTTGCCTCGAACGTGCCATACTACACAAGTATATAATTGTTACTCAATACACACTAAATACGACACTTGCAATAAGAGTGGTACCTGGTGGAGAGGCATGCACCGGACGATACGCATATGCTGGAAAACAAAATACAAATTTTCGGAAATCACATGCACACATGCAAAGGTATTCTTGGCAATTCCATCAACACTCCCACTATCATTCGGCAATACATGTCATCTTTCACATACATATACATTCAGCAATATAGGAGTCAAATAGGGACACTCGGCAGCATACATGAATCATCACACACATTCTCAGCAAAGATAAGAAACACAGCAAACACTCAACAAAACATATCATGGCATACCATGCACAAGAACATACACGAACAATCAACACATCAGATTATTATTCCCATCATTTAAATCTTACAAATTAATTCCATTTTAGCCTTAGTTCCCTTTCGGTATTAGCCCCTAAGTGAGTGAGTGTGTTTCCCATGTTCTAACCTATAATTACCAAAATCAACAATTAAGTTAACATATAACAAATTATATTCCCTAAACCACGCTCCGCTACCAAACCTGTAACGACCCCAATTCCTAACTATTATTAATTGCTCCGATTAAGGTCATTACCGCCGTGAAACCCAAATAAACCTAAATGACACCTAGGACCTATTTGAATCTCACCAAATTTATCATTATCTACCGATTTTTAGCATATGTATTTTATTGCTAATCAACAATTAGAGCATAATATTGGACACACGTTCTGGTAACATACAGAGTAAATATAACATCAGCGGAAGTCTTAAATTAAATCATTGGGTTCATAACACACAAGTCCCATAGGGATCCAAATAACCAACAAGAAATCCTCCAATAAATTTCGGAAATAACTAACAAAGGAGGGTGCTTAAAATAAACCAGAAAGTAGCCCAATCATCCATGTTATATGCGCAAGTAAACTAGTATGCAAATGTGATGCGATATCGCCCCGCCGTGCAGTCTTGATCTCACACACTGGTACCATTGACTGTGGATGTACCTAAGCCTGAAAAATGGTAAAAAAAACGGTATGAGATTACAAGAATCTCAGTAGGGTCACAGCATTATAAGATCTGCAGAAACCCTAAACACAAATCTCACAATTCACATTAGATTATTCCTAATCAACTAAAGGGGATCACGCAAATCAAGAAATCAATCAAAGAGGTTAAGGCCTAATCTATGGTTGAGGGAGGACTACAAACACTTCCGAAAGATCAGAAGTACACAGGCAGGTGAAAACTCATCAAATTGCACTCGGCACTGTAGAAGAAAAGTCATCCCCTTCCACCTGTGTTGTCCAAGACTTACTGCACAAGGGTAGATGGTTAACACACAAACTAATCAGTAAGCTTATTCATCTTGTCCTCGCAAAGACAAGTCGACTAGCCACACATGGACAAGTCTTCCCTACCCACACACGGACTAGGGCATCCCAAACCTCGTAAGGATAAGAGCTTCTTGCCTCGCAAGGCAGGGATCCAGCCTCGCAAGGACAGATATCCAGCGCTAGCTTGCTGGTTTGCCGCCCATACAACTCCCATACCGGTAAGAACCTCTCCTCTCCCTAGAAGCATCAGCGCTTACCCCGAATGGACACTGCAAAAGGATCCTGACACACAAACACGTACAAGCACACACAGGCAAGTACAAAGCATAATACCACAACATGGTATCCTCAATCATGTCAGAACACAATCAGCATATTCAATTCACATAATATATGCAACACAGGCACTCAATACCTAACTCAAGGGTTCGATATAGCCTATGAGATCCATATCTCATTTCGAATTTTATACTCTCACCCTATAATCCAATCGCATGCAATACAACAAGGACAGGTAACAAAAAGGTCAAGAAAATAACAGGGGTCTCTGGAGAAACCGATGAGGTGTAGATCCTACCTCTCTTGTCTCTGAACAAGAAACTACTCCTTTTCCTTTTTTAAGTAAATCTGAACCACCTATATTATCACTAGGCAAAGACGAAAACAAACTAAGTATGCTTATTCAATAGTCAATTGAATACCTTATTTCCTAACCAATACCACTCACCAAACCTATCAGAAACTAGTGATCAGATGCTACAGGTGCCTCCCCCTTGGATGTGTGATGTGATAGCTAGGAAGTTAACAAGATTCAACCTGAATTACCATTCCAATTAACTATGCAAATTTCATCGCTAAGAGTAGGGCATAGGACGATTTCGACTTTAACCTTATACAAAGAAATATTTACATGAAAAAAACGAAACATATATGGTTGGAAAGAGGATGAAAATATTTTTCCAAAAAGCTATTATTTGTAGGAATCTAACAGTTGATTAGAGAGTTATGCTATTTTGAAGTTCAAGAAGATTTGGCAAAAACCTAATTCCGCCGCCGATTTTCAACTTAACCTTTGAGAAAGAAATACTAACCTCCTCACAAAAATCCAAAGATTTTTGGAAAGAGGATGATGAGAGTTTTCCAACAAACTATTATTTGCAGGGATCCTATGAACGATGAGTTAGTTATGCTGGTTTAAAGTTTCAGCGAATTTTGGCAGCTATAGGGAGGTATAGGGTTTTAGGCTTATACGAATTTTGTATGTTTTCTATGAATGATTTTTGTGGGGTTGGATTCCTATTTATAATGAATGAGTATAGGATTATGATTGCTATTTTTAATCACTTTATCAAAATAAGATAATTTACCAGATAATTAATCTCTTTAATTATCTTCCCCTATTTTTAGGGACTTTAATCTCTAAGGCAATTACCTATCTATAAGGATAATCTCTAAGGAAATTATCTAACTATAAAAACTTAGATTCAAGGGAATTTAAAATAAACATAATTATTAAACAATCTTACCAATTTCGGCCATCACACATCTTTTCCTTCAGGAGCAAAATCGTCTTTTCACCTGCACTGACTGCTGGACTTCTAGGACTCAAATTTTGGGGTCTCACAAAATCTACTCACCAAACCTATCAGTATTTATCTAGGGATTAAGTATTTATAACTTATAAAAATCAAAAAAAACAAGATCAGAATCTAGTAGGTTCTTAAGATAATTACCAGATTTAAATTCTTTAATTATCTTCCCCTATTTTTAGGGATTTTAATTTCTAAGGCAATTATCTAGTTATAAGGACTTAGATTAAAGGGAACTAAAACCAGAATTAATTACCATGCAACTCTTACCAATTTTGGCCATCACACATCATTTCCTTCAGAAGAAAAATCATCTTTTCACCTATACTGGCTTCTGGACTTCTAGGACTCAAAATTCAGGGTCTCACACACAAAACTATAAAGGAGGAAGCACAACGACTTGAATCAAGTTCCAAAAGGAGAAAGGCTGGCTGAAGACGGTGAACACTACAGCCCAGCCAATCTTTGGAGTAGCCCGAGGGGTCGAGCTACAAATAGGAGAATGAAAAGGTAAACTTGAGTTCTCTATTGTTCCCATGGATGACTTTTCGAATGTGTTAGGGATGCAATTCTTCGATCAGACGAGAGCAATCCCAATATCTTGCACAAACACCCTCATACTTTCGAAAGGGAGCTAATGTTGCGTGGTTCCTGTTGTTCGAGAGAAGGAGATGAAGACAAAAACACTTACAGCCATCAGTCGACTAGAGAGTCCTTTAGTGGAAAGGATCCGAGGGGGTGTGGAGCATGACCCCCAAGTTCAAGCCTTGTCAGAACAAGTGAAGCAAGGCAAAACCCGCAAATTTTGGCTAGAGGATGGGTTGTTCTTCACCAAAGGCAACCGCATCTATATCCCTTGACATGACAAGCTTCAAAACGAGGTCATGAAGGAATGCCACGATTCAGGATGGGTTGGACACCCAGGTATCGCTCGAACACTTGCACTTTTGGAAGATGGTTATTATTGGCCTAACATGCAAGACGATGTGGAGTGGTATGTGAAAACCTATCCAGTTTGTCAACAAGACAAGGTCGAGCAACAGAAACTCTCCTGGATTTTTAGAGTTATTACCCATACCAAAGAGACCTTGGGAGAGCATTTCCATGGATTACATCACATCCATCCCAAAGTCTGACAACTTCCAAACCATACTTATGGTGGTGGATAGATTTTCCAAGTATGCGGTATTTATTCCAGCCACCAAAGCACGGCAGAAGAGACCAGCCACCTTTTCTTCAAAAATATGGTGAAGTATTGAGGCATTCCAAGGTCCATTGTGAGTGAACGTGACACTCAATTCATGGGGAGATTTTGAACCGACTTGTTCAAGCTGCTGTGGTCAGAATTCAATTTCTCCACCAGCTTTTATCCTCAAATCGACGGGCAGAACGAGAGAGTGAATGCCTTATTGGAGCTTTACCTTGGGCACTATGTGAGTGCCAACCAAAAGAATTGGACAAAGTTACTTGATGTGGCTCAATTCTCATACAACTTGCAAAGGAGTGAATCAACAGGTATTAGTCCTTTTGAGATTGCTAATGGACAACAACCTTACACTCCTAGCAAGATTGCCACAGGTTATCAAGGGCCCAATCCATCCGTCTATCGCTTTGCCAAGAGTGGGATGAGAAGAAGGACCTTGCAAGAGTGCAATTGTCCAAGGCGGCAAATAGGATGAAAAAGTGGGTAGACAAAAAGAGGCAACCCTTAGAGTTTGATGAAGGAGATCTTGTGTTGGTGAAGCAGATGCCTCACCAAAAGCTGAGTTTTTGCCAAGTTGCACTAGGGGCTAGTGCGACAATAGAGGGTCCTTTCAAGGTGTTGAAGAGGATCAGTAAAGTGTCACACAAGTTTGAGTTGCCACCAAGATTGGAGTTCCATCTTGTCTTCCATGTCAGTTTGTTGAAACCATTCCAAGAAGACAAGGAAGATCTGGAGAGAGGGAAGTCCAAGAGAGCTCCCATAGCTGTGACCAATTCCCATGATAAGCAACTCGATGAGATCTTATCAAGACGTGTAATGGAAAAAAGTGGGAAGCACATGAACCATGTGGAGTAACTGGTTCATTGGAAAGATGACCCCCCTAGTGAGACTAGTTGGGAGAGTGAATCCAATCTTTGGCGACATCGAGAGAAGTTGAGGCAGCATACAATGAGGACATTTTCGAGTTTTGTAGGGCAGAATTTCACGACCGAAATATAGACTACGCATCATTTAGCTTTATGTGTGACACGTCCCTCAATCTGAGAACCCCAATCAAGGAGAACCGGCATATTAATTGAGGATCAATCAGAGGGAATTAGGGAATTCAATGGGAATCCCTTCCTGCCACATAGGAGACCCAAATTGGGGAATCAAGATAATCAATGTAATCAAAGATTACCATAGATGGAAAATCAGTCATTAGTGGTTGCCTTGTATATATTTGTATAGACACCGTTAGATCGGTTGACTCAATCTCCACCATTCAATGGGGAGCTTGTATTGGCTATATAAGGGGTGATTGCCCTCATTTGTAATCATCTAGCAATTCTTGCAATATTGACAGTTTAGAGTTTTCTCTCCATTCTCTTGTCCCCTCTCTCTTTTCGGTTGTGTTCTAAGCTTAGTATTCTAGCTAGTTTTGTGAGTAAGGCTGACTTATAGCCAATTGCGAGAGCAATAATCTAAGGCCGCACGGAGAGTTTCTATTCCGCAAAACTCTAGTCCCATGACAACAAGCACACATAGGCAAGCACAAAGCACAATACCATAACAAGGTATCCTCAATCATGTCAGAACGCAATCAGCATGTTCAATACACACAACACATGCAAATTAGTCACACATAACCTATCTCAAGGGTTCGGTATAGCCTAAGTCATCATATCTCAATCCTCAATTCATGTATACACCATACAATCAATTCACATGCAATAATAACATGGGTGTGCATCGAAAGCAACAAACAAACAACAAGGATCTCTGGAAAAACTGAACAAGAAGCTATTCGTTTGCCTTTATTTAATGGTTCCGAACCACCTATAGCATCACAAGGCAAAGACAAAACCAAACTAAGCATGCATACTCAATAACCAATTGAATACCCTATTTCCTTACCAATTCCACTCACCAAACCTATCAAAAACCAGTGGTCAGATGCCTCAGGTGCCTCAGGTGCCTCCCCTTTGAATGTGTGATGTGATACCCAAGAACTTAACAAGATTCAACCTGAATTACCACCCCAATTTAACTATGTATATTTCGGCACTAAGCATAGGACACAAGAAAATTTGCGATTTCATGTTAGCAAGGTGTAAGGGTTGTAATTTCATGTTAACAAAGAAGGATTAAGTGTTTATAGCTTATACAATCAAAAGAAACAAGATCAGAATCCAATAGGTTAATCAATTGATCAAGATAGGCAACAATAAGGCAAGGGTAGGCTGTATTGATTTCATGTATAGAAAAGATTCAAAGGATGAGTTCATGATTTTACAAGATGAATGGATGCTAAAACATCATACAAACAACACAAATCAATTGAAGGCTGAATCACATAATCTTGAAACCTAATCCCGTCAAAATACGATTTATCTTTCAACAAAGAAAAACTAACATCCATTAAAAAAAACCCCAAGATTTTTGGAAAGAGGACGAAGAGCGCTTTCCAACAATGCACGTCTCCCCGTACAGGTAATGTCACCAAATTTTCAATGCAAACACCCCAGCTGCAAGCTCCAAATCATGCGTGGGATAATTGCTTTCGTGCGGTTGCAATTATCGGGAAGCATAGGCGACGACTTTCCCTTCTTGCATCAATACACATCCAAGTCCGGATTTTGACGTATCGCTGTACACCACATATTCTTTTCCTCCTACTGGTAAGGTGAGGATAGGTATGGAAACTAACCAGTTTTTCAGTTCTTCGAAATTCATTGGCATTTCTCGTTCCACACGAACGGCTCTCCATTGTGCGTCAGTTTCGTCAATGGTCCGGCAAGTGATGAAAAATACTCCATAAAGCAACAGTAATATCCAGCTAAGCCAAGGAAACTACGAACTTCGAACACATTTCACGTGGGTTTCCAAGCAACTACAGCTTCATTCTTCTTCGGATCAACAAGGACACCTAAGGCGGAAACAACATGGCTAAGGAAACTAACCAGAATTCTCGTTTGGAGTATTTTGCGAACAACCGCTGATCCTTCAAAATATTCAGCACAATCCGTAAGTGCTTTTCATGATCCTCTTCTAATTTTGAATAAATCAGAATGTCATCGATGAAGACTATCACAAATCTGTCACCACATCAGGGCTAGCTTTGGCATCAATCAAGGTGAACAATCTCGTTGGTCTGGGTTGCGTCTCATTTGTGGATCCATTTGGTGGTCTTCCTGGTGCACGCACTGGTGGTTTGGTGGGATTGGCATACCCACCTCAGCCTGTATTTGGTGTGCCTGTGATACGCCTTGGTTTCAGGCAGTCCCTCTGAACATGGCCTATCTCGCCACAATTATAACATCGACATGGTTGTGGATTCCATCTAGATACATTAGAATTTGGACCAGAAAAGTTCTTTCTATTGTTACCTCCATTGCCACCATTGTTTTTCGGAGGATAGGACCTCAAAGGATAGGGTCTCGTACGCAGATTGTACTTCGAATTTCGCCTGAAAGATCCTCCATTAGTGGCTGTGAATGGCTTCTTGGTTTCCACTATCTTTTCGGCTTCAGTTGCGGCAACAATTAGTTCTTGCAAATTCTGCACCGGTGTCGTACCAGCGATGGTTCTGAATTCGGTACTCAGCCCATCCTGGAATCGTCTCGCAAGCTGATACGGTGAGCGACCCTCTTCAGGTGCAAATCGGGACAACTCCCTTAATGCCTTCTCATATTCCAGCACCAAACGGGTGCCCTGTTCAAGCTTGTAGAAAGCTCGTCGCTGCTCGTTTTTATGGAATCTTGTATAGAACCTCTCGTTAAATTCATACCGAAATTCCTCCCATGTAGGCAGACGATCGCCAAATCGCAAGCTCACGGCTGTCCACCATGCGAGGGCTTCTCCCTCAAGTAGGAAAGTGGCGATGGCAACCTTGTCATCATCAAAGATACGTAAAAACAAGAACACACGGCACAAGGTGTCTATCTACTCACGAGCGGCAGCAGCTCCGACTGAACCATTGAAATCTTTACATCCCAATTGTCGAGCTTCCTTCAACAATTTTGTAATCACGAGGGGAAGTCTCTCAGCTTCCTTAGGATGCGCCAGCTGTATAGGTTCAAGTGGAAGAATAGGTTCTTCCACGGGCGCGGGTGCAGGAGCATTCTGAAATTGTGCCTCTATACGTTGCTGATTCACAGCAATTCCTTTCAATACGTTTAAGATTTGTGCCATCAGAGGATCGATGGATGGTGCGGCTGTTGCCTCAGGCTGGTTTTCGGGCTCAGCTTGCCCTCCCTGCTCAATTTGTGCATTCGGCTCCTCTAGCTCAACAGGTTTCTATTCAGCCTGAATCCCATACCTACCCCATCGATCCCTTGTAGCATTCAATCTTGCCATACTATACAAGCATACAATTGTTACTTAACACATAACTAAATACGATACTAGGAAAAGAAGTGGTACCTGGTGGAGAGGCGTGCACCGGACGATACGCATATGCTGAAAAATAATATACAAATTTCAGAAATCACATGCACACATGTAAATGCATACTGGTCACTCATACCAATACACATATATACTCTCGGAAATCATCACCAAGCATTAAGCAAGCAAGGATTCGCACAATCCATATTCGGCAATCATGCAAACTCACACCCCATGCATTCGGTAATACACATCAGCAATCATATGCATATACATTCGGCAACATAGAATTCACATAGGGACACTTGGTAGCATGCCCCAACAACATACACATACTCGGCAATGATAAGAAACACAGCAAACATTCACCGAAACACATCAAGGCATACCAGGCATAAGAACATATATAAACACACAGCAAATCAAATTATCATTCTCATCATTTAAATCTTACAAATCAATTCCTTTTTCGAATTAGTTCACTTTCGGTATTAGCCCCTAAGTGAGTGAGTGTGTGCACATGTTCTTACCTACAAAAATAAAATCAACAAACAAGTTAACATATAATCAATTTATATTCCTTAAACCATGCTCCGTTACAAAACCTGTAAGGACCCCAAATCCTAACCTATTATTATTTGCTCCTATTAGGACCTTACCGTGGCGAAACCCAAATAAGTCCAAAAACTAGGACCCATTTGAATCCCACAAGGCTTATCAATCTTATTTCCAATTTTTAGCATGTTCATTCATAACAATTGGAGCATGATATTGGACAAACATTCTAGCATAATGTGGAGTAAATAAAACATCAGCAGAAGTCTTTTCATTTAATCATTGGAACCACAACACACAAATCCCATAAAGATCTAAAAATTTAGCATGTAAACCTCCTAAAGTAATTCGGAAACAAACCATCCAAGGAGGGACTCAAATAACAAGAAAATAGTCCAATCAAGGTTCATGTTATATGCACAATTAATCAAGGAGACAGGAATGCAAATGTGATGCAATATTACCCCGTCGTGCAGCGTTGTTTACACACACTAGTACAACGAACAGCGAATGTACCTAAGCCTAAAAAAATAGTGAAAAAAATAGGATGAGATTACAAGAATCTCAGTAGGGTCACAACATCATAAGATCTACAGAAATCCTAAACAAACATCTTCCAAACAACATCTGATAATCCCTACATAACTATGGGTATCATGCAATTCAATAATCAATCAATAAGTTAGGGCCGAAACTAAGGCTGAGGGTGAACTACAACACTTTTGAAAATCAGAAGTACACAGGCAAGTAAAAGAAAGGTCATCCCCTTCCACCTACGTTGTCCAAAGCTTTGCTGCACAAAGGGTAAAAGGTTAACACACAAGCTAAACAGCAAGCTTATTCATCTTGCCAGCACACAGGACAAGGAATCCAGCCAGCACACAGGACTATGCATCCTAACCAACACACAGGATTAGGGCTTCTTGCCAGCACACAGGACTAAGCATCCTAACCAGCACACAGGATTAGGGCTTCTTGCCAGCACACAGGACAAGGCATCTAGCCAGCACACAGGACTAAGCATTATAACCAGCACACAGGATTAGGGCATCTTGCCAGTACACAGGACAAGGCATCTAGCCAGCACATAGGACTAGGCATCCCAACCAGTAGATAGAATTATTGACAACACACAGGACAAGACATCTAGCCAGCACACAAGATTAGGGCTTCTTGCCAGCACATAGGACAAGGCATCCAGCGAGCTCTTGCTGGGGAGTACCACCCATACAACTCCCTTGCCAGTAAGAGCCTCCCCTATCCCAAGGAGAACCAGTGCTTACCCCGAATGGCCACCAGAACAAGATCCTGACACACAAATACGTACACAGGCAAGCACAAAACACAATACCATAACAAGGTATCCTCAATCATGTCAGAATGCAATCAGCATGTTCAATACACACAACACATGCAAATTAGGAACACATAACCTAGCTTAAGGTTCGGTATAGCCTAAGTAATCATATCTCAATCCACAATTCATGTGTACACCATATAATCAATTCACATACAATAATAACAAGGGTGTGCATTGAAAGCAACAAACAAACAACAAGGATCTCTGGAGAAACCGATAAGGCATAGATCCTACCTCTCTTGTCTCTAAACAATAATTTATTCCTTTGCCTTTATTTATTGGTTCCGAACCACCTATAGCATCACAAGGCAAAGACAAAACCAAACTAAGCATGCCTACTCAATAACCAATTGAAAACCCTATTTCCTTACCACTTCCACTCACTAAACCTATCAGAAACCAATGGTCAGATGCCGCAGGTGCTTCCCCTTTGGATGTGTGATGTGATAGCTAAAAACTTAACAATATTCAACCTGAATTAGCACCCCAATTTAACTATGTATATTTCGACACTAAGCATAGAACACAAGACAATTTGCGATTTCATGTTAACAAGGTGTAAGGGTTTCAATTTCATGTTACAAAGAAGGATTATGTAAGACCCCGAATTTTGAGTCCTAGAAGTCCAGAAGCCAGTGCAGGTGAAAAGATGATTTTGCCCCTAAAGGAAAGGATGTGTGATAGCTGAAATTGGTAAGATTGTTTAGTAGTTAATTTTGTTATAAATTCTTTTTGATCTAGATCCTTATAGATGGGTAATTTCCTTAGGAATCATCCTTAAAGATAGATAGTTTCCTTAGAGATTAAAGTCCCTAAAACTAGGGAAGATAATTTAAGAGTTTAATTATTTGGTAAATTATATTATTTTGATAGAGTGATTAAAAGTAGTAATCATAATTCTACACTCATTCATTATAAATAGGAAATCAACCCCAAAAAAATTCCCCATAAAAACTTACAAAATTCGTATAGGCCTAAAACCCTATACCTCCCTATAGCCGGCATAATTCGCAGAAACTTTAAACCAGCATAACTCACTCATCGTTCGCCGGATCCTTGCAAATAATAGCTTGTTGGAAAGATCTCTTCATTCTGTTTGCAACTATATATGGGTTTCTATCAGGAGATTAGTATTTCTTTGTCTAAGGTTAACTTGAAAATCGGCTGCGGAATTAGGTTTTCGCCAAATCTTCTTGAACTTCAAAATAGCATAACATTCTAATAGTTTGTCAGATCCTTACAAATAATAGCTCGTTGGAAAGCCCTTTTCATCCTCTTTCCAACCATATATATGGTAAATTCTTGGATGTTAATATTTTCTTGTTTAGGGTTAAGACGAAATCATCCTATGCCCTACTTTTAGTGACAAGATTTGCATAGTTAATTGGAATGGTAAATTCAGGTTGAATCTTGTTAAGTTCCTGGCTATCACACCACACATCCAAGGGGGAGGCACCTGCAACGTCTGATCACTGATTTTCTGATAGGTTTGGTGAGTGGTATTGGTAAGGAAATAGGGTATTCAATTGGCTATTGAATATACATGTTTAGTTTGCTTTTGTCTTTGCCTGGTGATAATTTTGGTGGTTTGGATTTACTTAATAAAGCTAAAGGAGTAGCTTCTTGTTCAGAGACAAGAGAGGTAGGATCTACGCCTCATTGGTTTCTTCAGAGACCCCTGTTATTTTCTTGATATTTTTGTTACCAGCCCTTGTTGTATTGCATGCGATTGGATTATAGGGTGAGAGTATGAAATTTGGAATAAGATATGGATCTCATAGGCTATATCGAACCCCTGAGTTAGGAATTGAGTGCCTGTGATGCAATTGTTATGTGAATTGGATATGTTGATTGTGTTCTGACATGATTGAGGATATCTTGTTGTGGTATTATGCTTTGTACTTGCCTATGTGTGCTTGTACGTGTCTGTGTGTCAGGATCCTGTTCCGGTGGCCATTTGGGGTAAGCGCTGATGCTCCTAGGGAGAGGAGAGGTTCTTGCCGGTTTAGGGAGTTGTATGGGTGGCAAACCAGCAAGTGCACGCTGGATATTTGTCCTTGTGAGGCCAGATCCCTGTCCTGCAAGGCAAGAAGCCCTTATCTTGCGAGGTTTGGGATGCCCTAGTAGGTATGTGACTAGGGAAGACTTGTCCGTGAGGGACTAG
The DNA here is from genome assembly GCA_019739055.1 of Passiflora organensis. Taxonomy (NCBI): domain Eukaryota; kingdom Viridiplantae; phylum Streptophyta; class Magnoliopsida; order Malpighiales; family Passifloraceae; genus Passiflora; species Passiflora organensis. Next base: position 335,246 of record JAEPBF010000185.1, read on the forward strand.
TCGACTTGTCCTTGCGAGGACAAGATGAAAGGCTTACTGATTAGTTTGCGTGTTAACCATCTACCCTTTGTGCAGTAAGTTTTGGACAACACAGGTGGAATGGGATGGCCTTTCTTCTTCATTGCCGAGGGAAATCTGATATGTTTCACCTGCCTGTGTACTTCTGACCTTTCGGAAGTGTTTGCAGTCCTCCCTCAGCCATAAATTCGGCCCTAACCTCTTTTGATTGATTTTTGAATTGCGTGATCCCCTTTAGCTGTTTAGGAATGATCTTATGTGAAATGGGAGATTTTTGTTTAGGGATTCTGTAGATCTTATGATGCTGTGACCCTACTGAGATTCTTGTAATCTCATACCGTAGTTTTTACCATTTTTCAGGCTTAGGTACATCCACTGTTCGTGGTACCAGTGTGTGAGATCAAGGCTGCACGGCGGGGCGATATCGCATCACATTTGCTTACTTGTTTACTTGCGCATATAACATGAATGATTGGGCAACTGTTTGGTTTATTTTAAGCACTCTTCTTTACTTGCTATTTCCGAACCTTGATGAAGAATTTCTTTCTGGATCCCTATGGGACTTGTGTGAGGACAGATCCCGGATACCGGACCTCACCGCCGTAGGACTCGAATTGACCCCACCGAGGGATCAACCAGAACCCTACAAGGCTTCTCTTACAAAATCCATAAAGTTATAAAATTCTGGTTGCCGTTTATCAGCAATACAACCAAGTTTATTGGATTCTCATATAAGTTTATTGGATTCTCATATATTCAAGGAAACCCTTACCCTCATGAAAAATTGTTTGAGCATGGTTCTAAAATCTTTGTATTTGTAAGGGGTTTGAAAATATTTATTAAAAGAACAACTTAGATTATTTCAAACACCAAGTTGCGAAGTTGTTTAGCGGAAGGCTTTGTAAAAGAGAAAAAAAAAACATTTATTTTGAAAACACACAATCCAGGAAAATATTTCAACAAAAAAAAATAAAAGAATGGAAAACCAAATCAACCCAAAAAAAGGATGAAAGTCCAGTCCAAAATATTTATTACAGTCCGAAATATAAATATCAAAGAAATGTAAAATGCATGCAAACCACAAACACAACTGCATAGTCATAGTTCAGCACCTACTGTTCGATGTTTTAGGGGAGGCTAGGCTTCTCCTCAGCTGAACCTGAAAGGGATAACAAATGGGGGTGAGATCACTAGGACCTCCGTGAGAGACACAGCATCATAAGCGTTCACAGAGAGTGAGTAGAGGCAATACGAAAGACCTTTTCTTTTAAAATGCAAGTATAAAACCGGTGTAAGTAACATGAATAGTGAAAGTTCAAAAAAATCAGACTCAACGGTCTAAAATGAGTGGTTACGGTAAACGCATCATATCGTATCGAGAAATCCTACGGGACAGACATAAAACACCACACGAATCGGTTCGGCGCGTAGAACCGTTGGAGGCCCAATGGCAGTAAAGTTTGAGTTATTACAAGTTATGTTTAAATTGTCCCACCGCCATTGTTGTCTGTGGAGCAGAGGGAATACACACGTCCTCCACACTCCATACTCACGACCTATGATCAAAGGTCACATAACGCAACCATACAACTCCCTACGGTAAGAATCGTTCCCTTACTACGGGACGTCCGAATACTTACCTCGCATTGGCCAAGCGCTTCGTGTAATTCACGGTATCATATCTCTCATATATATACCCGCCAACATGCCCCAAAAATCATGCTAAATCATCTTTCATAAACTTTTTTTCAAACATGCATCCTTGTAAGTTCTTAACACCCAAATCATGCCAAAACAAAAAGGAAAAACACTTAGAAAACGGCATGTGATACTCGACAACATCAAGTGTAAACATCACCCATCCAAGTTTCTATTCTTCATCTTAAACACATTTAAACATGTGGGTAGTTTTCACGCATATTTCACAAAACCAAAAACACATACATAAATATTAATTTTCAAACACATGCCGAGTACATCACTAGTCGCAATTAAACCATTTCAAGCATGCCTCATACTCAAAACCAAAACAAAATCATTTATGTAAACTATATTAAAAGTGAGTAGCCGATCAAACCGATGATACGAAGTCTCCCACCTTTTGTCTCTGATCACGGAGTCCTTTCCTACAAGCCCTGCTATACCTACCATTAAGATCGTAACATACTCATGGTTAGGATCCATCAGCTCCATACTCAAATCCAAAGAACACTTATGGATCTAATTGACCCAAGTATATATATATATATACTCACTAATCAACAACTCACCTTGATGTATCTTGTTTGATTGTGATACTTGTGGGTCTAAGGGTCCTTCCGATAGGTTAAACTTAACGATTTCTCATGAAATATTTATCGTAGATTCCTGACATTCTAAGAAGAACGTGGATATGAAGAATGCAAAATTTTGAAAAGTAGAAAAAAAGATAGAAAATCTACAAGTTGTGGAAACTGTAAGGTGACGAGTTTGGTTTATGAACTTGGGGAATGAATTTCTGGATTCAGTCTTGAGTTTCTTGGCAGGTTGGTTCAAAGAAGAGTTCAAGGTATCAGAGAGGGTGTTCAGATAGGCTTAGAGAAGGAAGAAAATTTGAAGAAGATAGATACCAAGATCAAGAACATATTAGTTCCAAAAGATAGAAGAAAAGGTCTGGTTGCAGCAGCACAAGTTTTGGTTGGTATTTCAGGTGAGACTTCTGGTGACTTAGGTGTACATTCAGGCAAGCAAGAATAGACCAGAAAGTGAAAGAAAATGCATGCCAAAGATAGGGAAAGTCGGACTCAAGAGGGGACACACAAGAGAAACCAGAATTTGCAAGATGGTGAGTGATCTAGGGGTTCCCAAACCAATGGCAATCAGATGAAAGTGAGTGGGAATCTTGCAATGGCAGACAAGGGTAAGTGGAGAGGTGTGTTTTAGCTGGAAAAGGAGAGAAAAAATTCTGGTGGAAGGGCCAGGAAATGATGCTTAATCAAGTGTGTTAGGGGAAGGTTGAAGTTTGAATTAATCATGTGTGTAATGTCTAGTTAGGTGGGTTATTAACCAATATAAAACAAAGAAAAATTCAAAAGAATCACCACCAGGAGAGGAATCCCGACTTTAACTTGAAAGGAAAAGCATCAGGTATGAAAATGGCAGACAACTTTGATTTAGAATGTGGCCTACACAAAAGGTTAAGCATGTGAAGGCAGATTTGAACAATAATGGCACAACTAGACACTCAACTTGTATAAACACATAAGAGACCCAAATTATGGCTGTATGTGATGTGGATCCTGAGGTAAGTATGGTAAGGTAATGTAGGTTTAATCCAGGTAAAAATCTTATGTAATTACCCACTGTAATTTCTGAGTTACGGTACGGTAAAAAAAATCAGGGATTTACGGTGATCAATTGTTTTTGTGACTGGTGTAATCTGATTTTACTCTATGATGATTGTCTAATTACATGGCCAATTTAATCAATGTAGAATGAGTACATTGGGCTTTAGGAAATTTCCGAATGGACTTGGGCCTTGGGAATGGTAATTGAACAGAAAATATGAAGATACGAATCAATTACGGTCAACAGCAGTTTTACGATCGGACAATTCGTAAAACTGCGTCATATAAGTAGTTTATATTTATGTTAATTGAGAAGTTACATTGCCAAGAATCTAATTACTCACTTTTACTTTTCATAGGGTTACTCAGGTGTCTAAGGTTCACTCAGGTCCATCTAAATCGTAACATGTTACCGTCACACGGTAAACAAAACTCATCCGGAGTCCTCGACGGGATAAAACTCGGGGACTTACCAAACTAATACGGTAGAAATGGATACAGTAAAAATTTAGGCATTGCTGAAATGACTCGTACGGGCGTCGAAGTCATTAGCTAATAGGTCTAGTACATATCTAACACTCAAAAATGCTGAAAAATAACTTATACGATAAAAATAAAAAGGAAGAATAACTGATGAAAACGTCTAAAAGAGCGAGGTCTCACAACTTGTGTGCTATGTACCCAAAGGTTTAATTTAAGACTTCCGTTGATGTTTTATTTACTCCGTATGATACCAGAATATGTGTCCAATATCATGCTCCAATTGTTGATAAGCAATAAAACTAACAAGCTAAAAATCGGTAGTTAATGATAAGCCTGGTGGGATTCAAGTAGGTCTTAGGTGTCATTTAGGCTTATTTGGGTTTCACTGCTGTAATGACCTTAATCGGAGCAATTAATAAGTTAGGAATTGGGGTCGTTACAAGTTTGGTAGCGGAGCCATGGTTTAGGGATTATAATTTGTTATATGCTAACTTATTTGTTGATTTTTGGTGATTGCAGGTAAGAACATGGGCACACACTCACTCACTTAGGGGCTAAAACCGAAAGGGAACTAAAGCTAACATGGTATTTAATTGATGGGAATAATAATCTGATGTGATGATTGTTCATCTTAGTATGTCTTAATATGTTTTCGTGGATGATTAGCTATGTTTCTTGTCATTACCGAATGTATATGCATATGATTGATGATGTGTATTGCCGAATATGGGTGATGTGTGAGTCTATGCTTGCTTGATGTTTGATAATGATTCCTATGAGTGTTGATGGAATTGCCAAGAATACCTTTGCATGTGTGCATGTAATTTCCAAAAATTTGTATATTGCTTTCCAGCATATGCATATCGTCCGGTGCAGGTCTCTCCACCAGGTACCACTCCTATTCTTAGTGTCGTATTTAGTGTGTGTTGAGTAACAATCGTACACTTGTGTAGTATGGCACGCTCGAGGCAACAAAGGGACCAACGGGGTAGGTTTGAGATTCAGACTGAACAACAACCTGTTGAGCAAGATGAGCCAAATGCACAAATTGAGTAGGAAGGGCAAGCTGAGTCCAAAAAACAACCTGAGACACCAACCGCACCAGACATTGACCCTGTTATGGCACAATTCTTAAATATGTTACAAGGAATTGCTGCAAACCAGCAGCGAATGGAGGCACAATTTCCGAATGTTCCTGCGCCTGCACCAGAACCTATTCCTCCACTTGAACCTGTGCAGCTGGTTCATTATAATGAGACAGAGAGACTTCCCGTTATGATTACAAAATTTCTGAAGGAAGCTCGACAACTTCGATGTAAAGATTTCGGTGGTACAGCTGGAGTCGTAGCAGCTCGTGAGTGGATAGACACCTTATGCCGAGTATCCTTGTTCCTGCGTATCTCGGATGATGACAAGGTTGCCATTGCTGCATTCTTACTTGAGGGAGAAACCCACGCTTGGTGGACATCTCTTAGCTTGCGATTCGGCGATCGTTTGCCAACTTGGGAAGAATTCCGGTATGAATTCGATGAAAGATTTTATACAAGATTCCATAAAAGCGAGCAGCGACAAGCCTTTTACAAGCTTGAACAAGGCACCCGTTCGGTGTTGGAATATGAGAAAGTGTTGAGGGAGTTGTCCCGATTTGTCCCCGAAGAAGATCGTACACCGTATCAGCTTGCGAGACGCTTTCAGGATGGGTTGAGTACCGAACTCAAAACCATCGTTGGTACGACACCAGTGCAGAATTTGCAAGAACTAATTGTTGCCGCAACGGAAGCTGAAAAGATTGTGCAAACCAAGAAGGCATCTGCAGCCACTAGTGGCAGATCCTATAGGCGAGATTCAAAGTTCAACCGACAAAGGGGACCCTATCCTTTAAGGTCCTATCCTCCGAAAATTAATGGCAATGGAAATACCAACAGGAAGAACTTTTCTGATCCAAATTTTAATGGACCTTCGTGGAAGTTTCATCAACGGCGATGTTACAACTATGGCGAGATGGGATATATTCAGACTGATTGCCCGAAACCAAGGCGAATCCCAGGAGTACCTAACACCGGCAGAGGTGGGAATGTCAACCCCGCTAGACCACCAACACGCACACCAGAAGGACCACCCAACGGATCCACAAGTGAGGCGCAACCAAGACCAACAAGGCTCTTTACTTTGACTGATGCCGAGGCTAGCCCTGATGTGGTGACAGGTACTATTTCAGTCTTTTCTCGAAACGCTAAAGTATTATTTGATCTAGGAGCAAATAGATCGTTTGTAAGTCCAAGGATAGCACTTAGCGCGGATCATCCTCTATCTCCCTTAACTCCTCCTATTGCGGTTTTAACTCCTTTGGGAGAACAACTGATTTGTGATCTGGTCTACATCGGCTGTGCTATACGTATGGGATCGAATGTAGTTGAAATGAATATAATTCCATTGGACATCAGGGAGCTGGATGTGATTTTAGGCATGGATTGTCTGGCAAAATATCAAGCCCGCGTGGAGTGTTTCACCAAGCGGGTGTGGTTCAATTTTTCTGATGGTACCGAATACTGTTTTGAAGACGATAGGCGAGTTGTGCCAACTTGCATGATTTCCTGGCTTAAGGCGAAACGATTAATCAACAAAGGATGTAAAGCGTACCTTGCGCATGTACAGGATATTACTAAAGAATCCTCAGATCTGAATTTTGTTCCTGTGGTTTGCGAATTTCCATAAGTATTTCCCGAAGACATAGCCGGACTACCACCATCAAGGGAAGTGGAATTCAGCATTGAGCTAGTGCCAAGTACGAATCCGATTTCCATTCCCCCGTATCGTTTGGCTCCTGCAAAAATGAAGGGACTAAAGACACAATTGGAAGATTTGCTAGATCATGGTTTTATTCGACCTAGTGTGTCACCCTGAGGAGCACCTGTTATGTTCGTGAAAAAGAAAGACGGTTCGCTGCAATTGTGCATTGATTATCAGCAACTGAACCGTGTGACCGTGAAAAATAAATACCCTTTGCCATGCATCGACAATTTGTTTGGCCAACTCCAAGGTGCAGTTGTGTTCTCCAAGATTGATCTCAGATCTGGATACCATCAATTACGAGTTCATGATGCTGATATTCCGAAGACCGCATTCAGATCGCGATACGGCCACTACGAATTTTTGGTTATGCCATTCGGCTTGACCAATGCACCAGCTGTGTTTATGGACTTGATGAATCATGTGTTCCACGAATTCCTGGATAAATTTGTGATAGTCTTCATCGACGACATTCTGATTTACTCAATATCGGAAGAGGATCATGCTATGCACTTGCGGATTGTGCTTAAAATCCTGAAGGATCGACGGTTGTTTGCAAAGTATTCAAAATGCAAATTCTGGTTACGTGAGGTTAGTTTCCTTGGCCATATTGTTTCCGCCCAAGGTGTGTTTGTTGATCAAAAGAAGATTGAAGCCGTGATTGCTTGGGAACCTCCGCGAAGTGTGTTCGAAGTTCGTAGTTTCCTAGGCTTAGCAGGATACTACCGTCGCTTTGTGGAAGATTTTTCATAACTTGCCGGACCATTAACAAAACTGACTCGAAAGGATGAGCCGTTCGTATGGAACGAGAAATGCCAGCAAAATTTCGAAGAGCTAAAGAATCGGCTAGTTTCTGCACCTATCCTTACTTTACCTATTTGCGGAAAGGAGTATGTGGTTTACAGCGATGCGTCAAAATCTGGACTTGGATGTGTATTGATGCAAGATGGGAAAGTCATGGTCTACGCTTCAAGGCAATTGCGACCACATGAGATAAACTACCCTACACATGACCTGGAACTTGCAGCCGTGGTATTTGTCTTAAAAATATGGCGACATTATTTATACGGCGAGACGTGTCGAATCTTCACTGATCACAAAAGCCTGAAGTATCTCCTTACACAAAAAGAATTGAATATGAGACAACGAAGATGGGTGGAGCTGATTAAAGACTATGATTTAATCATCGAATATCATCCTGGAAAGGCGAATGTTGTTGCTGATGCCCTGAGCATAAAGGTTCATCCTCCTTCCCCATCAGTTTTGGCCTACATGCGCAGCTATTACCTACCGATGATGCTGGAATTGAAAACTAATCGTGTGCATCTTGGCACCGATTTCTCTGGTTCGTTGTTAGCATGAATTGAAGTCGCACCTACCTTAATTGAAGAAATACGGAATCAACAATTAGATGATTCAAAATTTACCAAAATTTGGAAACAACTTGCTGATGGTGTTGATGTCATAGTTCGTGATTTCAGAATACGAGATGACGAAGTACTAGTCTTCAGAAACCGGGTATGTGTTCCACAAAATGTTGATATTCGTAACCTTATTCTATCAGAGGTGCATAGTTTGAAGTTCGTTATTCATCCTGGAAGCACTAAGATGTACCGAGATTTGAAGGGGCAGTATTGGTGGCCAAACATGAAACGTCATATTGCTGAATTCGTTGCCCGATGCCTCGTATTTCAACAAGTAAAGATCGAACATCAAAGACCCGCTAGTCTACTTCAGTCACTTCTGATTCCAGAATGGAAGTGGGAGCACGTCACAATGGATTTTGTGACCGGTTTCCCTAGATCGCAGCGAGGATACAATGCCATTTGGGTGATCGTGGATCGACTGATGAAATCTGCACACTTTCTTCCTATACGTGTAACAGATACACCATAAAAATTGGCAGTTCGTTACTTGGACGAGATTGTTCGGTTGCATGGAGTACCAGTTTCTATAGTTTCAGATCGTGAGCCTCGTTTCACTTCACGATTTTCGGAGAAATTCCAGAATGCACTGGGTTCTAGATTGAATTTTAGTACAGCATTTCATCCCCAGACTGATGGTCAATCAAAAAGGATGATTCAGACACTTGAAGACATGCTACGTGCGAGTGTATTGGATCAGCAAACCGGCTGGGATGGAAACTTACCATTGACAGAAGAATTTGCTTACAACAATAGTTTTCATGTAAGCATCGGTATGGCACCCTATGAAGCACTATATGGGAGACGCTGCAGAACCCCCATTTGCTGGAATGAAGTAGGCGAGAGACACCTAGACAATCCGGAATTAATTGACCAAGCAACAGAGCAATTAAGCTTGATTCGACAAAGGTTAAAAGCAGCCCAGGATCGGCAGAAAAGTTACGCCGACAATCGACGAAGGGAGCTGGAATTTGCGGTAGGAGACAAAGTGTTTTTGAAAGTCGCCCATGGAAAGGAGTCCTTCGTTTTCAGCAGCGAGGTGAGCTAACACCTCGTTACATTGGTCCATATGACATTGTTGAAAGAATCGGCCCTGTTGCATACCGACTTGCACTACCTCCAAATATGGAAAGAATTCATAACGTATTTCACATTTCAATGCTAAAAAAGTATATGCGATATCCTGCTCATGTGCTTAAAGAACCGCCAGTTGAAGTTGCTGAAGACCTATCCTATCCCGTACAGCCAGTTGCCATACTAGACCGGTCAGTTCGACAGCTTCGCAGTCAAAACGTGCCTATGGTACGAGTTGTTTGGCGTAATGGCCAAATTGAGGAGCAGTCTTAGGAGACTGAGGAGTCTATGCATGAAAAATTTCCTTACTTGTTTGATTAGGTACTTATGTTAAAAATTTTGAGGACGAAATTTTTATAAGGAGGGGAGGATGTAAGACCCCGAATTTTGAGTCCTAGAAGTCCAGAAGCCAGTGCAGGTGAAAAGACGATTTTCCCCTGAAGGAAAGGATGTGTGATGGCCGAAATTGGTAAGATTGTTTAGTAGTTAATTTTTTAAAAAATTCTTTTTGATCTAGATCCTTATAGATGGGTAATTGCCTTAGGAATCATCCTTAAAGATAGATAGTTGCCTTAGAGATTAAAGTCCCTAAAACTAGGGAAGATAATTTAAGAGTTTAATTATCTAGTAAATTATATTATTTTGATAGAGTGATTAAAAGTAGTAATCATAATTCTACACTCCTTCATTATAAATAGGAAGTCAACCCCACAAAAATTCTCCATAAAAACTTACAAAATTCGTATAGGCATAAAACCCTATACCTCCCTATAGCCGGCATAATTCGCAGAAACTTTAAACCAGCATAACTCACTCATCGTTCGCCGGATCCTTGCAAATAATAGCTTGTTGGAAAGATCTCTTCATCCTATTTCCAACCATATTTTGGTTTCTGTCAGGAGATTAGTATTTCGTTGTCTAAGGTTAACTTGAACTTCAAAATAGCATAACATTCTAATCGTTTGTCAGATCCTTACAAATAATAGCTTGTTGGAAAATATTTTCATTCTCTTTCCAACCATATATAAATTGCAGCTTGGATATAATTATTTCCTTGTTTAAGGTTAAGACGAAATCATCCTATGCCCTACTTTTAGCGACAAGATTTGCATAGTTAATTGGAATGGTAAATTCAGGTTGAATCTTGTTAATTTCATGGCAATCACACCACACATCTAAGGGGGAGGCATCTGCAGCATCTGATCACTGATTTTTGATAGGTTTGGTGAGTGGTATTGGTAAGGAAATAAGGTATTCAATTGGCTATTGAATATGCATGCTTAGTTTGCTTTTGTCTTTGCCTGGTGATAATTTAGGTGATTCGGATTTACTTAATAAAGGAAAAGAAGTAGCTTCTTGTTCAGAGACAAGAGAGGTAGGATCTACGCCTCATCGGTTTCTTCAGAGACCCCTGTTATTTTCCTGATGTTTTTATTACCTGCCCTTGTTGTATTGCATGCGGTTGGATTATAGGGTGAGAGTATAAAATGTGGAATGAGATATAGATCTCATAGGCTATATCGAACCCCTGAGTTAGTAATTGAGTGCCTGTGATGCAATTGTTACGTGAATTGGATATGTTGATTGTGTTCTGACATGATTGAGGATACCCTGTTGTGGTATTATCCTTTGTACTTGCCTGTGTGTGCTTGTACGTCTGTATGTCAGGATCCTGTTTCGGTGGCCATTCGGGGTAAGCACTGATGCTCCTAAGGAGAGGAGAGGTTCTTGCTGGTTTAGGGAGTTGTATGGGCGGCAAACCAGCAAGTGCACGTTGGATATCTGTCCTTGCGATGCCGGATCCCTGTCTTGCGAGGCCGGATCCCTTTATTGGTAGACACATGTTCTGGTATCATACGGAGTAATAAAACATCAGCGGAAGTCTTAATTTAAATCATTGGGTTCATAACACACAAGTCCCATAGGAATCCAAATAATCAGCAAGAAATCTTCCAACAAGTTTCGGAAATAGCAAGCAAAAGAGAGTGCTTAAAATAAACCAGAAAGTTATCCAATCATTCATGTTATATTAGCAAGTAACAGGTATGCAAATGTGATGCGATATCGTCCCGCCGTGCAGCCTTGATCTCACACACTGGTACCACGAACAGTGAATGTACCTAAGCCTGAAAAATGGTATAAACAACGGTTTGAGATTACAATAATCTCAGTAGGGTCACAGCATCATAAGATCTACAGAATCCCTAAACACAAATCTCCCAATTCACATAAGATCATTCCTAAACAACTAAAGGGGATCACACAATTCATAAACCAATCAAAAGAGGTTAGGGCCGAATCTATGGCTGAGGGAGGACTACAAACACTTCCGAAAGCTCAGAAGTACACAGGCAGGTGAAACACATCACATTTCCCTCGGAAATGAAAAAGAAAGGCCATCCCCTTCCACCTGTGTTGTCCAAAACTTACTGCACAAAGGATAGATGGTTAACACGCAAACTAACCAGTAAGTCTTTCTTCTTGTCCTCGCAAGGACAAGTCGACTAGCCACACACGGACAAGTCTTCCTTGGTCACATACCTACCATGGCATCCCAGGTCACATACCTACCACGGCTTCCTGCAACACAAGGACAGGATTCCGGCCACACAAGGACCAGACCTACAGCGTGCACTTGCTGGGATTTGCCGCCCATACAACTCTCATACCAGTAAGAACCTCTCATCTCCCTAGGAGCATCAGCACTTACCCCGAATGGCCACCGGAACAGGATCCTGACACACAGACACGTACAAGCACACACAGGCAAGTACAAAGCATAATACCACAACAGGGTATCCTCAATCATGTTAGAACAAAATCAACGTATCCAATTCACATAACAATTGCATCCCAGGCACTCAATTCCTAACTCAGGGATTCGATATAGCCTAGGAGATTCATATCTCATTCTGCATTTCATATTCTCACCCTATAATCCAATCGCAAACAATACAATAAGGGCAGGTAACAAAAACAGCAAGAAAAGAGCAGGGGCTTTTGGAGAAACTGATGAGGCGTAGATCCTACCTCTCTTGTCTCTGAACAAGAAGCTACTCCTTTTCCTTTATTAAGTAAATCCGAACCACCTAAATTATCACCAGGAAAAGACAAAAGCAAACTAAGCATGCATATTCAATAGTCAATTGAATACCCTATTTCCTTACCAATACCACTCACCAAACCTATCAGAAAACCAGTGATCAGACATTGCAGGTGCCTCCCCCTTTGATGTGTGATGTGATAGCCAGGAATTTAACAAGATTCAACTTGAATTTATCATTCCAAATAACTATGGAAATCTTGTCGCTAAAAGTAGGGCATAGGATGATTTTGTCTTAGCCTTAAACAAGGAAATATTTACATTCAAGCTTCAATTTATATATGGTTGGAAAGAGAATGAAAATATCTTTCCAACAAGATATTATTTGTAAGTATCTGACAAATGATTAGAAAGTTATACTATTTTGAAATTCAAGAAGATTTGGCAAAAACCTAATTCCGCTGCCGATTTTCAAATTAACTTTAGACAAAGAAATACTAATATCCTGAAAAAAATATATGGTTGGAAAGAAAACTAAGAGAGCTTTCCAACAAGCTATTACTCGCAGAGATCCGACGAACGATGAGTGAGTTATGCTAGTTTGAAGCTTCTGCGAATTATGGTGGCTATAGGGAGGTATAGGGTTTTTAGGCTTGTACGAATTTGTAAGTCTTCTATGAATGATTTTTGTGGGTTTGGCTTCCTATTTATAATGAATGGGTATAGAATTATGATTACTATTTTTAATTACTTATCATAATAAGATAATCTATCAGATAATTAAACTCTAATTTATCTTTCCTATTTTTAGGGTCTTTAATCTCTAAGGAAATTATCCCTCTATAAGGACAATCTCTAAGGCAATTATTCCTCTATAAGGGAAATCTCTAAGGCAATTATCCATCTATAAGAACTTAGATCTAAAGTAATTTAAAACAAAATTAACTACTAAACAATCTTACCAATTTCGGTCATCACACATCCTTTCCTTCAGGGGCAAAATCGTTTTTTCACCTGCACTGGCTTCTGGACTTCTAGGACTCAAAATTAGGGGTCTTACATTTGGGATGCACTATGAGGTATGTGACTAGGGAAGACTTGTCCGTGTGGGACTAGTCGACTTGTCCTTGCGAGGACAAGATGAAAGGCTTACTGATTAGTTTGCGTGTTAACCATCTACCCTTTTTGCAGTAAGTTTTGGACAACACAGGTGGAAGGGAATGGCCTTTCTTCTTCATTGCCGAGGGCAATCTGATGTGTTTTACCTGCCTGTGTACTTCTAACCTTTCAGAAGTGTTAGTCCTCCCTCAGCCATAGATTCGGCCCTAACCTCTTTTGATTGATTTTTGAATTGTGTGATCCCCTTTAGCGGTTTAGGAATGATCTTATATGAAATGGGAGATTTTTGTTTAGGGATTCTATAGATCTTATGATGCTATGACCCTACTGAGATTTTTGTAATCTCATACCGTTGTTTTTACCATTTTTCAGGCTTAGGTACATCCACTATTCGTGGTACCAGTGTGTGAGATCAAGGATGCACGGCGGGGCGATATCGCATCACATTTGCTTACTTGTTTACTTGCGCATATAACATGAATAATTGGGCAACTTTTTGGTTTATTTTAAACACTCTTCTTTACTTGCTATTTCCGAACCTTGATGAAGAATTTCTTGCTGGATCCCTATGGGACTTGTGTGCTATGTACCCAAAGGTTTAATTTAAGACTTCCGCTGATGTTTTATTTACTCCGTATGATACCAGAACATGTGTCCAATATCATGCTCCAATTGTTGATAAGCAATAAAACTAACAAGCTAAAAATCGGTAGTTCATGATAAGCCTGGTGGGATTCAAGTAGGTCTTAGGTGTCATTTAGGCTTATTTTGGTTTCACGGTGGTAATGACCTTAATTGGAGCAATTAATAATAGTTAGGAATTGGGGTCGTTACAGATTAAGTGTTTATAACCTGTACAATAAAAAAAAAAAAATCAAAATCCAATAAGCTAATCAATTGATCAAGATAGGCAATAATAGGGCAAGGGTAGGGCATACTGATTTCATGTATAGAAAAGATTCAAAAGATGAATTCATGATTTTACAACATGAATGGATGCCAAACAATCATACAAACAAGAAGAATAACAACATAAATCAATTGAAGGCAGAATCATACAATATTGAAACCTAATCCCGCTGAAATATGATTTAACTTTTGAAAAATAAAAACTAATATCTAGAAAAAAAAAATATTTTTGGAAAGATAATGAAGAGAGCTTTCCAACAAGCTATTATTCATAAGAATCGGACAAAGGATGAGAGAGTTATGCTATTTTGAAGTTCAAGCAGATTTTGGCAATTCCTCCGAAATTCGATTTAACTTTTAACAAAGAAAAACTAACCTACAGATGAAAAACACAAGATTTTTAGAAAGAGGATGAAGACAGATTTCCAACAAGCTATTATTCGCAAGAATCTGACAAAGTACAAGAGAGTTATGGTTGTTTGAAGTTCCAGCAGATTTCGACAAAAATAGAGAGGTATAGGGTTTTTGGTTGGACGAATTTTGTATATTTTCTGTGTGAGGTTTAAGTGTGGCTGGCTTCTTATTTATATAGAGTGGTTATGGGATTAATTTACTTACTTTAAATATTAGATTAAGGTATGATAATTATCAAAATTAAATTCTATAATTATCCTCTCTTAATTTTAGGGATTTTATTTTCTAAGGTAATTATCAATCAATAAAGAACTAAATTAAAGGGAATTAAAACCAGAAATAATTATTGGACATTCCTTACCAATTTCAGCCATCACACATCCTCTTCTTCAGGGGCAAAATACTTTTTTCACCTGTACTAGCTTCTAGACTTCTAAAACTGAAAATTCAGAGTCTCACACATCATATAAGCCAAAACCGATGGGGAAGGAGGATGGATCTTCCGGCTTAAGGCATCAGCAACAACATTTCTTTTTCCAAGATGATACTCGATGATCAAATCATAGTCTTTAATCAGCTCCACCCATCTTCATGTGAAAGCAATTCCTTCTTAAGGAGATACTTCAAACTTTTGTGGTCGGTAAAGATTCTGCACGTCTCACCATATAGATAGTGGCTCCATATCTTCGATGCAAACACCATAGCAACAAGCTCCAAATCGTGTGTAGGATAGCTGCTTTCATGCGGTCGCAAGTGTTAAGAAGCATAGGCAATAGCTTTCCCATCTTGCATCAACGCGCATCCAAGTCCAAATTTTGATGCATTGCTGTACATCACAGACTCTTTTCCACCAACAGGTAAGGTAAGAATTGGTGCAGAAACTAACCGGTTCTTAAATCCTCAAAGCTTCACTGGCATTTCTCATTCCACATGAATGGCTCTCCTTTGAATGTCAACTTCATCAAAGTTCCAGCAAGTGATAAAAAATTCTCCACGAAGTGAACGTAGTAGTATCCAGCTAAGCCAAGGAAACTGCAAACTTTAAACACAATCTGCGGGAGTTCCCAAGCAACTACGGCTTCAATCTTCTTTAGATCAACCTGTACACCATGGGCAGAAACAACATGGCCAAGGACACCAACTTTGTGTAACCAGAATTCGTATTTGGAGTACTTCGCAAACAGGTGTCGATCCCTCAAAACTTTCAGCACAATCCGCAAGTGCTCAGCATGTTCCTCTTCCGATTTTGAGTAAATCAGAATGTCATCGATGAAGACACAAATCTATCCAAGAACTCTCTGAACACTCGACTCATCAGGTCCATGAACACTACTAGTGCATTGGTCAAACCAAATGGCATAACTCGAAATTTACAGTGGCCGTATTGCTATCTGGATGCAGTCATTGGAATATTAGCTTCACGAACATGCAACTGATGGTACCTTGATCTGAGATCGATCTTGGAAAATACGGTTGCACCTTGGAGCTGGTCAAACAATTCATCGATTCATAGCAGAGGGTACCTGTTCTTCATGGTCACACGATTCAACTGCCGATAGTCAATGCACAATTGCAGCCAGCCATCTTTCTTCATCACGAACAAGACAGGTGCTCCCAAAGGTGACACACTAGGTCGGATGAAACCATGAACCAGAAAATCTTCCATTACCATTTTTAATTCCTTCATTTCCGCAGGAGCCATACGATAAGGAAGAAATCAGATTCATACACGGCATTAGTTCAATGTCGAATTCCACTTCTCTTGCTGGCGACAAACTGGTTATGTATTCTAGAAACACATCCAGAAATTCACGAACCACTGGAATAGAATCCAGATCCGAGGACTCTTTAGAATTGTCATGTACATGAGTGAGGTACGCTGTATAACCTTTGCTGATCAATCGCTTTGCATCGAGTGAAGATATCATGCAAGTTGGAGCAACTCGGCTATCAACTTCAAAGCAATACTCAGATCCATCAGGAAGAGTGAACCATACACGCTTGGTGAAACACTCCATTCGGGATTGATATTTTGCCTGACAATCCATGCCTAAGATCATATCCAGCTCTCGGATGTCTAATGAAATCAGATGCACTTCAAGTACATTCAAACCCATACGTACAGCACAACTGATGTAGACTAGATCACAAGGTAGTTACTCTCCCAAAGGAGTCAGAAACGCAATAGGAGGAGACAGGGAAGACAGAGGCTGATCTGAACTAAGTGTTATCCTTGGACTTACAACTAATCTATTAGCTCTGGGATCTAATAACACTTTAACATTTTGAGAAAAGACAGAAATAGTACCTCTCACCTCATCAAGGCTAGCTTCGACATCAGTCATGGTGAACAATCTCATGAGCCTGGGCTGCATCTCACTCGTAAATCCGCTGGGTGGTCCCCCAGGTGCGCATACTGGTGGTTTAGTGGGATTGTCATACCCACCTCATCCTGAATTTGATGCGCATGTGATACTTGTGAGACCCCAATCCTTCCTAGTTTAGATGTCCAAGAAAGTCCAAAAGCCGATGCAGCTGGAATGACTATTTTTCCTCTGAAGAAATGAATGTGTGATGGCCTAAAATGGTTATTGCTGGATATTTCCTATTTTAATTCTGGTTAATTATCCTTAGTTTTATTTCTTAATATCCAAAGTATTAGATAATTCTTCCTTTTAAATAAAGTTACTATTTTAATAGAATTATCCTTTTAATAGGATTATCTTTGAAGCATTATCCTAACTTATCTAGGCTTAAAAATAGGAAAATTTAATCCCCTAAGATCCTATAAAAGAGTGGCCAACCTACCCCACCTAAACATACCAAAACCCACCTGGAAATTTTGAAATTTATCCCTTCTCTTTCCTCTCAATTTCCGATTTTTGCCTACCTTAAACCCTAGCCAAAATTCCTTGATCTTCATCCTATCATAACTCTCTCATCCTTTGTCAGATTTCTGAAAATAATAGATTGTTGGAAAGCTCTTTCCATTATCTATCTAGCTCTCTTTGGTTGGTCATCAGAAGGTTAGTTCTTCCCTGTCGAAATTTATACCGTAATTTGTCGATTTTGGTGCCAAGATTGTGTGATTCTTCCTTCAATTGAGAAAAGACAGAAATAGTACCTCTCACCTCATCAAGGCTAGCTTCGACATCAGTCATGGTGAACAATCTCATGAGCCTGGGCTGCATCTCACTCGTAAATCCGCTGGGTGGTCCCCCAGGTGCGCATACTGGTGGTTTAGTGGGATTGTCATACCCACCTCATCCTGAATTTGATGCGCATGTGATACTTGTGAGACCCCAATCCTTCCTAGTTTAGATGTCCAAGAAAGTCCAAAAGCCGATGCAGCTGGAATGACTATTTTTCCTCTGAAGAAATGAATGTGTGATGGCCTAAAATGGTTATTGCTGGATATTTCCTATTTTAATTCTGGTTAATTATCCTTAGTTTTATTTCTTAATATCCAAAGTATTAGATAATTCTTCCTTTTAAATAAAGTTACTATTTTAATAGAATTATCCTTTTAATAGGATTATCTTTGAAGCATTATCCTAACTTATCTAGGCTTAAAAATAGGAAAATTTAATCCCCTAAGATCCTATAAAAGAGTGGCCAACCTACCCCACCTAAACATACCAAAACCCACCTGGAAATTTTGAAATTTATCCCTTCTCTTTCCTCTCAATTTCCGATTTTTGCCTACCTTAAACCCTAGCCAAAATTCCTTGATCTTCATCCTATCATAACTCTCTCATCCTTTGTCAGATTTCTGAAAATAATAGATTGTTGGAAAGCTCTTTCCATTATCTATCTAGCTCTCTTTGGTTGGTCATCAGAAGGTTAGTTCTTCCCTGTCGAAATTTATACCGTAATTTGTCGATTTTGGTGCCAAGATTGTGTGATTCTTCCTTCAATTGAGAAAAGACAGAAATAGTACCTCTCACCTCATCAAGGCTAGCTTCGACATCAGTCATGGTGAACAATCTCATGAGCCTGGGCTGCATCTCACTCGTAAATCCGCTGGGTGGTCCCCCAGGTGCGCATACTGGTGGTTTAGTGGGATTGCCATACCCACCTCATCCTGAATTTGATGCGCATGTGATACTTGTGAGACCCCAATCCTTCCTAGTTTAGATGTCCAAGAAAGTCCAAAAGCCGATGCAGCTGGAATGACTATTTTTCCTCTGAAGAAATGAATGTGTGATGGCCTAAAATGGTTATTGCTGGATATTTCCTATTTTAATTCTGGTTAATTATCCTTAGTTTTATTTCTTAATATCCAAAGTATTAGATAATTCTTCCTTTTAAATAAAGTTACTATTTTAATAGAATTATCCTTTTAATAGGATTATCTTTGAAGCATTATCCTAACTTATCTAGGCTTAAAAATAGGAAAATTTAATCCCCTAAGATCCTATAAAAGAGTGGCCAACCTACCCCACCTAAACATACCAAAACCCACCTGGAAATTTTGAAATTTATCCCTTCTCTTTCCTCTCAATTTCCGATTTTTGCCTACCTTAAACCCTAGCCAAAATTCCTTGATCTTCATCCTATCATAACTCTCTCATCCTTTGTCAGATTTCTGAAAATAATAGATTGTTGGAAAGCTCTTTCCATTATCTATCTAGCTCTCTTTGGTTGGTCATCAGAAGGTTAGTTCTTCCCTGTCGAAATTTATACCGTAATTTGTCGATTTTGGTGCCAAGATTGTGTGATTCTTCCTTCAATTGATTTCTGTTGTTATTCCTTTTGTTTGTATGACAGTTTGGCATCCATTCATGTTGTAAAATCATGAATTCATCCTTTGAATCTTCCTTATACATTAAATTGGCATGCCCTATTCCTAACCCTATGTTTGCCAAAATTTGATCAATTGACTTGTCTATTGATTTCAAATCTTGTTCCTTCTAATCGTTTGAGTAATTGGCACCTATTCCTTTCTTAATTTCATGAAATCGCAACCCCTAACCTCTTTAATGTTGAAATCGCAAATTTCCTTATAAACCTTAAGTGTTGCCAAAATTTGTATATTTAATTAGGGTGATTAATCAGGTTGATTCTTACTGAGTTTTTGGCCATCACATCACACATTCAGGGGGAAGATATTGCTGCATCCAGATCGCTGGATTTTGGTAGGTTAGTTGGTAAGGATTCCCAATGCTTTTGGTTTTTCATTAAGTAATCTTAAAGCTTAGTATTGTGTGGTCTTTGCCTTGTGATTGTTTAGGAGATTCTGATCTTATTGGAAAGGCAGAGGATTGTATCTGATTTAGACTCGTGATAGGTAGGATCTATGTCGCATCAGTTCCTTTGGTTACCCTATTGTTTGATTGTTTGAATATAATTGAATTCGATTGCCTCTTGGTATATGCTTACGGAATTTTTGACTATGATGATAGGGAATCTCGAAAGTTACTAGGGCAATAGCTTGCCTAATTCGGTTATGACTTTGAAGATTGATCTTTGATTTGTATTGTGATTTGATTGAGGATCCTTTGTTGTGATTTGTGTATACATATACTATGTGTGTATGTATGTATGTGCCTTGTTTGTGTTTTGTTTGAAGGATTCTTTTTTCGCTGGTCATGCGAGGTAAGTATTATTGCTCCTAGGGAGAGGAGAGGTGCTTACCGAACCAGGAGGTTTATGGGTGGTTATTCCAAGCAAGAGCTCATTGGATGCCTTCTAGGCCGATTCAAGTCCAGACGTCAGGATGCCTTGTAGGCCAGTTCGAGTCGGGACGTCAAGATGCCTTATAGGCCAGTTCAAGTCTTGACGTTAGGATGCTTTATTTTTGTGTGGCATGATGACTTGTATGCACAGCTGCAAAAGTGCTCCTATGCCAGTTAAAGCCTGGATGTCGAAGACAACTAAAAGGCTTGTTGTAATATTGATTGTCTAACCGTTTTACCTTTTTTACAGCATAGCCTTTAACAATATGGACAGATGGGGACAAACCTTGGTTTTAAAAATCAAATTATATTATAGGTTGCCTGTGTGCTTCTAAATAAGAAGTGTTTCAGTCTTTCGCCTTGTTTTCTACCAATTTCAGCATACCCTTATATTGTGGTGCCTGTGATGATTTCGGCCCTATATATTTATGTTTTCTACACACATAAATACAAAGCAAATCAAACAATCAAACATAACATTTAAACATTTCTTGCAGTTGTCTCCTACATCCAGATAGATTTTAACTGGCCTAGGAGCACTCTTGCAGTTGCGTATACAAGTCATCCTGTCATACATAAATAGGGCATCCTAACGTCAAAACTCAAACTGGCTTATAGGGCATCTTGACGTCCAAACTCAAACTGGCCTACAAAGCATCTTGACATCTAAACTTGAACCGGCCTACAAGGCATCCAACGAGCTCTTGCTGGGAATGACCACCCATAAACCTCCCGATTCAGTAAGTATCTCTCCTCTCTCTAGGAGCAACAACACTTACCTCACATGGCCAACGAAAAAAGGGATCCTTCAAACACAATCATAGACACATACATGCATACACACAAAGTACATGCATACACAAATCACAGCAAGGATCCACAAACAAAACCAATCACAAATCAACACACATGTTATAATCGAATATAGGTAATTCATAGCCTTAATGATTTCTGATAATCCCTATGATTATATACTCCAATTGTGCATGCATATTAAATCCTATTAAACCAAAATCATCACATAAACAGGCATATAATCAAAGAGTAACCAAAGGAACCGATGAGACATAGATCCTACCTCTCATGTGTCTGAATCAAATGCAACCCTTTACCTTTCCAATAAGATCAGAATCTCCTAAACCATCACAAGACAAAGACCACACAATACTAAGCCACAAGATACTTAATTAAGAACTAAAAGCATTGGGAATCCTTACCAATTAACCTACCAAAATCTAGTGATCCAGATGAAGCAATATTTTCCCCCTGAATGTGTGATATGATGGCCAGAAACTTAGCAAGAAAAAACCGGATTATTGACCCTAATTCACCATGCAAATTTTGGCAACACTTAGGGCTTAATAGGGTATATGCAATTTCATAAAATTAAGAAAGGGATAGGTGTCAATTACTCAAACAATTAAAATGAACAAGATCTGAAACCAATAGTTAAGACAATTGATCAAATGTCTGCAAACCTAAGGTTAGGAATAGGACATGCCAATTTCTTCAATAAGGAAGTTACAAGGGCTGAATTCATCATAACATAACAAAGATAGGTACCAAACATTCAAACGATGAAGACGAACAAAAACAGAAACCAACAAGGGGTTAAATCAAAAGAAATTCGACTAAGAACCCTAGAAATTATGGAAAAAAAATGAAAAGAGAAACACTAACCTTTTACTTGTGAAACCAATATAATAAGATGCACAATAGAGAGAGGATTCAAAAAAGCTATCACACACAAGGAACTGATGAAAACCAAGCAAGTTCGGCTAAGGCTTTTAAAGAAGAAAAGTCGGCACAAAGAGGGAGAGTAGGGAGGGAAATTCCAGAATTTAAAAGAGGGATTTTGGTGTGCTAGATAGGGTGGCCAGCCATGTTAATTTGTAGGGTCTTATGAAGGTTTAATTAAGAGATAATTCGTTACTTTTAAACTTAGAAGGATAAGGTATGATTAAAAGATAATTCTATTAAAAGTATAATTTTTTAAAAAGAAAGAATAGTTTAATACTTCAGACAATAAGGGATAAAACTAAGAATAATGAACACAAAAATACCAAAATTAAGATAAAAAATATTCAAAAACAACCATTTTAGGCCATCACGCATTCATTTCTTCAAAGGCAAAATAGTCATTTCAGCTGCATCGGCTCCTGGACTTCTTGGACATCTAAACTAGGAAGGATCGGGGTCTCACAAATACCAGTTGGGATCGATGTCTTCCATTGACAGAATTTTCTTACAACAATAGTTTTCACGTAAGCATTGTAATGGCCCTTTAGGAAGCATTATATGGGAGACATTGCAAAACTCTGATTTGCTAGAAGGAAGTAAGCGAGAGACGCCTAGATAATCCAAAATCGATTAATCAAGCAACATGAAAACTATTGTTGTACCAATGGAGAACCAATGAAAAGGCTAAGATAGAAGAGCCAAGGAGATTATAAACTCTTGGCAAATTTCCCCATGCAAGCATTGCCAAAAACCAAATCACTCAAAGCAAAGGTGCTGGAAAATAAAAAAAAAATACAACGAATGTAAAAAAACAGGTCATATATAGAGATTTTGTAGATTGAAATTGAATCAAACTAATGGGAAAATACAACAAACTTCTCAAATAGTCAACAAGCAAGATCAACTCTCAAATTCTATCTAGGAGTCTCACCACAATATGCCAGTTCAGAATTCCAAACAAAAAGAAGTTGAAGAAATTGGAGAATTTTTATTCATGGATGGAGAGTTTCCAAGGTCATCTAATAAAAAACTGTGATACATTGATAGTGGGTGTACCAGTCATATAAGAGTTGCTTGTAAGGACCCAAACCCAACCTATTAGGACCCTTACCGCCATGAAACCCAAATAAGCCCTCGCAAGGTCTTATTTAAATCCCACAAGGCTCAAGTCACTATATTGTTAATTTTATTGGTTGATTCATATGTTATTTAAAGGTTGGAGCATGTTTATACATTAATGAATTTCTGGCATATACGGAATGAAAGAAAACATCAGCGGAAGCCTTATATTACCACTAAAAACAAGTGGAAACATAACACACAAGTCCCATAGAAATCTCAAAACATCAACCAATAATATCATGTATATTTCGGAAGCAAAAAAAAATAGAAAGAGGGATTGAAAAGCCAGAATGAAAATCCACACAAGTTCAAAGACATGGCAAGCGCATTCAATAAGAAAGGGGTGCAAATGAAGTGAAAATTCGTCTAGCCATGCAACCTTGATCTCATACCTTTGGTACCAACAACAAAGCACAGACATATGCCTACAAAGGGGGAGAAAAGAAGGGATGAGATTACAAGAATCTCAATAGGGTCACAACATCATAAGTCTTAGGGATTCCTAATCAAACATCTCCTAATAACCAAAAGATCAACACCTAAAACCAGTTAAGATATTCAATTAAAATTGAAAGCATCAATCAAACATAATAGGGGAAGAAACCATCACAAGCACACACAATATAAGGGTAGGCCAAAATTGGTAGAAAACAAGGGGAAAGACTGAAAACACTTCTCATTTAGAAGCACACAGGCAACCTATAACATAATCTGATTTTTAAAACCAAGGGTTGTCTCCATCTGCCCATGTTATCCAAGGTTATGCTGCAAAAAAGGTAAAATAGTTAGATAATCAATATTACAGCAAGCCTTTTAGTTGTCTCCAACATCTAGACTTGAACTGGCCTAGGAGCACTCTTGCAGTTGTGCATACAAGTCATCCTGCCACACAAAAATATGGCATCCTAACGTCTAGACTCGAACTGGCCTACAAGGCATCCTGACGTCCAAACTTGAACTAGCTTGCAAGGCATCCAACAAGCTCTTGGTGGGAATAACCACCCCTAAACCTCCCGATTCGGTAAGCATCTCTCCTCTCCCTAGGAGCAACAATACTTACCTCACATGACCAGCGACAAAGAGATCCTTCAAACAATGCACAAATAAGGCACATACACGTATACACACATAGTACACACATACACAAATCACAACCAATGATCCTCAATCAAATCATAAAACAAATCAAAGATTAATCCTCAAAGACATAACCAAATTAGGCAACTTATTGCCTTATTAACTTCCGAAATTCCTTATCATCATAATCACACATTCCGCAAGCATATAATCTAAGATAGGCAATCAAATTCAATCATATTCAAACAATCAAACAATAGGGTAACCAAAGGAACCAATGAGGCATAGATCTTACCTCTCACGAGTCTGAATCAGATGCAATCCTCCTCCTTTTCAATAAGATCAGCATCTCCTAAACAATCACAAGGCAAAGACCACACAATACTAAGTCACAAGATACTTAATTAAAAACCAAAGGCATTGGGAATCCTTACCAATTAACCTACCAAAATCCAATGATCTAGATGAAGCAGTATCTTCCCCTTAAATGCGTGATGTGATGGCCAAAAACTCAGTAAGAATCAACCTGATTACCTTAATTCAATAAACAAATTTTGGTAACACTTTAGGGTTTATAGGGAAAATTGCGATTTCATCATACACATAAGAAGAGGCTACGATTTTATGTGAATAAGGAAGGAATAGGTTCCATACACTCAAATAATTAAAAAGAACAAGAACTAAAACCAATAGACAAGTCAATTAATCAAATTTTGGCAAAAAATAAGGTTAGGAATAAGGCATGCCGATTTCATGTATAGGAAAGATTCAAAGGATGAATTCATAATTTTACAACATCAATGGATGCCAAAAAATCATATGAACAAAAGGAATAATAGCAGAAATTAATTGAACGAAGAATCACACAATCTTGGCACCAAAACCGACGAATTATGACTTGAATTTAGATAGGGAAGAACTAACCTTCTTGTGAGACCCAGCCCATAGGTGGTCTATGATACACAATCCCACAATGAAAAGAGTGGGGGAGGTCTTGGGCTTATATGTGTTATGTGATGGTATCATTTGTAAGAAGATATATCTTTTGGACCATGTGGTTAAAAGCCCGACTGAGCATTGCAGTTGTGATCCATCACGCGTACATACATGTTTGGGCCCACTGGGCTGGGTTGTAACAAATGGTAGCGAAGCTGATCTCGATTCCTTTTCCAGTCCTTTTCCATATGGGCTTGGGCCATGTTGTGTGTACATGTTTGGGCCCATGAGTTTGGGCCCAAGTCAGTTACGTTTGGGCTCCCCTCGTAAGGACACGAGATCTATAAGTAAGGGAGATTATGAGACCCAGCTCATAGGTGGTCTGTGATACCCAAACCCACATCAGAAAGGAGTGGGAGAGGTCTTGGGCTTATATGTATTGTGTGATAGTACCATTTGTAACAAGATGCATCTTTTGAGTCATATGGTTAGAAGCCAGACTAAGCATTGCAGTTGTGATCCATCACGAGTACATATACGTCCAAGCCTACTGGGCCAGGTCGTGACACTTCTGATGAGCAACCCAAGATAGCTAGATAGAGGATGGAAAAAGCTTTCCAATAAGCTATTATTTACAGAAATCCGACAAAGGATGAGAGAGTTATGCTAGGATGAAGATCAAGGAATTTCATCTAGGGTTTAGGGTGGGCAAAAATTGGAAATTAAGAGGAAGAAGAGGGGATAGATTTCGAAATTTCCAGGTGGGTTTTGGTATGTTTAGGTAGGGTAGGCTAGCCACTCTTTTATAGAGTCTTAAGGGATTAAATTTTCCTACTTTTAAGCCTAAATAAGTTAGGATAATACTTAAAAGATAATCTTATTAAAAGGATAATTCTATTAAAATAGTAACTCTATTAAAAAGGAAGAATTATCTAATACTTTGGATAATAAGGGATAAAACTAAGGATAATTAACACAAAAATACCAGAATTAAAATAGGAAATATCCAGCAACAACCATTTTAGGCCATCACACACTCATTTCTTTAAGGATAAAATAGTCATTTCAGCTACATCACCTCCTGGACATCTATATTGTAAAGGATCGATGTCTCACATTGCTAATGGAGAAACACAATAAAGTCAGCAGGAAGAGGAATTGTGAAGATTGAGACTTACAGTGGAACTAGACTTGTCAAGGATGTGCTATTTGTTCCAGAATTAAGTCACAATCTTCTCAGTGTTCTTCAAATGATGAAACATAGGTATGTTGTAGTATTTGAAGGAAGC
This sequence comes from Passiflora organensis, assembly GCA_019739055.1. NCBI lineage: Eukaryota > Viridiplantae > Streptophyta > Magnoliopsida > Malpighiales > Passifloraceae > Passiflora > Passiflora organensis. The sequence goes on from JAEPBF010000185.1 coordinate 361,688, forward strand.
TCTTGTTTTATTTATGATAAACTTGGGATTCATGTAACAGAAGCGAGGATGGAAAACAATAGTTTTCCTATGAGAACAATGGCAGCAGAGGAGCAATTATTCGTTACCCAACATGAAGAGCCTAGGCTTTGGCACAGGAGATATGGACATGCAAGCATGAGTACACTAAAGATGGCTACACAATATGAACTGGTAAGAGATCTTCCTTTAATGCAAGAATTTAAAACTGTATGTGAATCTTATCATTTTGGTAAACTGCACAGGCAACCTTTTCCACCATCAAGTTATCGAGCTAAAGAGAAACTTGAGTTAGTTCATACAGATGTTTGTGGGCCTATGAAGAAGTCATCTTTGAGCAACAACATGTATTTCTTGTTTTTTATCGATGATCATTCTCGGATGACTTGGATATATTTTATAAAATATAAAATTGATGTGTTCAAGCTATTTAAAATGTTTTTGGCAATGGTGGAAAATCAAAGCAGTACAAAATTGAAGGTGTTAAGATCATATATGGGAGGAGAGTACACCTTTTTGGAATTTCAAAGCTTTTGCAGCAACAAAGGTATTAAACAACAATTAATTGCTCCTTACTCACCGTAGCAAAATAGTGTTAGTGAAAGAAAGCCATGGTGAGATCCTTATTGGCTAAGAAATCACTACCAGAAAATTTTGGGCTAAATTAACTTATATAGCTATCTATTTATTAAATAGATTACCATCCATAGCTCTAGACAACAAGACACCGATTGAGGCTTGGAGTGGACAAAAGCTATCTATTAAGCATCTTAGAGTCTTTGGAGCACTGTGTTATATGCATATTCCAAAGCAACAATGAACCAAGCTTGATATGAAGGCAGAAAAAGGGATATTTTTGGGATACAACAGTCAATCCAAGGAATATAAAGTGCACTTGATAAACTCATCCAAGGTAGTGACAATTAGAGATATCAAGATTGATGAAGAAGCCCACTAGAATTTCAGAAATAAATCAGAGCCAAATGAAAAAAAAATATGATACTGCAAATTGGCCTCGTAATGTAGAACTTGAAGATGAAGAATCAGTAATGAATTAAGAAGATTATGATTCAAACACACACCTATTACAAGGTTTAAATCCTTGACTGAAGTGTATAAGAGTTGTAATGAAACTAGAGTTGAACCCTCCTCTTTTGTTGAAACAGTTCAGCAAGAAGAATGGATGAAAGGTATGAGGGAAGAAATGCACAAAATAGAAAAAAATAATACTCGGGTTCTTACAAGGAGGCCTGTCAATAAAAAGACAGTTAGAGTCAAATGGATATACAAACGAAAATTGAATGTTGATGGGTCTTTGAATAAGTTGAAGGCTCGATTGGTAGTTAAGGGGTATGTATAAGAGGCTGGAACTGATTATGGGGAGACATTTTCTCTTATTGCTAGACTTGATACAATACGGTGCATATTGGTAATGGCTGTACAAAATAGGAAAATGCACCAGCTTGATATTAAGTCTGCTTTTTTAAATGGGTTTGTGAAGGAAAAACTATATGTTGAGCAACCTGATGGCTTTGAAGTGAAAGATAGAAGACAATTTGTATATCTTTGGATCAAAGCATTGTATGGGCTTAAGCAAGCTCCTAGAGCATGGTATAGTCAGAATGATTCTTATCTGACTGGTGAAGGATCTAGACGAAGCTTGAATGAGGCAACTTTGTACCTAAAAGAGGTCAATGGAACAAAGATGATATTATCATTCTATGTGGATGATATACTCAATATTGGCAATGGTGAGAGAATGTTTTTGAATTTAAGAAATGCTTGGAAGAACAATTTGATTTGAGCGATCTTGGCTTGATGAAGTATTTTTTGGAATGAAAATTGAATAGATGTCTAAAGGTAGAGTCTTGAACTAGAAGAAATATGCTGAGAACACGTTGCAGAAGTTTAATATGGACCGGTGCAATCCTGTCACAACACCATTGGTTCCATCAGAAAAATTGGTCAAGGAAGATGGCTTGAAGAAAATTGATCCCACATTTTACAAGTCTATCATAGGAAGCTTGCTTTATTTGACAGCAACAAGGCCTAACATAATATTTACAGTCAGCTACCTTTCACGATTTATGCAAACTCCTGGTGAATCTCATTTAGTTGCTGCTAAAAGAATTCTCAGATATATAAAAGGAACAATAAAGTTTGGAGTATGGTTGCCTGCTCAAAAGAATTGTGTATTGATGATATATGTAGATAACGATTGGGCCAGTGATAAAGACATGAAGAGTACTTCAAGATATGCGTGCATGATAGGAGATGGTCTTTTTCTCTTAGAACTCAAAAAATGGACTAATGTTGCCCAATCAACCACAGAAGCAGAGTACATAGCAGCCTCTGCTGCTACAAATCAAGCTATATAGATTCGAAGAATATTGGAAGATTTGGGAGAAGAGAAGAAGGAGCCCATTGTCATCTTGGTTGATAACAAATCATCCATAGCCATGTCAAAAAATCAATTTATCATGGGTGAACAAAGCACAATTATGTCAAATATCATGCCTTGAGGGAAGCTGAAAGAGAGAAGCATATTTCTATCAATCAATGTAAAGGAGATGATCAACTTGCAGATATATTTACCAAAGGTTTGCACAAGGGAAGATTTGAAGTCATTCAACAGATGCTAGGGATCATGGAACATAAGGATCAAGGGAGACTGTTAGAAAAATGATCCTTAGGTTCATTAAACTTTTGTTGGAAAAGCTGACTAGTTTGACAAAGGGGCAAGTAAGTATGGGATGAAGTGGTAGATTAATTTTGATTGACGTATGTAATTATTAGTAGGTTACCAATTGCTGAAATTAGCATTGAAAATATGTATGTTTGTTAGCTATATTTTTTTTCCATATAAACATGTAATGTCCCTGTTTTTTGAAAAAAAAAAAGAACGATGAGCTATGATTTATGTAGTACAAGAACTTGAGAGCTATTTTCTTGTTTGTTGGTGTGGATAAATCCTGTGAAGAAACAGAAAAACAATTCACTAAAGTCACTTTAAGTGTGAGTGAGTCGCAGAGTTCTATTTTCTGGGTTTGTTCTTTGTGTTCATCTAGTTCTTCAAAGTTTCTGTCACGATCTGGCCCCCGGCTCAACGGGCCTGGATGTGTATGTCTGTGTGATGGATTACAATTGCAACGTTGAGTGAGGCTTCTAGCCACATGGCCCAAAAGATGCATTTTGTTATAAATAATCTATTCACACAACACATATAAGCCTAAACCTCCCACACTCTTTTCCGATGTGGGATTGGGTAACACAGACCCCCTATACTGGCTGGCTCACAATCTTCCCTCCTTATAGACATCGTGTCCTTACGAGGGGAGCCCAAAATTTAAGTGACTTGGACCCAAATTCACGAGCCCAAACGTGAACTGAACACACAATATGGCCCAAGCCCACACAGAAGAGTGAGTGAGATCGGCTCTACTACCATTTGTCATGACCCGACCCCCGGCCCCACGGGCCTGGAAGTGTATGTGCGCATGATAGATCATAACTACAATGCTGAGTCCGGCTTCTAACCTCATGGCTCAAAAGATATATCTTATTATAAATGATCCCTCCCCCACTCCCTAAGGGAGCCCAAACGTAACTAACTTTTTCCCAAACTCACGGGCCTAAATGTGAACCTTGTCCTCATGAGGGGAGCCTAAGGGAGCCCAAACATAACTAACTTGTTCCCAAACTTACAGGCCCAAATGTGAACCTCATGTTCTCATGAGGGAAGCCCAAACATAACTACTTAGGCCCAAACACACTAGCTCAAATGTGAACGGAACACATAACACGACCCAAGTCCACAAGGAAGAGGGAGCAAGATTGGCTCCGTTACCATTTGTCACGACCCAGCCCAACGGGCTTGGAAGTGTATGTTGTCACGGGACTAGAGTTTTGCGGAATAGAAACTCTTCATTCAGCCTTAGACTATCGCACTCACAATAGGCTAAGTTAGCCTTCCTCACAAAGCTAGCTAGAATGCTAAACTTAGAACACAACCGAAAATAGAGAGAGACACAAGAGAATGGAGAGAAAACTCTAAACTCTCAATATTGCAAGAATTTTTGGATGATTACAAATGAGGAGAGGTACCCCTTATAAAGCCAATACAGCTCCCCAATGAATGGTGGAGATCGAGTCAACCGATCTAACGGTGTCTATACAAAGATATACAAAGCAAGCACTAATGGCTGATTTCCCATCTATGGTAATCTTTGATTACATTGATTATCTTGATTCCCCAAATAGGGTCTCCATATGGCAGGAATGGATTCCCATTGAATTCCCTGATTGTCTCTGATTGATCCTCCATTAATGTGTCGATTCTCCTCGATTAAGGCTCTCGATTTGAGGGACAGGTCACACACGAAGCCGAATGACGTGTATTCTGAGTTTTAGTCATGACATTCTCCCCCACCAAACTCAATAACGTCCTCATTGTGTACTGCCTCAACTCATCTCGATGTCGCCAAAGATCAGATTCACTCTCCCAATTAGTCTCACTAGGAGGGTCATCTTTCCAATGAACCAGATACTCCACATAGTTCATGTGCTTCCCGCTCACTCGCCTTGATAAAATCTCATCAAGGTGCTTCTCATGAGTCTTGATGACTGCAAGCTCGGCCCTTCTACTGAGAGCATCCGCCACCAAGTTTGCCTTCCCTGGCTTATACTCAAGCATGTAATCAAACTCTGCCAAGAAATCTTGCCACCTCGCTTACTTCGGCTATAGCTTCTTCTACGAAAGAAAGTAGCTTGTGGCAATGTTGTCAGTCTTTGACAATGAACTTGCTCCCCAGCAAGTAATATCTCCAAACTCGCAAGAAATGCACCACTTCTGTCATCTCCTTCTCTTGCACCATGTACCGCCTCTCAATATCATTCAACTTACGGCTCTTATAGGCAATTGGGTGACCTTCTTGCATCAAGACACCACGAATTGCAAAATATGAGGTATCCGTATATACCTCGTATGTAAGTAGGTGGTTAGGTAAGGCTAACACCGGCTCCTCCACAATGGCTGCCTTCAAAGAATCAAGTGCCTCTTGGTATCAATTCGACCAATCTCATACATTATTCTTCTTGAATAACCTGGTCAAGGGTGTGGCAATGGAAGAGTACCCTCGTATGAATTGCCGATAGTAATTGGCCAACCCCAAGAAAGAACAAAGATCTATGACCTTCTTTGGTGGTTGCCAGTCCTTGATAGCTTGGATCTTGGCACAATCCATCTTGATCCTTCCTCCACCCACTATGTGACCAAGGAAAGTCACCTCTTGTTTGGCAAATGCACACTTCTCCCGCTTGACATACAGCTCATTTTCCCTCAAAGCTTGAAACACCATCCTTATATGTTGGATGTGCTCCTCAAGTGTATGACTGTATATAACTATGTCATCCAATTACACAACAACAAAGCGGTCCAAGAACTTATGGAGTACTTTGTTCATTAGTGTACAAAAAGGTAGCAAATGCATTTGTTAAACCAAATGGCATAACCAAGAATTCGTAAGAACCATACCATGTGACACATGCGGTCTTGGCCTCATCTCCCTTTGCTATGCGAACTTGATAGTTGTAACGACCCCAATCCCTAACTATTAATAATTGCTCCGATTAAGATCATTACCGCCATGAAACCCAAATAAGCCTAAATAACACCTAAGACCTATTTGAATCTCACCAGGCTTATCATTAACTATCGATTTTTAACTTGTTCATTTTATTGCTTATCAACAATTGGAGCATGATATTGGACACATGTTTTGGTAACATATGGAGTAAATAAAACATCAGCGGAAGTCTTAAACAAAATCATTGGGTTCATAACACACAAGTCCCATAGGGATCCAAATAATCAACAAGAAATCTTCCAACAAGGTTCCGAAATAGCAAGTAAAGAAGAGTGCTTAAAATAAACCAGAAAGTTGCCCAATCATTCATGTTTTATGCGCAAGTAACAAGTATGCAAATGTGATGCGATATCGTCCCGTCGTGCAGCCTTGATCTCACACACTAGTACCACGAACAGTAAATGTACCTAAGCCTGAAAAAGGGTAAAAACAACGGTTTGAGATTACAAGAATCTCAGTAGGGTCACAGCATCATAAGATCTACAGAATCCCTAAACACAAATCTCCCAATTCACATAAGATTATTCCTAAACAACTAAAGGGGATCACACAATTCATAAACCAATCAAAAGAGGTTAGGGCCGAATCTATGGCTGAGGGAGGACTATAAACACTTCCGAAAGCTCAGAAGTACATAGGCAGGTGAAACACATCACATTGCCCTCGGCAATGAAGAAGAAAGGCCATCCTCTTCCACCTGTGTTGTCCCAAAACTTACTGCACAAAGGGTAGATGGTTAACACGCAAACTAATCAGTAAGTCTTTCCTCTTGTCCTCGCAAGGACAAGTCGACTAGCCACACATGGACAAGTCTTCCCTGGTCACATACCTACCAAGGCTTCCTGCTACACAAGGACATGGATCCGGCCACACAAGGACCAGACCTCCAGCGTGCACTTGATGGGATTTGCCGCCCATACAACTCCCATACCAGTAAGAACCTCTCCTCTCCCTAGGGGCATCAGCGCTTACCCCGAATGGCAACCGGAACAGAATCCTGACACACAGACATGTACAAGCACACACAGGCAAGTACAAAGCATAATACCACAACAGGGTATCCTCAATCATGTCAGAACACAATCAACATATCCAATTCACACAACAATTGCATCCCAGGCACTCAATTCCTAACTCAAGGGTTCGATATAGCCTAGGAGATTCATATCTCATTCCGCATTTCATATTCTCACCCTATAATCCACTCGCAAGCAATACAATAAGGACAGGTAACAAAAACATCAGAAAAGAGCAGAGGTCTCTGGAGAAACCGGTGAGACGTAGATCCTACCTCTCTTGTCTTTGAACAAGAAGCTACTCCTTTTCCTTTATTAAGTAAATCCGAACCACCTAAATTATCACCAGGAAAAGGCAAAAACAAACTAAGCATGTATATTCAATAGTCAATTGAATACCCTATTTCCTTACCAATACCACTCACCAAACCTATCAGAAAACCAGTGATCAGATATTGCAGGTGCCTCACCCTTGGATATGTGATGTGATAGCCAGGAACTTAACAAGATTCAACCTGAATTTACCATTCCAATTAACTATGCAAATCTTGTCGCTAAAAGTAGGGCATAGGATGATTTCGTCTTAACCTTAAACAAGGAAATATTTATATCCAAGCTGCGATTTATATATGGTTGGAAAGAGGATGAAAATATCTTTCCAACAAGCTATTATTTGTAAGTATCTTATAAACGATTATAAAGTTATGCTATTTTGAAGTTTAAGAAGATTTGGTGAAAACCTAATTCCGCCGCTGATTTTCAAATTAACCTTAGACAAAGAAATACTAACCTCCTGATGAAGAACAAAAGATGGTTGGAAAGAGGATGAAGATAGATTTCCAATAAGATATTACTCGCAGAGATCCGTCGAACGATGAGTGAGTTATGCTGGTTTGAAGCTTCTGCGAATTATGGTGGCTATAGGGAGGTATAGGGCATTTAGGCCTGTACGAATTTGTAAGTCTTCTATGAATGATTTTTTTGTGGGGTTGGCTTCCTATTTATAATGAATGTGTATAGAATTATGATTACTATTTTTAATTACTTATCATAATAAGATAATCTATCAGATAATTAAACTCTAAATTATCTTTCCTATTTTTAGGGTCTTTAATCTCTAAGGCAATTATCCCTCTATAAGGACAATCTCTAAGGCAATTATCCATCTATAAGAACTTAGATCAAAGGGAATTTAAAACAAAGTTAACTACTAAAACAATCTTACCAATTTCGGCCATCACACATCCTTTCCTTCAGGGGCAAAATCATCTTTTCACCTACACTGGCTTCTGGACTTCTAGGACTCAAAATTAGGGTTCTTACAATAGTAGCCCGACCTCATATCCAACTTCGTGAACCATCTTGCATCCCCAAATTGATCGAACAAGTCGGTAATGAGAGGAATGGGATACTTGTTCTTCACAGTTACCTTATTCAAGGCCCGGTAGTCGATGCACAATCTCAGCGACCCATCTTGCTTCTTTTGGAAAAGCACCGGTGCTCCGTAAGGTGCTTTAGATGGTTGGATGAAGCCTGCATCCAACAACTCCTTCAACTGCCTCCGTAATTTAGCTAACTTCGGAGGTGCCATTCAATAAGGGACTCTTGCAGGTGGCTTGGCCCCGACTTCTAGTTTGATGGCATGGTCTACCTCCCGTATGGGTGGTAACTTCTTCGGGAGTTCCTTGGGCATCACATCGGCAAACTCCCCAAGAACTTCCATGACTTGGATGGGCACATCGTCATCAGCAATTGTGCCTTCATCCATCACCAAGGTAGCTATAAATGTGAGTTCCAGCTTCCTTACTCCTTTCTTCAGCTGCATAACTGAAAGTGTTTTTTCCTTCAGCTCTTTCTCTCGAGCAGTAGGCACTACACAATACTGGCTTCATTCTGAAAGTATGAGGGTATTTGTACAAGACACTAGGACTGCTCTTGTCTGATCCAAGAATTGCATCCCTAACACAATCGAAAAATCATCCATGGGAACAATAGAGAAGTCAAGTTTACCTTTCCATTCTCCCATTTGTAGCTTGACCCCTCGGGCTACTCCAAAGATTTGTTGGGCTGTAGTGTTCACCGCCTTCAGCCAGCCTTTCTCCTCTTGGAACTTGATGTCAATCATGTGTCCTCCTTCTTCATAAAGTTGTGAGTAGCACTAGTATCGATCAATACACGGGACTCCCTCCCTTGCACAATGGGTCTAGAAAACATTCTCCCAACTTGCTCTACCTTGGCATCTTTAGTTGAGGCTTTAACAGCACTCAACAATTGCATAGAACTCATCCTTGAGGCCTCCATCTCTTCGTCCTCCATGGCAATTGCAGCTAGTTTGTTCCTCATTGGGGAATCCATAACTGTATGCAGCTCCTCGCACAGAAAGCATGAGAGCTTGGGTCTCTCGCCCTTGCCCCAATTTTCACCTCCCCCTTGTGTGGGTTTGGTTGGACGGAAGGACTTGAAAGGCTTCTCCTTCCCTTTCTTAGGTTCGTGGGCTGCTCCCCTACCTTTAGCCTTGTAGTTATGGAAACTCTTAGGCTTAGATGGGCTAGAACCCTCAGGCTTCCTCTCGAATTTTGCTAAGGATTCAACCTTGGTAATCACATCATTGAGCTCATTGACATTGCGTCGATGAAGCTCCAGCTTGGCCCAACTTTGTAGGTCTTCCAGAAACACGTACATGGCCTTCGTCTCAGGCATGTCTGGGATTCTCCAACAAGACTTCCGTGAACTCCCTCACATAGTCTTGAATGTCACTTTTGTGAGACAACTTGTGAAGCTTCTCCCTCGCTTCTAGCTCCACATTTCTCGGTAAGAATTGTGCTCTCAGGAGCCTTTTGAAATCTTCCCATGTCTCAAACTTCAAGGTGCCACGCTCAATTTGAGCATGCTTCATCCTCCACCAGATTGTGGCACTGTCGGTTAGATACAGTGAGGCTTGGGAAAGTTGATCTTTATCGCTCTCCATGCCTACCCCTTGAAAGCATTGCTCAAGGGTGAAAAGGAAGTTGTCCACCTCCTTGGCATTCCTCGTCTCGCCAAATTACTTCGGCTTTGGGATATTCAGTTTCACCTTGGGCTTGGCAACTCCTTGCACTATACCCTTCTTGTATTCGAATCTAATTTCCACCAAATCATCCTTGAATAAAGTGATTTCAGCAAGAAGATTTACCTTGAAATCATCTAACTCTTACCTCTAAGAGTTGATAGCAATGAGAGCGTCTTGCATCTCCTCATGAAGCTCATTCACGTCCCTTGACTCGAGCTCGTCTATGCGTTGTCCAAACTTCTCAAGCTTATCGATGTCATTGGCAACCTTCATCTCCATCCGAGTGATCCTTGCCTCCAATGACGACAAATGATCAACAGTCTTCATTCTCTTCTTACTTGGTTCGGGAGCACGTTGGGGTAGTCTCCCCACACGGACCTCCTCCACCTCCTCAACAACAGGGATGTTGACATCAGTAAGCATCTCCATTTCTCTCTCAAAGAATTGAGCCTTAGCTCCGCTACCAATTATCACGAGACTAGAGTTTTGCGGAATAGAGACTCTCCATGCAGCCTTAGACTATCGCACTCACAATAGGCTAAGTCAGTTTTCCTCATAAAGCTAGCTAGAATGCTAAGCTTAGAACACAACCGAAAAGAGAGAGAGACACAAGAGAATGGAGAGAAAATTCTAAACTCTCAATATTGCAAGAATTACTGGATGATTACAAATGAGGAGAGGCACCCCTTATAAAGCCAATACAACTCCCCAATGAATGGTGGGGATCGAGTCAACCGATCTAACAGTGTCTATACAAAGATATACAAGGCAACCACTAATGGCTGATTTTCCATCTATGGTAATCTTTGATTACATTGATTACCTTGATTCCCCAATTCGGGTCTCCTATGTGGCAGGAACGGATTCCCATTGAATTCCCTCTGATTGATCGTCAATTAATATGCCGGTTCTCCTTGATTGGGGTTCTCGGATTGAGGGACGTGTCACACATAAATCCAAATGATGCGTAGTCTGTATTTCGGTCATGACAATGTGCACGTGATGGATCACAATTGCAACTCTGAATCGGGCTTCTAACCACATGGCCTAAAAGATGCATCTTGTTACAAATGATCATTCACACAAAACATATAAGAACAAGACCTCCTCCACTCCTTTTCAATGTTGAATTGGGTAACACAGACCCCCCACTCAGGCTGGGTCTCACAGCTTCTGGAAATTCCAGAAATAGCAAAATCGATATCTACACACTTTTCTTTGAGTTTTGCAGGTCTGAACTTGGAGTTGCTTGGAGGAATCTTGGAGAAAAATAGGCTAGGAGACGGAGTTGGCTGGGGAATTTACGTGAATGAGAGGAGAGAGAGAGAGGTGATTTGGTTAGAATATAGGTTATATTAAGTGAATGTAATTCTAATTTTAAATCTTTATCTTTACCCTAGTTTAATATAATTTTGATCTAAACTGATATTTACTAATTCTATTAAGTTTCTAATTATCTTAATCTGATGGTTAATTATTTGTTAATTTTCGTATTTATTTATTTAAATTTAATAAACTATACTTTTATACACTAACACATAACTACATTATCCTAATCTAACCATTTTTCTATTTTGTTTACTAAATCCGATTTTTCAAATATATCTCATAATTTATTTAGCTTAATTAAACTATAATCTAATATATTATCAATAAAAAAATTATAAATTAAATTAACAATAGTTTATAAACTTGTTATATCTAATTTATAATATAATTACTTAACATGTCCTATCTTTTTTCCTATATATCTCTTAATTAAATAAATATAGGTTAAATCACTTAATTAAATCTAATTAAATTTTAAGAAAATAATAAAATACTAATTCTAACTACCCATCACTATTTCTAACTAATAAAATTATCAAAATCTTAACTCTCACTAAAATTCTCAATTTTGACAATAATAAATTCTAGGAGGATATTTTCGTAGTTTTTTTTCTAAAGATCCACGTCAGACTAAACCTTGCAAATTCCAATCTTAATTTACATGTTGTACATGCAATGCAACTATATGATCTGAATTTTGATGAGTTCTCACGATTAATCGATTACGTAGTTTCACTTCTCGACAGGTCATCGATTACATATATGAGTAATCGATTTCTTCTTAGTGGGAATGTGTATTGGGGTTATAGATAAGCAATAGATTACGTTCAATAGTAAAAAAATCAGTTAACTGCTATAAAGTCTCAACAAATTCTATATCAACATGTCCTTTCTTTGTGAACATGATCTGGAATGAAATGATGTCTTATTTCAATGTCTTAGTTGGAGAGTAAAGAATAGGTTTTTTGGTTGTACTAATGGCACTCTCATGGGAATATGTTTGAGCAAGAGTGCATAGACTATCAATTGTTGCTTTAACCAGAGAATTTGTGCACAACAAATCCTTACAATGACTAAATCTGTTTTTGCAAGAATAATAATAATAATAATAATAATAATATGGTTCTAATTAATCCAAAAATTTAAAATTATGAATTAATTATTTCTATTTAAAACTTAATCTATTGATAGAATATACTTGGCAGTAAATATTAATAAAGAAACTACTACATCACAAAAATATCACTTTCTCCCTCCAATGTGGTATTTGAATTTGAAACTGAAATGAAGTGCGAGCGTAGAGCCACCACCACCCGCCTTATCAAATTGTCCGTAGTGCCAACGCTATCGCAACTCTTCCTGAACTCTTAACCAAACCATATAAACCACCAAATTTGCTACTTTCCTACAGCGCCCTTTTTGTCTCATTAAATTTTTTTAAAAAAAGAACAAACAGATTAACTAATCCTCCTCCTCCTTCGAGACCTGCAATTTCCCCCACCCCCTCTTTTCAAAACCCTAGCCCAGCATTTCAACCATCCATCTTGTGTCCTATCCTTGAAATTTGTCTGGGGTGGGAGTTTTCTAATCGGTTCTTAGGGTTAGTGATAAAGGTCTTGACTTGGCGAGTTTCTGGTTTATGAAACTCAACTGGTTTCCTACAGTTGAAGCTTTACACGAAAGATAATGGAAGATGAAGGTAATTCCGTGATACATAGATCTGGTTTAAAGGTGAGATTTTTTTATGGATGCTTTTCTCTGAAAGAAATTCTCTTTATGTCTGTTTCCATGCGTTGTTGTAATATGTATCGTGGTTATGCCTTCGTTATCCAGTTGACTAGGAAGAAGCGAAACAGCGATGAAGCGGGAGACAAATCAGAATCTGCTCGCAGGAGACTGAGAAAGCGAGAGATTGAATCGGTGTTGAGACCTCAAGGTAATTTTTTGAAAATTCTGTTGCATATTTTTTTTTTTTTTTGTGAAGAATATGTTGCATATTCAATATGTCTGTCTGGCTTTTCATTTTAAAGAAAAAAGCTTCGTGATGCTCTTCTTTTGATCTAGAATTTCCCCTTCGACAGATTCCATTCTCTGTTTTTGTTCCTTAGTGATATTAGAATGTACCTCGGATATAGATTTACTAATGCAAGAAGCCAAATATGCTGTCTTCCCAGCTTAACCACTTTGCAGCTAACAGGACCTGCCTGTTCGACAGATCTTCCATTTTTTTTCTGATTTCAAAGTCATATGCGTTTTTAATTTTTTACTTACAGAGACCAGCATCCATCACTTGGAGGTTCAAGCATCTTGTGACCAATTTGGGTTTCGTGAAAACAGATCCCAAACTACAAGTATGACTGTAACCTTAGATCCTGATGCTCCCCAAGCAGAACGAAGTAGGACCATTATACCAGTTGAGGTTACTCATGCCCCTAAAACACTGGATCTCAACAGTGAAGTTGTTGTGGATAATTCAAGAAACGTTGATGCTTCAGAATCTGCTGAGCACACAGTGCCTATGTTTCAGAAGCATCAGAAGGAACTTGATAATAAATGCTTAATCTCTGAAAACATTGGCTTGGATCTCAATGTCGAAGATGATAGCTCTGTAAACCAATGCCCAGCTTACAATCAAAATAGTCATGGTCGGTTGAAGTCCAGAGCTGTTTCGGAGTGTGGGAGCACAACTGAGGCAGCTCAAGTGAAAGATTCTCTGAGAATTTGGAAGGAAATGAAGCAAAATGGTTTTATGTCAACCTCTCATGGTGGATTCTCTATTCAAGGCGGTTTTATGCCACCTTCTCATGGAGGGATACCGATTCCAAAGCAACGGGGGAGAAAACCCAAGAGTGATATTCTCAAGAAAAAGATGGAGCTCGCAAAGAAAGAACAGGTTGATAGGTTCACAAAGATTGCAGCTCCAAGTGGATTGCTAAATGGATTGAACCCTGGAATCATAAACCATGTGAGGAATAAAAAGCAGGTCCATTCCATTATAGAGGCTCTGGTAAAGTCTGAAAAACTTGATAATGGCAGTGTCGAAGGAAAGCAAGCAAACCTTCTGAAAAGTGGAAATAAAGAAGCAAATCATTTAAGTGATTTAGGAAGTGAACGGCTTGGTTTACATCATGAAAGTGGAAGTTCGAGAGCTATATGTGGCAGGAAACAAGCTGTAAAGGATCCTAATTTAAGTGTTGAGAAGGATTCCGGCATGATAGACAAGATATATGAAAGAAATTCCAGTTCACACTATGCTTCTCTTGTTGAAGATGACAGATTGGCACTGAAGCTGTCATCTTCAATTAATGCTTCAGAGGGATCTAGCAATTTTTGTAATGACGAATCTTCAAACATCTTCGGAGTTTCCTATCTTTCCATTAGAAGTGAGTATTTAGTTGTTGCTTGAGGAATGATTCTTTTGGAGTTATAAAAACAGTTTTGTGGAAGTTTCAGGATGCAAAAAAGATTGAACATCTGAAAGTATTTATTGTTTGATAGTTCCAGTGGATATGAATCAAGAAACAAAAAGTATGTAAACGACACCTTAACTAATAAAGTTATTTTCCTTTTCTACTTTCAGCTGCTACTGTTGCTTCTCAATGGTTGGAGCTTCTCCATCAAGACATTAAAGGACGCTTGTCAGGTAGTGCTCTATCATTTGAAATGTTCTTAGGTTTGTTTTGTTTAGTATTTGAATATATATTTTCATCAGTATAAACTGCTTCTGTACATCCAGCACTGCGGCGCAGCAAGAAGAGAGTGAAATCAGTAGTTTCTACAGACCTGCCTCTCTTAATATCAAAGGAATTTTCTTCCAACGAAGAAAACAATTCTTCTGCCATGAAAAGTTCTCATGGAGTTGTTTCCAGTAACCCAATTGCTGCTGCACATCAAGCAAAATGGTTTGCTCTATATGATCAGATGGATAAAGCACTTTCTGAAGAAGAGAGACTACTTGTAAGTGTCAAAAAGATTGTCCATATCTTTGCAAATTCAAGATTTGGGTTATTTTATTCCACTGATGCAACTTCCAGGTTCTAGCTTTCTGATGCTAATGATTGCCGCATGGGGAGATAAATTGATTTTTAAATTTGTACAATATATGAGAAATCATAAGATTCTTCCTTTATAATTTAGGAAAGTTCGTTGAATCATGTAAAAGAACTGCAACTACACTGTGATGATGGACTTCAACATTTTAATTGGAATGTTGGTTTGCAACAGCCCGGGAGATTGGAGAACGTCATCAGGTAATTCTTCTAAAAGTGTTATAGTAGTGTCCCAATGGTTCCTTTAAAAGTGTTACTGCCTTCCTCTTTTTGTTGCTTATTTTAAGAATAGAAGAGAATCATTACTGGTTGCAAGACTATTTCGATTGGTACCTATGAAGGTGAGTGTCCTACCAACTATATAGGACTACAACCTTAATAAGTGCTGATCGAAACCCAGGAATATATTTCTTACACCTGATGAGAATACTCTTCTACTATATATATATAAAAGAAAAGAGGAAAAAGAGAGTGGAACGAAAAGAGAAAGACAATAATCCATAATGTCATAGTTGCTTCTTATCAGAATCATCTCACACTCTTAGTTTCATGATTTGTTGTTGTTATTCACTCTCGCAGATCTGAGAAGAAAGATAGCTCTATAAGTGAATTGGCTGTTAGTGCGGCCGCGGCCTCTATATATTCAACATGCAGTTTTCTGATGTCGCAAGAGAATGTGTCTTGTTTCTGATCCATTACTTTGACCATTCAAATACTAGATTTTGCTTGCCTCCTTTGTGCATTAGTCAATTAGTGGTAAGGTCTTGAATGGGAGAGACTTTGTTGTGAAATAGCCTTGTAAAATAAAAGATACGCTGCTTGTGGCATCCCCTTTTTTTTTTTTTTTTTTTCTTTCTCCTTCAATGATTCGGAATTTTATAATAACATTGGCAGAATGCAGCTGTGTATTTGGTTGGTTGCAAAAGGTCTGAGGAATTAATTTCTGAAATTTTCATTATAAGTTGTGATAATACTGAAAAAGTGTATCGATTTTCAAGGCTGACTGCGGTAAGACGTCAATTGCCCGCTGCAAGTATAGATATACTTACATTGTAAGGAAGGACTACTTAGATGAAACAGACTGAGTTTTAGTAAAACATAGAAGAGTATAATTGCTCACCAAATGGTTGCACTTACAATTTCATCATTCTGACGATTCCTCCAAAATAAGAATACATCAATAACAGTTAGGTTTATTAAGAAAGCATTCAACACCTTATTTTACCCTTACCGCTTAGTTTGTCTGTCTGATATATCCAAAAATCCAATAATACAGATGTTTGATCTATCAGACTCTAAATATGTATATAAAAAAAATCTTTAAGAGTGGCGCTACAAATGTTTTCAAACAAATGTTTTCAAACAAATGTTTTAACTACAGCAGAATTCTCTTGGGATGTCAGCAACAAATGTTTTAGCATAATCTTCTCAGCTTATGCTACTCAGTTAATCCCCATCATTGAGTCTTCTTGTCTGTTTTCACCATAACTTTTGGAGTATGAATCAGCAGCTGCAATCAATGCTGTGGAGATATCTCAAGGATGGGATCAAGATTGGGATGAAATTAAAGAAGAATAATAATATAATTCAATGGACATTAAATAGAAACACAAGCATGGCCTGCCTCTTCAAAATCTTAAAGAAAATAAAGAATAACAAAGAGCAGTAAGTACAGGGATTAATTAATTTCTTCTGTAACACCAATTATGAATGTAAATTGAATCTGGTTGGCTCAAAATTTTTATAAATATTTTATATTTAAAATTAAATTTTATTTAAGAATAGACGAGAAAAATAAAATTATTTTATTTTGTTGTTTTCATTTTTGTCACCTTAAATTTATATCTAAATTGTAAAAAAGAAAAAGAACAACACTCTTAACTGGGTCTTCTGGTTTCAGACAGAAGTCCAAAGCAAGTCTCGGAAGAAGAGAAGAGGAAACTATCATATAAAGCTGCAAAAAACGCACAACACAACGCAGCACCATCATCACAGAGGCAAGCTCTCTAGTTTCGAAGGACATTTACTTTAAGAAAAGTATATGGAATATGGGTGCCATACCACTACCAAGTTGCCCCCACAACAAAGCCTGGAAGCACTAAAAGCAGTAAAAGCAAACCATGAAGAACAATGAAAAGGGTAGGTTTCTAAGTGCCATACCACTACCCAACAACCATCACGCTGTTAGGTCTTTTTATGGCTGCTTTTTTTTCATTCTAGTACTGTTTCCCCTTGCCCCTCATATAAATCTTAATATCCGATAGCCAATGCATGGTTGTTGTTTTGTTTTTCTACGGTGGAATAGGGCATTGCCAATGGCTAGATTTATCCTTTTCCTTGTTTTCCATTGGTAGTGTTTGTTAAGATAGATATATGAGTCCTACCAATTATATTTATTCAGAAATTCAGAATTTAGACAATATAGTTAAGAAAAATGTAATTCTTAATAATATATGATGATGGGGATGGAGGATGGAGGATGCAGGATGGAGTTTAAGTTAGAAATACATGAAGACATGGAAGTAGGTAATAGTTTTGAAAAGTCAAATTGCAATATAGTGAACAACAAAGAAGACAGGGTTTAACTCAAGGGATGTGGTGCAGTAGTAAGATTTCTCCTCCCTTAATCATAAATTTAGGAGTTTGAATCCTGTCTTACTTTAGGTATGGAACGCATACTCCTATATTTTAAAAGAAAAAAAAAAGACAGTCATTTCACAGTTGAAAGAGTTTGGTTTTACATTGTTGTGAGAAAAACAGAAATATAAAAGAGGACCCCACGTGCTACCTCATAATGAAGACACTAATATAACCTTTTCTTGGGCTCGACAACATTTATGTATCTTTGTGTTTGGCTGCACTTTGTAGGGGACGGACATCTCAGTCTTTTTCTACACCTCATCTGCACATGCTTCCAAGTATTTTATATCTTCTGACCCATAAATCAAGACTCAGTGACATGACCTTGGAAGCCTGCAGCGTAAACCCTAATTCATTTGAGATTAGGAGTCTAATTGGTCTTTGATGTCTTTGATGTCTTTGATACCCACCCTAATCCTATTGAAGCAGTGAAAATTGAAGGGTTATATATATATATATATAGAAAAAAACTGAGATATATCAACATAAACCACCAAATGTTTCTGAACATTGAATCAAATAATCAAGAGACATGATTGAGCGATCTTCATTTTGAAGCAGTTAAAATTTAACATTCAGTCTTAATTGATAATTATAATCAAATAAAAACTGGTAAAAGAGAAAGCTTCTATTCCGACAGCAGTAAGTATCCTACTACAGTTCAGCAATATTGTATTTCGACATCTTCACATTCTTTATATCTTCAGAGTGCTATGGCTCTTCAGCTTTCTGCCCCCACCTCCGGCCTTTTGCATCATTTTCTATATGCGGTTTTCCATTATTCAATTGAGCACTAAAGAATCTTTGGGGTCCTCGCAGTGTCAAGTCACTTTTGACTTGTAAAAGCTGTTAAAAAAATGCAGAAACCCATCGATGCCCATTGCCAACAAACAGCTTTCAAGACATCCAAGAACAAGGATAGATATTGGTCATCCCCATTATTGATGCCTTTCTGGGTGGTGCAATGGTATTAAGTCTATTAAGGTATCATTGATAGCGTTCGTAGGGGGCACATGCTTTGCTGATGTTGAAGCCATTACCATTATCTCTGTTGCAGGTAGCACATTTTTGTCTTCACCCTCTGGACTGGATGTACATGAGGCCCTCAGGCACAGGAATATCAGTGTTGGCTTAACAACAAGAATGCCGCAGGAATTAACTTTAAATGGTCTTACTTGGTTCCAAATGCTGACCATAAACCAGTGTCTGAGTGGTAGGGAGCAATATCAGAGAGTTTCACATATCAGTGCGCCTCCATATCATAAACTTGACTTGAATGAAAGCAAAACCAAGATACAATATGGAAACCAAACATCTCCAAAAGGTCCCTAATCTCAGACCCGGTGAAAAGGAATCCGATGGGGTTGGTTAACTATAACATTGAGAAGAAACCACAAAGATGAATTGAATACAAACAACAGAAGAACTGATACAACAAACTAAAAAGGGTAAAGAACATGCAACAACTGATTTCTTCTCTTCGGTCAATTGGATCAAACCGGATTTCTCTTCGCCGATGTGCCGGAGTTAATCATTTCCTCCTCTTTACTTCTTAATATATTATACCTACCAGCTTCACACCAATTCCTCTTGGCCTTCTGAAGGGCATCTGATCAGCTCCAATATATTAACTACTTCTCCCATGTCTGGACGGTTTGATGGTACTTGTGATGTGCATATCAAGCCCAATTTCATCACTGGCACTGCCTCCTCGGATGGGAAATTTCCTTCAAGTCTTGCATCAACACATTCTTCCACCCTGCCATCTTCTAATGCTCCCCTTACCATATCACAGAGCACTACCACATCATCTTCCATGTACTCCACGGGTCTCTTGCCGGTTACAACCTCCAGAACCAATACACCAAACCCGTAAATGTCACATTTCTCAGTTATCTTTACTGTCTTGCATGCAAACTCAGGAGCCATATACCCCAGTGCACTCTGAATCTTGCTGCTTAAAACATAGCGATCTAGCATTGGCAATAATCTTGCCAGGCCATAATCCCCCACTTTTGGCTCGCCAGAACTGTCAATAAGGACATTGCTTGATTTTATGTTGTAGTGTATGATGTTAGAATGATGCAAATGAAACAGCCCTTTTGCGGTGCCCAGGATTATGTTGAACCTCTCATTCCATGACAGAAAATGCCCACCTGATCCTTCATGAAGATGCTTATACAAACTCCCACTGGAGACAAATTCTGATATGAGGAGTTGTAAGGAAGTTGTCCAGTAATATCCTTCAAGTGCCACAATATTTGGGTGCCTGACTTTTCCCAATTTCTTAACTTCACGTTCAAAATCATCCTGGGACTTTACGAGGCTTGAGACAGTAAGTTTCTTAATTGCAATTGGACTTCCATCTCGGAGAACAGTACGGTATACTGCCCCAAACCCACCACGTCCAAGTTCACAATCCTTGTTGAGAAGAGCATGTGCCCCAGTGCTAAAGTCAGGCTCACCAGAAAACATTACAAGCTTGCCAGAGTTGGCATCTGTACTGGGAGAATTGCTGAAGTCATCACCTGCAGAAAATGTGAAGGCAGCAGCGGATCGCGTAGTAGACGAGCGAACACGTAGATTTAGCACAGTGATGGCAATCACTCCAACAACAATGACAGCAGCTGCACCAATGGCAATAAGAGCAGATATGCTAAGTATGATTCTCTTGTGACCAAGACTTTGAGGAAGCACACTAGAAGTGGTATCAGAAGAAGAATTTGGATTGAGGACAATGGGTTTGGGAAGAACTGCAGGGCAAGACTTGTTGACGGCAGCACCACAAAGCCCCCCGTTTCCAGAGACAGAAAAAGGTGATATGGTGTTAAAAAACCCACCAGCAGGTAGTTCACCTTGCAAAACATTGTGTGAAATGTTGAACAAATAGAGGTTGGGAAGATTAGCCAAATCCTTGGGCAAAGTGCCGGTGAGGCTGTTATAAGATAAATCCACATCCTGTAGATTTGTAAGTTTTGCTAATGCTGCAGGAATTGGCCCAGTTAGATTGTTTTGAGATAGGATCCTACAAAATCGAAAAGCAACATAAAAGAGAACTGGTTAGAATTATGGAGACCCAGTAACATGTTTGTGCTTACAAATATAGCTGCTGCGGAGTTTCTTCAAGAAGACATCGGATAACAACAAACTCAGGGAGCATAAGATCTTCAAATAAATTCATCAAGCATACAAAAACAATAATGCTATGGCTAAGAAGAAGAGCAAACACAAAAAAATAAATAAACATGGAAAAAGAGACGGGAGTGAGAGCTCACAAAGTGGTTAGTTCAGAACAGCTTCGGACTGAACTAGGTATCTGCCCTGACAGCAAGTTACTCTCAAGTTTCAGCTCCTTCAGAGAAGTAGCTCCTCCCATTTCCAGAGGTATGCTCCCATTCAGCCTATTCTCACTTAAATCAAGAACACCCAACTCCTTCAAATCTCCAAAAGCCCGAGGAATTGGACCCATCAAAGCATTCCCTGATAGATTCAAGAGCTTCAAGTTCCTCAACTCCCGAATGGAAGATGCAATTTCTCCAGAAAATTTATTGTGCGATAAATCCAAAACCTGAATGTTCGACTCTAAGGCAGAACTCTCACTAGATTTATCCTCTGACAGCAAATCGTTCTCCAAAACCGAACCAAAGATCCACACAGGAAGTCCACCACTCATGGAATTGAAGCTAGAATCCAGAGACAAAAGGCTTCCACAGTTGGCCATAGATTCTGGAAAGCTCCCGGTAAACCCGTTCGCAGATAAATTAAGCACTTGCAATAGCTCAAGATTCCCAATTGACGTTGGGGCCTCACCAGAAAACCTGTTCCTGGAAAGATCAAGAGTTTCCAGGCGTTTCATTTCTCCAACCCAACTCGGAACCTCTCCAGTTAGCAAATTATTGCTTAAGCTTAGATATTTACACAAGCTTAGCTTCTGCAATGACTCTGGAAGGTATCCAGAAAGCAAATTATTGCTAAAATCAATGGACCTCAATAGCAAACAGCTACCAATCCCGCTTGGAACTTCCCCAGTGAACTTGTTCTTACTGAAGTTGATAGCACGCAAATTGTTCAAAGCTTCAATGCCCTTAGGAATCTCACCATTCAGCAAATTATCAGACACATCAAGTGATCGTAACCCATTCAAACCCCAGATCCAAGAAGGCAAGCTGCCAGAAAACTGATTCGAGCTCAGGTCTACAGATGCAAGAGTAGCACATGAACTTAAAGAACCCGGCATCTTCCCTGAAAACTGATTCTTCGCCAAAGAAATAGCCTTTAGTGACCCACATTTCTCAAAAAAGTCCTCTGGTAGTGCGCCGGAGAGACTATTCTCACTCAAATCAATGACTCTAAGGTTCTCAAGGCGTGTAAGGTTAATAGCAGTAATAGTACCAGTGAGATTGTTTCTTGCCAGTGAGAGCCTGTGGAGGAACTGGAGCTGCAAGAGCCCGCGGCCGATTCGACCTGAAAGGGAAAGACCATCAAGAGTAAGCCCAGTGACCCGGTTGGATCTCGGGTTGCATTGGACACCAAACCAGCCGCAGGGAGTGTCAGCATCCTGGTTCCAAGATGAAAGCTTCCGTTTTGGATCCTGAAGGTCTGCTTTGAACACAATTAGACCCAGCACATCGTCGTTCAGTGATGGGTTCAAAGATCTCGCACACTGTGAAGCTAAAACAAAGAATGCCAACAGACCAAGCAGTTTTTTTGTGCTCAGTATTTGTCTCATTCTTCAGAAATGTTACCGGCAAACTCCAGAAAGGAAAAAGACACTCAAAACCCACTAAAACTTGGCTTAAAATAGACAGAGTGACAAAGAAATTCAGCTGAAAAGACTGATTTCTTCACTTCAATAGCTAATAAGCTCTCTTGCGTCACAGGAAGAATTAGAAGAAAAAGGTTCTTTGCTAAGTTCTCAACGGCTAGATTTGGAATGGCAGAGTGACAACAAGGAAAAGACAAAGAAACAACTCACAACACATCAAAGAAACAGCCTCATTAGCAAAAGAAGAGAACCCCCAGACCCAGAATCTAAAGAAAAGATGAAGAACGGGGTGTCAAGGTAACATATTCGAAGAAGTAAAATGTGCAACCCAGGAGAAGACAACTCGGGCTTCAAATTGCCGGAGGAGGAAGAAATTTGAACAGAAAACAGAGAAAGATGAAGCACTACAACAATTTCCCATCAGAGAAGTACAGGAGAATTCCAAACTAACATGGCCAATTAGAAGACTGACCGAAGAAAACTCTTCTGTTCAACGGAAACAGTGGGATATTGAGGACCATGAAGGTAAGAAGTAGCTCCGGTTCACCAGAAATTGCTAAGGATAGATGAGCATTGGGCAAAGGGACAGAGGGGGAGAGAAAGGCTGGAAATTTAGCTTTCGTTGGATGGAGAGCTAAAGGGATGCTGTGAAAGAGAGGAGAGGGGAGGGGACAGAGGAGGGTGCGATGTAATAAAGTTGGTGTCTTGTTAACGGGTGAGAGAAAAAGAGAAAGGAAAAGAACCATCATCAAACGGGTAGGTAGAGGCTATTTATGCGAGTATGGGCGCGTGGCGTGATGCGTGAGGTGGACGGATGGCCTACGTGGCATAGACCAGATGTAGTCTTAGTCTGTGGAATGTGAAAGGCTAGGATGTGGATTGGGAGACATGAGGCTTAACTGGTGATGTGGATTGGTATGCCAATACTAGGGTTTCACATTGAATTGAAGGACAGCTGATTTTGGATTTGTGTCTATTTACCAATTTTTTCAAAGCCTGATTATTCATCTAGTTGGAGGGTTACAATTTATAGAAATAATTAGGATAGATTGGAAATTTTTTATAATTTATAAATACTATTATTAAATGAAATTATATCTTAAAAATTTCTTTAAAAAGCTATATAATCATAAATATTATTCAATTATTAATCACATACTAAAATTATAAAATATGAAGCAGTCAAAAGCTATTTTTCTATATAAAAAAATATAAATAATACATTATGATAAAATATAAATTTGTAGTAAAAAGTAAAGTTATCAATATATTTTTTTATTTTAAAAATAATTATTTTCATTAATTATTCACTATTATAACATTTTTATTTGAATAAATATGTATCTATTTAATTTGATTTAATTTTATGCATATGTAAAAATGTATTATTGTTCAATGATTATTATTAGGATGAAGTCGGAATCATATATTGAGTTTAGGTTTTTAGGAGGTCTTCATGATTAGCTCATTCACGTGTTTATTTTGGAGTAAATATTCAGAGTTGGATAGATTTTTAATCTTGGATATAAATAATTTCTTAAATAGATTAGACCAAATGATTAGATAAATAATTAAATATAATGAGATCATTTATTTTTTATAATTATATTATCAAAATTATCCTTATCATCATAATATTTTAAAATTTATCTAAATATTTTTATTAAAAATAAATATATTTTTTTTATTTTTTTTTGAAAATATAATATCTTTATAAAATTGCATTGTACAAAAATTGCAACAAAAAAATAATAAAAATATTTATGTCTAAATACTTTGATTAGAATCCGTAAATATTGAATTTATCTCAATATTGAATCAAGCGTTGGTATGTTTTAGCTGGTGTGTTGGTGTGTTGTTATATTGAATGAAGCCCACTTAGACAATTTCCTTTGAGTTTGGTCTCCAGGGGATATATCCATGTTTACAAACCCAATACCTTGTTAGCCTTGTAACTTGACCTTTTGTCTTGTTTGCCTTGTTTGCCTTGTTTGCCTTGTTTTAAGGACCTTTTCTAGCTTTCAGATTTTTCATTTTCTCTACTCATATGATTTTTCTAACAAACCCCATTGCATACGGTTTGACTACTCTGCCCTATCTGTCGGGTTGATCATATTAGAAATCAAATTTTTTATCAAAATTTGGATTTGGGGTTTAAAATTAAAAAAAAAAAGAGAAAAGAAATTCAGTAAGAACTTCTTCATCTTACTCGCAATTCACCTTGGTTCTGCAAGCTTGATTATGAATGAATTTAATCCCACATCCACATCTGAAGGAGATGTGGATAATCTTGGATATGTAATTAATATTTATCTTTTAGTGAAATCAAACATAATTAATATCTATCTTTTGAACAATTAGAATGAATAAACCATCATCTTGTATTAAAAATACTATTAGAATGAATTTAGGGTAGAAAATAATATTCTATATTATTTATTTTTGAATAAACTGATTTTTTTCTTAAATCAGATTATGGGTTGAGAAGAGAAGAGTAGGGAGTCTTCCTTGATCACAATACGAGTCATATATTTGAAGGCTTTTTGTGTAGCAAGAGGTTTGTGCATATAACAAATTATTTTTATTTGGTAAGAGAGAAGTGGAGGAATCTTTATGGTGAATCCTATACATATATACTCTTTTTCGGGTCATTCTGATAAATGTCAAACTCAAACTTATATAGTATGGTTGCTTGCAATAATCATGTTGTTTGTTGCAACAGATAATAGTGGGGAGTTTGTTTTGCAGTGGAGGTCAAGATTCGCAGGAGAAAACACATGATATATATATATATATAACACACCAAAAGGAGAGCTGATGAGAGAATTGGGGTCCCCCCTTGATAGCCATGGCAGCACTAGGTAAAGGTCGGAGGGATATGGACAGCAATAAAGGAAGGTAGGTGCAGATGGTGGATAAGAGTAATAAAAAGGAAGGTGTAAGGTGCCAGCCTCGGCCTGCCAGGGTTGAGAACGACTCAACCTTCTTTTTTATTTGTTTTTCCTCTTGAATTCATCCATCAAAATCAGGATTGTGGGCCTCATTTTATTTTCCGACCCTGATCTGTGTTACTTAGGTCAAATTTATTTTCCGAACCTGTTTTGTGAGTCAAATTATATTTTACTAAGGTCAAATATAAAATCTTGTATTTTTTTTTTTTCAAATTGATAGACGCTTTTCCTTCCTGCATGCTTTCCTATAACAATGTTTAGATATTTATAACAATGTACACACACACAAAATTTGAGAATAGCTATGCCATTATGAATAAAACATTACATCCATAACAATGTTTATGTCGTGAATGAATAAGAAGAAGAGAAGAGAAAGAAATAAATATACACATGATATAGAGAAAGAATAAAGATAGATCTCATTCAGTATATTGTAAAATATGTCAGGATCATATACAACAACTTTATATTTACAGGCATAAGAATTAATGAACAGTAAAAGAATTGCATCTATTGGAAGATACTTATTGTGAATAGTAACAACATTCATTCATCAGACATTCAACTTCATAATACTTCCCTATGATTAAATGCATCATTAAAATCTTATTAAGAAAAACTTCATGGAAAAAATCCTAGCGAAGAAAAAAAAAGTATATCATTCTTAACTTGAGAATATATTATTAAAATACTACCTTATTAAAAATAACTTTATCAAGAAAATCTAATGGAAAAAAACTTGGTAAAAGAAAAAAGAATATAGTTCATATTCTTCTGATTCAGCTATCATGTCAAATCTTTTAAATAACCTTTTCTCAAATCAATATAAGTATGCAAACAACGTATAAACCTTATAAAGAAAAAAAACTAGAGAGAAAAATCTTGATGAAGAAAAAAATAGTGCAATACATACTTTTTATTCTCTTTGATGATATCATCTTTTTGAAAAAAATTAATATCTCAAATGTTATTATCATTCAATATGTGATATGGTCACAACTATATAATTATCCTGTCAAACATAAGTCTCGATTCTATTTCTTATAGAGATTTATATATATAATATCACAATAGAATAATTTTGATGGATAAATTTTATCCATAAATTTTCATAATATTTTTATCAAACATTACTGATTTACAAATACTCAAATAAAATAATCTTTATATAATCCACGACTTTTGATTACTCAACAAGAGTTTCAATAATTTCAGCAACCATACCAAAGTTAAATCCTGATCTTTTAATAAAAATATATACATCATGATTGTTTTGATAAATACAAGTTTTGTTTAGCTTGATATAATATAACTTCCTGAAAAAATTCAATCATTACCTTTTGTAATATATATCCATTTTGAATTTTCTTATATAAAACGTATTTTATATCATATATCACAATATTATTTATCTACCATTATAATGAGATATTTCTCTTCAGAATAGTCATTTGTGTGAAAACTTGTATGAGAAGCCGCTTTCATTATCATATGATTTATCTTATTTTCGCACAATTATCAATTTAAATGTTAGTATTTTCACACAAATTAGTATATGGACCACATGTCCAATAATACTCATGTTACAGATCAATCATAAGTGTCTTTCTAGATTGATCAATTATTTATAATTTATATTCCCTCGTAGAGTTTAATCAAAATCCTCATAATATAGAATTCTTAAGTTATATTGTTGACATTTAATCTTGGTTCCATCTTTTTTTCACATTAACATAATTTATCGAGATCTCTCTGTTTTTCTGAATCCATTTCAGAAATTAATAATGTCAATAGAATATTTTAAATTTATTTTTGTTTAGACCATCATAAATATTTGTTCATTTTATGAAAAAATATCCTTGGAACCGATTGGTAACTCACGTTTCAAACATGTACTAAATTTATATATAATATTGTCTCTTACAATATCATCTTATATTGGACCAACATTTGCAAGGAACCGAACCCGAAAATCAGGCTCTTACCGCTGTGAAACCCGGACAGGCCCAACACGTGGACCAATCCGAATCTCACAAGGCTTAGAAGACTTTTCAAACGCGATTCCCAAAACAAACGTATTTAATTTTTCAAGAATTAGAGCATGTCAAATAAGAAACAAACATCTGGCATAAAAATCGGAGTGAACAAAATACCACAGCGGAAGACTTTATTCGAATGGACAAAATATCCCAAACGGAAAACGGGTCCATACAGTCACAAGCCCAAAATCACAAACTGGGCTTATCCACTAGAGTAATTAATGCATAAAGATATAATGAGAGTCAAAACATCAAAACGAGTCAAACAGGAAATGCCATAAAAGAAAACCGTGTAAAATGTGCAGGTGCGATAGTTCAGCCAAATTGTAAGAAGCTCTCACACCTTAAACGCCGTCTACGGCTCACGAACTACTCCTGAAAGGGGGAAACATCAACGGGTGAGATAAAAATCTCAGTAGGAGTCACAACATCATATGTCCTACGGGGAAACAAGAACACATACAAAGAAGAGAAGAAACGGTTTACTATACGAACAAGGACGTAACCGAAGTAACCCAAAGAATATGGAATTCACACATTTGATTTTTATAACGTAAAATATGATTCCAGCCCAATAGGTTATAACTCAACAATTCGTAACACAACACGGCTAACAATGCCTACCAAAAACCCATCGGGATGGACATAATAAATCACTCCTCGAGTAACCCCCGCTAAAGGGAAACCGGGAGCCCACTGGCAGTGTAAATTTAAATTTTTAAGAAAATAATAAATATACACGTAATCCTTACTGCCAGTGTTGTCCGAGACTAGGCAGAGAAAACACAACACGTATCATACCCGTCTCAATACGTAATACAAACCAACCTGCGAAGACGTGGCAGGCAAACGAAGACAACACCCATACGACTCCCGAACAGGTAAGCAACTCTCCCCTATCACTGGGATTCCGTATGCTCACCTCTCATTGGCCAAGCAAACGTTTAATAACTGTAGATACACAAACTGAGGCATATAGAATGTTTATGAAGTAATAAACTTGACAACGTCGCAGTTCCAAAAATACTACGTTTATAAATCAATATACTTAATAAAAGCCCCAATACCAAAACCATAGGCTTATAAATCCGTATACTTGACTAAACCACACATTTGTTACAAACTCACCATGCAATTTAGTTAAGCTAAATATGTAAGACCCCGAATTTTGAGTCCTAGAAGTCCAGAAGCCAGTGCAGGTGAAAAGACAATTTTGCCCCTAAAGGAAAGGATGTGTGATGGCCAAAATTGGTAAGATTGTTTAGTAGTTAACTTTGTTTTAAATTCCTTTTGATCTAAGTTCTTTTAGATGGATAATTTCCTTAGAGATTGTCCTTATAGAGGGATAATTCCCTTAGAGATTAAAGACCCTAAAAATAGGGAAGATAATTTAGAGTTTAATTATCTGGTAGATTATCTTATTATGATAAAGTGATTAAAAGTACTAATCATAATTCTATACCCATTCATTATAAATAGGAAGCCAACCCCACAAAAATCATTCATTGAAAACTTACAAATTCGTATGAGCCTAAAACCCTATACCTCCCTATAGCCGCCATAATTCGCAGAAACTTCAAACCAGAATAACTCACTCATCGTTTGTCGAATCTCTGCGAATAATAGCTTGTTTGAAATATCTCTTCATCCTCTTTCCAACCATCTTTGAGTTTTTGTCAGGAGGTTAGTATTTCTTTGTCTAAGGTTAATTTGAAAATTGGCGGCGGAGTTAGGTTTTCGCCAAATCTTCTTGAACTTCAAAATAGCATAACTTTCTAATAGTTTGTCAGATCCTTACAAATAATAGCTCGTTGGAAATCTCTTTTCATCCTCTTTCCAACCATATATAAATCACAGATTGAATGTAAATATTTCCTTGTTTAAGGTTAAGACGAAATCGTCCTATGCCCTACTTTTAGCGACAAGATTTGCATAGTTAATTGGAATGGTAAATTCAGGTTGAATCTTGTTAAGTTCCTGGCTATCACATCACACATCCAAGGGGGAGGCACCTGCAACGTCTGATCACTGCTTTTCTGATAGGTTTGGTGAGTGGTATTGGTAAGGAAATAGGGTATTCAATTGACTATTGAATATGCATGCTTAGTTTGCTTTTGTCTTTTCCTGGTAATAATTTAGGTGGTTTGGATTTACTTAATAAAGGAAAAGGAGTAGCTTCTTGTTCAGAGACAAGAGAGGTAGGATCTACGCCTCATCGGTTTCTCCAGAGACCCCTGTTATTTTCTTGATGTATTTGTTGTCTGCCCTTGTTGTATTGCATGCGATTGGATTATAGAGTGAGAGTATGAAATTTGGAATGAGATATGGATCTCATAGGCTATATCGAACCCCTGAGTTAGGAATTGAGTGCCTGTGATGCAATTGTTATGTGAATTGGATATGTTAATTGTGTTCTGACATGATTGAGGATACCCTGTTGTGGTATTATGCTTTGTACTTGCCTGTGTGTGCTCGTACGTGTCTGTGTGTTAGGATCCTATTCCGGTGGCCATTCGGGGTAAGCGCTGATGCTCCGAGGGAGAGGAGAGGTTCTTGCCGATTTAGGGAGTTGTATGGGCGGCAAACCAGCAAGTGCACGCTGGATATCTGTCCTTGAGAGGCCGGATCTCTGTCTTGCGAGGTAGGAAGCCCTTATCTTGCGAGGTTTGGGATGCCCTAGTAGGTATGTGACTAGGGAAGACTTGTCCGTGTGGGACTAGTCGACTTGTCCTTGCGAGGACAAGATGAAAGGCTTACTGATTAGTTTGCGTGTTAACCACCTACCCTTTGTGCAGTAAGTTTTGGACAACACAGGTGGAAGAGGATGGCTTTTCTTCTTCATTGCCGAGGGAAATCTGATGTGTTTCACCTACCTGTGTACTTTTGACCTTTCGGAAGTGTTTGCTGTCCTCCCTTAGCCATAGATTCGGCCCTAACCTCTTTTGATTGATTTTTGAATTGCGTGATCCCCTTTAGTTGTTTAGGAATGATCTTATGTGAATTGAGAGATTTGTGTTTAGGGATTCTGTAGATCTTATGATGCTGTGACCCTACTGAGATTCTTGTAATCTCAAACCGTTGTTTTTACCATTTTTCAGGTTTAGGTACATTCACCGTTCGTGGTACCAGTGTGTGAGATAAAGGCTGCATGGCGGGACGATCGCATCACATTTTCTCACTTGTTTACTTGCGCATATAACATGAATGATTGGGCAACTTTCTGGTTTATTTTTAAGCACTCTTCTTTTCTTGTTATTTCCGAACCTTGTTGAAGAATTTCTTGCTAGATCCTATGGGACTTGTGTGTTATGAACCCAATGAATTAATTTAAGACTTCTGCTGATGTTTTTATTTACTCCGTATGATACAAGAATATGTGTCCAATATCATGCTCCAATTGTTGATAAGCAATAAGATTAACAAGCTTACATTTGGAAATTTATGATTAGCCTGGTGAGGTTCAAATAGGTCTTAGGTATCATTTAGGCTTATTTGGATTTCACGGCGGTAGTGACCTTAATCGGAACAATTATTAATAGTTAGGAATTGGGGTTGTTACAAGTTTGGTAGCGGAGCATGGTTTAAGGATTATAATTTGTTATATGCTAACTTATTTGTGGATTTTTGGTGATTGCAGGTAAGAACATGGGCACACACTCACTCAGTTAGGGGCTAAAACCGAAAGGGAACTAAGGCTAACATGGGATTTAATTGATGGGAATAATAATCTGATATGATGATTGTTCATCTTTAGTATGCCTTAATATGTTTCCGTGGATGATTAGCTATGTTTCTTGTCATTACCGAATGTATATGCATATGATTGATGATGTGTATTGCCGAATATGGGTGATGTGTGAGTCTATGCTTGCTTGATGTTTGATAATGATTCCTATGAGTGTTGATGGAATTGCCAAGAATACCTTTGCATGTGTGCATGTGATTTCCGAAAATTTGTATATTGCTTTCCAGCATATGCGTATCGTCCGGTGCATGCCTCTCCACTAGGTACCACTCCTATTCCTAGTGTCGTATGTAGTGTGTGTTGAGTAACAATCGTACACTTGTGTAGTATGGCACGCTCGAGGAAACAAAGGGACCAACGGGGTAGGTTTGAGATTTAGACTGAACAACAACCTGTTGAGCAAGATGAGCCAAATGCACAAATTGAGCAGGAAGGGCAAGCTGAGTCCGAAAACCAACCTGAGACACCCGCCGCACCAGGCATTGACCCTGTTATGGCACAAATCTTAAATGTGATACAAGAAATTGTTGCAAACCAGCAACGAATGGAGGTGCAATTTCAGAATGCTCCTGCGCCTGCACCAGAACCTATTCCTCCACTTGAACCTGTGCAGCCGACACATCATAAGGAGACAGAGAGACTTCCCGTTATGATTACAAAATTGCTGAAGGAAGCTCGACAACTTGGATGTAAAGATTTCGGTGGTTCAGCTGGAGCCGCAGCCGCTCATGAGTGGATGGACACCTTATGCTGAGTATCCTTGTTCTTGCGTATCTCGGATGATGACAAGGTTGCCAATGCTACATTCTTACTTGAAGGAGAAGCCCTCACATGGTGGACATCTGTTAGCTTGCGATTCGGCGATTGTTTGCCAACTTGCATGATTTCCTGGCTTAAGGCGAAGCGATTAATCAACAAAGGATGTACAGCGTACCTTGCGCATGTACAGGATATTTCTAAAGAATTCTCATATCTGAATTCTGTTCCTGTGGTTTGCGAATTTCTAGAAGTATTTCTCGAAGACATAGCCGGACTACCACCATCAAGGGAAGTGGAATTCGGCATTGAGCTAGTGCCAGGTACGAATCCGATTTCCATTCCCCCGTATCGTATGGCTCCTGCGGAAATGAAGGAACTAAAGACGCAATTGGAAAATTTGCTGGATCGTGGTTTTATTCGACCTAATGTGTCACCCTGGGGAGCACCTGTTCTGTTCGTGAAAAAGAAAAATGGTTCGCTGCGATTGTGCATTGATTATCGGCAGCTGAACCGTGTGACATTGAAAAGTAAATACCCTTTGCCACTCATCGATGATTTGTTTGACCAACTCCAAGGTGCAGCCATGTTCTCCAAGTTTGATCTCAGATCTGGATACCATCAATTGCGAGTTCGTGATGCTGATATTCCGAAGACCGCGATATGGCCACTACGAATTTCTGGTTATGCCATTCGGCTTGACCAATGCACCAGCTGTGTTTATGGACTTGATGAATTGTGTGTTCCACGAATTCCTGGATAAATTTGTGATAGTCTTCATCGACGACATTCTGATTTACTCGATATCGGAAGAGGATCATGCTATGCACTTGCGGATTGTGCTTAAAATCCTGAAGGATCGACAGTTGTTCGCAAAGTACTCAAAATGCGAATTCTGGTTACGTGATGTTAGTTTCCTTGGCCATATTGTTTCCGCCCAAGGTGTGTTTGTTGATCCAAAGAAGATTGAAGCCATGATTGCTTGGGAACCTCCGCAAAGTGTGTTCGAAGTTCGTAGTTTCCTAGGCTTAGCAGGATACTATCGTCGCTTTGTGGAAAATTTTTCATCACTTGCCGGACCATTGACAAAACTGACATGCAAGGGTGAGCCGTTCGTATGAAACGAGAAATGCCAGCAAAGTTTCGAAGAGCTAAAGAATCGGCTAGTTTCTGCACCTATCTTTACCTTACCTATTTGCAGAAAGGAGTATGTGGTTTACAGCGACGCGTCAAAATCTGAACTTGGATGTGTATTGATTCAAGATGGGAAAGTCATTGCCTACGCTTCAAGGAAATTACGACCACATGAGATAAACTACCCTACACATGACCTGGAACTTGCAGCCGTGGTATTTGCCTTAAAAATATGGCGACATTATTTTATACAGCGAGACATGTTGAATCTTCACTGATCACAAAAGCCTGAAGTACCTCCTTACACAAAAAGAATTGAATATGAGACAACGAAGATGGGTGAAGCTGATTAAAGACTATGATTTAATCATCGAATATCATCCTGGAAAGGCGAATGTTGT
Source organism: Passiflora organensis (assembly GCA_019739055.1). NCBI lineage: Eukaryota > Viridiplantae > Streptophyta > Magnoliopsida > Malpighiales > Passifloraceae > Passiflora > Passiflora organensis. Next base: position 395,228 of record JAEPBF010000185.1, read on the forward strand.
TGCTGATGCCCTGAGCAGAAAGGTTCATCCTCCTTCCCCAACAGTTTTGGCCTACATGCACACCTATTACCTACCGATGATGCTGGAATTGAAAACTAATCGTGTGCATCTTGGCACCGATTTCTCTGGTTCGTTGTTGGCACGAATTGAAGTCGCACCTACCTTAATTGAAGAAATCCGGAATCAACAATTAGAGGATCCGAAATTTACTGAAATTCGGAAGCAACTTACTGATGGTGTTGATGCCATAGTTCGTGATTTTAGAATACGAGATGACAAAGTACTAGTCTTCAGAAACCGGGTATGTGTTCCACAAAATGTTGATATTCGTAACCTTATTCTATCAGAGGCACATAGTTTGAAGTTCGCTATTCATCCTGGAAGCACTAAGATGTACCGAGATTTGAAGGGGCAGTATTGGTGGCCAAATATGAAACGTCATATTGCTGAATTCGTTGCCCGATGCCTCGTATGTCAACATGTAAAGATCGAACATCAAAGACCCACTGGTCTACTTCAGTCACTTCCGATTCCAGAATGGAAGTGGGAGCATGTCACAATGGATTTTGTGACCGGTTTGCCTAGATCGCAGCGAGGATACAATGCCATTTGGGTGATCGTGGATCGACTGACGAAATCTACACACTTTCTTCCTATACGTGTAACAGATACACCAGAAAAATTGGCAGTTCGTTACTTGGACGAGATTGTTCGGTTGCATGGAGTACCAGTTTCTATAGTTTCAGATCGTGACCCTCGTTTCACTTCACGATTTTGGGAGAAATTCCATAATGCACTAGGTTCGAGATTGAATTTCAGTACAACATTTCATCCCCAGACCGATGGTAAATCAGAAAGGACAATTCAGACACTTGAAGACATGCTACGTGCGACTGTATTGGATCAGCAAACCGGCTGGGATCGAAGCTTACCATTGGCAGAATTTGCTTACAACAATAGTTTTCATGTAAGCATTGGTATGGCACCCTATGAAGCACTATATGGGAGACGCTGCAAAACCCCCATTTGCTGGAATGAAGTAGGCGAGAGACACCTAGACAATCCGGAATTAATTGACCAAGCAACAGAGCAATTAAGCTTGATTCGACAAAGGTTAAAAGCAGCTCAGGATCAGCAGAAAAGTTACGCCGGCAATCGACGAAGGGAGCTGGAATTTGCGGTGGGAGACAAAGTGTTTTTGAAAGTCGCCCCATGGAAAGGAGTCCTTCGTTTTCAGCAGCGAGGTAAGCTAACACCTCGCTACATTGGTCCATATGACATTGTTGAAAGAATCGGCCCTGTTGCATACCGACTTGCACTACCTCCAAATATGGAAAGAATTCACAACGTATTTCACGTTTCAATGCTAAAAAAGTATATGCGAGATCCTGCTCATGTGTTTAAAGAACCGCCAGTTGAAGTTGCTGAAGACCTATTCTATCCTATACAGCCAGTTGTCATACTAGACCGGTCAGTTCGACAGCTTCGCAGTCGAAACTTGCCTATGGTACGAGTTGTTTGGCGTAATGGCCAAATTGAGGAGCAGTCTTGGGAGACTGAGGAGACTATGCATGAAAAATTTCCTTACTTGTTTGATTAGGTACTTATGATAAAAATTTCGAGGACAAAATTCTTATAAGGAGGGGAGGATGTAAGACCCCGAATTGAGTCATAGAAGTCCAGAAGCCAGTGCAGGTGAAAAAACGATTTTGCCTCTGAAGAAAAGGATGTTTGATGGCCGAAATTGGTAAGATTGTTTAGTAGTTAACTTTTTTTTAAATTCTCTTTGATCTAAGTTCTTATAGATGGATAATTGCCTCAGAGATTGTCTTTATAGAGAGATAATTCCCTTATAGATTAAAGACCCTAAAAATAGGGAAGATAATTTAGAGTTTAATTATCTGGTAGATTATCTTATTATGATAAAGTGATTAAAAGTAGTAATTATAATTCTATACCCATTCATTATAAATAGGAAGCCAACCCCACAAAAATCATTCATAGAAAACTTACAAATTCGTATGAGCCTAAAACCCTATACCTCCCTATAGCCGCCATAATTCGCAGAAACTTCAAACCAGAATAACTCACTCATCGTTTGTCAAATCTCTACGAATAATAGCTTGTTTGAAATATCTCTTCATCCTCTTTCCAACCATCTTTGAGTTTTTGTCAGGAGGTTAGTATTTCTTTGTCTAAGGTTAATTTGAAAATTGGCGGCGGAGTTAGGTTTTCGCCAAATCTTCTTGAACTTCAAAATAGCATAACTTTCTAATAGTTTGTCAGATCCTTACAAATAATGGCTTGTTGGAAAGCTCGTTTCATCCTCTTTCCAACCATATATAAATCACAGATTGAATATAAATATTTCCTTGTTTAAGGTTAAGACGAAATCGTCCTATGCCCTACTTTTAGCGACAAGATTTGCATAGTTAATTGGAATGGTAAATTCAGGTTGAATCTTGTTAAGTTCCTGGCTATCACATCACACATCCAAGGGGGAGGCACCTGCAACGTCTGATCACTGCTTTTCTGATAGGTTTGGTGAGTGGTATTGGTAAGGAAATAGGGTATTCAATTGACTATTGAATATGCATGCTTAGTTTGCTTTTGTCTTTTCCTGGTGATAATTTAGGTGGTTTGGATTTACTTAATAAAGGAAAAGGAGTAGCTTCTTGTTCAGAGACAAGAGAGGTAGGATCTACGCCTCATCGGTTTCTCCAGAGACCCCTGTTATTTTCTTGATGTATTTGTTGCATGCCCTTGTTGTATTGCATGCGATTGGATTATAGGGTGAGAGTATGAAATTTGGAATGAGATATGGATCTCATAGACTATATCGAACCCCTGAGTTAGGAATTGAGTGCCTGTGATGCAATTGTTATGTGAATTGGATATGTTGATTGTGTTCTGACATGATTGAGGATACCCTGTTGTGGTATTATGCTTTGTACTTGCCTGTGTGTGCTCGTACGTGTCTGTGTGTCAGGATCCTGTTCCGGTGGTCATTCGGGGTAAGCGCTGATGCTCCTAGTGAGAGGAGAGGTTCTTGCCGATTTAGGGAGTTGTATGGGCGGAAAACCAGCAAACGCACGCTGGATATCTGTCCTTGAGAGGCCGGATCCCTGTCTTGCGAGGCAGGAAGCCCTTATCTTGCGAGGTTTGGGATGCCCTAGTAGGTATGTGACTAGGGAAGACTTGTCCGTGTGGGACTAGTCGACTTGTCCTTGCGAGAACAAGATGAAAGGCTTACTGATTAGTTTGCGTGTTAACCACCTACCCTTTGTGCAGTAAGTTTTGGACAACACAGGTGGAAGAGGATGACTTTTCTTCTTCATTGCCGATGGAAATCTGATGTGTTTCACCTGCCTGTGTACTTCTGACCTTTCGGAAGTGTTTGCAGTCCTCCCTCAGCCATAGATTCGGCCCTAACCTCTTTTGATTGATTTTTGAATTGCGTGATCCCCTTTAGTTGTTTAGGAATGATCTTATGTGAATTGGGAGATTTGTGTTTAGGGATTCTGTAGATCTTATGATGCTGTGACCCTACTGGGATTCTTGTAATCTCAAACCGTTGTTTTTACCATTTTTCAGGTTTAGGTACATTCACTGTTCGTGGTACCAGTGTGTGAGATAAAGGCTGCATGGCGGGACGATATCGCATCACATTTGCTCACTTGTTTACTTGCGCATATAACATGAATGATTGGGCAACTTTCTGGTTTATTTTTAAGCACTCTTCTTTACTTGCTATTTCCGAACCTTGATGAAGAATTTCTTGCTAGATCCTATGGGACTTGTGTGTTATGAACCCAATGAATTAATTTAGAACTTCTGCTGATGTTTTTATTTACTCCGTATGATACAAGAATATGTGTCCAATATCATGCTCCAATTGTTGATAAGCAATAAGATTAACAAGCTTAAAATTGGAAATTTATGATTAGCTTGGTGAGATTCAAATAGGTCTTAGGTGTCATTTAGGCTTATTTGGGTTTCACGGCGATAATGACCTTAATCGGAGCAATTATTAATAGTTAGGAATTGGGGTCGTTACAAAATAACTAATATTTAGAAGATCCAGCAATAATGTCTTTATGAAACCCATAAATGAATATAAGAAGATAGATCCCATGTTTATTCTTTATTAATTAGTTAACTAATTAATTAATTACGTAGGTGCAACTACAAAGGAAGAGAGTACGACAAAACGAAATCGCTGAAGGAAAAAGGGGGGCACGCCTGGTACAAAACTACAAAGGGAAGAGAACACGGATAAAAGGAAATCGATGAAGAAAAGGATTTTGAAGTGACAAGGGTCGAATCACAAGGAGTGTAAATTAATTATTGCACATCATCTTTCTACCGAGTTGTGCCATACTCAATGACTTATTAAAATTTCACAGTTCAACCCGTGCATCAGGTTTCTTTTGTGGTACGCCTCACCCAACGTTAACAAAAGAACGAGATTGGAGGAACAATATGGGTAAAGCAGGAACAGAAGGAGCAGGTGGGGAAAATCAGTGGAGCAAAAGGAAGGGTTCGCCTCGCTCGAAGGAAAAGAAAGAAGAGACAGTAGGCGACACGAGTGGGTAACGCAGATCGGCAGGTGGTGCCCAGGGGAAGGAAGAAGGGATCGTCGTTCACTCTCGGTTGCACGAATCCGATAGAGGATAGGCTCACGACATCGGGAACTAAGTGAAAAAGAAGAAAGCACGCCCCGCTCGACATGAAAGGAAGGAAAAGAGACATAAAAAGGGCAAGTGGGTAACGCAGGGATAGCAAGTGGTGCCTAGGGGAAGAAGAAAAGGGCGACGTTCACTATTGGTTGCTGGGTGTCGCCGCACTGGAGGAGTTTCTCCAGGAACGCGTGGTTGGAGGTTGGTGACGAGACTGGTGGTGAGGCTGTGACGAGGCTTCTTACCCTTCGCTCAATCAGGACATGGGTCAGTTAAGAGAACTCTGGATGTGAGATATCCAAGATCAACGATGCACTAGATTACAAGGAAGCCTCCGTCCAGACAGAAACGCAAACAGGAACTAGCGAAGGCATGACTTGGGAAATCAGGTTAAGAAACACTCGGCAGAAACAAATGTATTCAAATAGGGGATAAAACTCATCTTGGTGAGACATGCAAAGGAGAGATTTAAGCTGGGGATTTCGTGAAAGGTGTGTGTGTACTTGTGGAGGTGGTACATTTATGCAGGCAACCCGTAGAAAAGGGGAGAAACCAACGCAGGGTTGTGGTAACAACCGGAATAGACTGTTATTAACACACTACCATAATCTTCAGGCTACGGGAATGATTTACTAAGCAAACAGCGAAGGAGCATAAAACGTAAAGCACAAATCACAAAGACAATGAAGAAAAAAAATAGACATCCTCAATGAAATTAAATAAAAGAACGATTAAGCTGCGTAAGCAGGGGAGGCGCATCAACAAGAGGGCAAGGCAAGAATGCAGCAACAAGGAAAAGACTAGCGCATCAGAAGAAAACAGAAGACAAGAACAGAATAGCGCTTCAAGGAAGTAAGCATCAATTAAAAAAATAGATTTAGAAATAAGGGGATTCGCCGTTCAAACTTATGAGGCATAGACTCCTACCTGACGTGCAGATGAACTGGTGGCAATTCCTTTGCCCTTATCGCGATACCCAGATTCAGATCCACCTGAATCAAACCAACATCAAAATAAACAACCACAGACCAGATTTAAAATACAGAAAAAGAAAATTCCTACCGTTCCCTCAATGATCTATAAAACTGACGAACAATCCAACAGTGGAAAAAGGAAGGGGCTAAAGGCGATCGTTGGGTTGTACGGAGGAAGGCACACCAAACGAAGAAAATTGGTGGCGACAGACCAAGAACAGAATGCAAAAAGGATTGAGAATAGAGGACGAACGGGCACAGGTTTTCTGTCTGAAACGAAAGAAATGGCAGCGGCTAGGGTAAGCAGATGGGCTTAAAGAGATATGAATAAGGCCCTAGGGTAATAAACAGGCCCGGAAATAAGAAAAAGGTACCAAGAAGGCCTTAGGGGAAATAAACAGGCCCAGAAACAAGTTAGGATCCGATGGGGGCAAAACGGTAATTTTTACCGTCTCGATTTCCGTCTCAGTCAAAATGTCAAACATACACGTGGACCACTAAAACGAGGCGAACTGGACATACGACTGGGACGGGGTTTCACAAACATAGCTGGAATTCAATTCTTTTAAGGTCAGAAAAATTATCTGATAGTGATAAACTATTAATGAGTTATTTTATGAACTTTAAATTCATAAATTATAATTAGGATCATAATAATGATAACTCGTCATGAGATTTCTTCTCAAGTTATTTTTTCTTGTCTTTCCCTTAATGTTGGATCATTTTTTTATTTATATCCTCCTTCGAGGACTGATCTTTGTGTGTTATGGTGGATAATTGTATTATCTATCACACATACAACATTGTATTTTAATTGGTTCCTGATCACAAACCAATTTTATGGGGATACTAATGATGATATATTGGCATGATGCGAATAAGCTTGTTGTATGTCAAATACATTATAACAAGCATATGATAATTAACAAAGGTCTAAAACATTGATGTACTCATAATATATATCTATATTATTAATATTGAATTATCAGGATGCTTATGCTAGCCAACGTTTTTTTTTTCACAATTTGACTTACAAATGCCATTTCAGTTGTAATTATACGTATATATGTGAACATGTTGGTTGATATATCATCCAAACCAAATATTTGTAGTTCACATTTTCATCTTTAATCAAGTAGAGACCTTATGCTTGAGATACATTTGATCAACAAGATTCGAGAGCATATGTAATATAGAAAAACTTTTAGTTTTCTAATGAAAATTGATATAGGTCATCGAATTATATCTCACATCAGTATAGAACCAGGATGGTCTCACCGGTTACGCCAATATTTAATATTCATACTATCTCATCGTTTGCAACCTTTTTGAAGGTTTAATACTTTATTAATGTTCATAATCATGGATGAGATATGGTCGTATACACGACTAGAGTAATGTTTCATTCATTGTAAGGAATGGACCATAATAATTAAAATTATAAGATAATATCATATAAAAATAAATTTATCTTAAAACCATAATATATAAGATCCTCACATGAGAATATCTTTTGTAAGAGTAATCATATTGCTTAAACCAACATATAAACCAAAATTATCATATATCAAATAAATATCTAACGTACTAAATTGAGTAATTAAGGCACAAATATAATTGTGATAATTCTATATTGTCCTAAGTTAAGCAATTAAAGGATCATGCATTATAGAAAATCATACCATAAAGAGACATACCTATAATGTTATTAACATCAACCTCTATTGGGAATATACAAAATATATATATCTTAATATATGTGAAAAAAAATCGTTGTGATTTTTTTTTTATTGTCTTATTTTCATTTTCTAAGAGAAGTACTTAAAGAATCACAATATAATATTATATATCAATATCAAGTTAAAAAAATAAAATTCACAGTCATAATTAATAAAAATAACTATCATGTTAAAAAGTTATGTTTATAATAAATACATAAATGAATAAGTGATAAAAAAATTTATTTCTTATTTTTCTTGGACCACATGAAAATAGCTTAATTTTGTGTAATAGATCTTTATTTTTTTTAAAAGATTCTCACTTCCTCTCGCTTAATTTTTTTCACAAAAATATCTTATTGATAATGTGTTATGAATGAAAGAGAATGAGAGAAGATAAAGAGATAAATATACACAAGATTTAATAATAGAATAAACAAGATATATTAGATCATACATTATAAGTCTATATTTATAGAAACGAATATTATAAGAATTACAATAAGATATATCAAAATCATATACAACAACTATATTTATAAACATAAGAAGTAAATAACAATAAAAGAATTATGTCTAACATTCAAATTCAACTTTTAATTATTTATTATAAAAGTTAATATTGTAATAGTGAGATACTCTTTTATTCTTAAATTAAAAAAATTAAAAATTAAATTAATTTTTGTCATACTATCCAGTGGTTCATTTTTACGTTTTCCCGTAGAGTTTTACCAATCAGATATCAATAAAAAAAAAGGAAAAGAAAAGAGAATCAATCTACTCTGCCCGCCTTCCCGCCCATCTCCTCGTGCTCTCTCCATTTCTCCACTTCCAAGATACTTCACTCTACTCCACCGGCTTTCTCTTCGCCGGAGAAGGCCACCGAATTCTTCTCTCCCGAGCACACCAGGAAGCCGCCGTCACCAACTTTGTCTTGGATTCACGAAACCCAAATACATCAAGGGCCGCCTTCGTTAAGGTAAAAAATGTCTGGGCTTTCTTAAATACTTCTTTTTGCCTGGCAGTTGTGTCGTGGAGGCTGATTTGAACTTATTATTATCTGGATTTTGTTAACCAGCGAGTTTTTTTGTTTGCATTTGGGGGGTCTTGGATTTATACTCTTTGCTTTGAATGATGATGATCGTCACTAAATAAATAAATTAATGAATAACTAAAGTAAACGATGGGAGGTGTAAGTCGTAGCAGTGGTTGGTTTGTTCATCAAGCTTAAAATGTTAAATGGTTTATTTTCTCACAAATATATCATCTGCTACCTTTCTAATGGGTGAGTTTGCAACCAAAAATCAAGTTGGGTTTCTAGAGTTAGAACACGAGGAGATTTGAATTCTGTTTCATTTGAGCAGGCAGATAACACCATTTGATTAAGTTCTGGCTTGTTGATTGTATGCCATCTCTACCTCTCTGCTTTATTGGCTACTGATATTTTTGTAAATACATTTTGATAAAGGGAATGCTGCTTAGTTATTAATTTCTGAAGAATGCTTACATTTTAAACTACTCTAGAACTGCCATGTTTATCTACTTGACTAGAGTGGGTAGTGAAATAGTTAGTTCTCTTGGTTGAAATTTCAGTCCTGAAGTTGAAATGACAAGATTGGATCTAGGTTTAAATTGTCTGAATCATGGGACTTACTACTTTAGTAACTATTCAGGTTGATAGCTTTACGGCATACTTCCATTGTGACAAGTTTGAAGTGTTTTTCCTTAAACAGTTGCCAAATAAACCGATAGTAAAGCCATGTTGCTCGGACGCCGATATAATATGATTTCTATTCCTCATTCAATTCATTTATTTTTCATTGAAATTAATGTGTGCACTGATTTCATTTTGAAATGGCAACTACCCCTTCATGTAGTAATTATATTGGATTAGCTCATTGAGTGTGTCTTGTTTGCCTCTGAATGTAGATATTAAACAAAAGGCAAGGCCTGATTTGAAGTTGCTACCCCTTTATCTGCTATTGTTGAAAAATGGCTGGTCAATCCGACTCTCAACTGTCTCTGTTTTCTCCTGAAGAGGTTTTCCCCTCCTCTCCTCCCACATAATCACGATCATGGTTCAGAAATTTTCTTTTGTAATTTCTAGTAACTTTTGCTGCCCAGATTGAGTTTATGGCTGAAGATGAAACTGTGGAAATTATTCCAAATCTCAACATGGAAGCTGTGAATTTTGTTTGCGTATCTCTCTAACTCTCTGTCTCTCTTTTTATATACATATTTGTGTAAAACATGCATATGCTTGATGATTGTACTTTGGTTGCAAGCTTTGGGTCAAAAGTCATACTGAAACAGAAGTCGTTGGTTGTTTTGATGCCAGGGTGATTATGGCCCATTTTGTCCACAAATAATCACTCAAGTGCCATTGTGGTTAGCAGTGGCACTGAGGAAGCGAGGAAAGTGCACAGTTAGGCCTCCGGAGTGGATGTCAGTTGGTGAGTTGAGGTGTACAATATGCACTCTAATCATACTTGGGAGATATTTTCATTTTTTTTTTCCAATAAGCATGAACATACATATGATCCTCATGTTGATAGTGTTGTGGCATTTTAGTCGGGTTAAGCTTGTGTTTTCATTAGTTTTTGCTAGATGTGGTTTTAATTTTAGAGAGATTCTTGTAATCCACTCTGAGTTGATAATATAGAAATCTTTTAAGTATTTCACCATAGTACAGGTAAATTTATTATTTTGTTGGTCTGGCTTAGTTTAAGTTCAGTGCACGAATTAAGATGTGGTGATTGGTGGAGGTGCACAAGTTTTGAGTTACGAAAATTTGGTTCCAAGCGGCACTCATGTTTTTTGTCCCAGCTTGGCTTGTGACAATCTGTCAGCACAAGTCATATTCGTTGTACAGTGTGAATCAGTTTTTAATTGTTTGAAAGTTTTGGGGTAGCCTATGTTATTCCATAATATGGGATACGCTTTGTTGTCAAAGAAAAAATGTCAGACATGCTGATTTGCCTTTTTTCCTCTTTGCTAGATGCTAAATATTGTTTTGAGCTTATGTATTCATGTTTTCTGAAAGCATATCTGTGGGCTAAAATCTCTCTCATCATACCTTGGCTCTTTAATTAGAAAATTTGACTCGCGTACTAGAAGAAGAACGGGATTCTCAAGCTTTCCAGCCACTGCCATTTCATTACGTGGAAATCTCAAGACTTCTCTTTGACCAGTAACTGCCAACTGTTGACACTTTTTTCTTTGTATTTAAGTAATGAAAAACATGTAATACAAAGTCTAACTTACCTATTATTATTTTTGCACAACAGTGCGCTTGATGACATTCCCGAGAGGTATATGGTGAGGTCAAAAATTCCTTCACTGTTTTTTGGTTTTGCCTTTGAACTTCTCTGGAATTCCATAGAATAACTGGTTTTCAGGTGAGGTCACTTATCGAGGACATCAGGGATGTGAGGTTCCATAAAGTGGAGACCAATCTTGAAAAATTCACTGCATCAGCAGTGACGGTATGTGATCTTATCCGTTTCATAAATCCGCATATGCTGACTCCTTAGTTGTAATGCAAGCTTTGAAAGTAGTCTCTTCATTTATACGTTGGGGTAGAAGACAGTTGCATTTAGGAAACAAACAGCATAAAGCTATTACATGCACAGCAGGAATAGAGGGGTTGGGAGCATTCCTAAGTACAATAAAGAGATAAATATGGAAAATATAATCCTCGTGCACGCTGCAATACTGTGCTAAAGCCACCTTTATTGATTCCATTTAATGTTGGAGAATTGTTCTTGGTTCTGAGCTTGATCTTGCAGTGGAAAAATATGTCTGCCATGGAAGTGAACATCATACGAGCGTTTTCAGGGAGAGCCTTACAGGCATTCTATAAGCATGAGAATGAGAATGAGGAAATGACATCAGATTCAGAAAGAGTACCATATAGACAGCCACAAGTACCTAATGATAGACCAAGAGTATGTCCACGGCAAATTGCAATTTATTTTGTATATTTTGTTATCTTCCATTGAACACAATGGTACCCAGCATCCTTGGGCCCCTGCTGCTTACAGAAATGGGTATGCCTTGGCTCTAGATTTTCTTTATTTAACCAATTCTCCTCTTTGTTTCCTTTTTTTTTTTTTTTTTTTTTTTTTTCTTTTCAGCGGAATCTGAGGCGTCGATGAGAAAATGGTGAAAACAGTGTCAAAAACAGTTGTAGTAAGCTCTTATTGTGGATTTTGCATGGAAGCTGTCTACAAGAAGATTTACCTACTAATATCGTGGCAATGAAATAGTCCATCTGTTTGTGTTTAGTTTTCCACCCTAAACCCTAAAAGTTGTTATTTTATTCTATTTTTATAACAGAAGATTAAAATCGTTGGTAATACTAATATATTTCTAGAATTCTTTCTAAACTTTTTTACAAAGTGTTATTTCTGTTTGCCATACGTTTTATTTCTTTCTTAATTTTATAATGGGCAAAGATGCAGGGAAGCTAACTTTTCCTTATTTATTTATTCAACCCAATCTCTTTGTTTATGCCCAAATATAGGGATAGGGATAGGGATAGGGATAGTGATGGAAATAACAAAATCAATTCAATCCGTTCCAAATCTATTTGTATTTTAATTTCCCAGTGGAGTATATATATAATATGGATGCCCCACTACGCAGTCCTAACCTAACTTATCCCAAGAACCACCAACAAAACATAAAATCTAAACTAACCTCTCTTCACCTTTATTCCCACTAACTAAAGAGATCGACATCGGCCACTTTAGCACAAACATGGAAAGCCAATGAAGCCTCACATGAGTTCAACTATGACAAATTCGTTATCATACTTATGAATATCCACCAAAATAATAATTTCTCGATAGGGTTCTTCACATTTGATCCAACCCACACCAACGAGAGACTTAGGGTCGATTCGATTTCAGTATAAAATGCATTTAGTCTTTTAAACATTTTAATCAGTATATCTTTTAGTAACGTGTTATCTACAAAATATGTTGTTTTGAAATATAATGTAATAAAATGCATAGAAGAAGCTATTTTGATGATATTAAGACAAAATGTTTAACTTACATAGCACAAAAGCCACGATCTTTGCATAAACATTACAAAGTAAACCAATTTTCCACAAAAAAAAAAAGAAAAAAAAAAGAGTATGGAGTTAATGGAAATGCCTGTGTTGATGATGGCGGTGTCTCTGTTCATCCAGACCAAAGCATTGCAAGGCTGGGTAACAGCTCACAAATAAACACCTTCCAATCCCTCTAGCTATAGAGGAAACAGCAAAGCAAGGGCAGCGACGTGCACAAGCCACGAGACGATTAGAATGTTTTCTGTAATTTCTTCCACTGCAATTGCCGTCTCCATGACCACTACTTCTCCTGCTCCTCTTCATGTCATTTAGGATGTAAAAGAATAAGCTCAAGGAGGTGTTCCTTAACAAGCTATATCAGCAGGAGAAGAAGGGACTATTGGTGGAGGGTGGAAAAGAAGAAAAAAGGCAAAGGCAGGTTTGTGTTGGAATACACACTGTCACGGGACTAGAGTTTTGCGGAATAGAAACTCTCCGTGCGGCCTTAGGCTATCGCTCTTGCAATAGACTAAGTAAGCCTTCCTCACAAAGCTAGCTAGAATGCTAAGCTTAGAACACAACTGAAAAGAGAGAGACACAAGAGAATGGAGAGAAAGCTCTAAACTCTCAATATTGCAAGTATTGCTGGATTTGGTGGATGATTACAAATGAGGGGAGGCACCCCTTATATAGCCTTTACAACTCCCCAATGAATGGTGGAGATCAAGCCGTATGATCTAACGGTTATATACAAAAGTAGAAAGCACAAACACGGATCCCAAGTGCATTCCTTGATTCCCTCTCTTAGAGAAAGCACAAACACGGATCCCAAGTGAGTTCCTTGATTCCCTCTCTTAGTGGGGAACATAGTGGGGAACATGGTCCCTGATTCCCTCCTTGATTAGCTCCTTTGGTGGGAAACGTGTTCCTTGATTTGGGGGTCGGGTCCCGCACGAAGCCGAATGACGCGTAGTCTGATCTTCGGTCGTGACATTCTCCCCCACCAAACTCGACAACGCCCTCGTTGTATGCTGCCTCAAGAACTCATTGATTTCGTTTTGGTACTGCCAAAGATCGAAATCTTTCTCCCAGCTTGTCTCGCTAGGAGGGTCGTCTTTCCATCGAACCAAGTACTCCACATGGTTCATATGCTTCCCACTCTTTTGCACCACCCGCCTTGATAAGATCTCATCAAGCTTCTTATCATAGACATTGGTCACAGCCGTGGGAACTCTCTTGGACTTCCCCCTCTCCGGATCTTCCTTGTCCTCTTGGAATGATTTCAGCAAACTCACATGGAAGACGGGATGAAACTCCAATCTCGGTGGTAATTCCAGCTTGTATGACACCTTGTCGATCCTCTTCAACACCTTGAAAGGACCCTCGTATCGTCGCACTAGCCCCTTGTGCAACTTGGCAAAAACTCGGCTTTGGTGAGGCATCAGCTTCACCAACACAAGATCCCCTTCTTCAAACTCCAAGGGTCGCCTCTTTGTGTCTACCCCTTTTGCCTTCCACTTTGCCTCCTTGGAAAATTGCACTCTTGCAATGTCCTTCTGCTTGTCACACTCCTTGACAACGCGGTAGGAGGATGGATTAAGCCCTTGTTTCACTTGTTCTGCCATGGCCTGAACTTGGGGTTTTTGTTTCATACCCCCTTGGATCCTTTCCACTAAAGGACTCTCCGGTTGGCTGATGGCTGCAAGTGTTTTTGCCTTCAGCTCCTTCTCTCGAGCAACAGGCACCACGCAACACTGGCTCCCTTCCGAAAGTATGAGGGTGTTTGTGCAGCTTATTGGGACTGCTCTCGTCTGATCCAAAAACTGCATCCCTAACACAATCGGAAAATCATCTATAGGAACAATGGAGAAGTCAAGTTTACCTTTCCATTCTCCCATTCGTAGCTCGACCCCTCGGGCTACTCCAAAGATTGGCTGGGCTTGAGTGTTCACCGTCTTTAGCCAGCCTTTCTCTTCTTTGAACTTGATGCCAAGTCGTTGTGCTTCCTCCTTCTTCATGAAGTTGTGAGTAGCACCGGTATCGATCAATGCACGGGACTCCCTCCCTTGCACGATGGGCATAGCAAACATCCTCCCAGCTTGCTCCTCCTTGGCATCTTTGGTTGAGGCTTTAACAGCACTCAACAATTGCATGGAACACATCCTTGGTGCTTCCATTTCTTCGGCCTCCCTTGCCATGGCTGCCAGCTTGTTCCTCTTCGGGCAATCTGCAGCTCTATGTGGCCCCTCACATAGGAAACATGAGAGCTTGAGTCTCTCACCCTTGCCCCGATTTTCACCTCCCCATTGTGTGGGTTTGGCTGGACGGAAGGACTTGAAGGACTTGAAAGGCTTGTCCTTCCACTCCTTGGTTTCGTGGACTGCTCCCCCACCTTTAGCCTTGTAGTCACGGAAACTCATAGGCTTAGGTGGGCTTGAACCCTCGGGCTTGCTCTCAAATTCTGCCAAGGATTCAGCCTCAGAAATTACATCGTTGAGCTCCTTGACATTGCGTCGATGAAGCTCCAACTTGGCCCAACTTTGTAGGCCTCCCAGAAACACATACATGGCCTCTGTCTCGGGCATGTCTGGGATCTCCAACAAGACTTCCGTGAACTCCCTCACATAGTCTCGAATGTCGCCCTTGTGGGACAACTTGCGAAGCTTCTCCCTCGCTTCTAGCTCCACATTTCTCAGTGAGAATTGTGCTCTCAGGAGCCTTTTGAAATCTGCCCACGTCTCCAACTTCAAGGTGCCACGCTCAATTTGAGCATGCTTCATCCTCCACCAGGTTGTGGCACTATCGGTTAGATATAGTGGGGCTTGGGAAAGTCGATCTCTATCGCTCTCCATGCCCACCCCTTGAAAGTATTGTTCAAGGTTGAAAAGGAAGTTGTCCACTTCCTTGGCATTCCTCGTCCCACCAAATGACTTTGGCCTTGGGACATCCAGCTTCAGCTTGGGTTTGGCAACCCCTTGCGCAATTCCCTTCTTGCAATCCTCCCTGATTCCAACCAAATCATCCTTAAATGAAGAGATCTCAGCAAGAAGATTTACCTTGAAGTCATCTAACTCTTCCCTCCAAGAGTGGATAGCAATGAGGGCGCCTTGCATCTCCTCACGAAGCTCATTCACGTCACCCGACTCGAGTTCGGTTATGCGTTGGCCATATTCCTCAAGCATATCTTTGTCATCGGCAACCTTCACTTCCATACGAGTGATCCTTGCCTCCAATGATGACAGATGATCAACAGTCTTCATTCTCTTCTTAGGTTCGGGAGCACGTTGGGGTAGTCTCCCCACACGGACCTCCTCGACCTCCTCTTCAAAATGGATGTTGGCATCAGAAGTACTAGGCATCTCCATCTCTCTCTCAAAGGATTGAGCCGGGCTCCGCTACCAACTGTCACGGGACTAGAGTTTTGCGGAATAGAAACTCTCCGTGCGGCCTTAGGCTATCGCTCTTGCAATAGACTAAGTAAGCCTTCCTCACAAAGCTAGCTAGAATGCTAAGCTTAGAACACAACTGAAAAGAGAGAGACACAAGAGAATGGAGAGAAAGCTCTAAACTCTCAATATTGCAAGTATTGCTGGATTTGGTGGATGATTACAAATGAGGGGAGGCACCCCTTATATAGCCTTTACAACTCCCCAATGAATGGTGGAGATCAAGCCGTATGATCTAACGGTTATATACAAAAGTAGAAAGCACAAACACGGATCCCAAGTGCATTCCTTGATTCCCTCTCTTAGAGAAAGCACAAACACGGATCCCAAGTGAGTTCCTTGATTCCCTCTCTTAGTGGGGAACATAGTGGGGAACATGGTCCCTGATTCCCTCCTTGATTAGCTCCTTTGGTGGGAAACGTGTTCCTTGATTTGGGGGTCGGGTCCCGCACGAAGCCGAATGACGCGTAGTCTGATCTTCGGTCGTGACAACACACACGCAATACGCATAGATAACGTTTATATGCCGTGTTGGTATCTTGTGGCAGTGATGCGATTGGCAAGGTGACACTACCCAATTATACAACATCTCTCTCTCCTCCATCACTACTAACTACTAACTACTACCTACTACCTACTACCTACTAACTAATAGCGACCGTAACATCCCACAAACCTAGTTTTGGAATTTTGGACATAACATAATCCTTATAATTCGAATTTATAAATTTGAGATCAAACTGATTTATTTGAAATAGAGGATCAAATCCAAGATTTACCAGTCCATGGCCCGCTCAATCACCCCCAAGGCACCAGGGAGGGCCCGCCAGTAACTCACTAACCGATAACCCTATTCCTGGCCCAGATCCCCAGAGTTTTGAGTTCCCGGTTTGCTAAGTTGCAAAGGTGCAACGTCCTGGACAGATACAGTCGTGCTCCACAGCACCCGGATCCGGATAACAGTTTGTTCCCTTCCTCCTTTCCTCCTCAACAAACCCCAACTTCAGTTCCCTGTTTTGCACATCTCCCCCTTTTACTGGAGAAACCATAGTAAACCATAGTCCTTCCTTCGTTAATTCCCCATGATGATTGCTTTACTTGAACCAGTTGCAGCGCCCGCATCCTTCAACTTCACCCCCCACCACCATATCTTTCCCTGCACTTCTCCTCCAAAACCTCTTCTCTCTCTCAAACTACCAAACACTGTGGCCTTCTCATCCTCTCTGCCTTCTTCTCTTCCTACTTCAAGTGTCTCCGACATGCCAAAGCATGAACCTAGACCGGCTGACTCCAACCCAGTAGTAACCTATGTTTCTGAGAGGTCCAAGGACCGGCGGAGAGTGGTTAAAGTTGCCTGGGAGAAACTGGTGCGGTGGTCACGTTCTTGGCGTTTTAGAAACAAGAACCACGACGTTCTTCAACGAACCAACAAGGTTTCTGTTTCTGTTTTCGGAAGAATTAGATTGTTCCTATTGTTTAATTTGAGGTTACAGAGTAGAGTAGGGATTGTTAAGAAGAGAGTGTTCTGAAAAATGGGTTTTGTTTGTTTTTGTGCTTGTAGGTAGTAGTGCTTGGAGGGGGCTCTTTTGGTACTGCAATGGCAGCCCATGTTGCCGGTAGGAAGCCTGATTTAGAAGTTCACATGCTTCTGCGTGACCCTTTAATCTGCCAATCTATAAATGACCACAATTGTAATTGGTGGGTTACAATCTCAATTTGCGTCTGGCCAGGATTTCTGTTGCATATATGGCATGACTTGTAATTTTGTCTGCATTGATTTATCTCAGCAAATACTTCCCTAAACACAAGTTACCCAAGAACGTGGTTGCCACGACAGATGCCAAGGTTGCATTGCTTGGAGCTGACTACTGTCTTCACGCCGTTCCCGTGCAGGTCACTTGATTTCTTTAGCTTCTCTATGTCTGTTCTTTTATTCTTGATAGCAAAACATGCTTCCCCTTGGTTCAAAATTATGTACGGGGATCGTTCTTTGATGTCATAGTTATGATTCCCTTCAAAACTTTGGTCTTTTGATACAGTTCAGCTCATTGTTTCTTGAGAAAATTGCGGAATATGTTGATCCAGGCTTACCTTTCATATCCCTGAGCAAAGGGTTAGAGCTCAACACATTAAGGATGATGTCTCAGATAATTAAGGAGACTCTGAAAAATCCTCGCCAACCATTTGTTGCATTGTCAGGACCTTCTTTTGCACTGGAATTGATGAATCAGTTACCAACAGGTAACTTCCGTTCAGGAGGACTGTTCCTTCTGCACAATGATGCTTTCCACTTTAATCCCGCTCTGAGGGTGTTCTAAGTTATATTTTTCCCCTTCTTTCCCGCAGCAATGGTGGTGGCCTCAAAGGATAAAAAATTAGCTAATTCTGCTCAGCAGTTGCTAGCTTCTTCTCATCTAAGAATCAGCACTTCAAGGTATTTTGAGTTGCACTGCTTGCTAAACACTGTCATACATAATTTCTTTTCTGGCATATGATTAGACAATTGAATAGACATGTGGGAGACAGGATTCGAAATATCATTCAGCTACATCATAATTATTTCCTAAAGGTCTGTGTCAACCTGTATTCATAAAAACGATTGCCGGCTCTTCCTCAGTTGTTTCATCTCAGCTAATTGTACTAAATTGGTTGTTTCCTTGTTCCTCAGAACATTCATTGCACTGAAAGCTTTGATGTTAATTTAAGTTGAAACAGCATTTACCATATGCATGGCATACGCACAGCTTGTAACCTCTGACAACTGCAGAGATGTTACAGGGGTGGAAATTGCAGGAGCCTTGAAAAATGTACTTGCTATAGCAGCTGGGATTGTTGAAGGAATGAATCTTGGCAATAACTCTATGGCAGCTCTTGTTGCACAAGGTTGTTCTGAGATCCGGTGGCTTGCCACTAAGGTGTTTCACTTTCTTTTCCATACAGAAGAACTTTTGTTTCTACCATTTACACTAACCTATTAGGACTTTTGTTGATACATCTTATTTCATGTTTCTCTCCTAGTGTGTATGTCTGTTCAACTGATCATCTCACATTTTCGTGTATTTCATCTGTGAAGATGGGTGCTAAACCTGCAACAATTACTGGTCTGTCGGGAACTGGAGACATTATGCTTACATGCTTTGTTAGTCTTTCAAGAAACAGAACAGTTGGAGTTCGCCTTGGATCAGGAGAGAAGCTTGACGACATCCTGAGTTCCATGAATCAGGTTGCCTTTCATTTTTTTTTTCGAGCAGCGTTGGCAGTTGACTCTCAATATCTGCAAATCATTCTACCCTGTGATGACTGTAAGTAATCCATAGGTGGCGGAAGGTGTATCGACGGCCGGAGCTGTTATTGCATTAGCTCAGAAATACAATGTGAAGATGCCAGTTTTGACAGCAGTTGCTCGAATCATAGACAATGAACTGACACCCCAAAAAGCTGTTCTTGAATTGATGAATCTCCCTCAGGTGATGGCATTGATTGTCTCAGTAACTTAGTAATGCTGCTATATAAGTGCTATGGCTTTGTGTTTGATAAAATTTTTATGTTTCGTAGGTTGAAGAAGTGTGAGCTGAGCTGACCCAATAGAGGAAGATCAGAATTTATTGAGTTTGGAGTAACATTTTGAGTTGTGGAGATGTTAATGAAATTTGTTGTGTTGTGTGTTGTAAGGTGTTCATCTCAACACAGGTACCTATCAAAGTCCGAAGAAAGCCTCCATGGAAGACTTGCAGTGACGGATAAGAATGGGGAGAATGAAAGCAGCAACGTGCAACATCAGGATATCTTTCTTCAATTTTTGTTGTTGTTGAGTCCTTCAACGAGAGATGAGGATGAGGTGATAGGGTCACATCCCGGAGGAACCAACTGCAAAATTATGTACGAAAAGCTGTATGTCTATTATATTTATTGCTGTGCTCATAATAGAATATACGCAAATAACAAATATACACGACGACTAAGTAAAACAAAATCAATAGCAGAAGAGAAATAAAATGAGAATATCCTTGTCTAATAAGATATCATAATACAATACAAAACCCATGAGGTAAATGATATCCATACTGGTCGGGAGTTCTCAAAAACATATATAATTCCTCAGATGTTCTCAGGAGACTAGCATAATAACTATCAGGAGTAATAGATAGATAGACTCAAGATAATATTGGGTTTGAGACTTGGAGGATATGAGAGGATTTAGTGAGTTAGACTTGGAGGATATGAGAGGATTTAGTGAGTCATCAAAAACAGAAAGTATATTGGTTTTCAAAAGTCTGCCTTTCATTCATTTCACATATCTATTTATAGATATGAGATTATCTAAAAACCAGGGTTTCCTAGTCATCTTAGATCTATTAAATTGGGTAACAGGATTCTCATTTAATAATACGACCTGATACTAACATAAGGTTACAAACACGATTTGATACTGACTTAAAGTGACAATTATTGAATACAATTAATAGACTCGACATTTTCATGTCTAACGGCATTTATTTATTGATAGGTTCATGGTCTCAGTCTATGTTTTCATCAGAGTTGTGGGACATTTCTGATGTGATGGCTGATGCAAACTGTCTTCTTTGAATGTCGCCAGTCTTTGGTTTAAGTGATCAACTTTATCATCCTATTCTGCATAAGGTCTTGGGTCATATTTTGGGGGTCTTATCTCATCACATTGCTGAGAATCTTGAAAGTAAGATGGTCGTGATGATGGTGGACAGAGAGCCGTTGTTGTGAGCTGTACTTTTGTCCTATCATATCCGTTCATGTGGCATAGGTAACGTCAAGCATAACGTAAGAACTGTGGGCTTGGATCTACATCATATATGGTCTTGTATAGATGACACACCGGGAAGGGTGAAGGGATACTTCCGCTGTATGACCTGTGTAATACATAAGTGACATATAATGAATCTCTCTTTGCTAGAGGGGCTTTCCTGAGTAAGTTGTAAAGATCTGTACGCCATGTGCTGAGTGGAGCATATAGTTGAAGGTATGCCCATTGATTGGTGGTAGTAAAGTCTAAGTCCAATAAGTATTTCAGCATGTCACGTACCTTGAATTTAATCATACCATAATAAAGAGTATGTAGGCACCAGTTATATCAAAGTTCCTCATCACAGAAATCATATATATGAAATATGCTGATTCTGGAGAAGGGGTGATCTGGTGAATATACGGGTGGTCGGGTAATGTCCAATTTTTTCCTTTGATATTTTTAAAACATTACTAAATAAAGGAACAGATGGTTCTTTGCATATTGTTGGATTTGATAGAGGTCTGGGGTTTTTGGTAGGCTTGGAGGAAAGGTTAGTTTGATAGGTGATTGGTCTGTCCATAGAGTTGGGTGGTCTATTTGAGTCCATATGAAGTTACCGAGTGGGTGAGTTTTTGATGGGCCAGGTGGTAAAGGGGTCTTTTGAGCCTGGTGAAAATAGTACTTCTGGTTCAGGAGGGCCAGAGACTGAGCATTGTCCTGGATCAAGAGTATTCCATCCGCAAAGTCCAGATTTGAAAAATAGACAATCATGAGCCTAATGGTTCGTGTATTTTCCACACCTGCAACAAAAAATGTTAGGAATTGTACCTTTTTGTTTTTCGGATGATGGTGAATCGGCCATGAGGATTAGGAGGGCCAGAGACTGAGCATTGTCTCTGGTGAAAATAGTACTTCTGGTTCAGGAGGGCCAGAGACTGAGCATTGTCCTGGATCAAGAGTATTCCATCCGCAAAGTCCAGATTTGAAAAATAGACAATCATGAGCCTAATGGTTCGTGTATTTTCCACACCTGCAACAAAAAATGTTAGGAATTGTACCTTTTTGTTTTTCGGATGATGGTGAATCGGCCATGAGGATTAAAGGAAAATCCTCTGTGAGAGAGATTAATTTGGGTGGCTTGAAGAGCAGGTCTGCCAAGATGTTATCTTTTCCTTTGATATGTTCCACAAAGAAGTCGTATCTGGAGAACCATTCTTTTCATCTGAGTAGCTATTTGTCTGGAATAGTTTTGTTTTTGAAATCCAAGACAATGGAAGGAAGAATTGTCCACTATATATTGAAGCGATAGCCAGTTAGATGAAATTTGAACTTCTTTATACCATATTTAACGGCAAGAATTTCATTGTAAACCGTGTGATAGTGCATTTCTGGATTGGAGAATTTTCCACTGGCATATCCACACAGTCGTTTGTGTTTTCCAATTTATTCTAAGAGGACAACACCCCAATAATAATCACTAGCATCAGTCTGCAAGATTCGTTGTCCTTCTAAAGGGATTTGTAGAGGAGGTAGATTCTGTGTGATTTCCTTCAGTCTTTGTAGTGCTTGCGAATGTTCTGCAGTCCATTGCTTGACATCTTTTTTAAACAGACCAGAGAGAATTGTTGTGTATCTAAAGATGTTGGGGACAAAGGTCCATAGGTAATTGACAATACCTAATAACTGTTGGATCTGTTATCTTGAAAGATTCTCTTCTGGGAATTTCAGTAATTCTTTTGCAATGTGTCTTTCAGGGGAATACATTCCATCTTTGATCTTCATGCCTAAGAAATCAATCTCAGATAATCTAATTAAAGATTTCTTGTCTGATAACATGATCCCATATCATGCCACGAGAGAGGTAAAATTTTCAAAGAGAAATTCGTGTTCTTCAATTGACTCAGAAAAGAGCAGGATGTCGTCGATGTAGATCAATAAACTATAAAAGATAGGTTGAAATATCCTTATCATTGCTCTCTGAAAGATGGATGGAGTAGTCTTGAGACCGAATGACATGACTGTCCATCCATCTTTCAGAGAGCAATAATAAGGATATTTCAACCTATCATTTATAGTTTACTGATCTACATTGATGACATCCTGCTCTTCTCTGAGTCAATTGAAGAATACAAACTTCTCTTTGAAAAGTTTACCTCTCTCGTGGCACGATATGGGATCATGTTATCAGACAAGAAATCTTCAATTGGATTATCTGAGATTGATTTCTTAGGCATGAAGATCAAAGATGGAATGTATTCCTCTAACAGATACATTGCAGAAGAATTACTGAAATTCCCAGAAGAGAATCTTTCAAGACAACAGATCCAACAGTTCTTAGGTATTGTTAATTACCTACGGACTTTTGTCCCCAACATCTCTAGATACAGAACAATTCTCTCTGGTCTGCTTAAAAAAGATGCCAAGTAATGGACTGCAGAACATTCACAAGCAATGCAACGACTGAAGGAAATCACACAGAATCTATCTCCTCTACAAATCCCTTCAGAAGGACAATGAATCTTGCAGACTGATGCCAATGATTATTATTGGGGAGCTATCCTCTTAGAACAAATTGGAAAACACAAACGAAAAAGATAACATCTTGGTAGACCAGCTCTCCAAGCCACCCAAATTAATCTCTCACAGAGGATTTTCCTTTAATCCTCATGGCCGATTCACCATCATCCGAAAAACAAAAAGGTACAATTCCTAACATTTTTTGTTGCAGGTGTGAAAAATACACGAACCATTAGGCTCATGATTGTCTATTTTTCAAATCTGGACTTTACGGATGGAATACTCTTGATTCAGGACAATGCTCAGTTTCTGGCCCTCCAGAACCAGAAGTACTATTTCCACCAGGCTCAAAAGACCCTTACCACATGGCCCATCAGAAACTCACCCACTCGGTAACTTCATATGGACTCAAATAGACCACCCAGCTCTATGAACAGACCAATCACCTATCAAACTAACCTTTCCTCCAGGCCTACCAAAAACCCCAGACCTCTATCAAATCCAGCAATATGCAAAGAACCATCTGTTCCTTTATTTAGTAATATTTCAAAAATATCAAGGGAAAAAATTGGACATTACCCAGCCACTCGAATATTCACCAGATCACCCATTCTCCAGAATCAGCATATTTCATATATATGATTTCTGTGATGAGGAACTTTGGTATAACTGGTGCCTACATACACTTTATTATGGTATGATTAAATTCAGGATACTTGACATGTTGGAATACTTATTGGACTTAGACTTTGCTACCACTAATCAATAGGCATACCTTCAATTGTATGCTTCACTCAGTACATGGTGTACAGATCTTTACAACTTACTCAGGAAAGCCCCTCCAGCAAAGAGAGATTCATTATATGTCACATATGTATTACATAGGTCATAAGGCAGAAGTATCCCTACACCCTTCCCGGTGTGTCTGTGAGACCCCGAATTTTGAGTCCTAGAAGTCCAGAAGCCAATGCAGGTGAAAAAAAGATTTTTTCCCTGAAGGAAAGGATGTGTGATGGCCGAAATTGGAAAGAGTTGCATGGTAGTTAATTTTGGTTTTAATTCCCTTTAATCTAAGTCCATATAGCTAGATAATTGCCTTAGAAATTAAAATCCCTAAAAATAGGGGAAGATAATTAAAGAATTTAAAACTGGTAATTATCTTACTTTAATAAAATCTTTAAAGTAGTAATCTTAATTCTATACCCATCCATTATAAATAGGAAGCCAACCCCACAAAAATCATTCATAAAAAACACAAAACTCGTACAGCCTAAAACCCTTACACCTCCATATAGCTGTCAAAATTCGCTGAAACTTTAAACCAACATAACTTTCTCATTGTTTGTCGGATCCCTGCAAATAATAGCTTGTTAAAAAGCTCTCTTCATCCTCTTTCCAACGGTTTTTTTTTCGGGAGGTTAGTATTTCTTTCTCTATGGTTAAGTTGAAATTTGGCGGCACTGCCAAATCTTCTTGAACTTCAGAATAGCATAATTCTTTCATCGTTTGTTGTATCTCTACAAATAATAGCTTGTTGGAAAGATTTTTTCATTCTCTTTCCAACCATATATGTTTTTTTGTATGGACGTAAACATTTCCTTGTCTAAGGTTAAGTTGAAATTCGGCGGCACTACCAAATCTTCTTGAACTTCAGAATAACATAACTCTTTCATCGTTTGTTGTATCTCTACAAATAATAGCTTGTTAGAAAGATATAATCATCCTCTTTCCAACCATATATGTTTTGTTGTTTGGAAGTAAATATTTCCTTGTCTAAGGTTAAGTTGAAATTCGGCGGCACTGCCAAATCTTCTTGAACTTCAGAATAACATAACTCTTTCATCGTTTGTTGTATTTCTACAAGTAATAGCTTGTTGGAAATCTCTCTTCATCCTATTTCCAACCATATATGTTTTGTTGTTTGGACGTAAATATTTACTTGTCTAAGGTTAAGTTGAAAATCAGAGACGAAATTAGGTTTTCATCGGCGACGGAATTAGGTTTTTAAATTTCTACAGTTTTTGTCTTCAGTTGATTTCTGTTGTCGTTTGGTGTGTTCTTATGATTGCTTAGCATCTATTCATGAGGTATGATCATGAATTTCTTTCTTTTAAACTTTTATATGCTTAAAGTCGAAATTTTCCTATGCCCTACTCTTAGCGACGAAATTTGCATAGTTAATTGGAATGATAATTCAGGTTGAATCTTGTTAAGTTTCTGGCTATCACATCACACATCCAAGGGGGAGGCACCTGCAGCATCTGATCATTGGTTTATGATAGGTTTGGTGAGTGGAATTGGTAAGAAAATAGGGTATTCAATTAATTATTGAATATGCATGCTTAGTTTGTTTTCGTCTTTACCTGGTGATAATATAGGTGGTTCGGAATTACCTAATAAAGGAAAAGGAGTAGCTTCTTGTTCAGAGACAAGAGAGGTAGGATCTACGCCTCATCGGTTTCTCCAGAGACCCCTGTTGTTTTCTTGATGTTTTTGATACCTACCCTTGTTGTATTGCATGCGATTTGATTATAGGGTGAGAGTATGACTTTCGGATTGAGATATGGATCTCATAGGCTATATCGAACCCCTGAGTTAGGTATTGAATGCCTGAGTTGCATATATTATGAGAATTGAATATGTTGATTATGTTTTGACATGATTGAGGATACCCTGTTGTGGTATTATGCTTTGTACTTGCCTGTGTGTGCTTATACGTGTTTGTGTGTCAAAATCCTTTTCCGGTGGCCATTCGGGGTAAGCGCTGATGCTCCTAGAAAGAGGAGAGGTTCTTACTGGTATGGGAGTTGTATGGGTGGCAAACCCCAGCATGCGCACGCTGGATGTCTGGTCTTTGTGTGGCCGGAACCCTGTCCTTGTGTGGTAGGAAGCCCTTATCCTTGTGTTGTTTGGGGTGCCCTAGTCCTTGTGTGACTTGGGAAGACTTGTCCTTGTGTGGCAAGATGACTGAACCCTATCCTTATGTGGCAGAAAGCCCTTATCCTTGTGTGGTTTGGGATGCTCTAGTCCGTGTGTGGCTTGGGAAGACATGTCCTTGTGTGGCAAGACGACTTACTAGGCTTACTGATTAGCTTGTGTGTTAACTGTTTACCCTTTGTGCAGTAAGCCTTGGACAACACAGGTGGAAGGGGATGTCCGTTCTTCTTCATTTCCGAGAGCAATCTGATGAGTTCCGCCTGCCTGTGTACTTCTGACTTTTTGGAAGTGATTATAGTCCTCCCTCAACCATAGATTCGGCCTTAACCCTTTTTGATTGGTTCTTGAATTATTTGATCCCCTTTAGTTGTTTAGGAATGATTTAATGTGAAATGGGATATTTGTGTTTAGGGTTTCTGCAGATCTTATGATGCTGTAACCCTATGGAGATTCTTGTAATCTCATACCGTTGTTTTTACCATTTTTCAGGCTTAGGTATATCCACTGTCCGTGGTGCCAGTGTGTGAGATCAAGGCTGTATGGCGGGGCAATATCGTATAACATTTGCATACTTGTTTACTCGGCATATAACATGAATGATCGGGCTACTTTCTGATTTATTTTAAGATCCCTCCTTTGCTTGCTATTTCCGAAATATGTTGGAGGATTTCTTGCTGGTTATTTGGATCCCTATGAGACTTGTGTGTTACGAACCCAATGATATAATCTAAAGAGTTCCGCTGATGTTTTATTCACTCCGTAGTTTACCAAAATATCTGTCCGATATCATGCTCCAAATGTTGTTAAACATTAGAATAAACATGCTAAAAGTCGAAAGTCAATGGTAAGCCTGGTAAGATTCAGGTAGGTCCTAGGTGTCATTTGGGTTTATTTGGGTTTCACGGCGGTGATGACCTTAATCGGAGCAAATAGTAATAGTTAGAAATTGGGGTCATCACAGTGTCATCTATACAAGACCTTATATGATGTAGATCCAAGCCCAAAGTTCTTATGTTATGCTTGGCGTTACTTGTGCCACATGAACGGATACGACAAGACAAAAATATAGCTCACAACAACGACTCTCTATCCACCATCATCACTACTAACTTACTTTCAAGTTTCTCAGCAATCTGTTGAGATAAGACCCCCAGAATATGACCTAGGACCTTATACAGATTTTGATGATAAAACTGATAAGCCAGATGCAGATGACCTAGACCAAAGACTGGCGACATTCGAAGAAGAATAGTTTGCATCAGTTGTCGCATCAGAGATGTCCCACGACTCTGATGAAATCATGGACTTAGACCATGAATCTATCAATAAATAAATGCCGTGAGACACGGAAACGTCGAGTCTATTGTCTGTATTCAATAATTGTCATTTTAAGTCAGTATCAAATCGTGTCTGTAACCTTATGTCAGTATCAGGTCGTATTATTAAATTAGAAACCTGTTACCCAGGTTAATAGGTCTAAGATGACTGGGAAACCCCGGTTTGCAGGTGATCTCAGATGTCTATAAATAGATGTGTGAAATGAATGAAAGGCAGACTTTTGAAAACCAACTTCGATACTCTCTGTTTCTGATGACTCACTAAATCCTCTCATATTCTCTAAGTCTTAGACCCAGTATTATCTTGAGTCTATCTATCTGTTACTCCTGATAGTTATTATGCTACGGTCTCCTTAGAACATCGAGTTTCCAGAAGTGTAATGCTCGTGGGTCATCTGAATAAGTAAGAGGTAGGGTTACTGAGAGATTGTGTATGTTTTCAGGAGCTCTCGGCCAACATGGTTATCACGTCAATCTAACACACTGAAGGTCTCCGGTTCGCCATTATAAGTTTCTCATTTTCTAGAATAAAAAATAATTTATTTATTTATAGACAATAAGAAAACAGATGTTGGGGAGAAAACCCCTCAAAAGATATATTATTAGATCTCTTTTGTAAGATAAGATAGATAAGATAGGTGAATTTTATTATTATTCTAGAATCTAGAACCATACATATACATATATATATATATATAGCTGGCAGCTGGCTAGCTGCAACCTATCTGAGATATGAAACCTATCTGAGATATGATTGCTCGACAAATCTGTTCTTGGAAAATGAGAAACGATAGGGATGGGCAGGGTGCAATCGCCATCGGCAAGTTTCCTGCTTCTGGTAGCAGTCATAAGCATACTTAATGGCATGAAATCCATATATCTTATCCCCGACGTGAAAGATGAGCGCAGTTACATCATTTTCGAAGTATTTCCCACAGTAGGAGTAAGTACTGACTTGACCAGGATTCAAGATTGCCTGGCTCTTCAACGGCTGCCCTTGCCCTCCTCCTATTAAGAAGGAGTCCAGTTCGTTCTCATGATACTGCAAGTTTGTGATAGGGGTTCCAAATCGATTCTCAACTTGGACGGTGTAACGATGGGTTCCTAAACATTTTAGTCTGCTCCACGCATCCGCCTTAGAAGCTATTAATTGGGAGAAGAACAATATTGATTGCAGCAGGCTTATCCAAATCAAAATGCTCTTCATTCTGTTGTGCACCAGCTTCGTCACCTTGTATGTGCAATATGTAGGTGGAGGCACAGATAGTCTCACCTTCTTCGTGGATCAGCCTTGGCTTATATACCATTGCGATAGGTGCCAAACGAATAGCTTGACGAGTTTCTTAATGAAGCCACCATCAACTGACCAAAACCATAATTGACACTGACGGGTTCAGAATCTCAGGCAACAACAAAAGTTTGCAGTTTTTTAGGGTTCACAAAACTTCATCTAAATATAATTATGAATCTTTTGTCGCTAGTTTATTTTATGAGATGGTGTAATTAAGTAAGCGTTAATTACGTAACTGTGGGTTTTAGACCTGCGATCATCATTTATGTATGTGATATTAATTTTGGAGCAATCTAATAAAATTCAGAACCGATATTTATACAACTACTCATCATCCTTTACTGTCGTAGTTAAAGCAGATTGAAACCTCGCAATCCTAAATATGGACCGAATGACCCTCTACTCTCCAAATCAAGCCTTTAAAAACCATACAGCCTCCTAATTTCCCCCAAAACTTTACAAATTACTTATTTCATCTGCCTCCCTTTAAGTACCCCTGATAGTCATATTTTAAATCACGTAAAAATATTTTTTTAAAATTTAAGAAAACAATAAAAAAAATTTAACAAAAATCTACGGAAACTTATCATAATTCAAATAAAATTTTCATCAAACTCACCTCAATCAAAATATTCATAACAAATAATCGAAGCAAAACATCAACTCAATTATTCTACCAAGCCCCAAGATCAAATGAAATTCAGCGTGCAAAATCTCATAAAAAGATGAAAAACCAAAAATGCATGATGAAGGGAGATGCGTGCTCGGCTCCCCCGCTCCTATTGAGAGGATTTGTCTTGTTTTAAATCTTGCAGTTCCTCTCAAACTGATCTAGGCCTGAAAAGAAAATAAATAGGAGGGTGGGTACATAAATCATGGATATTGAGTGGAATGGACTAATATAGAACTTATGGAAGGGAAGGAGATCAACACTAAATCATGTAAACAACTGTATAAATCATGCATAAAATGTTTGAAAAATGATAATACACTTGCTATCACGAGATTTCAAGATACTCAAATATGCGTGGAGATTGATGAATAAAATCAGAAATGAAAAAGTCAAGTAAACCAAACCATGTTTCAATCTCACTTTCTTATGCAGAACTGTATTGTAACCGACCCACAGTTCCTTAGGTAACTTAGGATAATGCTGATGTGTCCCTGTTATAGTTATTGACTTGAAATTGTGTGCAAATCACTCATAACAAAACTCTATCATCAAATTCATACTCTTCCATCGATTTCACTTATGACATGTATTCTATCATCATCAAATCATTAATCAACATAAAAAATAAACTCAAATCATGATCAGAATCTTACCTTTCTCCTTTGAAGATTTTGGCAACAATAAAAACAAAAAGGAACTTGATATCTTCACTCTTCCACACATTCCTCAATGTAATCTTATGCTTGATATTGTGTTTATGTGTTTGATCTTAGTTTTTTAGGTTGAAAATCAATGATTTCTTTTGAGAATTTTTGAAGAATTTTTTTTTTGGAGATGGAGAATGTGAGAACCCAAACCCATCATGAAATCCTCACTGCCATATGACCCCCTATTAGCCCGACTTGTGAACTAACTAAGACCATTCAAGGCTTAACTATTTCTAATTACCGAAGCATTCATTAAACATGTATATAAATTTGAGCTTTTCTGTTTTATTTTAAATAGAGCATGGTGTTAAATTTTTAATATTTTTTGCAATAGGCTTATACTTTATGAAGTTATATTAAATTTATAAAGTCTTTAACAGACACTAGTAAACAAATCTTATTTTCTGATCATTCATATATTGCATTAGTGTTGTGAGACCTTGTCCCTCCCAGTGGCTAGTCAGTGAGACTGTTCAGCGAGAGTGTCCTAGGTTGACTAGTTTGACCCGAGAGACCGTTGACCCGACAGTGACCTTTAGGGTGGACACAGTCATAAAAAGCCTAAGTGCATGTCTATGTGTCTTAACGAGCGTTTGAGGTTGCGTTTCAAGGTTTGAGTCATTGAAAATCGAGATTGGTCAATTTCGGGTCCGTTTTGAGTAACCAGGGACTTTGGGCTGAAAAACCTGTATTGGGTATGTTAGTTATTTTCTGGGCCCGATTACCCATTTTTGAGCCTAATTAATTATTTTAACCCATTTTTGATGTTTATTGGTTTTGGCCCACTCGGGGTATATCGGACTTTTAAAACATTTCAATCGGGTATTTTTCGTAATTTTGAGTCCGGGATATAAATACCCAGCTCAACCTGACACTTAAATTTTCTAAGTGTCGGAATCAGCCAACAACTCTTTCTTTCCTCTTTTTCTCTATCGTTTTCCCTCCCGATAACACCATTCAAAATTTGTCATTTTCTTCCTACAAAAACCATCAGACATCATCCCTAAGGGGCTGTAATCTGATTGTTCATCACTTTAGGGAACTTTTTGGGGATTCTATGGTAAGTACTTTAAATTTTCGTATATTTTTTGTCGATTTTCAATTCTGATAGTTTGTTGTTGATATTTATAAGTCGGTTTGATGGCTCTGATATTTCAAAAATGCCCCCTGATTTATGAATGTGCGTATTTGTGTTTAGTGGGATTTTCAGTAATTTGGGGGGTTTTGTGATTTTGATTGAATATTCTGTGTATTTTCAATGTTTGGGTTAGTTGATTTCTGTGTTGTGGAGTGTGTTTGTGGATTGAGAAACCCAATCGTGTGATCGGGTGAGCTTGGGTGTCGATTCGGAGCTGTGAGTGGCTTGTGCAAGGTTTGGGCATCTCTCCCGTTGGTTGGATTTCTGGAATCCTGAGTTGTGAGCATGGTGTTCGTGTGAGCAGTGTTGTGGTCTCTAAGGATTTTTTTTCAGTTTCGAGTTGTTTAGTCGAGTTTAGTCGAGTTTTGTCGGTTTTGATGCTTATATACTTGTGGTTCGGTGTGTGTGTGAGACCCCGAATTTTGAGTCATAGAAGTCCAGAAGCCAATGCAGGTAAAAAGACCATTTTGCCCCTAAAGAAAAGGATGTGTGATAACCGAAATTGGTAAGGAATGTTTGGTACTTAATTCTGATATTAATTCTCTTTAATTTGAATCTTAATTTGTTGATAATCACCTTAGGAATTAAAATCCATAAAATTAAAAGGGGATAATTATAGAATTTAAATCTGGTTGTTATCTTATTTTAATAAAACTTTTAAAGTAGTAATCTTAATTCCATACCCATGCATTATAAATAAGAAGCCAACCCCAAAAAAATCATTCATAGAAAAACACACAAAACTCGTATAGCCTAAAACCCTTACACCTCTCTACATCTGCCAAAATTCGCTGAAACTTTAAACCAGCATAACTCTCTTATAGTTTGTCGGATTCCTGCAAATAATAGCTTTTTTGAAAGCTCAATTTATCCTCTTTCCAACTATCTTTGGTTTTTGTCAGGAGGTTAGTATTTCTTTCTCATAAGATAAGTCGAAACTCGGCGGAACTGTCAAAATCTTCTTGAATTTCAATGTAGTATAACTCTTTCATCGTTTGTTGGATTCCTAAAAATAATAGCTTGTTGGAAAGCTCTCTTCATCCTATTTCCAACCATATTTGTTTTGTTGTTTGGACATTCGTATTTCTTTGTCAAAAGATAAGTTGAAAATCGGCAGCGAAATTAGGTTTTAAGATTTATATAATTCTGCCTTTGATTGATTGTGAGACCCCGAATTTTGAGTCCTAGAAGTCCAGAAGCCAGAGCAGGTGAAAAAACGATTTTTCCCCTGAAGGAAAGGATGTGTGATGGCCGAAATTGGTAAGAGTTGCATGGTAGTTAATTCTGGTTTTAATTCCCTTTAATCTAAGTCCTTATAGCTAGATAATTGCCTTTGAAATTAAAATCCCTAAAAGTAGAGGAAGATAATTAAAGAATTTAAATTTTGTAATTATCTTACTTTAAAAAAGCCTTTAAAGTAGTAATCTTAATTCCATACCCATCCATTATAAATAGGAAGCCAACCCCACAAAAATCTTTCATAAAAAACACATAGAACTCGTATAGCCTAAAACCCTTACACTTCCCTATAGCAGAACTCTATCATCGTTTATCGGATCCCTACAAATAATATCTTGTTGGAAATCTCTCTTCATCCTCTTTCCAACCATCTTTGGTTTTTTGTCAGGACGTTAGTATTTTTTTCTCTAAGGTTAAGCTTGTTGGAAAAATCTTTTCATCCTCTTTCCAACCATATATGTTTTTTTGTATGGACGTAAACATTTCCTTGTCTAAGGTTAAGTTGTAATTCGGCGGCACTACCAAATCTTCCTGAACTTCAGAATAGCATAACTCTTTCATCATTTGTTGTATCTCTGCAAATAATAGCTTGTTAGAAATTTTCATCCTCTTTCCAACTATATATGTCTTGTTGTTTGAACGTAAATATTTACTTGTCTAAGTTTAAGTTGAAAATCGACGACAAAATTAGGTTTTCATCGGCGACGGAATTAGATTTTAGATTTCTACAGTTTTTGTCTTCGGTTGATTTCTGTTGTCATTTCACGTGTTCTTATGATTGCTTAGCATTTATTCATGATATATGATCATGAATTTCTTTCTTTTAAACTTCTCTATGCTTAAAGTTGAAACTGTCCTATGCCCTACTCTTAGCGACGAAATTAGCATAGTTAATTGGAATGGTAATTCAGGTTGAATCTTGTTGTGTTCCTGGCTATCACATCACACATCCAAGGGGGAGGCACCTGCAGCATCTGATCACTGGTTTCTGATAGGTTTGGTGAGTGGAATTGATAAGGAAATAGGGTATTCAATTGATTATTGAATATGCATGTTTAGTTTGTTTTCGTCTTTGCCTGGTGATAATATAGATGGTTCGGAATTACCTAATAAAGGAAAAGGAGTAGCTTCTTGTTCAGAGACAAGAGAGGTAGGATCTACGCCTCATCGATTTCTCCAGAGACCCTATTATTTTCTTGATGTTTTTGATACCTGCCCTTGTTGTATTAGATGCGATTTGATTATAGGGTGAGAGTATGAATTTCGAATTGAGATATGGATCTCATAGGCTATCGAACCCCCGAGTTAGGCATTGAATGCCTGAGTTGCATATATTATATGAATTGAATATGTTGATTGTGTTCTGACATGATTGAGGATACCCCGTTGTGGTATTATGCTTTGTACTTGCCTGTGTGTGCTTGTACATGTTTGTGTGTCAGGATCCTTTTTCGGTGGCCATTCGGGGTTAACGCTGATGCTCCTAGGGAGAGGAGAGGTTGTTACTGGTATGGGAGTTATATGGGTGGAAAACCCCAGAATGCGCGCGCTGGATGTCTAATCCTTGTGTAGCTGGAACCCTGTCCTTGTGTGGCAGGAAACCCTTATCCTTGTGTGGTTTGGGATGCCCTAGTTCGTGTGTGGCTTGGGAAGACTTGTCCTTGTGTGGCAAGACGACTGAACCTTGTCCTTGTGTGGCAGGAAACCCTTATCCTTGTGTGGTTTGGGATGCCTTAGTCCGTGTGTAGCTTGGGAAGACTTGTCCTTGTGTGGCAAGATGACTTACAAGGCTCACTGATTAGCTTATATGTTAACTGTTTACCTTTTGTGAAGTAAGCCTTGGACAACACAGGTGGAAAGGGATGGCCTTTCTTCTTCATTGCCGAGAGCAATCTGATGAGTTCTACCTGCTTGTGTACTTTTGATTTTTCGGAAGAGATTGTAGTCCTCCCTCAACCATAGATTCGGCCCTAACCTTTTTGATTGGTTCTTGAATTACGTGATCCCTTTTAGTTGTTTAGGAATGATCTAATGTGAATCGGGAGATTTGTGTTTAAGGTTTCTGCAGATCTTATGATGTGACCCTACTGAGGTTCTTGTAATCTCATATCGTTGTTTTTACCATTTTTCAGGCTTAGGTACATCCACTGTCCCTGGTACCAGTGTGTGAGATCAAGGCTGCGTGGCGGGGCGATATCGCATCACATTTGCATACTTGTTTACTTGCGTGCGCATATAACATGAATGATTGGGATACTTTCTAGTTTATTTTAAAATCCCTCCTTTGCTTGCTATTTCCGAAATATGTTGGAAAATTTCTTGCTGGTTATTTGGATCCCTATGGGACTTGTCTGTTATAAACCCAATGATTTAATCTAAAGACTTCCACTGATGTTTTATTCACTCCGTAGTTTACCAGAATATCTGTCCAATATCATGCTCCAAATGTTGTTAAACATTAGAATAAACATGCTAAAAGTCGAAAGTTAATGGTAAGCCTGGTGAGATTCAGATAGGTCCTAGGTGTCATTTGGGCTTATTTGTGTTTCACTGCGGTGAAGACCTTAATCGAAGAAAATAGTAATAGTTAGGAATTGGGTCGTCACATTGATCTTTGATATTGTTGCCTTTATTCATATGATTGTTTAGAATCCATTCATAGTGAACAATCATGAATTCGTCCCTTGAACTTTTTCTGTACATGAAATCAGTATGCCTTACCTTTGCCCTACTGCCCTATTGTTTCTTATCTTGATCATTTGATTGACCTACTGGATTATGATCTTGTTTTTTTTTATTATAGATGTTATAAACCCTTAATCCTTCTTTGTTAACATGAGATCGCAACTCCTAAAACTTGTTAACATGAAATCACAACTTGCCCTATTGCCATATTCTTAGTGCCAAAAATTGTATAATAATTAGGGATGGTAATTCAGGTTATTTCTTGTTAAGTTCTTGGCTATCACATCACACATACAAGGGGGAGGTACCTATGGCATCTGATCACTGGTTTCTGATAGATTTGGTGAGTGGAATTGTTAAGGAAATAGGGTATTTACTTGGTTACTGCGTATGCACGCTTAGTTTGTTTTTTTGTCTTTGCCTAATGATGACTTAGGTGGTTTGAAAGTATCTAGTAAGGGAAAAGGAATAGCTTCTTGTTCAGAGACAAGAGAGGTAGGATCTATGCCTCATCGGTTTCTCCAGAGACCTTGTTGTTTGCTTAATTGATTTCGGTACCTATGATTGTGAAACTGTATGCGCATTCATATTAAATAATGCATGCTTGAGTTGTGGATTGAATTAAGAAATTTCTAGGCTATACCGAATCCCTTAAGGTTGGTTAGGATGCCTAGCTTGCATATGTGATGTGTATTGAACATGCTGAATGTGATCTGACAGAATTGAGAATACCCTGTTGTGGTTTTGTGCTTTGTGCTTGCCTGTGTGTGCTGTTACGTGTTTGTGTGTCAGGATCCTTTTCCGGTGGCCATTCGGGGTAAGCGCTGATGCTCCTAGTGAGAGGGGAGGTTCTTACTAGTATGAGAGTCGTATGGGTGGCAAATCCCAGCAAGAGCTCACTGGATGTCTGGTCTTTATATGGCAAGAAGTCCTGTCCTTGTGTGGCAGGAACCCCTTATCCTTGTGTGGTTTGGGAAGCTCTTATCCTTGTGTGGTTTGGGATGCCCTTGTCCTTGTGTGGCTTGGGATGTTTTGTCCTTGTGTGGCAAGATGAATAGGTTTGCTGATTAGCTTGTGTGTTAACCAATTACCTTTCGTGCAGTAAGCCTTGGACAACACAGGTGGAAGGGGATGACCTTTTCTTCTTCATTGCCGAGAACAATCTGATGAGTTCTGCCTGCCAGTGTACTTCTGATACTTTTCGGAAGTGTTTGTCGTCCCCCCTCAGCCTTAGATTCGGCCCTACCCTTTTTTTATTGAATCTTTGAATTGCATGAATCCCTTTAGTTGTGTAGGAATGATCAAATATTGTTCGAGAGATTTGTGTTTATGGTTTCTGCAGATCTTATGATGTTGTGACCCTATTGAGATTCTTGTAATCTCAATCCGTTGTTTTCAGGCTTAGGTACATTCACTACTCGTGATAATAGTGTGTGAGATCAAGGCTGTACGGCGGGGCAATATCTCATCACTTTTGCATACCTGTTTCTTGATTACTTGCGCATATAACTTGAATAAAAAAAAAATTGGACTACTTTCTGGTTTATTTTAAGATTCCTCCTTTGCTTGTTATTTTCGACTATGTTGGAGGAATTCTTGCTAGTTATTTGGATCCTTACGGGACTTGTGTGTTATGAATCCAGTGATTTAATTTAAAGACTTCCGCTGATATTTTTACTCACTCCGTATGATACTAGAATGATTGTCCAATATCATGCTTTAACTGTTATTAAACATGTAGAATGAACATGCTAAAAGTCGAAACCTTAGTGAGTAAGCCTGGTGGGATTCAGATAGGTCCTAGGTGTCTTTGGGCTTGTTTGGGTTTCACGGCGGTAATGACCTTAATTGGAGCAATTATTAATAGGTAGGAATTGGGGTCGTTACAGTGTGTGTTTAGGCGGTGCTGGATCAGTCGATAAGGGAAAAGGTATTGCTGCTGAGTTTTCTACATGGCAAGAGATGGGAGTTTATGTTTCATTTGTTTATGAAAAATCGTTTTGTGTTTTCAATTTAAAATACGGTAATTGCGTGGTTTTGAATGGAGGCTATACATATGATGTGTTTGATGTGCATATTTACTACATGAGCTTGCTTGCCATGTTTTGAATGCATAAACTATGTGACTAAACTCCTAAGCATATTGGTTGTGTGTGTATGAGTGATAATTAGGCATGCGACTTGTTGTTGGAAACCGTTTGGTTAATTCATGCTATACTCGTGTGTTGTTCTTGTTGAGCCTCTTTGTTTTGAGTGTTTGGAGTGTTTTGAGGTATTATTCCTTGCCCAGAAATCATGGTAAGGTTTCCTGAGGGTTTGGGTGTGAGACCCTTCTTAGTTTAGATGTCCAAGAAGTCAAGGAGCTGATGTAGCTGAAATGACTATTTTGGTCACTAGAAGGTTAGTTCTTCCTTGTTGAAATTCAATTCGTAATTCATCGGTTTTTGTGCCAAGATTGTGTGATTTTTCATGTCAATTGATTTTTATTGTTATTCTTTTTGTTCGTATGATTGTTTGGCATCCATTCATGTTGTAAAATCATGAATTCATGCTTTGAATCTTCCCTATACATGAAATTGGCATGCCCTATTCCTAACCCTATATTGGCCAAATTTGATCAATTGACTTGTCTATTGGTTTCAAATCTTGTACCTTTTAATCGTTTGAGTAACTGGCACCTATTCTTTCTTTATTCACATGAAATCACAACTTCTTCTTATGTGTAAGATGAAATCTCAATTTACCCTATTAAGCCGTAAGGTGTTACCCAAATTTGTATATTGAATTAGGGTGAATAATTAGGTTGATTGGTAAGGATTCCCAATGTATTTGGTTTTTAATTAAGTCTCTTGTAGTTTAGTATTATGTGGTCTTTGCCTTGTGATGGTTTAAGAGATTTTGATCTTATTTAGAAAGCAAGGGATTGCATCTGATTCAGACACGAGAGGTAGGATCTATGCCTCATCGGTTCCTTTGGTTACCCTTGATTGTATGCTTGATTTGTTGTTGATTTCGGTTTGGTTATCTTTGAATTGATTGCGCAATTGGGTGATTTATCTTTGGGATAATCTCAGAAATTAGAAGGGCATACATACGACTATGATATGCTTACTGATTTGTGATTGTATTGTGATTTGATTGAGGTCTTTGCTTGTATTGTGATTTGATTGTATTGTGGATTTAATTAATCTTGTGGTTTAGTATTGTGTGGTCTTTTCTTTGTGATTGTTTA
The DNA here is from genome assembly GCA_019739055.1 of Passiflora organensis. Classification (NCBI taxonomy): domain Eukaryota; kingdom Viridiplantae; phylum Streptophyta; class Magnoliopsida; order Malpighiales; family Passifloraceae; genus Passiflora; species Passiflora organensis. Next base: position 433,622 of record JAEPBF010000185.1, read on the forward strand.
AGAGATTCTGATCTTATTGGAAAGGCAAAGGATTACATCCAATTCAGATACGTGAGAGGTAGGATCTATGCCACATCGGTTCCTTTGGTTACCCTATTGTTTGATTGTTTAAATATGATTGAATTCGATTGCCTTTCTTGGTTATATGCTTGTAGAATGTGTGATTATGATGAAAAGGAATCTCGGAATTTACTAGGGCAATAGATTGCCTAATTCGGTTATGACTTTGAGGATTGATCTTTGATTTGTATTGTGATTTGATTGAGGATCCTTTGTTGTGATTTGTGCATGCGTGTATGTGTCTTGTTTGTGCTTTGTTTGAAGGATCCTTTAGTCGCTGGCCATGCGAGGGAAGTATTGTTGCTCTTAGAGAGAGGGGAGATGTTTACCGAACCGGGAGGTTTATGGGTGGTTATTCCCAGCAAGAGCTCGCTGGATGCCTTGTAGGCCGGTTCAAGTCCGGACGTAAAGATGCCTTGTAGGCCAGTTTGAGTCTGGACGTTATGATGCCCTATAGGCTAGTTTGAGTTTGGATGTTAGGATGCTTTGTTTTTTAGTGGCAGGATGACTTGTATGCACAGCTGCAAGAGTGCTCCTAGGCCAGTTCAAGTCTGGATGTCGGAGACAGCTAAAAGGGTTGTTGTAATATTGATTGTCTAACCGTTTTACCTTTTCTTCAGCATAGCCTTGGACAACATGGGCAGATGGGGACAAACCTTGATTTTAAAAATCAGATTATGTTATAGACTGCTTGTGTGGTTCTGAATAAAAAGTACTTTTAGCCTTTCCCCATGTTTTCTACCGAATTCAGCCTACCCTCATATTGTGTGTGCTTGTGATGATTTCGGCCTCTATTATGTATGATTGATGCTTGTGGTATTCTGTATTGGGAGATGTTTGATTGGGAATCCCTAGGACTTATAATGTTGTAACCCTACTGAGATTCTTGTAATCTTCCCTTCTTTCCTACCCCTTTGCAGGCTTAGGTGTGTGCTTTGTTGCTGGTACCAAAGCTGTGAGATCAAGGCTGCACGGCTGGACGAATTTGCACTTTATTTGCACCACTTTTCTATTAAGGGTAGAGGCAGAAATCATCACAAGCACACACAATATGAGGGTAGACCGAATTCGGTAGAAAACAAGGGGAAAGACTGAAAATATTTCTTATTTAGAAGCATACAGGCAGCCTATAACATAATCTAATTTTTAAAATCAAGGTTTGTCCCCATCTGCCCATGTTGTCCAAGGCAATGCTGCAAAAACGGTAAAACGGTTAGACAATCAATATTATAGCAAGCCTTTTAGTTGTCTCCGACATCCAGGCTTGAACTGGCCTAGGAGCACTCTTGCAACTGCGCATACAAGTCATCCTGCCACTCAAAAACAGGGCATCCTAACGTCCAGACTCGAACTGGCCTATAGAGTATCTTGACGTCCAGCTCGAACTGGCCTACAAGGTATCCTGACGTCTGGACTTGAATCGGCCTACAAGGCATCCAGCGAGCTCTTGCTGGGAATAACCACCTATAAACCTCCCACTTCGGTAAGCATCTCCCCTCTCCCTAAGAGCAACAATACTTACCTCACATGGCCAGTGACAAAAGGATCCTTCAAACAAAGCACAAACAAGGCACATACACGCATACACAAATCACAACAAAGGATCCTCTATCAAATCACAATACAAATCAAAGATCAATCGTCAAAGTCATAACCGAATTATGCAATCTATTTCCCTAGTAAATTCCGAGATTCCCTTCATCATAATCACACATTCTACAAGCATATAACCAAACAAAGGCAATCGAATTCAATCATATTTAAACAATCAAACAATAGGGTAACCAAAGGAACCGATGAGGCATAGATCCTACCTCTCACGTATCTGAATTGGATGTAATCCTTTGACTTTCCAATAAGATCAGAATCTCTTAAACAATCACAAAGCAAAGAGCACAGAATACTAAGCCACAAGATTAATTAATTAAAACAAAAGGCATTGGGAATCCTTACCAATTAACCTACAAAATCCAGTGATCTAGATGCAGCAATATCTTCCCCTTGAATGTATGATGTGAAGGCCAAAAACTCAGTAAGAATGAATTTGATTATTTACACTAATTTAATATACAAATTTTGGCAACACCTTAGGATTTATAGGGCAACTTACGATTTCAAAATATACATAAGAAGAACCTGAGATATCATGTGAATAAGGAAGGAATAGGTGCCAGTTACTCAAACAATTAAAAGGAACAAGATTTGAAAGCAATAGACAAGTCAATTGGTCAAATTTGGTTAGGAATAGTGCATGCCATTTTCAACTATAGGGAAGATTCAATGGATGAATTCATAATTTTAAAACATGAATGGATGCCAAACTATCATACAAACAAAAGGAATAACAACAGAAATCAATTGAAGGAAGAATCACACAATCTTGGCATAAAAACCGATGAATTAAAGCTTAAATTTCGACAAGGAAGAACTAAAATTCTGATGTCCAACCCAAGATATTTGGATAGAGGATGGAAAGAGCTTTCCAACATGGTATTATTTGTAGAAATCTGACAAAGGATGAGAGAGTTATGCTAGGATTAAGATTAAGGAATTTCTTACACAAAACTGATGAATTACGAGTTAAATTTTGATAGGGAAGAACTAACCTTCTGATTACCAACCAAATATAGCTAGATAGAGGATAGAAAGAGCTTTCCAACATGCTATTATTTGCAGAAATCCAACAAAGAATGAGAGAGTTATGATAAGATGAAGATCAAGGAATTTTGGCTAGGGTTTTGGCAAAAATCGTAAATTAAGAGGAAGAGGATAATTAACAAAATTTCCTGGTAGGTTTTGGTATGTTTAGGTAGAATAGGCTGGCTACTCTTTTATAGGTGTGGAAGGAGGTTTAGCTAAGAGATAATTCCTTACTTTTAAGCTTAAAAGGATAATTAAAGGATAATTCTTTTAAAAGAATAATTCTATTTAAAAGGATAATTCAATTAAAAGAGATATTTTATTAAAAGGAAGAATTATCTAATACCTTGGATAATAAAGGATAAAACTAAAGATAATTAAGACAAAAAATATCAAAATTAAAATAAAAAATATCTGGCAACAAACATTTTAGGCTATCACGCATCCATTTCTTCAGAAGCAAAATAGTCATTTCAACTGCATCGGCTCCTAGACTTTCTGGACATCTACACTACAAAGGATCGGGGTCTCACATTTTGATGGTTGTTGTTGACTCGTTGTGAGCTTGTGAGTATGGACTTTTGTGTTGCATATTTGGGGTCGTGTGGCCTGTTGTGTGTGATTTAAAATCTTTCGCTGAATGTGTGTGCATACTTTGTTACTTATTTTATACCGAGTGTATTTTGTGATGTACCATGCTCCTTATAAAAAGAAAAAATTCAAATTTATATGCATTTTTGGGATTTTTTATTTTGTAAAGTTAATGCGAGCCTTGTGTAGTTTCGATTGATCCACGTGTTGGGTCTATTGGGACTACACAACGGTGAAGGTTCTATTTACTGAGAACGGGTCCTCATAGGGTTGGTAGCGGAGCCTGGTTGTTAATGTGTGCATTGAGTACTAAATTGTCTTAAAATAGCATCTTTTACAATGCATCACACTCACTGCACATGCATAGTCCATCGTAGAGGTATTTAGAGGTCGTGTTTGTTTTTAGGCTTATATCTATGACTATGTGTCCTTTTAGTAGAGATGACTTGTGGTAGAGGTCATAGTGCTTTCAAAGGTCATGGTGGCTGAGGAGGTCAAGTTTAGATTAAAGAGCAAGATGAGAGCTCAGATGCCTTGAGTGCAAATAGCAGGTGTGGGTTAACCACAGGGTGCACTAGAGGCACAAGTAGCTCATGTGGCACTAGCACTTTCGAATTAGGCTTTATTATAGGTGTTGGCTACTATTTAGACTACTCTGGGTTAGATATAGTAGATGATGATACAGTCTGCAGTAGTTCAGCAGCCACAGATGCAGTTACCACAGGCATTAGCTCAGCCATAGGTTGCAGTAGAACCAGAGGTATAGGTTGAGCTAGAGGTTCAGCAGACAGAGGTTCAGGGTAGTCGATTGCCAGTGCAGTTATCCAAGCTGCTGAAAGAGGCTAGACAATTGGGGTGCGAGAGCTTCTACGACACCAGCGATGTGATTGCAGCGAAGAATTGGAAGGGCAAAGTGGTTTTGACTACATAGAACTTAAGGTTGTCAGCTGAGGACAAAGTGACACGAGCTCTTTGTCTGTTGGAGAAGGATACATCTAGCTAGTGGATCCTGGTGAGGGGCAGGTATATAGGCCAGCCTACTTGGGAGGACTTCTAGAAGGAGTTTGATAGGAGGTACTATACCCAGTACTTCCAGGATCAGAAGAGGTCTGAGTTTTATTATCTCCGATAGAGGAACAAGATGATTTCTGAGTATAAGACCGAGTTATGGGCACTAGCTCACATTGTGTCCGAGGCGGACAGGACGGGTGCTATGATTACTAGCAGATTTGAGCATGGGCTCAATTGGGATGTCTGTGGTGTTTTGAGCTTAAAGACGAGCAATGACTTTGTGGAGTTTGTGATAAATGTAGTGAAGGCCAAAAGATTTTGTTAGAACAATGAGGCCTGAAGCAGAAGCACCCTGATAGTTCTTCTAGTAAGGGTCCGATCAGGCTCAGTCCCAAATTTGAGCAAAGGATCAATAGTAGGACAGCTGGTCCTTATCCCTCAGTACAGAGCAAGTCTCATGGAACCACTTCAGTGACCGCACACTCACAGCTTGCTTAATCATTTCAGAGTGTGAGTAGGCTTTCTGGGCCACTCAGGTGCTGGAAATGCAGATAGTTCCACTCACCTCATTTCCCACAGCCACCGAGATGCTATCAGTTTGGGCATATGGCCAGAGAGTGTCCTGGAGCTAGAGCAGCCTAGCCGAGTGCTTCACAATCGAGGATCCCAACACTTTCAGCAGCTTAGAGGTCTGGTGTCAGTTAGATGGGTTCTCAGGGTTTTGTTAGAGCACTGCAAAGGTTACAGGCAAGCAGGCCATCTGGTAGTCAGACTACAGGTCAGCAGCAGCAGTAGAGCCAGTAGACGTGCCTCGTCACCTTATCGGATGTGGAGGCAGTTACTAGTTTGGACATTGTGACAAGTACTATTATGGTTTTCTCTTCTTGTGCTAGAGTCTTATTCCCAAAGTGAATAGGCTATTTGTTGGTCCTAGGGTAGCTAGGATTTCCAATAGAGATTTTTCACCCTTAGATCAACCCATTGAGGTTTTGACCCTGTTAGGTGAGCAGTTGGCTTGCAGAAGAGTGTATTTAGGTTGTGTACTGAGGATGGGTTCAATAGAGGTTGAGGTAGATCTGATTCTGTTGGACATTAGAGTGTTGGATATGGGTATGAACTGTTGGCCAGCTACAGAGCACGGATGGACTGTTTCATGAAGAAGGTATGATTTAGTTTGGCAGATGGTATAGAGTTCTATTTTGAGGGTGATAGACGAGTGATGCCAACTTCTGTGATATCATGGTTAAGTGCATATCATATGATCAACAAGGGTTGCATAGCCTTCTTGGCATATGTCAAAGATGTGACCGTGGAGTCCCCAGAGTTGAGTAGTATACCGGTGGTGAGAGAGAGTACCCAGATGTCTTCCCAGATAATGTGACGGATTTGCCTCTAGAGCAAGAGATTAAGTTTGAGATTGAGCTACTATCTAGGTAAGGCAAACGTAGTTGTTGATGCATTGAGTAGGAAGAAATCATCTTCCTTAGCCTACGTCCGAGCCGAGTACATGTTGATGTTGATGTGTTTGAGAGCATTTAGAGTTCAGTTTGATAGTGATAAGTCCAGAGTACTGATTGCACAATTGGTTATCAGACTATCGTTACTAGATGAGATTCGGGCTAAGCAGCTTGATGATTCAGTGTTGGTCTGAGTGAGACAACAGTTAGAGGGTGATGGTAGTTGTGTTAGTAGAGTTAGTGAGTACTATGTCAGAGATTGTGAGACTCCGAATTTTGAGTCCTAAGTGAAATGACCGTTTTGCCCAAGAAAAAATGGATGTGTGATGGCCGAAAATGGTATGAAATGTCTAATAATCATTTCTGGTTTCATTACCCTTTGATTTGTTTTCTTACTGGTTCATTCTTACCTTAGGAAATAAAATTCCTAAAATTAAGGAAGGATAATTCCAGAATTTAATTATGATAATTATCTTACCTTATCTAGCCTTTAAAGTAGGGAAATTAATCCCATAAATACCCAATATAAAGAGTAGTTGGCCACACTTGTCTACACACATAATAAACACACAATTTTCATTAAACATCAAACCCTACACCCTATTGCGGCCAAAATTTCCCTTGATATTCATTCTAGCATAACTTTCTCATCTTTTGTCAGATTTTGTCAAATAATAGTTTGTTGGAAAACTTTTTCCATCCTCTATCTAGCTAACTTAGGTTGGTAATCAGAAGATTAGTTCTTCCCTATCAAAATTCAAGTTGTAATTCGTCAGTTTTGGTGTCAAAATTGTGTGATTATTCCTTTAATTGATTTTTGTTGTTGTTCCTCTTGTTTGTATGATTGTTTGGCATCCATTCATGTTGTAAAATCATGAATTCATCCTTTAAATCTTGCTTATACATGAAATTGGCATGCCCTACCCTTTTACCCTATTGTTGTCGATTTCGATCATTTGATTAACCTGCTGGTTTCTGATCTTGTTTCTTTTGATTCTATGTGTTATTAACACCTAATCCTTCCTTGTTAACATGAAATTGCAACCCATAAGGCTTGTATATATGAAATCACAATTGCCCTATCCTTAGTGTCAAAATTTGTATGATTGATTGGGATGATAATTTAGGTTCAATCTTGTTAAATTCTTGGCTATCACATCACACATCCAAGGGGGAGGCACCTGCGACATCTGATCATTGGTTTCTGATAGGTTTGGTGAGTGGAATTGTTAAAGAAATAGGATATTTACTTGGTTATTGAGTATGCATGCTTAGTTTTGTTTTGTTTTTGTCTTATGATGTTATAGGTGGTTCGAATCTCTTGAATAAAGACAAATGAATAGCTTCTTGTTCAGAGATAAGAGAGGTAGGATCTATGCCTCATCGGTTTCTCCAGAGATTCTTGTCATTGGTTGTTATTTTTGATGCATGTCCTTTTGATGTTGTATGAGCATATATGAGATAGAGTATGTATGAGTTTCGGATTGATTTGAGGCTTACTTAGGCTATACCGAACCCTTGAGACAGGTTATGAGTGCCTAATTTTCATGTGCTGTGTGCATTGAACATATTGATTTTGTTCTGACATAATTGAGGATATCTTGTTGCGGTATAGTGCCTTGTACTTGCTTGTACGTGCTTGTACATGTTTGTGTGACAGGATCCTTTTCTGGTAGCCATTCGGGGTAAGTACAGATGCTCCTTTGGAGAGGAGAGGTTTTTACTGCTATTGGAGTCATATGGATAGCAATCCCCAGCATGTGTACGCTGGATGCCTAGTCCTTGTGTGGCAAGATGTCCTTATCCTTGTGTGGTTTTGATGCCCCTGTCCTAGTGTGGCTTGGATGCCTTGTCCTTGTGTTGCAAGATGAATAGGCTTGCGGATTAGCTTGTGTGCTAACCTTTATCCTTTTTGCAGCGAAGCCTTGGACAACACAGGTGGAAGGGGATGGTCGTTTCCTATTGTCGAGATGATTAATGAGTTTTTCTTGCATGTGTACTTCTAATTTTCAGAAGTGTTTGTAGTCCACCCTTAGCCTTAGTTTCGACCATACACCTTTGAATTGTTTGAATGGATTGCGTGATATCCCCTAGATGTGTAGGGATGATTTGATGTTGTTTGGGAGATGTTTATTTAAGATTTATGTAGATCTTATGATGTTGTGACCCTTTTGAGATTCTTGTAATCTCATCCCGTTGTTTTCAACATTTTTCATGCTTAGGTACATTCGCTATTTATGGTACCAGTGTGTGAGATCAAGGTTACACGGCAGGGCTATATTGCATAACATTTGTATACCTGTTCCTTAATTGCTTACACATATAACATGAACTATGATTGGACTATGTTATGTTTTTTATTCAAGTTCCTCCTTTTCTTGTTGTTCCCAAATTATGTTGGCGGTTTACTTGTCGGATATTTGGATCCTTATGAGACTTGTGTGTTGTGGATTCATTGATTAAATTTATAGACTTCTGTTGATGTTTTTATTCACTCCGTATGATACCAGAATACTTGTCCAATATCATGCTCCAATCGTTATAAGTATAAAGAATACATATGTTAAAATTGGTTCGAAGGGGATAAGCCTTGTGAGATTCAGATAGGTCCTATGTTGGGTTTGTTTGGGTTTCACGGCGGTAAGGGTCTCACTTCGGAGAAATTTTGGGAATATGAATGTGGGTTCTTATAGAGATGACGACATTATAATTTTCTGAGGCCGAGTATGCATCCCCGATGATGAGGGGTTCAGGCAGCTGATTTTGACAGAGGCACACAACTCGACATTTTCGATTTACCCCGATAATACCAAGATGTACTGAAATTTGTGAGAGCAGTATTTGTGGTCTAGAATGAAGAGGTATATTGCAGAGTTTGTGGTCAGGTGTTTGGTAAGCCAACAGGTCAAAATAGAGCATTAGGGACCCGTAGGGTTACTTCAATCACTTCCTCTTTTGGAGTGGAAATGGGAACACGTGACGATGGACTTCGTGGTTGGATTGCTGAGATCACAACGAGGTTATGACGCGGTGTGGGTGATAGTGGATAGACTGGCCAAGTCTACACACTTTCTCCCCATCAGAGTGGCAGATATATTTGAGAGATTTGCATCAAGATATATGGACGAGATTGTGTGACTACACGGAGTTTCAGTGTTTATCGTATCAGATTGAGATCTGAGATTCACGTCAAGATTTTGGGGGAAGCTTCATAGTGCCTTGGGTACCAGGTTGAATTTCAACATAGCTTTCCACCCTTAGACAGATGGTCAGTCAGAGAGGATGATTCAGATCTTGGAGGATATGCTCCGTGCTTATGCATTGAACATGCAAACCATTTGGGATCGATGCCTACCGTTAGCCGAGTTCGGGTACAACAACAAATTTCAGGTTTCCATTGGTATGGAACTGTATGAGGCTTTGTATGGTAGGTGGTGTCGTACACCTTTGTGTTGGGATAAGGTAGGTGAGAGGAAGCTTGATAGTCCCGAGATGATTGAGCAGGCACTTGAAGGTCGCACCTTGGAAAGGTGTGATTCAATTTCAGCACCGTGGCAAGTTGGCACCAAGGTACATCATCAGTCCGTACACCATCCTCAAGAGGATTGGACTAGTGGGGTGCAGACTCGACTTGCCACCGTCTGTGAGACACTGATCCTCCATAGGGTAGATGTCCTAGAAGTCCACAGGTCATAGATGGAACTCAGGTACCGGTGCAGTTGAAATGACTATTTTGCCTTTGAAGAAATGGATACATGATGGCCTAAAATGGTTGTTGCCGGATATTTCCTATTTTAATTTCGGTATTTTTTTATTAATTATCTTTAGTTTTATCCCTAACCATCTTAAGTATTAGATAATTCTTCCTTTTAAATAGAGTTACAATTTAAATAGAATTTATCAGTCTAATAGAATTATCAGTTAATTATTCTTTTAAGCTTAAAAGTAGGGAATTATCTCTTAACTAAACTTTCTTAGACACCTATAAAAGGAGAGGCCGACCTACCCTGATAAATCATACCCAAAAGCTCCTACATAATTCTGGAATTATTCCCTCCCTTCTCTTCTTCCTCTAAATTTCCGATTTTTGCCTACCCTAAACCCTAGTCGAAATTCCTTAATCTTAATCTTAGCATAGCTCTCTCATCCTTTGTTGGATTTCTGCAATTAATAGCTTTGGAAAGCTCTTTCTATCCTCTATCTAGCTATCTTAGGTTGGTCTTCTGAAGGTTAGTTCTTCTCTGTCGAAATTCAAGTCATAATAAGTTATTTTTGGTGCCAAGATTGTGTGATTCTTCCTTCAATTGATTTTTGTTGTTATTCCTTTTGTTTGTATGATTGTTTGGCATCCATTCATGTTGTGAAGTCATGATGTCATCCTTTGAATCTTCCTTATACATAAAATTGGCATACCCTATTCCTAACCCTATGTTTGCCGAAATTTGATCAATTGACTTGTCTATTGCTTTTAGATCTTGTTCCTTTTAATCGTTTGAGTATCTGACACCAATTCCTTCCTTATTCACATGAAATTGCAGCTTCTTCTTATATGTATGATGAAATTGCAATTTATCCTATCAAGCCCTAAGGTGTTGCCAAAATTTGTATCATGAATTAGGGTGAATAATTAGGTTTTTTATTGCTGAATTTTTTACCATCACATCACGCATTTAAAGGGAAGATATTTCTGCATCTAGATCGCTAGATTTTGGTAGATTAATTGGTAAGGATTCCCAATGCCTTTGGGTTTAAATTAAGTAATCTTGTGGCTTAGTATTGTGTGGTCTTTTCCTTGTGATTGTTTAGGATTTTCTGATCTTATTAGAAAGGCAGAGGATTGCATCTCATTCAAACTCGTGAGAGGTAAGATCTCTGTCTCGTCAATTCTTTTGGCTATCCTTGATTGTATGCTTGATTTATTGTTGATTTCAGTTTGGTTATCTTTAAATTGATTGCATAATTGGGTGATTTATCTTTGGGATAATCTCAGAAATTAGAAGGGCATACATACGGCTATGATATGCTTACTGATTTGTGATTGTATTATGATTTGATTGAGGATCCTTTGTTATGATTTGTATATGCTATAGGCTGCCTATGTGCTTCTGAATAAGAAGTGTTTTCAGTCTTTCCTCTTGTTTTCTACCAATTTTGGCCTACCCTTATACTATGTGTGCTTGCGATGATTTTGATCCCTATTATGTGTGATTGATGCTTGCAGTCTTATTTAGATATCTTAGCTGATTTTAGGTGTTGATCTTTTGGTTATTGGGAGATAGTTGACTGGGAATCCCTAGGACTTATGATGCTGTGACCCTACTAAGATTCTTGTAATCTCATCCCTTATTTTCTCCCCCTTTGTAGGCTTAGGTGTGTGCTTTGTTGCTGGTACCAAAGGTGCGAGATCAAGGCTGCATGGCTGGACGAATTTGCACTTTATTTGCACCACTTTCCTATTGAATGCGCATGCCTTGCCTTTCAACTTCTGTGAATTTGTATTTTGGTTTTTCAATCCCTCTTCCTTTTTCTTGTTGCTTCCAAAATATGCATAATACTATTGGTTGATGTTTTGAGATTTCGTGGGACTTGTGTGTTATGTTTTCAATTTTTTTTCAGTATTAATATAAGTCTTCCACTGATATTTTCTGTCACTCTATATAAACTAGAAATTCATTATGTAAGGACCCAAATCCCATATTCCAAAATTTTCTCTTAATGGGACCCTTACCGCTGTGAAACCCAAACAAGTCCGAACCAGGACCTATCTTAATCCCACAAGACTTATCCATCTAGTTTTAATTTTAGTATGTTAATTCCTTTAAGATTTTAAAGTTTGGAGCATGATATTGGACAAATATTCTGGTACCATACAAAGTGAATAAAACGTCAGTGAAAGTCTTTAAATTTAATCAATGAATCCATAACACACAAGTCCCATAGGGATCCAAATATCCAGCAAATAACCCCCAATATAGTTCGGAAACAACAAGCAAAGGAGGAAACTTAAGAATCCATAAAAAAATAGTCCAATCAATGATCATATTATATGCGCAAGCAACCAAGGAGACAAAAATATGCATATATGATGCAATATCGCCCCACCGTGCAGCCTTGATTCTCACACACTGGTACCACAAATAGCAAATGTACCTATCTTAATCCCACAAGACTTATCCATCTAGTTTTAATTTTAGTATGTTAATTCCTTTAAGATTTTAAAGTTTGGAGCATGATATTGGACAAATATTCTGGTACCATACAAAGTGAATAAAACGTCAGTGAAAGTCTTTAAATTTAATCAATGAATCCATAACACACAAGTCCCATAGGGATCCAAATATCCAGCAAATAACCCCCAATATAGTTCGGAAACAACAAGCAAAGGAGGAAACTTAAGAATCCATAAAAAAATAGTCCAATCAATGATCATATTATATGCGCAAGCAACCAAGGAGACAAAAATATGCATATATGATGCAATATCGCCCCACCGTGCAGCCTTGATTCTCACACACTGGTACCACAAATAGCAAATGTACCTAAGCCTGAAAAATTGGTGAAAATAATATGATGGGATTACAAGAATCTTAGTAGGGTCATAGCATCATAAGATCTACAAAAATCTTAAACAAACATCTCCCAAACAACATTAGATCATCCCTACACATCTAAGGGTATCACGCAATCCATTCAAACAATTCAAAGGTGTATAGTCGAAACTAAGGATGAGGGTGGATTACAAACACTTCCGAAAATCAGAAGTACACAGGCAGGAAAAACTCATCAATCATCTCGGCAATAGGAAAAGACCATCCCCTTCCACCTGTGTTATCGAAGGCTTTGCCACACAAAGGATAAAGGTTAGCACACAAGCTAATCAGCAAGCCTATTCATCTTGCAACACAAAGACAAGGCATCCAAGCCACACAAGGACAAAGGAATCCAAACCACACAAGGATAAGGGAAACTTGCCACACAAGGAGCATATAGCATGCACATGCTGGGGATCCTGTTAAGGAGCATATGACTCCCACAATAGTAAAAACCTCTCCTCTCTCAAGGAGCATCTATGCTTACTCCAAATGGCCCCCTGAAAAGGATCATGTCATAGAAACACGTACAAGCACACACAAGCAAGTACAAGGCACAATACCGCAATAGGGTATCCTCAATCATGTCAGAACACAATCAGCATGTTCAATGCACACATCTAAGGGTATCACGCAATTCAAGGTTAGGGCCAAAACTAAGGCTAAGGGTAGACTGCAAACACTTCTAAAAATCAGAAGTACGCAGGCAGAAAAAACTCATCAATTATCTCGGCAATAGGAAAAGGCCATCGCCTTCCACCTGTGTTGTCCAAGGCTTCGCTGCACAAAAGGTAAAAGAGGTTAGCACACAAGCTAATCAGCAAGCCTATTCATCTTGCCACATACGGACAAGGCATCCAAGCCACACAAGGACAAGGGAATCCAAACCACACAAGGACAAGGGTATCAAAACCACACAAGGATAAGGGCATCTAAACCACACAAGGATAAGGGCATCTTGCCACACAAAGACTAGGCATCCAGCCTGCACATGCTTGTGATTTCCACCCATACGACTGCAATACCAGTAAGAACCTCTCCTCTCCCCAGGAGCATTAGCGTTTACCCCAAATGGCCACCAAAAAAGGATCCTGACACAAAAACACGTACAAGAACACACAAGCAAGCACATAGCACAATACCATAACATGGTATCCTCAATCATGTTAGATCACATTCAACATGTTCAATACACACAACATATGCAAACTAGGTACTCATAACCTATCTTATGGGATTCAGTATAGCCTAGATAAGCATCAAATTAATCTGTAACTCATGCATATACTATCTCACACATATGTGCATACATTAGCACAATCATAGGTACCGAAATCAACAAGCAAATAATAAGATCTCTGGAGAAACCGATGAGGCATAGATCCTACCTCTCTTGTCTCTGAATAAGAAGCTATTCCTTTTCCTTTATTCAAGGGATCCAAACAACTTATAACATCATAAGGCAAAGACAAAATCAAACTAAGCATGTATACTCAATAATCAATTGAATACCCTATTGCCTTACCAATTCCACTCACCAAACCTATTAGAAATCAGTGATTAGATGTCGCAGGTGCCTCCCCTTTGGATGTGTGATGTGATAGCCAAGAACTTAACAAGATTGAACCTAAATTACCTCCCAATTAAAAAATTCGACACTAAGAATAGGGCACAAGACAAATTGTAATTTTATGCATACAAGGTAATAGGGTTGCGATTTCATGTTAATAAAGGAAGGATTAGGTGTTTGTAACATATACAACCAAAAGAAACAAGATTATAATCCAATAGGTTAATCAAATGATCAAGATAGACAACAAATAAGGTAAAGGTAGGGCATGCTGATTTCATGTATAGGGAAGATTCAAAGGATGAATTCATGATTTAACATCATGAAAGGATGCTAAAAAATTATACGAACAAGAAGAACAACAACATAATTCAATTGAAGGCAGAATCACAAATTTTGAAACCTAATCCTGCCAAATTACGACCTAAATTATGATAAAGAAAGACAAACCTCCAAAACAAAACTCAAAATATTTGGATAGAGGATGGAAAGAGCTTTCTAAGAGGATGGAAAGAGCTTTCTGAGAGGATGGAAAGAGCTTTCCAACAAGCTGTTATTTACAAGAATCCGACAAACGATGAGAGAGTTATGCTATTTTGAAGTTCAAGCAGATTTCGGCAGCAATAGGAAGCTGTAATGTTTTTGGTTGGACAAATTTTGTATATTTCCTGTGTAAGGTTTAAGTGTGGCCGGCTTCCTCTTTATATAGTGTGGTTATGGGATTAATTTCCATACTTTAAAGGCTTGATTAAAGTAAGATAATTATCAGAATTAAATTCTGTAATTATCCTTCCTTAATTTTAGGAATTTTATTTTCTAAGGTATTTATCAACCAATAAAGAACCAAATCAAAGGAAATTAAAACCAGAAATAATTACTAGACATTCCACATCAATTTCGGCCATCACAAATCTTTTTCTTCAGGGGCTAAACGGTCTTTTTACTTACACTGATTTCTGGACTTCTAGGACTAAAGATTTGGGGTCTCACATATTAATGTATAAACATGCTCTTACCTTTAAATAACATATGAATCAACTAATAAAATTAATAATTAGGTGATTTGAGCCTTGTGGGATTCAAGTAGGACCTTGAGCTTATTTGCATTTCACGACGGTAAGGGTCCTATTAGGTTGGGTTTGGATCCTTACACCGTCTTTGGAGAGACCCATAATGTATTTTATGTTTCGGTGTTGAGGAAATACATTAAGGACGCTTCTCATGTTTTGGAGATACCACCAGTAGAGATAGCCAATGACTTGTCGTCTTTGTGTGAGACTCTAATCCTCCATAGGGTAGATATCCTAGAAGTCCAGGTACTAATGTAGCTGAAATGACTATTTTTCCCCTGAAGAAATGGATACTTGATAGCCTGAAATATTTGAGTCAAATCTTTCCTATTTTGATACTGATATCTTGTTTTTTTCTTTCCTAAATAATTCTTTCGTAAGTAGTTTCTTTCCTAAATTGAGAGTTTCTAGAAGATTTATCTCAGAATTATCTCCTAAGCATTATCTTATCTTATCTAGGATTAAAAGTGGGGAGAATTAATCCAATTAAACCCTATAAATAGAGTGGCTGACCTGCCCATAAATGTACACCAAAATATTCTTTTACTTTTTGGAAAATACACCCACTCTTTCTCTCTTTTTGCCCGAAATCATTCCATTCAAAACTCTAGCCAAAATTGTCCCTCCTTCATCATTTTCGTACTGCATCTTATAATCTTCAATTCATCATCAGAAGGTTAGATCTTTGAATTTAATATTGTTGCCGAAAATATCCCTCTTTATGTGTGCTGAAATTCCTTCTCCTCTTTCTATTGCTTCTGAATCTTGTTCTTTTTATTCATAAGAGTGTCTAGCACCTTTTTTATTTTATTATTGTATAATCGGCACTTGTATCGTATTGTATGGTGGAATCGCAATTCCTACCTCTAAACCATAAGTGCCGAAATTTGTATATTAAATAGGGGTGAATAATCAGGTTGATTCTTACTAAGCTCTTGGCCATCACATCACGCATTCATGGGGAAGATATTGCTGCATTTGAGTTTCTGGTTTTTGGTAAGGTTTTAGTCAGGATCTTAGGATGTCTTTGGTTTATGATTTCGTATCATATTACTTAGTGTGTGTTGTCTTTGCCTCATGGATGTTTAGGAGTTTTTGATCCTATTGATAAAGGCAAAGGGATAGCATCTTATTCAGACACGTGAGAGGTAGGATCTATGTCTCATCGTTTTCTCTGGAAATCTTTTTGCTTATTTATTGATTTCGGTTTGATTGTTAAGTGTATGCATGCTTGCGGATTGAGTGTTGATTGTAGGATCTATGCCTCATCGGTTTCTCTTGATGCTTCTTGTTTTTTGTAATTAAATTCGGTTGTCTAATAGTGTACTAATTCATGTGGTTTGTATGCCTATATTGTTTGGAATCTCTGAAATATGTTAGGGCATAATATGTGCCTATTTCGATGATGTTATTGTGTGATGGATTGTGTATTGTGCTTGAGTTTGTATGAAGATACCCTGCTGGATTTATATGTGCTTGTACTTTCTTGTGTGCTTGTACTTGCTTATGTACTTGTACTTGCTTATGTGCTTGTACTTGCTTATGTGCTTGTACTTGCTTGTGTGCTTGTACTTGCTTGTGTGCTTGTACTTGCTTGTGTGCTTGTACTTGCTTGTGTGCTTGTACTTGTTTGTGTGTTAGGATCCTCTTTCCGGTGGCCATTCGAGGTGAGTGACCGATGCTCCTAGGGAGAGGAGAGATATTTACTGGTATGGGAGTTGTATGGTGATTATTCCCGGCAAGTGCACGTTGGATGCCCCTATGATGGTTTGAGTCCGGATGTGTGATGTCTTGTATATCAATTCAAGTCTATGTCGCAAGATGCCCTGTATCTCAGTTCAAGTCTGTGTGACAGGATACCCTGTATCTCAGTTCAAGTCTATGTGGCAGGATGACCCTTAAGCTAGTTTAAGTCTTGATGTAAGGATATGAGAAGGCCCTTTGATTATGTTTATAATTTAACAAGTTTCAGCCTATATATGTGTTTGTGCTTGTTTTCTGATTATGTTTTTGATTTAATGATTTCGGCCCCACGTATTTGTGTGAGCTTGCAAATTGTTTAACCTCCTATTAGTATATGCTTTAATCTTATGTTGGTTGGGAGATATTTGTTTGGATTTCTGCAGATCTTATGATGTTGTGACTCTACTAAGATTCTTATATTCTCATCCCATTGTTTTTCCCCCTTTTTCAGGCATAGGTTCGTGCTTTGCTGGTGGTACTAAGGTGTGAGATCAAGGCTGCACGGTGGGACGATTGCATCACATATGCATTGAACATACTTGCTGGTTTTGATTGTGCATGCTCCCTTGTATGTGTGAACTATCTTTCTAACTTTGATTTTTGTCCTTTCCCTTCTTGTTTCCAAAATTATGATATGGATAGATGTTGTTGTTTTGAGATTCCATTGGGACTTGTGTGTTATGTTTCCACTAGTTTCCAGAATTTATATAAATTTTCCGCTGATATTTTCTTTCACTCCATATAAGCCATAGTATTGCTTAATGAATTTACATACTCCAACCTTTTAAACCATATGAATGAACTAATAAAATTAAAAACTAATAAGACTTGAGCCTTTTGGGATTTAGATGGATTCTTGTGATGGCTTGTTTGGGTTCCATGGAAGTAAGGGTCCCTAAAGGTTGGGTTCATGTCCTTACAAGTTTGGTAACGAGCATGGTTTATATGTTTATGTGAATTGCATGATTTTGTGTTTAATTCTTGAATCATGTGCATATGATTCTTAGTTTGGTTATGAATATTCTTTGTTTGATTAGGAGTTACAAGTATAAAAACATGGTTTAGGATGATTGTTTGCTTGTATATATGTTCCTATTGCATGAGCATATGCTTATGTTGCTTTGGTTGACATGCTGAAAGTGTATTGTATGCTGCTGTGTTTTATGGTCTGATTTGCATGAATTAGTGTTATCTATATACGCAAGGACCATAATTTTTTTATGCCTTGATTTGCAGTGTCTAAATATGCATTCCTGAATTACTTAATGTGTCAAGTGTTTTTGTGTTGATATGTGTTTTGTTTCAGGTGTTTGTAGGGCATGTGCATATTCCATTAAAAAGGAACTTAAAATTGCCGATTTGTATATGTGTGTTGCCATATGCCAAGATGTGTGCTGTGTTTTGTATGAATGTTTGTGTTTTATTTCCAGCATATGCATATCGTTCGGTGTATGCCTCTCCAAAAATTAAGGTTTTGTATTTCGTATTAGATAGTTATATCATCTGTGTGTTTTGTTTAGTATGGCAAGGTGCAATAGTAGTCATAGTGCTGCAAGGATGCAATAGGATAGGAATGATGATCAGAATGAGCAGGTCGAACAAGTGTTGTAAGATGAGTAGATTAGTCAAGTCGAGCCTGATGTTCATGTTGAGCAGCCGGAAGAACCAACCACACCAGCTGCACCAGCCGCAACATCATTGGGCCCTATGCTAGCCCAAATACTAAACATATTACAGGGAATCGCTGCAAACCAACAACGAGAGGCATCAATCCGGATTGATCCTGCACCAGAACCTATTTCTCCTCCTGGCCCAGTTCAGCTAAGGGTGGTTGAAAAGCTCCCTGTTGCGATTACCAAATTGCTAAAAGAAGCACGTCAATTGTGTTGTAAGGACTTCAACGGATCAATAGGTGCTGCCGCTGCCCGAGATTGGATTTACACCTTATGCCGAGTTGCCATGTTCCTGTGCATCACAGATGATGACAAAGTTGCCTTTGCCACATTCTTACTTGAAGGAGAAGCCCTTTCATGGTGGACTGCTGTCAACTGGTGATTCAGAGATCGACTACCAACTTGGGACGAGTTCTTGTACGAATTCAATGAAAGATTCTACACCAGATTTCACAGGAACAAGCAGTGACAAGCCTTCTACAATATTGAACAAGGTACACATTCTATTTTGGAGTACGAAAAGGAGCTGAGGGAGCTGTCTTGCTTTGCACCTGAAGAATACCGCATGCCTTGCCAGCTTGTGAGGCGATTTCAGGATGGTTTGAGTACCAAAATCAAAACCATTGTCGGCACAACGCCCATGCAGAATTTTCAAGATTTGATCATTGCAGCCCAGGATGCTGAAAAAATGGTGCTGAGTAGGAAACCTCCTATAGAAAACAATGGTGGTCCACACCGATATGATTCGAAGTCTAACCGACGTGAAGAACCCTATCCTTCCAGAGTATTTCATTCAAAAGGAAATGGCAAAAAGCATTCAGCAGAATCGAACCAGAATGGAAGTAGACCTCCGTGGTGTCCAAATTGTTATTAGTATTATGTCCGTCCTTGCTTGCAGCTATGAAGGTGTTTTAATTTTGGAGAGCTTGGCCACCTACAAAGGGAATGTACTAGCCCAAGACATGATGGTTTGCGAAATTCTGGAGCACCTAAGACAAATGATGGATATGCCAATCCTTCCAAGACACTAGCACTTACATTCGGTGGACCTCCCTGTAGAACCGCATCAAGTTCATAGCCCAGACCTGCGAGACTCTTCACTTTGACAGAAGTCCAAGCTCTTGATGATCCTGATGAAGCAATAGACACCGTCTTTTTCTTTCCTCTAGAATGCTAAAATTCTTTTAGATAGCAGAAGTGTGGAAAGTGTGTCCAAGACCCTACTCACATTCTTGAAGATCTTCCTCTAGTTTTCCCTAGTTTCCACTAGTTTCCAGAATTTATATAAGTCTTCCACTGATGTTTTCTTTCACTCTGTATAAGCCAGAATATTGCTTAA
Organism: Passiflora organensis; assembly: GCA_019739055.1. Lineage (NCBI taxonomy): Eukaryota > Viridiplantae > Streptophyta > Magnoliopsida > Malpighiales > Passifloraceae > Passiflora > Passiflora organensis. The sequence goes on from JAEPBF010000185.1 coordinate 453,366, forward strand.
TGAATTTACATGGTCCAACCTTTTAAAGCATATGAATGAACTAATAAAATTGAAAACTAGTAAGACTTGAGCCTTGTGGGATTTAGATGGATCTTTGCAAGGGCTTGTTTGGGTTCCACAGCGGTAAGGGTCCCTCCAGGTTGGCTTTGGGTTCTTACAATTCAACTCAGCCATTTACAATTGTGGATAGTGCAGTGAAATAGCTTCAGTGTTGCAGTGTTCCGATCAGTACCCATAGTTGTTTGTGGCACTAGGTAAGCAAATTTCAAGGAAAAAATTTTTATAAGGAGGGGAGGATGTGAGACCTTGTCCCTCCGAGTGCCTAGTCAGCGAGACCGTTCAGCGAGAGTGTCTGAGGTTAACCAGTTTGACCTGAGAGTTAACTGTTGACCAAAGAGTGACCCTTAGGGTGGACATAGTTATAGAAAGCCTAGGTGTGCATCTAGGTGTCTTAGTGAGTGTTCTAGTTCGAGTGTTGAGGTTTGAGTCAGTGCCAATTAAGATTTGCCAATTTTGGTTCCGTTTTGAGTGGCTGGGGCCTTTTGGCCGGAAAGCCTATTTTGGGTTCGTTAGTTATTTTCTGGGCCCGATTACCCATTTTTTAGCCCAATTAATTAATTTAACCCATTTTTGATGTTTATTGGTTTTAAAATCTATTTTGACCCACTCGAGGCATATCAGAATTTTAAAATATTTTGATCTGATATTTTTTGAGATTTTGGGCCTGGAGTACAATTATCCAGCCTGACCCAACACATAAATTTTCTAAGTGTCTAAGTCAATCAGCAGCCCTTCCTCTCCCTCTTCTCTCCTCTTTCTCTCTCCTATTTTCCCTCCCGATAACACTGTTCAAAATTCGTCTATTTTCTTCAGACAAAAACCACTGGGCATTGTCCCCAAACACTTTCCTAACATTCCTCTACTTATTTCCACTGCTAGTCACTGATCGAGGAGCCGTAATTTGATAGTTCATCGCTTTAAGGTATTTTTTTGGGGATTTTGTGGTAAATGCTTTAAATTTTCGTTTCTAATGCCGATTTTCCGGTTTCGATAGTTTTTTGTCGATGTTTCCAAGTCGGTTTGATGGTTCTAATCTTTCAAAAATGCTCCTTGATCCATGGGTGTGCTTTTTTGTGTTCAATGGCATTTTTGGTAATTTTGGATATTTTGATTGAATTGTCCTTTTTGTGTGTTTCCGATGCTTGGGTCAGTTGATTTCTATGTTATGGAGTGTGTTTGTGGATTGAGAAACCCATTCGTGTGATCATGTGATCGGGTGAGCTTGGGTTTTGATTCAGAGCTGTGAATGGCTTGTTCGAGGTTTGGACGTTTTGCCCGTTGGTTGGATTTCCAGAATCTTGAATTGCAAGCGTGGTGTTAGTGTGAGCGTTGTTGGGGTCTTTTTTTCCATTTTGAATCATTTAGTCAATTTTTGTCAGTTTTGATGCTTTTGTGCTTGTGGTTTGGTGTGTGTGTTTAGGCAATGCTGGAGTAATGCTCGTCAATCACATCATATGCATAGCTTCCATTCAAAACCATGCAATTACCGTATTTTAAATTGAAAACACAAAACGATTTTGCATACGCAAATGAAACATAAATTCCCACCTCTTGATACGCAGAAAACTCAGCGGCAATACCCTTGCCCTTATCAACTGCACCAGCACTGCCTAAACACACAATCAAACCGCAAGCACATAAGCATTGCAAACCGAACTAAATGAAAAAGGACTCGGAATTGAAAAATAAACCCTAAAGACAGCAACGACATGCTCACCAACACACATCTCACACTACGAACATGCTCACCACTCAAGATTTTCGAAATCCAATTAATGAGCAATATGCCTGAACCTCACATAAGCCTTTCACAGATCCAAATCGACCCCCAAGCTTACACGATTATGTGATCTCATCAATCCATAAACACACTCCACAACACAGAAATTAACTATCCTAAGCATCAGAATCACACACAATTGACAATTCCATAAAAAAACACAAAACATCCAAAATTACTGAAACTGCTACTGAATTGAAAAATGCACACTCACCGAAATGAGGTGATTATGATTGATCAAAACCACCAAACTAGCTGAGTAATGATGACAGAAAACTATCGGAACCAATAATCAACGATAAAAATGAAATACTACGGCACTTACCACAAAATCTCCAAAAATTCCTAGAAATGGAAAACTGATCGATCATAACTCCTTAGTCGATGACTAGGAGTGGAAATTGGTTAGGGAATAATAGGAAAAAAGTTAGGGTCAATGCCTGGAGGTTTTCATTGGAAGAAAAATCAACAAACGATGAATGACGTTATCAGGAGGGAAAATGAAAGAGAGAGAAAGGAAAGAGAAAGAGCCGAAATAGGTTACTGGGTCAGTTTCCGAAACTTAGAAAGTTTAAGTGTTGGGTTCGGGTTAGGTATTTTTACCTTGGGCCCAAAATCATGGAAACGACCCGATTAAAATATTTTAAAAACTCGATATGCCCCGAGTGGGCCAAAACGGGTTTTAAAACCAATAAACACCATTCATTGGCTAAGATAATAAACTGGGCTCGAAAATGGGTAGTTGGGCCTGAGAAATAACTAACGAGCCGAAAACAAATTTTTAGGCTCAAAGGGCCCGGTCACTCAAAACAGACCCGGAATCAGCCAAATACGATTTCTACTAACTCAAACCTCGACAGTCGACCAAGAACACTCGCTAAGACATCTAGATGCACACTTAGGCTTTCTTTGACTTTGTCTATCCTAAAGTCAACACTCGGACCAACGGTCAACTTTTTCATGCAAAGGTCAACTCTGGGTCAAATTGGTCAACTCTGTCAAACCAGCCAAAATCAGGCACTCTTGCTAAACGATCTCATTGACTAGGGACTTGGAGGGACAAAGTCTCACACCGAATCTTTGAGCTGCTAATGCTCATAACGGAGTTAATCATGCAGACCCAGCACGGGTAAATCATTAGCCAATACGTAGAACTGTCATGGACTACAACACCCCAACAACTGATGCATTAGGTGGTGGTGTTTACATGCTAGCCATTTAGGAAAATAATTTTGAGATCAAGCCTGCGATTATCCAGATGATGGAGAACCACCAGTTCTTTGGGCTGGAAAAGGAGAAACCCATGAAGCATGTGAAGAAATTTATTAAGCTGACAGACATATTCTGATTTAATAGAGTATCCTCGGAGGCAATTAGGCTACACCTTTTCCCCTTCTCCTTATCGAAGAGAGCTGCAAACTTGTTGAAGAACCTTTCCACAGACTCTATTACAACTTGGGAGGAGTTAATGAATGTCTTTCTGGCAAGGTTTTTTCCAGAGGCAATAACTTCCTAACTGAGGTATGAAATCAGAAACTTTAAATAACAACAACAACATTTTCCTTTCCAGAATGATATTCGATGATCAAATCATAGTCTTTGATCAGCTCTACCCATCTTCGTTGTCTCATATTCAATTTTTTTTTGCGTAAGTAGATACTTCAAGCTTTTGTGATCGGTGAAGATTCGGCATGTCTTGCCGTATAAGTAATGTCGCCATATTTTCAAAGCAAACAACACGGCTGCAAGCTCCAAATCATGTGTAGGATAGTTGCTTTCATACGGTCATAACTGTAGGGAAGCATATGCAACGACTTTCCCGTCTTGCATCAATACGCATCCAAGTCTGGATTTCAACGCATCGCTGTAAACCACATACCCCTTTCCGCAAATAGGTAAAGTAAGGATAGGTGCAGAAACTAACCGGTTTTTCAGTTCTTCAAAACTTCGCTGGCATTTCTCGTTCCACACGAACGGCTCACCCTTGCGTGTCAGTTTTGTCAATGGTCCGGCAAGCGATGAAAAATTTTCCACAAAGCGACGATAGTATCCTGCTAAGCCAAGGAAACTACGAACTGCGAACATAGTTTGCGGGGGTTCCCAGGCAATTATAGCTTCAATTTTCTTTGGATCAACTAACACACCTTGGACGAAAACAACATGACCAAGGAAACTGACTTCGCGTAACCAGAATTCGCATTTGGAGTACTTTGCAAACAACCGCTGATCCTTTAAAACATTCAGGACAATCCGCAAGTGCTTAGCATGCTCTTCTTCCGATTTTGAATAAATCAGAATGTCGTCGATGAAGACTATCACAAATTTATCCAGAAAAGTTCTTCTTGTTGTTACTTTAATTGCCGTTAATTTTCGGAGGATAGGGTCCCGTGCGCCGATTAAATTTCAAATCTCACCGAAAGGATCCACAACTAGTGGTTGCGGATGGTCTTTTGGTTTGCACGATCTTTTCGGCTTCAGTCGCTGCAATGATTAGTTCTTGCAAATTCTGCACTGGTGTCGTACCTACGATTGTTTTGAGTTCGGTACTCAACCCATCCTGAAATCGTCTCGCAAGCTGGTACGGTGTACGATCTTCTTCTGGTGCAAATCGGGACAACTCCCTTAACACTTTCTCATATTCCAGCACTGAACGGGTGCCTCGTTCAAGTTTGTAAAAACCTTGTCGCTGCTCATTTTTATGGAACCTCGTATAAAATCTTTGGTCAAATTTGTACCGAGTTTCCTCCCAAGTTGGCAAACGATCGCCGAATCACAAGCTAACAGATGTCCACCATGCGAGGGCTTCTCCCTGAAGTAGGAAAGTGGCGATGGCAACTTTGTCATCATCCGAGATACGTAAGAACTAGGATACTCGACATAAGGTGTCTATCCACTCATGAGCGGCAGCAACTCCGACTGAACCATTTAAATCTTTACATCCCAATTGGCGAGCTTCCTTCAACAATTGGGTAATCACGACGGGAAGTCTCTCGGCTTCCTTAGGATGTGCCGGCTGTACAGGTTCAAGTGGAGGAATAGGTTCTTCCACTGGTGCAGGTGCAGGAGCATTCTGATATTGCGCCTCTATACGCTGCTGATTTGCAGCAATTCCTTGTAATATGTTTAATATTTATGCCATCAAAGGATCAATGACTGGTGCAGCTGGTGGCTCAGGTTGATTTTCGGGCTCAGCTTGCCCATCCTGCTCAATTTGTGCATTCGGCTCCTCTTTCTCAACAGGTTGTTGTTCGGCCTGAATCCCATTCCTACCCCGTTGATCCCTCGTAGCATTCAACCTTGCCATACTATTTAAGCATACGATTGTTACTTACACATAACTAAATACAATACTAGGAAAAGAAGTGGTACTTGGTGGAGAGGCGTTCACCGGACGATAAGCATATGCTGGAAAGCAACATACAAATTTTTGGAAATCACATGCACACATGCAAGGGTATTCTCGGCAATTACATCAACACTCATATATACTCTAGGAAATCATCATCAAACATCAAGCAAGTATGGATTCACACAACATCCATACTCGGCAATACACACCAGTAATCATATACATATACATTTAGCAATACAGGAGTCAAATAGGGACACTTGGAAGCATGCATAAATCAACACACACATTCTCAGCAATGATAAGAAACACAACAAACACTCACCGAAACATATCATGACATACCAGACATAAGAACATACATGAACAAACATCACATCAGCTTATCATTCTCATCATTTAAATCTTACAAGTCAATCCCATTTTAGCATTAGTTCACTTTCGGTATTAGCCCCTAAGTAAGTGAGTGTGTGCACATGTCCTCACCTACAAACACCAAAATCAATAAATAAGTTAGCATATAACAAATTATTTTCCCTAAACCATGCTCCGTTAGCAAACTTGTAATGACCCCAATTCCTACCTATTAATATTTGCTCCGATTAAGGTCATTACCGTCGTGAAACCCAAACAAGCCCAAAGACACCTAGGACCTATCGGAATCCCACCAGACTTACTCACTAAGTTTTTGACTTTTAGCATGTTCATTCTACATGTTTAATAACAGTTGAAGCATGATATTGGATAATCATTCTGGTATCATACGGAGTGAGTAAAAACATTAACGGAAGTCTTTAAATTAAATCACTGGATTCATAACACACAAGTCCCGTAAGGATCCAAATAACCAGCAAGAATTCCTCCAACATAGTCAAAAATAACAAGCAAAGGAGGAATCTTAAAATAAACCAGAAAGTAACCCTATTTTTATTCAAGTTATATGCACAAGTAATCAAGGAATAGGTATGCAAAAGTGATGCGATATCGCCCCGCTGTACAGCCTTGCTCTCACATACTGGTACCACGAGCAGTGAATGTACCTAAGCCTAAAAAAAATGGTGAAAACAGCGGAATGAGATTACAAGAATCTCAGTAGGGTCACAACATCATAACATCTGTAGAAACCATAAACACAAATCTCCCGAACAACATCTGATCATTCCTATGCAACTAAAGGAATTTATGTAATTCAAAGATTCAATCAAAAGGGTAAGGCCGAATCTAAGGCTGAGGGGGGGACTACAAACACTTCTGAAAAGTATCAGAAGTACACAGGCAGGCAGAACTCATCAGATTGTTCTCGGCAATGAAGAAGAAAAGGCCATCCCCTTACACCTGTGTTGTCCAAGGCTTACTGCACGAAAGGTAATTGGTTAACACACAAGCTAATCAGCAAGCCTATTCATGTTGCCACACAAGGACAAAACATCCCAAGCTATACAAGGACAAGGGCATCCCAAACAACACAAGGATAAAGGGTTCCTACCACACAAGGACAGGGCTTCTGGCAACACAAGGTGTGAGGACCCGTACCTGGTAACTGAGAGCCTCACCGCCGTGCAGCCCCGGTTGACCCAACTGGTGGACCAAGCGGAACCACACAAGGCTTAACCGTAAAACTTTGTTACGCTAAATGTAATAAATACACAACATATGAATTTTTTTTTTCAAAACATGGCACGCATCAAATTGTACTCGGCATAACCAACAAACAACGGAGTAACAACACATGCAGTGAAGATAACAAATCACATACAACGGGCCATTCGGCCTTAAACATGTAACACCTCGAGTCCACACTCACAGATTCCCAGAAACTCAAAATAACATCACTTCTTATATATATCAGCACAATGCACAAGTATCCAAATATACAAGAAGATGTGAAAAATGCCGAGTAAAAAAAAAAATGCATGTGCATTTGTCCAGCCCTACGACCAATACCGGGATAGCAACCTCGAAGTTGAAAAGCTATCTCTCACAACTTAGTCCTGAAACAAAACAATAGAGAGGGGGGGGGGGGGGGGGGGGTGGGGGAGATCAAGAGATCCATGTTCTTCTATGTATCCATCTTAAGTGCACACACCAAACGGCATAAGGAAAATAAATACAAGAGATCCATAAATCATAGCTTTGATGTTTGGCTACTATGCCTAAAACATAACGGGGTGGACACAAAAATAAAGTGTGGACACATAAATCTTAGGGCTGGTGATGAGTGTGTGTTCTGCTGGTCACTTCTAGAAGAGGAGTGTTCAAAGGATGAAGTGTGGGCTTGGGCTGATGGGTTTCGGGCCCAAAAGTTCAACAAGAGCCCAACAACTTAAAAACAAAATTGTTGTTTTGGGTTGAGTGGTTGTTTTGGTCAACCAAGTGGCCCAACAACTTCTTGGAGTATATAAAGCCATAACATAAGGGCTGGGAATGGAAAAAAAATGGCAACAGTCCAATACACAAAATTTTAGCTCAAACGGCTCGCGGTCGCTCAAAACGGACCAAAATCAACTTGGTTTGTTTTCCACTGACTCAACCTCGATCGTCTAACCTATCTCACTCACAATCATACTTAAACACTCTCAGATTTACTATGGGTTACTTAAAGGCTTCCTACGGCCGTGTTCACAACCAACCACTTAGCATCGGCGCGCTGCCGCCGACACTAACGCTACTATTAACGCTGACACTGACCGACACTACAATAGCCGGAATCTCACACAAGGACTAGACATCCAACGACCTCTTGCTGGGATTTTCCACCCATATGACTCCTTTACCAGTAAGAACCTCCCCTCTCACTAGGAACATCAACGCTTACCCTAAATGGCCACCGGAAAAGGATCTTGACACACAAACACGTACATTCACACATAGGCAAGTACAAAGCACAAAACCACAACAAGGTATTCTTAATTCTGTCAGATCACATTCAACATGTTCAATACAAATCACACATGCAAGCTAGGCATTCTTAACCTACCTTAAGGGATTCGGTATAGCCTAGAAATTCCTCAATTCAATCCGCAACTCAAGCATGCATTATTTAATGTGAAAGCACAAACAGTTTCACAATCATAGCTACCGAAATTAACTAAGCAAACAATGAGGTCTCTGGAGAAACCGATAAGGCATAGATCCTACCTCTCTTGTCTCTGAACAAAAAGTTATTCCCTTGTCTTTATTCAATAATTCTGCACTACGTATAACATCACAAGGAAAAGCCAAAACCAAACTAAGTATGCATATCCAATATCCAATTAAATACCCTATTTCCTTACCAATTCCACTCACCAAACCTATCAGAAACCAGTGATCAGATGCCGTAGGCACCTCCCCTTGGATGTGTGACGTGATATCTAAGAACTTAACAAGAAACAACCTGAACTACCATCCCTAATTATCATTTAATTTTTGGCACTAAGAATAGGGCAGTAGGGCAAGTTACAATTTCATGTTAACAAGGAAGGATTAAGGGTTTATAATATTTATAATCAAAAGAAACAAGATCAGAATCCAATAGGTCAATCAATTGATCAAGATAGGTAACAATAGGGCAGTAGGGCAAAGGTACGGCATACTGATTTCCTATATAGAAAAAATTCAAAGGATGAATTCATGCTTGTTCACTATGAATGGATTCTAAACAATCATATGAATAAGAACGACAACATAAGAGATCAATCAAAGGCAGAATTATAAACAACAAAAAAATATGGTTGGAAAGAGAATGAAGAGATCTTTATAACAAGCTATTATTCGCAGGAATCCGACAAATGATAAAATACTTATGCTACATTGAAGGTCAAGAAGATTTTGACAGTTTCGCCGAGTTTCGACTTTTCTTTTGAAAAATAATTATGAACGTCCAAACAAAAAAAAGATATAGTTGGAAATATTATGAAGAGAGCTTTCTAACAAGCTATTATTTTCAGGAATCCGACAAACGTTGAAAAATTATGCTACATTGAAGTTCAAGAATGTGACGACCCCAATTCCTAACTATTACTATTTGTTTCAATTAAGGTCATCACGGCTGTGAAACCCAAATAAGCCTAAATGACATCTAAGACCTATCCGAATCTCACCAGGCTTATCATTAACTTCCGAATTTTAACATGTTTATTTTAATGTTTAACAACAATTGGAGCATGATAATGGACACATATTATGGTAATATACGGAGTAAATAAAACATCAGCGGAAGTTTTTAAATTAAATCATTGGGTTCATAACACACAAGTCCCATAAGGATCCAAACAATCAACAAGAAATCCTCCAACATATTTCGGAAATAGCAAGCAAAGGAGGGATCTGAAAATTAACTAGAAAGTAGCTCAATCATTGATGTTATATGCACAAGTAAACAAGGATCAAGTATGCAAATGTGATGCGATATTGCCCCGCCGTGCAGCCTTGATTTCACACACTGGTACCATGAACAATGGATGTACCTAAGCCTGGAAAATGGTAAAAACAACCATATGAGATTACAAGAATCTCAGTAGGGTCACAGCATCATAAGATCTGCAGAAACCCTAAACACAAATCTCCCAATTCACATTAGATCATTCCTAAACAACTAAAGGAGATCACGCAATTCAAGAATCAATCAAAAAGAGGTTAGGGAAGAATATATGGTTGAGGGAGGACTCCAAACACTTCCGAAAGATCAGAAGTACACAGGCAGGTAGAACTCATCAGATTACTCTCAGCAATGAAGAAGAAATGCCATCCCTTACTACCTGTGTAGTCCAAGGCTTACTGCACAAAGGGTAGATGGTTAACACACAAACTAATCAGTAAGCCTATTAATCTTGCCTCGCAAGGACAAGTCGTCTAGCCACACACGGACAAGTCTTCCCTAGCCACACACGGACTAGGGCATCCCAAACCTCGCAAGGATAAGGGCTTCTTGCCTCACAAGAACAAGGTTCCGGCCTCGCAAAGACAGATATCCAGCGCACGCATACTGGGGTTTGCCTCTAGTAAAAACCTCTCCTCTCACTAGGAGCATCAACGCTTACCCCGAATGACCACCGGAAAAGGATCCTGACACACAAACACGTACAAGCACACACAGGCAAGTACACAACATAATACCAAAACAGGGTTTCCTCAATCATGTCAGAACACAATCAGCATATTCAATTCACATAACATATGCAACCCAAGCACTCAATACCTAACTCAGGGATTCGTTATAACCTATGAGATCTATATCTCACTCCGAATTTCATACTCTCACCTTATAATCCAATTGCATGCAATACAAGAAGGACAAGTAACAACAAAATTCAAGAAAATAACAGGGGTCTTTGGAGAAACCGATGAGGCGTAGATCCTACCTCTCTTGCCTCTGAACAAGAAGCTACTCTTTTGCCTTTATTAGATAATTTTGAACCACCTATATTATCACCAGGCAAAAACAAACTAAGCATGCATATTCAATAATCAATTGAATACCCTATTTCCTTACCAATACAACTCACCAAACCTATCAGAAACCAGTGATCAGATACTTAACAAGACCCCTGGATGTGTGATTTGATAGCCAGGAACTTAACAAGATTCAACCTGAATTACCATTCCAATTAACTATACAAATTTCGTCGCCGATTTTCAACTTAACCTTAGACAAGAAAATATTTATGTCCAAACAACAAAACATATATGGTTGGAAAGAGGATGAAAATTTCTTTCCAAGAAGCTATTATTTGTAGGGATCTAACAAACGATGAGAGAGTTATGCTATTTTGAAATTCAAGAAGATTTGGCGAAAACCTAATTCCGTCGCCGATTTTCAACTTATCTTTAGAGAAAGAAATACTAACTTCCTGAAAAAAAACAAAAGCTTTTTGGAAAGAGAATGAAGAGATATTTCCAAAATGTTATTATTTGTAGAGATACAACAAATGATGAAAAATTGATACTATTCTTAATTTCAAAAAGATTTGGCAGTGCAGCCGAATTTCAACTTAACCTTAGAGAAATAAATGCTAACCTCCTGACAAAAACTAAAGATTTTTGGAAAGAGGATGAAGAGATCTTTCCAGGAAACTATTATTTTCAGGGTTCCGATAAACAATGAGAGAGTTATGCTGGTTTAAAGTTTTAGCGAATTTTGGCGGCTATAGGGAGGTATAGGGTTTTAGGCTTATACGAATTTTGTATTTTTTTTATGAATGATTTTTGTGGGGTTGGCTTCCTATTTATAATGAATGGGTATAGAATTATGATTACTACTTTTAATCACTTTATCAAAATAGGATAATTTACCAGATAATTAAACTCTTTAGTTATCTTCCTGTATTTTTAGGGATTTTAATCTCTAAGACAATTATCTATCTATAAGGACTTAGATTAAAGAGAATTTAAAACAGAATTACCTACTAAAAAATCTTACCGATTTTGGCCATCACGTATCCTTTCCTTCAGGGGAAAAATAGTCTTTTCACCTGCACTGACTTCTGTACTTCTAAGACTCAAAATTTAGGGTCTCACATCCTCCCCTCCTTACAAGAATTTCGTCCTCGAAATTTTTAACATAAATACCTAATCAAACAGGTAAGGAAATTTTGCACGCATAGATTCCTTAGTCTCCTAAGACTGTTCCTCAATTTTTCCATTATGCCAAACAACTCGTACGAAAGGCATGCTTCGACTGCGAAGCTGTCGAACTGACCGATTTAGTATGGCAACTGGCTGTACGGGATAGGATAGGTCTTCAGCAACTTCAACTGGCTGTTCTTTAAGCACATGAGCAGGATCTTGTATATACTTTCTTAGCATTGAAATGTGAAATACGTCGTGAATTCTTTCCATATTTGGAGGTAGTGTAAGTCGTTATGCAACAGGGCCGATTCTTTCGACAATGTCATATGGACCAATGTAGCGAGGTGCTAGCTTACCTCGCTGCTGAAAACGAAGGACTCCTTTCCATGGAGTGACCTTCAAAAATAGTTTGTCACCTACCGCAAATTCTAGCTCCCTTCGTCGATTGTCGAGGTAGCTTTTCTGTCGATCCTGGGCTATTTTTAGCCTTTGTCGGATCAAGTTCAACTGCTATGTTGCTTGATCAATCAATTCCGGATTGTCTAGGTGTCTTTCGCCTACTTCATTCCAGAAAATGGGAGTTCTGCAACGTCTCCCATATAATGCTTCATAGGGTGCCATACCGATGCTTATATGGAAACTATTGTTGTAAGCAAATTCTGCCAATGGCAGGCATCGATCCCAACCGGTTTGCTGATCCAATACACTCGCTCGTAGCATGTATTCGAGTGTCTGAATCGTCCTTTTTGATTGACCATCGATCTGAGGATGAAATGCTATGCTGAAATTCAATCTTGAACCCAGTGCATTCTGAAATGTCTCCAAAAATTGTGAAGTGAAACGAGGGTCAAGATCTTAAACAATAGAAACTGGTACTCCATGCAATCGAACAATCTCGTCCAAGTAATGAACTGCCAATTTTTCTGGTGTATCTGTCACAAATATAGGAAGAAAGTGTGCAGATTTCGTCAGTCGATCCACGATCACCCAAATGGCACTGTATCCTCTCTGCGATCTAGGCAAACCGGTCACAAAATCCATTGTGACATGCTCCCACTTCCATTCTGGAATCGGAAGTGACTGAAGTAGACCAGCAGGTCTTTGATGTTCGATCTTTACTTGTTGACATACGAGGCATCGGGCAACGAATTCAGCAATATGACGTTTCATGTTTGGCCACCAATACTGCTCCTTCAAATCTTGGTACATCTTAGTGCTTCCAGGATGAATAGGGAACTTCGAACTATGCTCCTTTGATAGAATAAGGTTACGAATATCAACATTTTGTGGAACACATAAACGGTTTCTGAAGACTAGTACTTCGTCATCTCGTATTCTGAAATAATGAACTATCGCATCAACACCATCAGCAAGTTGCTTCCGAATTTCAGTAAATTTTGGATCCTGTAATTGTTGATTCCAGATTTCTTCAATTAAGGTAGGTGCGACTTTGATTCGTGACAACAACGAACCAAAGAAATCAGTGCGAAGATGCACATGATTAGTTTTCAATTCCAACATCATCGGTAGGTAATGGGTGCGCATGTAGGCGATATGTGAGACCCCAAATTTGTCTTAGAAGTCCAGAAGCCAGTGTAGGTGAAAAGACAATTTTTCCTGTAATGACCCCAATTCCTAACTATTATTAATTGCTCCGATTAAGGTCATTACCGCCGTGAAACCCAAATAAGCCTTAAGACACCTAAGACCTATTAGAATTCCACAAGGCTACTTATAAGATACCGATTTTAAGTTTGTTTATTTTGTTGCTTATCAATCAATTGAAGCATGATATTGGACACATGTTCTGGTAACATACGGAGTAATTAAAAATATCAGTGGAAGTCTTAATTTAATCCATTGGGTTCACAACACACAAGTCCCATAGGGATCCAAATAACCAGCAAGAAATTCTTCACAATTTTCGGAAATAGCAAGCAAAGAAGAGTGCATAAAATAAACCAGAAAGATGCCCAATCATTCATGTTATATGCGCAAGTAACAAGTATGCAAATGTGATGCAATATCGTCCCGTCGTGCAGCCTTGATCTCACACACTGGTAACACGAACAGTGAATGTACCTAAGCCTGAAAAATGGTAAAAACAACGGTTTGAGATTACAAGAATCTCAGTAGGGTCACAACATCATAAGATCTACAGAATCCCTAAACACAAATCTCCCAATTCACATAAGATCATTCCTAAACAACTAAAAGGGATTACGCAATTCAAAAACCATTCAAAAAGGGTTAAGGCCGAATCAATGGCTTTGGGAGGACTACAAACACTTCCGAAAGGTCAGAACTACACAGGCAGGTGAAACACATCAGAATTGCCCTCGGCAATGAATAAGAAAGGCCATCCCCTTCCACCTGTGTTGTCCAAGACTTACTGCACAAAGGGTAGATGATTAACACGCAAACTAAATAGTAAGTCTTTCATCTTGTCTACGTCATAGACAAGTCGACTAGTCTCACACGGACAAGTCTTCCCTGGTCACATACCTACCAGGGCTTCCTGCTCGACTAGTCACACACTAACAAGTCTTCCCTGGTCACATACCTACCAGGGCATCCCAAATCCCGCAAGATAAGGGCTTCCTGTCCCGCAAGACAGGGATCCGGCCCTGCAAGGACAGATATCCAGCGCTAGCTTGCTGGTTCACCTCCCATACAACTCCAACAAATCGGTAAGAACCTCTCCTCTCCCTAGGAGCATCAGTTCTTACCCTGCGTGGCCACCGGAACAGGATCCTGACACACAAACACGTACAAGCACACACATGTAAGTACAAAGCATAATACCACAACAGGGTATCCTCAATCACGTCAGGAAATAATCAACACATCCAATTCATATAACAATAGTATCCCATGCACTCAATGCCTAACTCAGGGGTTCGATACAGCCTAGGAAATTCATATCTCATTCCGAATTTCATATTCTCACCATATATTCTAGTCGCAAGCAATACAATAAGGGCAGATAACAAAATAACATCAGAAAAGTGCAGGGGTTTCTGGAGAAACCGATGAGGCATATATCCTACCTCCCTTGTCTCAGAACAAGAAGCTAATCCTTTTCCTTTCTTAGGTAATTCCAAACCACCTAAATTATCACCAGGAAAAGACAAAACAAACTAAGCATGCATATTCAATAATCAATTGAATACCTTATTTCCTTACCAATACCACTCACCAAACCTATCAGAAAACCAGTGATCAGAAGTCGCAGGTGTCTCCCCCTTGGATGTGTGATGTGATAGCCAGGAACTTATCAAGATTCAACCTGAATTTACCATTCCAATTAACTATGCAAAACCTGTCGCTAAAAGTAGGGCATAGGATGATTCGTCTCAACCTTAAATATGGAAATATTTACATCCAAACTGTGATTTACATATGGTTGGACAGAGGATGAAAAGAGCTTTTCAATGAGATATTATTTTCAAGATTCCAACAAACCTATTAGTAGAAAGTTATGCTATTTTGAAGTTCAAGAAGATTTGGCGAAAACCTAATTCCGCCGCCGATTTTCAAAGTAACTTTAGACAAAGAAATACTAACCTCCCGAGGCAAATCAAAAACTGGTTGGAAAGAGGATGAAGAGAGATTTCCAACAAGCTATTATTCGCAGAGATCCAATGAACGATGAGCGAGGTATGCTGATTTAAACTTTATGCAAACTCTGACGGCTATGGGGAGGTATAGGGTTTTAGGCCTATACGAAATTTGTAGGTTTTCTATGAATAATTCTTTGTGAGGTTGGCTTCCTATTTATAATGAATGGGTATAGAATTATGATTACTACTTTAATCACTTTATCTAAATAGGATAATTTACTAGATAACTAAACTCTAAACTCTTTAATTATCTTCCCCTATTTTTAGGGGCATTAATCTATAAGGCAACTATCTAGCCTTAAGGATGATTCCTAAGGCAATTACTCATCTACAAGAACCTAGATCTAAAAGAATTCGAAAAAAATTAATTACAAAATAATCTTACCAATTTCGGTCATCACACATCCTTTCCTTCAGGGGTAAAATCGTCTTTTCACCTGCACTGGCTTCTGGACTTCTAGGACTCAAAATCCGGGGTCTTACATTTCCCCTGAAGGAAAGGATGTGTGATGGCCGAAATAGGTAAGATTATTTAGTAGTTAATTCTGTTTTAAATTCCCCTTTAATCTAAGTCCTTATAGATAGATAATTGCTTTAGAGATTATCCTTATAGATAGATAATTGCCTTAGAGATTAAAATCCCTAAAAATAGGGGAAGATAATTAAAGAATTTAGAGTTTAGTTATCTGGTAAATTATCTTATTTTGATAAAGTGATTAAAAGTAGTAATCATAATCCTATACTAATTCATTATAAATAGGAAGCCAACTCCACAAAAATCCCTCATAAAAAACATACAAATTCGTATAAACCTAAAACTCTAAACTTCCCTATAGCTGCCAAAAGTTTCTGAAACTTTAAACCAGCATAACTCACTCATCGTTCATCGGATCCCTACGAATAATAGATTTTTGGAAAGATCTCTTTGTCCTCTTTCCAACCATTTTTGTGATTTTTTCAGGAGGTTAGCATTTCTTTCTCAAAGGTTAAGTTGAAAATCGACGGCGAAATTACTTTTTCGTCAAATCTTCTTGAACTTCAAAATAGCATAACTCTCTAATCGTTTCTTAGATTCCTACAAATAATAGCTTGTTGTAAAGATGTTTTCATTCTCTTTCCAACCAAATATGTTTCTTTCTTTTTATGTAAATATTTCTTTGTCTAAGATTAAAGTCAACATCGTCTTATGCCCTACTCTTAACGATGAAATTTGCATAGTTAATTGGAATGGTAATTCAGGTTGAATCTTGTTAAGTTCCTGGCTATCACATCACACATCCAAGGGGAAGGAACCTGCAGCATATGATCATTGGTTTCTGATAGGTTTGGTGAGTGGTATTGGTAAGGAAATAGGGTATTCAATTGACTATTGAATAAGCATGCTTAGTTTGTTTTTGTCTTTTCCTGGTGATAATTTAGGTGGTTCAGATTTACTTAATAAAGGAAAAGGAGTAGCTTCTTGTTCAGAGACAAGAGAGGTAGGATCTACGCCTCATCGGTTTCTCCAGAGATCCCTGTTATTTTCTTGATATTTTTGTTACCGGCCCTTGTTGTATTGCATGCGATTGGATTATAGGGTGAGAGTATGAAATTCGGAATGAGATATGGATCTCATAGGCTATATCAAACCCCTGAGTTAGGTATTGTCTGCCTGGGTTGCATATGTTATGTGAATTGAATATGTCGATTGTGTTCTGACATGATTGAGGATACCCTGTTGTGGTATTATGCTTTGTACTAGCCTGTGTGTGCTTGTACGTGTTTGTGTGTCAGGATCCTGTTTCGGTGGCCATTCGGGGTAAGCGCTGATGCTCCTAGGGAGAGGAGAGGTTCTTACTAGTATGGAAGTTGTATGGGCGGCAAACCAGTAAGCTAGCGCTGGATATCTGTTCTTGCGAGGCCGGATCCCTGCCTTGCGAGGCAGGAAGCCCTTATCCTTGCGAGGTTTGGGATGCCCTAGTCCATGTGTGGCTAGGGAAGACTTGTCCAAGTGTGGCTAGTCGACTAGTCTTTGCAAGGACAAGATGAATAGGCTTACTGAATAGTTTGTGTGTTAACCATCTACCCTTTGTGAATTAAGTCTTGGACAACACAGATGGAAGGGGATGACCTTTCTTCTACAATGCCGAGAGCAATCTGATGAGTTTCACCTGTTTGTATACTTCTGATCTTTCGGAAGTGTTTGTAGTCCTCCCTCAACCATGGATTCGACCATAACCTCTTTGATTGATTTCTTGATTTGCGTGATCCCTTTTAGTTGATTAGGAATAATCTAATGTGAATTGGGAGATTTGTGTTTAGGTTTTTTACAGATCTTATGATGCTGTGACCCTACTGAGATTCTTGTAATCTCATACCATTGTTTTTACCATTTTTCAGGGTTAGGTACATCCACAGTCCGTGGTATCAGTGTGTGAGATCAAGGCTGCACGACGGGGCTATATCGCATCACATTTGCATTCTAGTTTACTTGAACATCTAACATGGATGATTGGGCTACCTTCTGGTTTATTTTAAGCACCCTCCTTTGTTAGCTATTTCTGAAATTTGTTGGAGGATTTCTTGTTGGTTATTTGGATCCCTATGGGACTTGTGTGTTATGAACCCAATGATTTACTTTAATACTTTCGCTGATGTTATATTTACTTCGTATGTTACCAGAATGTGTGTCCAATATCATGCTCCAATTGTTGATTAGCAATAAAATACATATGCTAAAAATCGGTAGATAATGATAAGTCTGATGAGATTCAAATAGGTCCTAGGTGTCATTTAGGATTATTTGGGTTTCACGGAGGTAATGACCTTAATCGGAGCAATTAATAATAGTTAGGAATTGGGGTCGTTACACCACAACTGATGGGGAAGGAGGATGAAACTTTCGGCTCAGGGCATCAGCAACAACATTCGTCTTTCCAGGATGATATTCGATGACTAGATCATAGTCTTTAATCAGTACCACCCATCTTCGTTGTCTCATATTCAATTCTTTTTGCGTGAGGAAATACTTCAGGCTTTTGTGGTCAGTGAAGATTCGGCACGTCTCGCTATATAAGTAATGTCGCCATATTTTTAAGACAAATATCACGGCTGCAAGTTCCAAGTCATGCGTAGGGTAGTTTCTCTCGTGCGGTCACAATTTCCGGGAAGCGTAGGCAATGACTTTCCCATCTTGCATCAATATGCATCCAAGTCCAGATTTTGACGCGTCGCTGTAAACCACATACTCCTTTTGCGCAAATAGGTAGGGTAAGGATAGGTGCAAAAACTAACCGATTCTTTAGCTCTTCGAAAATTTGCTGGCATTTCGCGTTCCATACGAACGGCTCACCCTTGCGTGTCAGTTTTGTCAATGGTCCCGCAAGCGATGAAAAATTTTCCACAAAGCGACGGTAGTATCCTGCTAAGCCAAGGAAACTACAAACTTCGAACACACTTCGCGGAGGTTCCCAAGCAATCACGGCTTCAATCTTCTTTGGATCAACCAACACAGCTTGGGCGGAAACAATATAGCCAAGGAAACTAACTTCGCGTAACCAGAATTTGCATTTTGAGTACTTTGCGAACAACCGTTGATCCTTCAGGATTTTAAGCACAATCCACAAGTGCATAGCATGATCCTCTTCCGATATTGAGTAAGTCAGAATGTCATTGATGAAGACTATCACAAATTTATCCAAGAATTCGCGGAACACACGATTCATCAAGTCCATAAACACAGCTGGTGCATTGGTCATGCCGAATGGCATAACCAGAAATTCGTAGTGGCCATATCGCGATCTGAACGCGGTCTTCGGAATATCAGCATCACGAACTTGCAATTGATGGTATCCAGATCTGCACCGTGGAGTTGGTCAACCAAATCGTCAATGCATGGCAAAGGGTATTTGTTCTTCATGGTCACACGATTCAGCTGCCGATGCACAATCGCAGCTAACCGTCTTTCTTTTTCACGAACAGAACAGGTGCTCCCTAGGGCGACACACTAGGTCGAATAAAACCACGATCTAGCAAATCTTCCAATTGCGTTTTAAGTTCCTTCATTTCTGCAGGAGCCATAAGATACAGAGGAATGGAAATCGGATTCGTACCTGGTACTAGCTCAATACCGAATTCCACTTCCCTTGATGGTGGTAGTCCGGCTATGTCTTCTGAAAATACTTCTGGAAATTCGCAAACCACTAGAACAGAATCCAGATCTGAGGATTTTTTAGAAATATCTTGTACGTGCGCGAGGTATGTTGTACATCCTTTGCTGATTAATCGCGTCACCTTTAGCCAGGAAATCATGCAAGTTGGTACAACTCACCTATCACCTTCAAAACAGTATTCGGTACCATCAGGAAAAGTGAACCACACCCGCTTGGTGAAACACTCCATACGGGCTTGATATTTCGCCAGAAAATCCATGCCTAAAATCACATCCAGCTCTTTGATGTCTAATGGAATTAGATCCACTTCAAGTACATTTGAACCCATACGTACAACACAGCCGATGTAGACTAGATAACAAATCAGTTGCTCTCCCAAAGGAGTTAGAACCGCAATAGGAGGAGTCAAGGGAGATAGAGGCTGATCCGCGCTAAGTGCTATCCTTGGACTTACAAATGATCTATTTGCTCCTAGATCTAATAATACTTTAGCGTTTTGAGAAAAGACTGAAATAGTACCTGTCACCACATCAGGACTAGCCTCGGCATTAGATGGCATTCCCACCTTGGCCTGTGTTTGGTACTCCTGTGATTCGCCTTGATTTCAGGCATTCGTTCTGAATATGTCCCATCTTGCCACAGTTGTAACATCGTCGTTGCTGAAATTTCCACGAAGATCCAATGAAATTTGAACCAGAAAAGTTCTTCTAGTTGGTATTTCCATTGCCATCAATTTTCGGAGGATAAGACCTTAAAGGATAGGGTCCCGTTCGTCGGTTGAACTTCGAATCTTGCCTATTGGATCCGTCACTAGTGGCTGCAGATTGCTTCTTAGTTTGCACTATCTTTTCGGCTTCAGTCGCGGCAACAATTAGTTCTTGAAAATTCTGCACTGGTGTCGTACCAACGATGGTTTTGAGTTCGGTACTCAACCCATCCTTAAATCGTCTCGCAAGCTGATACGGTGTACAATCTTCTTCTGGTGCAAATCGGGACAACTCCCTTAACACTTTACATATTCCAGCACCGAACGGGTGCCTTGTTCAAGTTTGTAAAAAGCTTGTCGCTGCTCGCTTTTATGGAATTTCGTATAAAATCTTTCGTCAAATTCGTACCGGAATTCTTCCCAAGTTGGCAAACGATAGCCGAATCGCAAGCTAATAGATGTCCACCCTGCGAGGGCTTCTCCCTCAAGTAAGAATGTAGCAATGGAAACCTTGTCATCATCCGAGATATGCAGGAACAAAGATACCCGACATAAGGTGTCTATCCACTCACTAGCAGCTGCGGCTGCGGCTGAACCTCCAAAATCTTTACATCCAAGTTGTCGAGCTTCCTTCAGCAATTTTGTAATCATGACAGGAAGTCTCTCTACCTCTTTATGATGTGTCGGCTGTATAAGTTCAAGTGGAGGAATAGGTTCTTCCACTGGTGCAGGCGAAGGAGCATTTTGAAATTGTGCCTCCATTCGCTGCTGATTTACAGCAATTCCTTGCAATACGTTTAAGATTTGTGCCATAACAGGGTCAATGACTGGTGCGACTGGTGCCTCAAGTTGGTTTTCGGGCTCAGCTTGCCCTTCCTGCTCAGTTTGTGCATTTGGCTCCTCTTGCTCAACAGGTTGCTGTTCAGCCTGAATCTCAAACCTACCCTATTGATCCTTTTGTTGCCTCGAGCGTGCCATACTACACAAGTTTACGATTGTACTTAACACATACTAAATACAATACTAGTAAAAGGAATGGTACCTGGTGGAGAGGCATGCACCGGACGATACGCATATGCTAGAAAAAAATATACAAATTTTCGGAAATCACATGCACACATGCAAAGGTATTCTCGGCAATTCCATCAACACTCCCACTATCGTTCGACAGTACACGTCATCAATCACACACATATACATTCGGTAATGACAAGAAACATAGCTAATCATCCACTGAAACAATATTAAGGCATACTAAACATAAGAACATACATGGACAAACATCACATCAGATTATTATTCTCATTATTTAAATCTTACAAATCAATCCCATTTTAGTCTTAGTTCACTTTCAGTATTAGCCCCTAAGTGAGTGAGTGTGTGCCCATGTCCTTACCTACAATCACCAAAATCAACAAATAAGATCATATTCCCTAAACCATTCTCTGCTACCAAACCTGTGACGATCTCAATTCCTAACTATTACTATTTGCTCCGATTAAGGTCATCACCGCCGTGAAACCCAAATAAGCCTAAATGACACCTAAGACCTATCTGAATCTCACCAGGCTTATCATAAACTTCTGAATTTTAACATGTTTATTTTAATGTTTAACAAAAATTGGAGCATGATATTGGACACATATTCTGGTAACATACGGAGTAAATAAAACATCAGCGGAAGTCTTTAAATTAAATCATTGGGTTCATAACACACAAGTCCCATAAGGATCCAAACAATCAGCAAGAAATCATCCAACATATTTCGGAAATAGCAAGAAAAGGAGGGATCTGAAAATTAACCAGAAAGTAGCCCAATCATTCATGTTATATGCGCAAGTAAACAAGAATCAAGTATGCAAATGTGATGCGATATTGCCCCGCCTTGCAGCCTTTATCTCACACATTGGTACCACGAACAATAGATGTACTTAAGCCTGGAAAATGGTAAAAAAAATGGTATGAAATTACAAGAATCTCAGTAGGGTCACAGCATCATAAGATCTGTAGAAACCCTAAACACAAATCTTTCAATTCATAATAGATCATTCCTAAACGAACTAAAAGGGATCATGCAATTCAATAATCAATAAAAAAGAGGTTAGGGAAGAATATATGGTTGAGGGAGGACTACAAACACTTCCGAAAGATTAGAAGCACATAGGCATGTAGAACTCATCAGATTACTCTCGGTAATGAAGAAGAAAGGCCATTCCCTTCCACCTATGTTATCCAAGGCTTACTGCACAAAGGGTAGATGGTTAACACACAAACTAATCAGTAAGCCTATTCATCTTGCCTCGCAAGGACAAGTCGTCTTGCCACACACGGACAAGTCTTCCCTAGCCACACACGGACTAGGGCATCCCAAACCTTGCAAGGATAAGGGCTTCCTGCCTCGCAAGAACAGGGTTCCGGCGTCACAAGGACAGATATCCAGCTCACGCATACTGGGATTTGCCACCCATATAACTCCCATACCAATAAGAACCTCTCCTCTCTCTAGGAGCATCAATCATGTCACTCAATACCTAACTCAGGGATTCGTTATAGCCTATGTCCCTCAATACATAACATAATACCAAAACAGGGCTTCCTCAATCATGTCAGAACGCAATCAGCATATTCAATTCACATAACATATGCAACCCAGGCACTCAATACCTAACTCAGGGATTCGTTATAGCCTATGAGATCCCTATCTCACTCAGAATTTCATACTCTCACCTTATAATCCAATTGCATGCAATACAACAAGGACAAATAACAAAAACTTCAAGAAAATAACATGGGTCTCTGGAGAAACTGATGAGGCATAGATTCTACCTCTCTTGTCTCTGAACAAGAAGCTACTCCTTTGCCTTTATTAGATAATTCTGAACCACCTATATTATCACCAGGCAAAAACAAACTAAGCATGCATATTCAATAATCAATTGAATACCTTATTTCCTTACAAATACCACTCACCAAACCTCTCAGAAACCAGTGATCAGATACTGCAGGTGCCTCCCCTTTGGATATGTGATGTGATAGCCAGGAACTTAACAAGATTCAACCTAAATTACCATTCCAATTAACTATACAAATTTTATCGCCGATTTTCAATTTAACCTTAGACAAGAAATTATTTATGTACAAACAACAAAAAATATATGATTGGAAAGAGGATGAAAAGTTCTTTCCAACAAGCTATTATTTTTAGGGATCTGACAAATGATGAGAGAGTTATGCTATTTTGAAATTCAAGAAGATTTGGCAAAAACCTAATTCCGTCACCAATTTTCAACTTATCTTTAAAGAAAGAATAACTAACCTCCTCAATAAAAATAAAATCTTTTTGGAAAGAAGATGAAGATATTTTTCCAACAAGCTATTATTTGTAGAGATACAACAAACGATGAATAAGTTATGGTATTCTAAATTTCAAGAAGATTTGGCAGTGCTGCCGAATTTCAACTTAATCTTAAAGAAATAAATACTAACCTCCTGAAAAAAACCCATATATATTTGCAAAGAAAATGAAGAGAACTTTCCAGAAAGCTTTTATTTTCAGGGATCCGATGAACGATGAGAGAGTTATACTAGTTTAAAGTTTTGGAGAATTTTGACGGCTATAGGGAGGTATAGGATTTTAGGCTTATATGAATTTTGTATGTTTTTTATAAATGGTTTTTGTGGGGTTGGCTTCCTATTTATAATGAATGGGTATAGAATTATGATTACTACTTTTAATCACTTTATCAAAATAAGATAATTTACCAGATAATTAAACTCTTTAATTATCTTCCCGTATTTTTAGGGATTTTAATCTCTAAGACAATTATATATCTATAAGGACTTAAATTAAAGGGAATTTAATACAGAAATAACTACTAAACAATCTTACCAATTTCAGCCATCACACATCCTTTCCTTCAGGGGCAAAATAGTCTTTTCTCCTGCACTGGCTTTTGGGCTTCTAAGACTCAAAATTCAGGGTCTCACAAAGAAGATTTTGGCAGTTCAGCCGAGTTTCGACTTTTCTTACTAGAAAGAAATACTAACCTCCTGATGAAAAACCAAAGATAGTTGGAAAGAGAATGAAGATAGCTTTCCAACAAGCTATTATTTTCAGGAATCCGACAAACGATAAGAGAGTTATGCTGGTTTAAAATTTCAGCGAATTTTGGCAGATATAGGGAGGTGTAAGGGTTTTAGGCTATACGAGTTTTGTTTATTTTTTATGAATGATTTTTGTGGGGTTGACTTGCTATTTATAATTGTTGGGTATGGAATTAAAATTACTACTTTAAAGGCTTTATTAAAGTAAGATAACTACCAGATTTAAATTCTATAACTATCCCCTTTTAATTTTAGGGTTTTTAATTCCTAAGGTGATTATCAACAAATTAAGAACCAAATTAAAGGGAATTAATACCAGAGATAATGACCAAACATTCCTTACCAATTTCGGCCATCACATATCCTTTTCTTCAGGAGAAAAATGGTCTTTTCACATGCACTGGCTTCTGGACTTCTAGGACTCAAAATTCGGGGTCTTACAAAATCTATATAGAAATTTCGTAATTTATCCTCTACCTCTCAAGTTTCGATTTTTGCAACACTAGCTAAAACTTTTTGAACTTCAAAGTAGCATAACTCTCTCATCCTTTGTTGCATTCTTGCGAATAATTGCTTGTTGGAAAGCTCTCTTTATCCTCTTTACAACCATATTGAGTTTTTTTAAATTAGAGGTTAGTTTTCTTTGTTAAAAGTTAAATTGTATTTCGGTGGAATTGCCAAAATCTGCTTGAATTTCAAAATAGCATAACTCTCTCATCCTTTGTTAGATTCTTGAGAATAATAGCTTGTTGGAAAGATCTCTTCATACTATTTCCAACCATTCTGATTTTTTCATCTGAAGGTTAGTATTTCTATGTTAAAAGTTAAATCGTATTTCGACAAAATTGCCAAAATATACTTGAACTTCGAAATAGCATAACTCTCTCATCCTTTATCGGATTATTTTGAATAATAGCTTGTTGGAAAGTTATTTCCATTTTGTATCCAGAAATTCTAGTTTTTTCTTCTGGAGGTTAGTTTTTCTTTGTCAAAATTTAGGTAGAAATTCAGCGGGATTAGGTTTCAAAATTGTGTGATTCTACCTTCAATTGATTTCTGTTATTATTCCTCTTAGTCGTATGATTGTTTAGCATCCATTCATGATGTAAAATCATGAATTCATCCTTTTAAATCTTCCCTATTTATAAAATCAGTATGCCCTACCTTTGCCCTATTGATGCCTAACTTGATCAATTGATTAACCTATTGGATTTTGATCTTGTTTCTTTTGATTGTACATGTTATAAACACCTATTCCTTTCTTAACTTCATGAAATTAAAACCCCTAACCTCTCTAATGTTAAAATCACAAGTTGCTTTATAAACCTTAAGGTGTTGCCAAAATTTGTATATTGAATTAGGGTAAAATATCAAGTGGATTCTTACTAAGTTATTGGTTGTCGCATCACGCATTCAGGGGAAGGATATTGCTGCGTCTGGATCTCTGGATTTGGGTAGGTTAATTTGTAAGGATTCCCTATGTCTTTGCTTTTTAATTAAGTAGTCTTGTGGTGTAGTATTGTGTGGTCTTTTCCTTGTAATTTTTTAGGAGATTCTGATCTTATTAGAATAGGAAAAGATTGCATCTGATTCTGACATGTGAGAGATAGGATCTATGTCTCATCGGTTCCTTTGGTTACCCTATTGTTTGATTGTTTGAATATAAGTAAATTCGATTGCCTATCTTGGTTATATGCTTGCGGAATGTGAGATTATACTGCTAGGGAATCTTGGAAATTAATAGGAAAATAGGTTGCTTGATTTGGTTATGAATTTGAGGATTGATCTTTGATTTGTATTGTTATTTGATTGAGGATCCTTTACTGTGATTTGTGTATGCGTGTACTATGTGTGTATACGTGTATGTGCCCTATTTGTGCTTTTTTTAAATGATCCTTTTGTCGCTGACCATGCGAGGTAAGTATTGTTGCTCCTAGGGAGAGGAGAGATGCAGACCGAACCCGGAGGTTTATGGGTGGTTATTCCCAACAAGAGCTCGCTGGATGCCTTATAGGCCGGTTCAAGTTTGGACGTCAGGAAGCCTTGTAGGCCAGTTTGAGTCTGGACGTCAAGATGCCCTATAGGCCAGTTCGAGTCTGGACGTTAGGTTGCCCTGTTTGAGAGTGACAGGATGACTTGTATGGGCTGCTGAAAGAGTGCTCCCAGGCCAGTTTTAGTCTGGATATCGAAGACAACTAAAAAGTTTGCTGTAATATTTAATTGTCTAACCATTTACCCTTTGTGCAGCAAAGCCTTGGACAACACAGGTGGAAAGGGATGGCCTTTTCTTTTCCTACTGTCGAGAGTAATCTGATGAGTTTTCCTGCCTGTGTACTTCTGATTTTCAGAAGTGTTTGTAGTCCACCCTCAGCCTTAGTTTTGGCCTTAACCCTTTTGATTGATTCTTGAATTGTGTGATACCTTTAGATGAGTAAGGATGATCTGATGTTGTTTGGGAGATGTTTAATTGGGAATCCCTAGGACTTATGATACTATGACCCTACTGAAATTCTTGTAATCTCATCCCTTCTTTTTTCCTCCCTTACAGGCTTAGGTGTGTACTTTGTTGATGGTACTAATGGTGTGAGACCAAGGCTTCACAGCTGGATGAATTTGCACCCCTTTTCTATTGAATGCGCATGCCATGTCTTTGAACTTGTGTGGATTTGCATTCTAGCTTTCCAATGTCTCTTTCTGTTTTTGTTGCTTTTGAAATATGCATGATACTATTGGTTGATGTTTTGAGATTCCTATAGGACTTATGTGTTATGTTTCCACTTGTTTTGAGTATTATATAAGTCTTCCGCTGATGTTGTCTTTCACTCCGTATAAGCCAGAAATTCATTAATGAATGAATATGCTCTAACCTTTAAATAACATATAAATAAACCAATAAAATTGACAATTAGGTGACTTGAGCCTTGTGGGATTCAAATAGGACCTTGCAAGGGCTTATTTGGGTTTCATGGCGCTAAGGGTCCTAATAGGTTGGGTTTGAGTCCTTATAAGAATATTGTTTAATGAATTTACATGCTCCAACCTTTTAATGCATATGAATGAACCAATAAAATTGAAAACTAATAAGACTTGAGCCTTGTGGGATTCAGATGGGTCTTTTTGAGGGCTTGTTTGGCTTTCAAGGTGATAAGGGTCCATATAGTTGGTTTTCAGAAAGGGAATCCACTCTCATACCTCCCATGCCAATCCTCCAGAAGACTATTGTTTATCTTCTTGGTTTGTTAGATCAGCCTTATGATGGCAGGTTTCTTGGAACCTATAACTTTTTATGAGATAGAATGAGAGCAGTACGAGTGGATTTCAGAATGCAACATATTTTTAACCTAGGGAATTGTCAGAAACCGTGTCTGAACTTGTTATTTGTTGCAAGAAAGCTTTTACCACTTTTGATCTTCTCGATGACTCCGGAGAAAATGAGATGGATAGTGATGCTAATCCTGAGTTAATGGATGTGCTTGTAAACACATTGCTTTCAATGCTTCCACATTCCTCAGCTCCTATGCGGTCTGCTATTGAGTAGGTTTTCAAGTATTTTTGTTCTGATGTAACAAATGATGGATTGCTTCGTATGTTACGTGTTATCAAGAAAGATTTGAAACCAGCTAGACACTAGGAAGCTGACAGTGAAGATGATGGTGATGATGATGATGATGATGATGATGATGTTCTTGGTATTGAAGAAGAAGAAATTGATGAAGATGAGACAGGTGAAACAGCTGAAAGTGGAGAACAAACAGATGATTCTGATAGAATTGGAGAAGTAGAAGAAGGTTCCAAAGTACAGACTGAAGATTCTGATGACTCTGACAGCGGCATGGATGATGATGCAATGTTTCTCATGGACACCTATCTTGCACAGATATTCAAAGAGAGAAAGAATCAAGGTGGTGGAGAAACGGCTCAAGCCCAGCTTGTTTTGTTCAAACTTCGTATTCTTCCTTTGATGGAGATATACTTGCATAAAAATCCAGGGACGACTCAAGTTCTGACATTATAC
Source organism: Passiflora organensis (assembly GCA_019739055.1). NCBI lineage: Eukaryota > Viridiplantae > Streptophyta > Magnoliopsida > Malpighiales > Passifloraceae > Passiflora > Passiflora organensis. The sequence goes on from JAEPBF010000185.1 coordinate 481,703, forward strand.
TCAAATTTGACTCAGGCGTTTGTTAATCCATATACTATAGAAGTCAATGAGCAGCTTGCACAATGTGGGGAATTCTACAGAAGAAAATATTCAAAGCCAAAAAAGAATTTCCCATGGGTGAAGACGTGCAACTTTCCCTTATGGAAACTTTATTGGAGAAGAGCTTAAAATTGGCATCAAAACCTTTCAAAAGTAAGAAATCTAGTAGCTCATTAAAAGAAAAGGAATCCGCCTCATGGAAGCTGAACCATTCCCAACTGTGTTAAGAGCAGATTTTCCAGAGAAAGGCTTAAGTTATAAAGATTGACACGTGGTGGACAATGACCAAATTGAGACTTTTGATGACTCAACGGATGAAGAACTTCCTGATATTAATCAAGCAAATGAAAACAACGTATTTCGCATTTCAATGCTAAGAAAGTATATGCAAGATCCTGTCATGTGCTTAAAGAACCTCCAGTTGAAGTTGCTGAAGACCTATCCTATCCCGTACAGCCAGTTGCCATACTAGATCGGTCGACAACTTCGTAGTCGAAGCGTGCCTATGGTACAAGTTGTTTGGCGTAATAGCCAAATTGAGGAACAGTCTTGGGAGACTGAGGAATCTATGTATGCAACATTTCCTTACCTGGTTAGGTACTTATGTTAGAATTTTGAGGATGAAATTCTTGTAAGGAGGGGAGGATGTAAGACCCCTAATTTTGAGTCCTAGAAGTCTAGAAGCCAGTGCAGGTGAAAAGATGATTTTTCCCCTGAAGGAAAGGATGTGTGATGGCCGAAATTGGTAAGATTATTTAGTAGTTAACTTTGTTTTAAATTTCCTTTGATGTAAGTTCTTATAGATGGATAATTGCCTTAGAGATTGTCCTTATAGAGGGATAATTGCCTTAGAGATTAAAGACCCTAAAAATAGGGAAGATAATTTAGAGTTTAATTATGTGGTAGATTATCTTATTATGATAAAGTGATTAAAAGTAGTAATCATAATTCTATACCCATTCATTATAAATAGGAAGCCAACCCCACAAAAATCATTCATAGAAAACTTACAAATTCGTATGAGCCTAAAACCCTATACCTCCCTATAGCCGTCATAATTCGCAGAAACTTCAAACCAACATACTTACTCATCGTTCGTCGGATCTCTGAGAATAATAGTTTGTTTGAAAGATCTCTTCATTCTCTTTCGAAATATCTTTGAGTTTTTGTAAAGAGGTTAGTATTTCTTTATCTAAGGTTAATTTGAAAATCGGCGGCGGAATTAGGTTTTCGCCAAATCTTCTTGAACTTCAAAATAGTATAACTTTCTAATCGTTTGTCATATCCTTACAAATAATAGCTCATTGGAAAGTTCTTTTCATCCTATTTTCAACCATATATAAATCAAAACTTGGATGTAAATATTTCATTGTTTAAGGTTAAGAAAAAATCGTCCTATGCCCTACAATTAGTGACAAGATTTGCATAGTTAATTGGAATAGTAAATTCAGGTTGAATCTTGTTAAGTTCCTGGCTATCACATCACACATCCAAGGGGGAGGCACCTGCAACGTCTGATCACTGGTTTTCTGATAGGTTTGGTGAGTGGTATTGGTAAGGAAATAGGGTATTCAATTGATTATTGAATATGCATGCTTAGTTTGTTTTTGTCTTTGCCTGGTGATAATTTAAGTGGTTCGGATTTACTTAATAAAGGCAAAGGAGTAGCTTCTTGTTCAGAGACAAGAGAGGTAGGATCTACGCCTCATCGGTTTCTCCAGAGACCCCTGTTATTTTCTTGATATTTTTGTTACCTGCCCTTGTTGTATTGTTTGTGATTGGATTATAGGGTGAGAATATGAAATGCGGAATGAGATATGAATCTCGTAGGCTATATCGAACCCCTGAGTTAGGAATTAAGTGCCTGGGATGCAAATGTTATGTGAATTGGATATGTTGATTGTGTTCTGACATGATTGAGGATACCCTGTTGTGGTATTATGCTTTGTACTTGCCTGTGTGTGCTTGTACGTGTCTATGTGTCAGGATCCTGTTCCGGTGGCCATTCGGGGTAAGCGCTGATTCTCCTAGGGAAAGGAGAGGTTCTTACTGGTATGGGAGTTGTATATGCGGCAAACCAGCAAGCTAGCGCTGGATATCTGTCCTTGCGAGGCCGGATCCCTACTTTGCGAGGTAGGAAGCCTTTATCTTGCGAGGTTCGGGATGTCCTAGTAGGTATGTGACTAAGGAAGACTTGTCCGTGTGGGACTAGTCGACTTGTCTTTGCGAGGACAAGATGAAAAGCTTACTGATTAGTTTGTGTGTTAACAATCTACCCTTTGTGCAGTAAGTCTTTGACAACACAGGTGGAAGGGGATGGCTTTTCTTCTTCATTGCCGAGAGAAATTTGATGTGTTTCACCTGCCTGTGTACTTCTGAGCTTTCGGAAGTCTTTGTAGTCTTCCCTCAGCCATAGATTCGGCCCTAACCTCTTTTGATTGATTTTTGAATTGCGTGATCCCCTTCAGTTGTTTAGGAATGATCTTATGTGAATTGAGAGATTTGTGTTTAGGGATTCTGTAGATCTTATGATGCTCTGACCCTACTAAGATTCTTGTAATCTCAGACCGTTGTTTTTACCATTTTTCAGGCTTAGGTACATTCACTGTTCGTGGTACCAGGGTGTGAGATCAAGGCTGCACGACGGGGCGATATCGCATCATATTTGCATACTTGTTACTTGCGCATATATATGAATGATTGGGAAACTTTCTGGTTTATTTTAGGCACTCTTCTTTACTCGCTATTTCCGAACCTTGATGAAGAATTTTTTTGCTGGTTATGTGGATCCCTATGGGACTTGTGTGTTATGAACCCAAAGATTTAATTTAAGACTTCCGCTGATGTTTTATTTACTCCGTATGATACCAGAACATGTGTCCAATATCATGCTCCAATTTTTGATAAACAATAAGATTAACAAGCTTAAAATCAGAAATTTATGATTAGCCTGGTGAGATTCAAATTGGTCTTGGGTGTCATTTAGACTTATTTGGGTTTCACGGCGGTAATGACCTTAATCGGAGCAATTATTAAAAGTTAGGAATTGGGGTCGTTACACATTTGGGTGATTGTGGATCGATTGACAAAATCTGTATATTTTCTTCCCGTATGCGTGACAGATACACCTGAGAAATTTGTTGTTTGTTACTTGGACGAGATTGCTCAATTGCATGGAGTGCCAGTTTCTATCGTTTCAAATTGTGACCCTCGTTTCACATCACAATTTTGGATGAAATTCCAGAATGCACTGGGATCGAGAATAACCTTCATTATAGTGTTTCATCCCCAGACCGATGGTCAATCATAGAGGACGATTCAGACTATTGGTATTCCTCTTGTTCGTATGATTGTTTAGCATCCTTTCATGATGTAAAATCATGAATTCATCCTTTGAATCTTCCCTATAAATGAAATCGGCATGCCCTACCTTTGCCCTATTTGTTTCCTATCTTGATCAATTGATTAACCTATTGGATTCTGATCTTGTTTCTTTTGGTTGTATATGTTACAAACATCTAATCCTTCCTTGTTAACATGAAATCACAACCCTATTACCTTGTATGCATGAAATTGCAATTTGTCTTGCGCCCTATTCTTAGTGGCAAAATTTGCATAGTTAATTGGGATGATAATTCAGGTTGAATCTTGTTAAGTTCTTGGCATATCACATCACACATCCAAAGGAGAGGCACCTGTGGCATCTGATCAGTTGTTTCTAATAGGTTTGGTGAGTGGAATTGGTAAGGAAATAGGGTATTCAATTGGTTATTGAGTATGCATGCTTAGTTTGGTTTTGTCTTTGCCTTATGATGTTATAGGTTGTTCGGGTCCCTTGAATAAAGGCAAAATAATAGCTTCTTGTTGAGAGACGAGAGGTATATCTTGGTTCATGTCCTTCTTGGTTCATCCTTATAAAAAATGGTATATCTTCTGAAATTAAGAGATAATTCCAGAATTTAATCCTAATAATTATCTCCTTATATCTAACCTTAAAAGTAGGAAAAATTAATCCCACTAATCCTATAAACATACCGGCTAGCCACACATGTCCACACACACAAAAAATACACAAAATCATCAAGCAATCAAACCCTTGTTCCCTACCCTTGCTGCCGAAATTTTTAAGCATTCACCCTAGTCGAATTCTTTCATTCTTCATCAAATTTCTGCAAATAATAGCTTTTTGGAAAGCTCATTCCATCCTCTATCTCGCTACCTTGGTTTCATCATCAGAAGGTTACAATTTCCTTGTACTTTTCTTTATCACAATTGCCTAGGGTTTAGTCCTGAAATCTTTTGATTGATCCTTCAATTGGTTTCTATTGTTCCTTTTGTTCATATGATTGTTTGGCATCTATTCATGTTATAATATCATGAATTTATCCTTTAAATCTACCCTATGAATGAAATCGACATGCCTTATTGTTGCCGATTTCGGTCAGTTGACATGTCTATTGGTTTCTGATCTTGTTCCTTTTAATTGTATGTGTTACTAACTCCTAATCTTTTCTTGTTATCATGAAATCACAATCCCTAAGTCACTTATGCATGAAAACGCAATTTGCTCTATTACCCTATCTTAGTGTCAAAATTTGCATGGTTAATTGGGATGGTAAATCAGGTTGGTTCTTGTTGTGTTCTTGGCTATCACATCATACATCCAAGGGGCAGGTCTTAGCAGCATCTGATCGCTGGTTTCTGATAGGTTTGGTGAGTGGAATTGGTGAGGAAATAGGATGTTTACTTGGTTATTGAGTATGCATGCTTAGTATGGTTTTGTCTTTGCCTTATGATATTATAGGTGGTTCAGATCCTCTAAATAAAAGCAAAGGGATAGCTACTTGTTCAGAGACAAGAGAGGTAGGATCTATACCTCATCAATTTCTCCAGAGATCCTTATTGCTTATTTGATGTTTTCGGTATATGTTCTTGCTGATGGTTATACGCACATGACTTGTATAGTGAATGTGTGAGGACCCGATCCCGGATACCGGACCTCACCGCCGTAGGACTCGAATTGACCCCACCGAGGGACCAACCAGAACCCTACAAGGCTTCTCTTACAAAATCCATAAAGTTATAAAATTCTGGTTGCCGTTTATCAGCAATACAACCAAGTTTATTGGATTCTCATATAAGTTTATTGGATTCTCATATATTCAAGGAAACCCTTACACTCATGAAAAATTGTTTGAGCATGGTTCTAAAATCTTTGTATTTGTAAGGGGTTTGGAAATATTTATTAAAGAACAACTTAGATTATTTCAAACACCAAGTTGCGGAGTTGTTTAGCGGAAGGCTTTGTAAAAGAGAAAAAAAAAACATTTATTTTGAAAACACACAATCCGGGAAAACATTTCAACAAATAAATAAAAAAAATAAAACAATGGAAAACCAAATCAACCCAAAAAGGATGAAAGTCCAGTCCAAAGTATTTATTACAGTCCGAAATATAAATATCAAAGAAATGTAAAATTCATGCAAACCACAAACACAACTGCATAGCCATAGTTCAGCACCTACTGTTTGATGTTCTAGGGGAGGCTAGGTTTCTCCTCAGCTGAACCTGAAAGGGATAACAAATGGGGGTGAGATCACTAGGACCTCCGTGAGAGACACAGCATCATAAGCGTTCACGGGGAGTGAGTATAGGCAATACGAAAAACCTTTTCTTTTAAAATGCAAGTATAAAACCGGTGTAGTAACATGAATAGTGAAAGTTCAAAAATCAGACTCAACGGTCTAAAATGAGTGGTTACGATAAACTCATCATATCGTATCGAGAAATCCCACGGGACAGACATAAAACACCACACTAATCGGTTCGGCACGTAGAACCGTCGGAGGCCCAATGGCAGTAAAGTTTGAGTTATTACAAGTTATGTTTAAATGTCCCACCGCCATTGTTGTCTGTGGAGCGGAGGGAATACACACGTCCTCCACACTCCATACTCACGACCTGTGATCAAAGGTCACATAACGCAACCATACAACTCCCTACGGTAAGAATCGCTCCCCTACTACGGGACGTCCGAATACTTACCTCGCATTGGCCAAGCGCTTCGTGTAATTCACGGTATCATATCTCTCATATATATACCCACCAAAATGCCCCAAAATTCATAAAATCATCTCAATGGGATAATTTACACATGTTCAAAATATCATACAACACATGTGTATAGAAATCGGTAATGGTAAGGTAACCAAACATCATGCTAAATCATCTTTCATCAATTTTTTTTTCAAACATGCATTCTTGTAAGTTCTTAACACCCAAATCATGCCAAAACAAAAAAGAAAAACACTTAGAAAACAGCATGTGATACTCGACAACATCAAGTGTAAACATCACCCATCCAAATTTCTATTCTTCATCTTAAACACATTTAAACATGTAGGTAGTTTTCACGCATATTTCACAAAACCAAAACACATACATAAATATTAATTTTCAAACACATGTCGAGTACATCACTAGTCGCAATTAAACCATTTCAAGCATACCTCATACTCAAAACCAAAACAAAATCATTTATGTAAACTATATAAAAGAGAGTAGCCGATCAAACCGATGATACGAAGTCTCCCACCTTTTGTCTCTGATCACGGAGTCCTTTCCTACAAGCCTTGTTATGCCTACCATTAAGATCGTAACATACTCATGGTTAGGATCCATCAGCTCCATACTCAAATCCAAAGAACATTTATGGATCTAATTGACCCAAGTATATATATATATATATACTCACTAATCAACAACTCACCTTGATGTATCTTCTTTGATTGTGATACTTGTGGGTCTAAGGGTACTTCCGATAGGTTAAACTTAACGATTTCTCATGAAATTTCTATCGTAGATTCCTGACATTCTAAGAAGAACGTGGATTTGAAGAATGCAAAATTTTTCCGAGTAGAAAAAAAGATAGAAAATCTACAAGTTGCGGAAACTGTAGGGTGACGAGTTTGGTTTATGAACTTGGGGAATGAATTTCTGGATTCAGTCTTGAGTTTCTTGGCAGGTTGGTTCAAAGAAGAGTTCAAGGTACTAGAGAGGGTGTTCAGATAGGCTTAGAGAAGGAAGAAAAATTGAAGAAGATAGATACCAAGATCAAGAACAGATTAGTTTCAAAAGATAGAAGAAAAGGTCTGGTTGCAGCAGCATAAGTTTTGGTTGGTATTTCAGGTGAGACTTCTGGTGACTTAGGTGTACATTCAGGCAAGCAAGAATAGACCAGAAAGTGAAAGAAAATGCATGCCAAAGATAGGGAAAGTCGGACTCAAGAGGGGACACACAAGAGAAACCAGAATTTGCAAGATGGTGAGTGATCTAGGGGTTCCCAAACCAATGGCAATAAGATGAAAGTGAGTGGGAATCTTGCAATGGCAGACAAGGGTAAGTGGAGAGGTGTGTTTTAGCTGGAAAAGGAGAGAAAAATTCTGGTTGGAGGGCCAGGAAATGATGCTTAATCAAGTGTGTTAGGGGAAGGTTGAAGTTTGAATTAATCATGTATGTAATGTCTAGTTAGGTGGGTTATTAACCAATATAAAACAAAGAAAAATTCAAAAGAATCACCACCAGGAGAGGAATTCCGACTTTAACTTGAAAGGAAAAGCATCAGGTATGAAAATGGCAGACAACTTTGATTTAGAATGTGGCCTACACAAAAGGTTAAGCATGTGAAGGCAGATTTGAACAATAATGGCACAACTAGACACTCAATTTGTATAAACACATAAGGGACCCAAATTATGGATGTATGTGATGTGGATCCTGAGGTAAGTATGGTAAGGTAATGTAGGTTTAATCCAGGTGAAAATCTTATGTAATTACCCACTGTAATTGCTGAGTTATGGTACGGTAAAAAAAATCAGGGATTTACGGTGATCAATTGTTTTTGTGACTGGTGTAATCTGATTTTACTCTATGATGATTGTCTAATTACATGGCTAATTTAATCAATGCAGAATGAGTACATTGGGCCTTAGGAAATTTCCGAATAGATTTGGGCCTTGGGAATGGTAATTGGACCGAAAATATGAAGATACGAATCAATTACGGTCAACAGCAGTTTTACGATCGGACAATTCGTAAAACTGCGTCATATAAGTAGTTTATATTTATGTTAATTGAGAAGTTACATTGACAAGAATCTAATTACTCACTTTTACCTTTCATAGGGTTACTCAGGTGTCTAAGGTTCACTCAGGTCCATCTAAATCGTAAAATGTTACCGTCACACGGTAAACAAAACTCATCCGGAGTCCTCGACGGGGTAAAACTCGGGGACTTACCAAACTAATACGGTAGGCATTGCCGAAATGACTCGTACGGGCGTCGAAATCATTAGCTAATAGGTCTAGTACATATCTAACACTCAAAATGCTGAAAAATAACTTATATGATAAAAATACAAAGGAAGAATAACTGTTGGAAACCTCTAAAAAAGCGAGGTCTCACAGAATGCATGAGTTGTAGATTGAGCTATGATACATTAGGCAATGTCGAACCCTTGGGATAGGTTGTGTGTGCCTAGTTCGCATGTGTTGTGTGTTTTAAACATGCTAGATGTGTTGTGATATGATTGACGATGTCCTGCTGTGGTATTATCCCATGTACTTGCTTGTGTATGCTTGTACATGTTTGTGTGACAGGATCCTTTTTTGATGATCATTCGGGGTAAGCGCTGATGCTCATGAGGAGAGGAGAGGTTCTTACTGGTATGAGAGTCATGTTGGTGGCAATCCCAAGCATGTGCACGTTGGATGCCTAGTCTTGTATGCTGGCTAGATGCCTTGTCCTATGTGCTGGCAAGATGCCTTTATCCTTGTGTGGTTTTGATGTCCTAATACTTGTGTGGTTAGGATGCCTAGCCTTGTGTGCTAGCTAGATGCCTTGTCTTGTGTACTGGCAAGATGACTACGCTTGCTGATTAGCTTGTGTGCTAACCTTTAAGCTTTTGTACAGCGAAGCCTTGAACAACACAGGTGGAAGGGGATGGCCATGTCCTTTGATGGGATTGAATGATGATTGTTCCTGCCTGTGTAGGACTTGTGTGTTATGGTACCTTTAATAAATTATAAAGACTTCCGCTGATGTTTATTTCACTCCGTATATTGGCAGAATGTTTGTCCATTATCATGCTCCAACCTTTAAAAAACATAAGAAAGACACTTAATAAAATCACAACTTAGGGTGATAACCCTTGTGAGATTCAGATTGGTCCTAGGTTGGGTTTATTTGGATTTCATGGCAGTAAGGGTCCTAATAGGTTGGGTTCGGGGTCATTACATTACATTTCCCTAGGGTTGTCCAATGTCACTTGGAGACATCATTACTACTCTTATATTCGCTATGATTTGTTTTAAATACAAATTTTAATATTCTCCACCACTTTGTTACTATGCCATTAGCCTTTTATGTTCGTTATATGCATAGTGATTTGTTATGGCAGTGTGTATAGTGGACCTATGGTGGTTGTCGTGCCAAATTGTTAAGATCTGGGGCGTGTCAACCTAAAGTGGTAGCGGAGCATATTTCCTTCCTTTGGAAACAATTTTTATTTTATACCAACTCCTTACATTATGTGTTTTCATTTCTTGAGAGAACACTATCACGTTAGTTAACGTTATCATTTGATAATCATCGAGTGGGTCAGTATCTTATATGCCTACTTCTGTTGGCTCTTTTAGGCCGAATCAATTATTATTTTTAGAAAATGTTCCTATGTTGTAGATTTATTTTCATACTTGATACCTTCGGAATTTTCATGCCCCGTTGTAGCATAATATTTCTTGTATAAGATCTATGTAAGAACCCTATCGATTCTTGTGTATTAAATTGTAAGTCATTATTTGTGTGCATATCATTTGGTCTGCAATGTCACTTCATACCCATTACCCGATTGGGTAATGTATTGATGCCACATTACTTTGAGTTGTTACTTGTTGTTTTGAAGATCATTGCATTTAATTGCTATAAGGTTCAAATTATTTTGTGGCACTATATAGATAAGCTTGATAATTTTGTCATAAATTGTCGAGTCAGGGGAAACTATGAATGTATACATTGTATTAATCTTGATTTCAGATTGAAGAGCCTGGGAGGAGCAAGAAAGATCACATGCGTAATCTAACGTAAGTTAATAAAGCCCACTAAAGATTTGAACTGTCAGAAATACCTTGGATTAGGTACAATTTATTGAGATTATAAATATTATGTGAATATTTTGGGAATCTAGTATTTTGTTTGAGGCATAGATGACTTTGGATTGATTGTAGTATGACCTGTTTGTAAGTAATAAAATGCCTTGTTGAATTCTAACTGGGATTGCATGATTTGCAGTAGAATGATGCCTAATATAGGCTGTTATTTTGGTGAGCCATAGATGCTAACCAATTAAGAATTATAAAAAGATGAGCCTAGAATTAGAAAGGATGGGTATGAATTACATGATCACTAGTGTATCCTGTGTTTATAAGCACATGGAATACAAATTATTATCAGTGATTATTGAATAATGTGGACAATGCATGGAGTATATGTCTCTATTGGGGTGTGTTGAGGAACATTATAGTTATCAAAGTACATAACTTATAGTGTACTATATTATATATGAATCTTATAACATGCCCGATGTTATGTGGTCGAGTAATAATACTTATATTATAAAATTTACAAAGTTATTGTGAAATTAAATTTTCGATTGTTGAGTTGGATTACCCAAATGATCAAGAAGGTGAAATTATATGTGGATATTTAAGGTGAATAACAAAGCGAAGTAATAATTGTTCCGCTCTAGGAAAATTAAAACATAGGTTTGTTTACCTTATGCTATATTTTAACCAAAAATGAGCCTAGAGGCTTGAATTTAGTATAACAATACATATTGAGGTTTAGTTAGTTCAGTAAGTGGAAAGGAATTATAAGATTTATGTTTATAATTTGAGGAGTTAGATATTATGAAATCAAAATTTTTGCTTGATTTCCCGAGTGGAGGGATATAAATTGTGGTATTTTGTAATAGATTAGTTAAAAATGAACCTTGGAAAGGTGTTTACAAGTAAGAGATATTCAAACCAACTGTGAGATTCGATGGATGTAGCCCCAGAATTAAGAAGTTTATTTGCAAAAGATTGATGTATGGCTAATTTTGTATATTGTACAAATAAAGGAGAGTAAATTATATTGATATTAAGGATGAAGAAGTATTGTGGGATATTAGAGTAAAGTTGTGATTTTATTATTACAGAATTATCTTGGAATGATGTTTAATTTGATATGATGATGAGGATGTAAATTCATGGAAACTGAGACAAACTCAGGAAATTTACTTGAAAATAAGTTGATTAGAATAAAAGGTGGAAAAAGAGCAGCGTAGTGGAATCGTAATGTTCTTGAACAAGGGATTAATTTTATGGAATGATATCGATAAATTATTGTTGTTGAAGTAGTAGATTGGGAAAATTGAATTTAAAAAGCTGATGGACATTGAGTAACCGAATGATAAGAATGTAGTAAGATACTATATTCTAGTAAAATTTGAGTTTGATGCCCGAAATTATTTTGATATGATGAATTTTGGATTATTGATTATAATTCTTGATGATAATGTGGTTGGGAAGATTGTGAGATAAGTTTTGACATGAACCATTGATATATAATCATACGAATATGATCACTGGATATATGACCTAAGGATTATGGTCGTGAGTGTTTATCGACAGTATAAACGAAATCATTCCACTGATATTTCATTCACTCCGTATAATACCAGAATACTTGTCCAATATCATGCTCTAATTGTTGATAAACATAAAGAATGCACATGCTAAAAATCAAGAATTTGATGAGTAAACCTTGTGGGATTCAAATAGGTCCTGGTTCTTGGGCTTGTTTAGGTTTCACGGCGGTAGGGCCCCTAATCGGAGCAATTAATAATAGGTTAGGAGTTAGGGTCATTACAAGTTTTGGTAGCAGAGCATAATTTAAGGAATATAATTGGTTATATGCTAACTTGTTTGTTGATTTTGTGTTTGTAGGTAAGAACATACGCACACACACACTTACTTAAGGCCTAATACCGAAAGTGAACTAATGCTAAAAAGGGATTGATTTAAATGATGAGAATGATAATTTGATTTGCTGTGTGTTTATGTATGTTCTTATGCCAGGTATGCCTTGATGTGTTTTGGTGAATGCTTGCTGTGTTTCTTGTCATCGCCGAGAATGTGTATGTTGTTGGGGCACATTACCAAGTGTCCCTATGTAATTTTTATGTTGCCGAATGTATATGAGTGTGATTGTTGATGTGTATTGCCGAATGCATGGGGTGTGAGTTTGCATGATTGCCAAATATGGATTGTGTGAATCCATGCTTGCTTAATGCTTGATGATGATTTTCGAGAGTACATATGTGTGATGATATGAGTGACGAGTATGCATTTACATTTGTGCATATGATTTCCAAAATTTGTATATTTTTTTCCAGTATATGCGTATCGTCCGATGCACATCTCTCCACCAGGTACCACTTCTTTTCCTAGTATCGTATTTAGTTATGTGTTAAGTAACAATAGTATGCTTGTACAGTACGGCACGGTCGAACGCTACAAGGGATCGATGGGCTAGGTATGAGGTTCAGGCCGAACAGCAACCTGTTGAGCAAGAGAAGCCAAATGCAAAAACTGAGCAGGGAGGGCAAGCTGAGCCCGAAAACAAACCTGAGGCACCAGCTGCACCAGCCATTGATCATGTGATGGCCCAAATCCTAAACGTATTGCAAGGAATTGCTGCGAATCAACAGCATATGGAGGCGCAATTTCAGAATGCTCCTGCACCCGCGTCCGTGGAAGAACCTATTCCTCCACTTGAACCTGTACAGCCAGCGCATCCTAAGGTAGTCGAGAGACTTCCCATCATGATTACAAAATTGTTGAAGGAAGCTCGACAGTTAGTGTGAGACCCAGCCCGTAGGGGGGGTCAGGTTACCCAATCCCACATCGGAAAGGAGCGGGGGAGGTCTTGGGCTTATATGTGTTGTGTGATGGTATCATTTGTAACAAGATGCATCTTTTGGGCCATGTGGTTAGAAGCCCAACTGAGCGTTGCAGTTGTGATCCATCACACGCACATACACGTCCGGGCTCGCTGGGCCGAAAGTCCGGGGGGCAGGTCGTGACAGTTAGGATGTAAAGATTTCAGTGGTTCAGCTGGAGCTGCTGCCGCTCGTGAATGGAATGACACCTGATGCCGAGTGTCATTGTTCTTACGTATCTCGGATGATGACAAGGTTGCCATCACAACTTTCCTACTTGAAGGGGAAGCCCATGCATGGTGGACAGCTGTGAGATTGTGATTTGGGGATCGTCTGCCTATATGGGTGGAATTTCAATATGAATTCGACGAAAGGTTCTATACGAGATTCCATAAAAGTGAGCAGCGATGAGCTTTCTACAAGCTTAAAAAAGGCACCCGTTCGGTGCTGGAATATGAGAAGGCATTAAGGAAGTTATCCCGAATTGCACCTGAAGAGGATTGCTCACCATACCAGCTTGCGAGACGATTTAAGGATGAAATGAGTACTGAACTCAAAATCATCGTTGGTATGACACCGATGCAGAATTTGCAAGAACTAATTATTTCCGCAACTAAAGCTGAAAATGTGACGACCCCAATTCCTAACTATTACAATTTGCTCCTAGTAAGGTCATCACCACCGTGAAACCAAAATAAGCCTAAATGACACCTAGGACCTATCTGAATCTCACAAGGCTTACCATTAACTTCCGACTTTTAGCATGTTTATTTTAAAGTTTAACAACAATTGGAGCATGATATTGGACACACATTCTGGTAACATACGGAGTGAATAAAATATCAGCGGAAGTCTACAGATTAAATCATTGGGTTCATAATACACAAGTCCCATAGTGATCCAATTAACTAGCAAGAAATCCTCCAACATATTTCGGAAATAGTAAGCAAAAGGAGGGTTCTTAAAATAAACCAGAAAGTAGCACAACCATTCATGTTATATGCGCATGTAAACAAGTATGTAAATGTCATGCGATATCGCCCCACCGTGCAGCCTTGATCTCACACACTGGTACCACAGACAGTGGATGTACCTAAGCCTGAAAAATGGTAAAAACAGCGGTATGAGATTACAAGAATCTCAGTAGGGTCACAGGATCCTAAGATCTGCAGAAATCGTAAACACAAATCTTCCAATTCACATTAGATCATTCCTAAACAATTAAAGTGGATCACGTAATTCAAGAATCAATTAAAAAGAGGTTTGGGCCGAATCTATGGTTGAGGGAGGACTACAAACACTTCCAAAAAAATCAGAAGTACACAGGCAGATAGAACTCATCAGATTACTCTCAGCAATGAAGAAGAAAGGCCATTCCCTTCCACCTGTGTTGTCCGAGGCTTACTGCACAAAGGGTTGATGGTTAACACACAAACTAATCAGTAAACCTATTCATCTTGCCTTGCAAGGACAAGTCGTCTTACCACACACGGAAAAGTCTTCCCAAGCCACACACGGACTAGGGCATCCCAAACCTCGCAAGGATAAGGGCTTCCTGCCTCGCAAGGACAGAGTTCCAGCGCGCGCATGCTGGAGTTTGCCACCCATACAACTCCCATACCAGTAATAGCCTCTCCTCTCCCTAAGAGCATCAGCGCTTACCCCGAATAGCCACCGGAAAAGGATCCTGATACACAAACACATACAAGCACACACAGGCAAGTACAAAGCATAATACCACAATAGGGTATCCTCAATCATGTCAGAACACAATCAGCATATTCAATTCATATAACATATGCAACCAGGAAATCAATACCTAAGTCAGGGATTCGTTATAGCCTATGAGATCCATATGTCACTTCGAATTTCATACTATCACCCTATAATCCAATCGCATGCAATACAATAAGGGCAGGTAACAAAAACTTCAAGAAAATAACAGGGGTCTCTGGAGAAACCGATGAGGCGTAGATCCTACCTCTCTTGTCTCTGAACAAGAATCTACTCGTTTTCCTTTATTAGGTAATTTCGAACCACCTATATTATCACCAGGAAAAGACAAAAACAAACTAAGCATGCATATTCAATGATCAATTGAATACCCTATTTCCTTACCAATTCCATTCACCAAACCTATCAGAAACCAATGATCAGATACTGCAGGTGCCTCCCTCTTGGATGTGTGATGTGATAGCCAGGAACTTAACAAGATTCAACCTGAATTACCATTCCAATCAACTAAGAAAATTTTGTCACTAAAAGTAGGGCATAGGACAATTTCGACTTAACCTTAGACAAGAAAATATTTACTTTCACATAAAAAAAACATATATGGTTGGAAAGAGGACGAAAATATCTTTCCAACAAGCTATTATTTGTAGGGATCTAAAAAAAGATTTGAGAGGTATGTTGTTCTGAATTTCAAGAAGATTTGGCAAAAACCTAATTCCGCCGCCGATTTTCAACTTATCTTTAGAGAAATAAATACTAACTTCCTGACACAAAACCATAGATGGTTAGAAAGAGGATGAAGATATCTTTCCAACAAGCTATTATTTGCAGAGATACAAAAAATGATGAAAGAGTTATGCTAGTTTAAAATTTCAGCGAATTTTGGCAGCTATAGGGAGGTGTAGGGTTTTAGGCTTATACGAATTTTGTATGTTTTCTCTGAATGATTTTTATGATATTGACTTCCTATTTACAATGAATGTGTATAGAATTATGATTACTACTTTTAAGATAGTTACCAGATAATTAAATTCTTTAATTATCTTCCCCTATTCTTAAGGATTTTAATCTCTAAGGCAATTATCTATCTATTAGATTTAAAGGAATTTATACCAGAATTAACTACCATACCACTCTTATCAATTTCGGCCATCACACATCCTTTCCTTCATAGGAAAAATCATCTTTTCACCTGCACTGGCTTCTGGACTTCTAGGACTCAAAATTTAGGGTCTCACATCCTTCCCTCCTTACAGGAATTTCGTCCTTGAAATTTTAACATAAGTACCTAATCAAACAGGTAAGGAACTTTTGCACGCATAGATTCCTCAGTCTCCCAAGACTGTTTGTCAATTTGGCCATTATGCCAAACAACTTGTACCATAGGCACACTTCGACTGCGAAGCTGTCGAACTGACCGATCTAGTATGGTAACTGGCTGTACGGGATAGGATAGGTCTTCAGCAACTTCAACTGGCAGTTCTTTAAGCACATGAGCAGGATCTCGCACATACTTTCTTAAGATTGAAATATGAAATACGTTGTGAATCCTTTCCATATTTGGAGGTAGGGCAAGTCAACATGCAACAGGGCCGATTTTTTCGACAATGTCATACGCACCAATATAGCGAGGTGCTAGCTTACCTCGCTGCTGAAAACGAAGGACTCATTTCCATGGGGCGACCTTCAAAAATATTTTGTCTCCTACTGCAAATTCCAGTTCCCTTCATCGATTGTGGGTGTAGCTTTTCTGCCAATCCTGGGCTGTTTTTAGCCGTTGTCGGATCAAGTTCAACTGCTCTATTGCTTGATCAATCAATTTCGGATTGTCTAGGCATCTTTCTCCTACTTCATTCCAGCAAATGGGAGTTCTGCAACGTCTCCCATATAGTGCTTCATAGGGTGCCATTCCGATGCTTATATGGAAACTATTGTTGTAAGAAAATTCTGCCAATGGCAGGCATCGATCCCAATCGGTTTGCTGATCTAACACACTTGCTCGTAGCATGTCTTTAAGTGTCTGAATCGTTCTTTCTGATTAACCATCGGTATGGGGATGAAATGCTGTACTGAAATTCAATCTTGAACCCACCGCATTCTGGAATTTTTCTAAAAATCGTGAGGTGAAACTGGTACTCGATGCAATCGAACAATCTCGTCCAAGTAACGAACTGCCAATCTTTCTGGTGTATCTGTCACACGTATAAGAAGAAAGTGTGCAGATTTCGTCAGTCGATCCACGATCACCCAAATGGCATTGTATCCTCGCTTCGATCTAGGGAAACCAGTCACAAAATCCATTGTGATGTGCTCCCACTTCCATTCTGGAATCGAAAGTGACTGAAGTAAACCAGCAGGTCTTTGATGTTCGATCTTTACTTGTTGACAAATGATGAATTGGACAACAAATTCAGCAGTATGACGTTTCATGTTTGGCCACCAATACTGCTCCTTCAAATCTTGGTACATCTTAGTGCTTCCAGGATGAATAGCGAACTTTAAACTATGCGTCTATGATAGAATAAGGTTACAAATATCAACATTTTGTGGAACATATACCCGGTTTCTGAAGACTAGTACTTCGTCATCTCGTATTCTGAAATCACAAACTATGGCATCAACACCATCAGCAAGTTGCTTCCGAATTTCAGTAAATTTCAGATCCTCTAACTGTTGATTCTGGATTTCTTCAATTAAGGTAGGTGCGACTTCGATTCGTGCATCGTTTGTTGATTAATCACTTTGCCTTAACCTAGGAAATCATGCAAGTTGGAACAACTCGCCTATCACCTTCAAAAAAGTATTCGGCACCATCAGGAAAAGTGAACCACAGACGCTTGGTGAAACACTCCATACGGGCTTGATATTTTTCCAGATAGTCCATGCCTAAGATCACATCCAGCTCTCGGATGTCCAATGGAATCAGATCCACTTCCAATACATTCAGTCCCTTACTTACAGCACAGTTGATGTAGACTAGATTCCAAATCAGTTGCTCTCCCTGCTCAATATGTGCATCAGGTTCATTCTGCCCTATGGGTTGCTATTCAGCTTGAATCCCATTCCTACCCTGTCAATCCCTTGTAACGTTCAACCTTGCCATACTATTTAAGCATACGATTGTTACTTACACAACTAAATACGATACTAGGAAAAGAAGTGGTACCTGGTGGAGAGGCGTGCATCGGACGATACACATATGCTGGAAAGTAACATACAAATTTTCGGAATTCACATGCATACATGCAAAGGTATTCTCGGCAATTACATCAACACTCATATATACTCTCGGAAATCATCATCAAACATTAAGCAAGCATGGATTCACACAAAATCAACATTCGGCAATACACACCAGCAATCACATACATATACATTCAGCATTACAGGAGTCAAATAGGGACACTCGGCAGCATGTATATATCAACACACACATTCTCAGCAATGATAAGAAACAAATCAAACACTCACCGAAACATATCATGGCATACCAGGCATAAGAACATACACGAACAAACATCACATCAGATTATTATTATCATCATTTAAATCTTACAAATCAATCCCATTTTAGCATTAGTTCACTTTTGGTATTAGCCCCTAAGTGAGTGAGTGCGTGTGTGTGCATGTCCTTACCTACAAACACCAAAATCAACAAATAAGTTAGCATATAACAAATTATTTTCCCTAAACCATGCTCCGCTACCAAACCGGTAACAACCCCAATTCCTACCTATTAATATTTGCTCCGATTAAGGTCATTACCGCTGTGAAACCCAAACAAGCCCAAAGACAACTAGGACCTATCTGAATCCCACCAGGCTTACTTACTAAGTTTTTGACTTTTAGCATGTTCATTCTACATGTTTAATAACAATTGGAGCATGATATTGGACAATCATTTTGGTATCATACGCAGTGAGTAAAAATATCAGCGGAAGTCTTTAAATTAAATCACTGGATTCATAACACACAAGTCTCGTAAGGATCCAAATAACCAGCAAGAATTCCTCCAAAATAGTCAAAAATAACAAGCAAAGGAGGAATCTTAAAATAAACCAGAAAGTAGTCTAATTTTTATTCAATTTATATGCGCAAGTAATCAAGGAACAGGTATGCAAAAGTGATGCGATATCGCCTCGCCGTACAGCCTTGATCTCACACACTAGTACCACAAGCAGTGAATGTACCTAAGCCAGAAAAAAATGATGGAAACAACGAGTTGAAATTACAAGAATCTCAATGGGGTCACAACATCATAACATCTGTAGAAACCATAAACAAAAATCTTCCGAACAACATCTGATCATTCCTACGCAACTAAAGGGATTCATGCAATTCAAAGATTCAATAAAAAAGGGTAGGGCCGAATCTAAAGCTGAAGGGGACTATAAACAGTTCCGAAAAAGTATCAGAAGTACACAGACAAGCAGAAATTCATCAGATTATTCTCGGCAATGAAGAAGAAAAGACTATCCCTTTCCACCTGTATTGTCCAAGATATACTGCATGAAAAGTAATTGGTTAACACACAAGCTAGTCAGCAAGCCTATTCATCTTGCCACACAAGGACAAACCATCCCAAGCCACACAAGGACAAGGACATCCCAAACTACACAAGGATAAGGGCTTCCCAAACCACACAAGGATAAGGGGTTCCTGCCACACAAGGACCAGATATCCAGTGAGCTCTTGCTGGGATTTTCCACCCATACAACTCCCATACCAGTAAGAACCTACCCGAGCATCAGCGTTTACCCCGATTGGCCATCGGAAAAGGATCCTGACATACAAACACATACAAGCACACAGGCAAGCACAAAACACAAAACCACAACAGGGTATTCTCAATTTTGTCATATCACATTCAGCATGTTCAATACACATCACACATGCAAGCTAGGCACTCCTAACCGACCTTAAGGGATTCAGTATAACCTAAAATTTCCTCAATTCAATCCGCAACTCAAGCATGCATTATTTAATATGAATGCACATATAGTTTTACAATCATAGGTACCGAAATCAATTAAGCAAACAACGAGGTCTATGGAGAAATCGATGAAGCATAGATCCTACCTCTCTTTTCTCTGAACAAGAAGCTATTCCTTTGCCCTTACTAGATATTTCCGAACCACCTAAGTTATCATTAGGCAAAGAAAAACAAAGAAACAAACTAAGCGTGCATACGCAATAACCAAGTAAATACCCTATTTCCTTACCAATTCCACTCACCAAAC
Organism: Passiflora organensis; assembly: GCA_019739055.1. Lineage (NCBI taxonomy): Eukaryota > Viridiplantae > Streptophyta > Magnoliopsida > Malpighiales > Passifloraceae > Passiflora > Passiflora organensis. Next base: position 501,756 of record JAEPBF010000185.1, read on the forward strand.
CTATCAGAAACCAGTGATCAAATGCTGCAGGTGCCTCTCCCTTGGATGTGTGATGTGATAGCCAAGAAATTAACAAGAAATAACGTGAATTACCATCCCTAATTATCATACAATTTTTGGCACTAAGAATAGAACAATAGGGCAAGTTGTGATTTCATGTTAACAAATTTTAGGAGTTGCGATCTCATGTTAACAAGGAAAGATTAACGGTTTATAACATGTATAATCAAAAGAAACAAGATCAGATTCTAATAGGTCAATCAATTGATCAAGATAGGCAACAATAGGGCAGTAGGGAAAAGTTAGGGCATACTGATTTCATGTGTAGAAAATTTATGCTGCATTGAAGTTCAAGAAGATTTTGACAGTTCCGCCGTGTTTTGACTTATCTTACGAGAAATAAATACTAATCTCCTGACACAAAACCAAAGATGGTTAGAAAGAGGATGAAGTGAGCTTTCCAACAAGCTATTATTTTCAGGAATCCAATAAACGATCAGAAAGTTATGATTGTTTGAAGTTCATGAAGATTTTGGCAGTTCCGCCGAATTTCGATTTAACTTTAGAGAATGAAATACTAACCTTCAGACAAAAAAACAAAAGATTTTTAAAAAGAGGATGAAAATTTCTTTCCGACAAGCTATTATTTTCAGGAATCTGACAAACAATGAGAGAGTTATACTTGTTTGAAGTTCCAGAAGATTTTGGCAGAAATTGGGAGATGTAGGGTTTTTAGGTGCTACGAATTATTGTGTGTTTTCTGTATAAGATTTTTGTGTGCCTAACTTGCTATTTATATAAGATGGTTATGGGATTAAAATCCCTATCTTCAAGGCTTAATTAAAGTAAGATAATTATCAGTATTAAATTCTGTAATTATCCCCCCTTAAACTTAGGGTTTTTATTTCCGAAAGTAATTATCAACCAATAAAGAATCAATTGAAAGGAAATTAATACCAGAAATAATTACTAGACATACCTTACCAATTTCGGCTATCACACATCCTTTTCTTCAGGGGAAAAATGGTTTTTTTTCCTGCACTGGCTTATGGACTTCTAAGACTTAAAATTCAGGGTCTCACATATAAACACTTAATCCATCTTTGTTAGCATGAAATCGCAACCGTTACACCTTGCTAACATGAAATTGCAAACTATCTTGTATCCTATGCTTAGTTCCGAAATATACATAGTTAAATTGGGTGGTAATTCAGGTTGAATCTTGTTAAGTTCTTGACTATTACATAACACATCAAAAGCGGAGACACCTGTGGCATCTGACCATTGGTTTCTGATAGGTTTGGTGAGTGGAATTGGTAAGGAAATAGTGTATTCAATTGGTTATTGAGTATACATGCTTAGTTTTGTTTTGTCTTTGCCTTGTGATACTATAGGTTGCTCAGAATTATTAAACAAAAGAAAAAGGAATATCTTCTTGTTCTGAAACAAGAGAGGTAGAATCTATGCCTCATCGGTTTCTCCAGAGATCCCTGTTGTTTGTTTGTTGTTTTTGATGCATGCCCTTGTTATTATTGCATGCGAATTGATTGTAGGATATGTGTAACAATTGCAGATTGGGATATGAATCCTATAGGCTATACTGAACCCTTGAGTTAGATTTTGAGTGCCCGAATTGCATAAGATATATAAGCCAGAAATTCATTAATATATGAGCATGCTCCAACCTTTAAATAGTATATAAATCAACCAATAAAATTGACAACTAGGTGACTTGAGCCTTGTGGGATTCAAATAAGACCTTGCGAGGGCTGATTTGGGTTTCACGGCGGTAAAGGTCCTAATAGGTTGGGTTTTGGTCCTTACATGCTTGCTTAATTGGACTACTTTCTAGCTTCTTATTTTCTGTTCTTTCACTCTAAATTCTGAATTATGCATGAATTACATGCTCCAACCCTTAAAAGCATCTTAAAATAACTAATAAAATTGATAACTAGTAAGACTTGAGGCTTGTTGGATTCGAATAGGACCTTACGAGGGCTTATTCTGGTTTCACGACAGTAAAGGTCCTTATAGGTTGGCTTTGCGTCCTTACAGAATCACACCTTCTCTGGCTAAATCTTGCCTGTTTCTGGTAAGGTTTCATCCGGTTTAAACTGGATTCAATTTCTTTTCGTGTGTGAGATCTAGGACGTGAAACTTGATGATTTTGACGGGGTTGCGATCGGATTGCTAAGTACAATAACTTGGTATATATTGAACTAAGATTGGTTGCGGATTTACGACGGTAGGGTTTCTGGAGATTTTAGAGGTTGCAAGTGACATGAGGTTAAAGATGACCTCGGATGACAAGTCATTTGAGGTGTCTTTGAATGACAGGTCATTTCGGTCATTTGGGGTCTTAGGCAAGCAACGTATCACCTACTAGAATGGACGACGTGCCGCCTGAAGAAGAAGGCAAGTCAGGCTCGGGGGACACATGGCATGTAGAGGAAAAACCATATGTCACAAGGCTGGAGGTTTGGAAGTGCCCTGGAAATACCTGAAGCTACCAGGTGTTGCATTCTGATTGGAGGAAAAATAAATAAATTTGAAAAATTAAGAAAAATTGGCTAGATATGAATGAAAAAATCGAAAAAATAGAAAAATGAGAAAAATTTCCAAAAAAATATAAAAAATACTAGAAATCATAAGGAGTTTTGTGGTACAAAAATTTATAAAATTGGAGTGGATTTTCTGGGTCAAATAATTAGAAAAATATGAAAAACTAAGAAAAATATCCGAATTGATTCCGAGTTAGGTATCGGGTAGAAATGCGTCGAGTTACAGTTATAAATACATAATTTTATGTGTAATTATGTAATCTAGCCTATAAAATTGAGAATCAACTATGATTTTATGTATAGGTGAATACCTATTTACGCAAGACCTTGAGGAATCAGTTCGACAATCGAGGATCAAGTGTGGGCTCCTCAAACATTGAGAAAATTGTGAGTCAACAGATTTTGTTTATCGTTTCTATTGCAAATTGGATAAATTATTTATGAATATTAAAGAAATAACTAAATGATAACCAATGTAAAATACAGTCTATGTGTTGTGATTTTGGGTTATATGGTGTGCATGTTTTCGATACGCTGTGTTATGATTTGAATGATGCACTAGGATACCATGAAAATTGTTAGGCATGCAATGCATCAAATGAATTGGACATACGAGATGTGAATGCACAGGCATAGCATGGGGTAACCCATATGACTCTTGAGAGCTCTTCGAGTACGGTAGTGAGGCGTGGAGACACCAATGAAATCAAAGCTATAAGAGGGACAAGGACGACACGAACAAGAAGATAAACACAAGACGGGTACTTGCAGAGTGGGATCTGCTTAGGTAGAGCTGCCATCACTTAACGTCCCGGAAGAGTCAGTGGAATGGACGTATGGTAATTTAGAAAAACGTAAGTCGAAGAATTACCACTGACTTATCTCAGTCCCAATACTAAGCCCTCAACGGATTGAGAGTTATTGCCAGCTCGGTCATGGTCCTATTTTTTTGGATGTTGTGCGTACATGCCATTTGATTGTGACTATGCTGCATTATTTTATAATTCATCGAGTCTCATTGTATGCCAGCATGTGTGCTTAATAAAGGTATGATTGCATGTGTTCTTTGAATACATTTTTCCTGTCACTCACTTGGCAGATTTCTACTAGGTTCTTGGCATGATTGCAGGGTTAATGAACAAAACTCATTCCTAGGCAGGACACCAAGACTTAGGTGGATTGCGAGGATCTGAGGTATTGTATGAGGACTAAATTTATAGTTGATTTCTCCTGAGTCATTTCTTTGTAATGATCAAATTCGAGCATGTAATTGTTGTAATATGCTCATCCTTGATATACGTTTTCCTGGGGTTATTTGATGTCACCTAGAGACATCATTACTACTCTTATATTCATTGTGCTTTGTTTTAAATGAAAATTTTTCTGCTTTGTTATTATGCCATTAGCCTTGTGAATTCGTTATATGCATAGTCATATGTTATGGCGGTGTGCATAGTGGACCTACGACAGTTATCATGCCAAATTGTTGGGATCCAAGGTGCGACAAATAATCCCCAATTTTTTCTGAATTCGATTTGTCAGTGATCAAGACTATTGTATACTTTGTTTAGATTTTAAATAATGTTAGTTTGTATATATTAATTCTTCTCTCCTATCTTCAGCTATCTTGATTATCTACCATAAATTGAGGATCTAAATCGGTTATGCTTGATAACAAAATATAAAGTCTACTTCTAATCTAGAATAATTCACAAACCTGATCAATTTATACATAAGTGGGTTTTAATTGATTTGGAAGAACAATTAGGTTGTGACAATAGGTTAGATGTCCTAGGTAAATCTCTAGAACTTGATAAAGTAGGAATACATCTATCAAATCTAGAGTTCACATTGATTTGGGAGAAAAAATTCAGAAACCTAATTATCATAGGAATTTAGTTAATTCGGAGACTGGATTAGCTCTTAATAGTCTGGAAGGATATTAAGAGGTTGGAAAATAATCAATAATAGATTACAATAAATTAGAATTAAGTATGAACTGTATTAACTCTTAAAACATAAACTGTACTAATTTTAACATCTAACTAGTTAAATTAAGTCTTAGTTTAGACTAATTCATAATTTATTATTCGATTCATTTAACTAGAAAATTAGATTAGGTAAATTGATTAGTTTTAAGCGAATTTTCCTATAGGATTGAAACTTGTTCTTTAGAACTATAATACTTGTTGATAATCGTGCTCTTACGATTAAGGTAAATTCAATTTTATGCCAACACTAGGTACCATCAAGGGGTCACCTGGTATGATCGCGACACTCCGGATACTTAGTACAACTCAATGCTACTTTGTTTGCCTAACTCTTTGATAACCCTAGCCTTCGACTGCTAATATAGTTATCCCTTAACTATTCTCACCTTTCTCTCATATTTCACTCACCAAATATGTTTCTTCTATTTTATCCTGCCACTCGTGTATCACTCACCAGTGTGTCACTCACGAAACAAGTTACTCAGTGGTTTTGATAATAAGAATCTTACTTATTGAATTGTTCATGAACAATAAATATAGACTTTGTAAGAATATGCATAGGAAAGAAAAATTGAAAGCAAAATTCATTAAAGAAAGACTAAGGCCTTGTAGGGGGTTTGGGACTGCAATAGGTCAAGACAAGAACAAAGGCGTTTTAACCTTACATAATTTAAAAAGCTAAAAAATACATAAAGGAAATTCTTAATGCCGCACCACAAACAGTCTTGGCAAACTAACCAACTAGATCTAATAGGATTCCTATCATTAAAGTCTTAAATAATAATGTCTAAAAGTCAAAAATATCATAAGTCGATGCATTACAAAGTTGGTGACCCCGGGAGAAACTTGGAAGAGCTACTGAGGCAAGTCAACTCATAAAAGTCAAGAACATGTCTTCAATGCATAAGATATATCTGAAGCTTGGGTTCAAAAAATCCAAAGGTCTCCTTTTGCTCTCCATCAAGCCATCTTAAGCACAAAATTTGAAAACATCTCTCAGTTGCTTTCTTTGGATAGATTTTATAGAAAAAATAATATTTAATCAATTAAATTGTGCACTATTATTAAACTAAGGATAAAGCACATGATAAAATATGAACATAAATCATATCCTAATAACATAGGATAAAATAAGATAGTAATCATATTAAAATAAGACAGTAAAAATAACACAAATCGTGCATTGTCATTAAACTATAGCATAAAATAATAAGCTTAAATAAATAATTATTTTAATCATATTAAAATAATCAAATTATTTGATAATTAACTATGACTCATTTAGGATCTTTTGTATGTGACCAAAAGATACATACTTATGTTGGCAGTGAATATATTATTTTATATAATCATAAGTTATAAATAGACTCTAGCAAGCCATTATACCTACCCAAATAAGTACACTCATAATTAGTTCCATTCTTGGGAAGGCCAATAATGTGAGATCCCATCCTTCGAAGAGTCTAGTTAGTAGCCGATTATAGTCAAATTAATTGGATTAGACCATTTGAGTTGGTTTGACTAGCTAGTTTGACCGTTCGACTAGTTAGTTAAACCAGTTGACCAAGTGCCAGTTAGGACACCCATGTAGCATGGTCATAGTCCTAGAGCCTAAGTGTTTAGTCTAGATTTCCTAGAGTGACATATCATCGGGTGAGTGTCGATAGTTATGTATGATGAGTCGTTTGGAGACTCAGTGTGCCTTAGTGTGATCTGTATGTTTTTGAGGCCAGAGTCCAGTAGAATATCTCATTTAGCCTATTTGGATCCATATGAGGATTTTCTAGGTCCATTTGGAGTGGTTGTAGGCCTTTGAATCAGATTTACCATATGTGGGCCTAAATACTATTCACCAGGCCTAATTTTATTTTAAAAGACCAAATCATTGTTTTTAAACCATAAACACTATTTTGGCCTGCTCAGGACATGTGGATCGTTTTAAAATTTGTTTTGGGTTTTTCTAGCTTTAGGACATAAAATTCCAGCACAACACTCAGAAATTTTTCTAAATATTGGCATTCCAAGAACCCTCTCCCCTTTTCTCTTCTGTTTAACCTGCAACCCTCCCCCAAAGAAGAACCCATCTTCTCCAAATTTTGTTTTATCACCAAATCAGCTATCAGGCTTCCTTTCTCACTTGATTCCTCACCCTACCCGATGAGTTTCCACTGGTGTTAGCTTGTCTTTGTGTGGATTTGGTTGGCTTGGATATTTTAAGGAAAAATTGAGTTTGTGAAAATTCCTGATTTCTTCCAATTCTAGCCCCATTTCTTGTTTTGTTAGCTTGCTGTGACATTGTCTAAGATGTCTTGATAGTTGGTTTTTCTTGGTTTTGTGTTTTGAGAAGTGTGTTAGCATAAAGGGCTTTGATAGTATATAGGTCTTTGGAGATTTCGACCCTACTGGTGTTCTTGATGATTTTGATGATTGGTTGTGGTTCCCTTGAGCTAGTGGAGTGTCTTTGTAGGCCTTGGTGCTGTTGGTTTGAACTAGAGCAGATTGTGGCCTTACTTTGGGCTACCGACGGCCATTCGCTTTTGATTCGAGTTGATTTTTAGTGATCCCCAAGGTTGGTTTCAGATTGAGTGAGTGTTAATGGAATAGTTGAGTGTTAGAAAGTGTATTGGAAGGAGTCTTAAGTTTTATTTTTGGTTTTGTGTTGAAAGCTTTTGAGTTTGGTTGCTTGACCTTTGTAATTGATCGTTTGTGTTTAGGCGGCAATGCGGGATTTCCTTGAGATCGTTGTTGCTGTAGTGGTATTCTACACTTCACGAGGTGGGAGTCTATCCTTCATACTGATGAAAAGAAATTTTTCAGATTTTGATGCATTCAAATGAGAAACTAATTTTTGGTTTGATTGTGACGCATCCATTAGTATGAATAGATTCAAATGCTATATTTAGAGCATGTAATGTGTGTGACAAATTTTATTGTGCAAATTATGTATCTTAAACACTTGAAAATGGATTGAGGTGCTTGTGTATGCATGTTGGTGGTTTGAGTGATTCTTATGTGATACTGTGGATATCCTCATGCAAAGAGTTAGTGTAATCACATGTTTAATGCATAATGTTCGAGATTTTGTAGTTGTTATTCATGTTTTACTGCATATAAACCCGAGGGGATTGTGTTCAGTGTGCATAGCTTTCAATTAGGCATTGAATCAGTGAGGAAATGCAAAAAAAACCAGAGTATCGAAATTTAGACCAATCGAAGACATACCCCTTAGACCGGTCGAAATCCTAGTTAAATATCTTAGGCCAGTCAAAAACCCGATAGCCATTTTAGAGATCCCTAAGATCGGTCAAGACCAAATTTTAGACTAGTTGAACTTTTTCTAAGAGAACTTAGACTGGTCGAAACTCCAAAAATTTTCCAAAGAGCTTAAAAATTGGTCGAACTAAAACCTTTAGAATGGTTGAAAATCTGCAAAATTTTCTAGAAAGACTAAAGATCAGTCAAAACCCAACTATTAAAGTGGTCAAAGAACTTTGACTGGTTGAATTTAAACATTTAAATCAGTCGAAATTTTGTAACTTTTCCTTTTTCATCTTTTCTTGTCACGTTAAACCAGCCCAAATCCCCCTACTTGGAAAACTCTCTTTATCAAAACCATCCTACAATTTCCTTAACCTTAGATGAGTTCTCATAAGTGTCCTTCATGCATTGTACCACTAGAATCCTTAGACTTAGTGGCTTAGATTTGGAGGAATGAGGTAGAGTATAGTGTTGTTGATTGGAATATATAATTTAATCCCTTTTATGAGAGATATGAGTAGTCCATGTTTTTGTATCCCTTGATTACCAATCTATTCTTAGTCTAACTTCTTTTGAGATTGTCCTTAAACTTCTTATGTCTTTTATAGCTTAAACTAGAATTAATGAGAGGAAAATATGGAGGATGTGTGTGTGATCTTTTGGGATTTTCTTTGGTTGATCTTTATTTCTTGGATCTACTCGTGGTATCGAGTGAGTCTAGTTTGAGCCATTTTGTGTGGATTGTTAGAATGTGGACAGAGTACAATTTCATGCATACGAGCATATATGATTTGATTGATGGTAAGAGATATATGTGTATTTTCTTTTGTGTGGGCATATTTGAGTGGATTGATTGTTAGAGATTGAGCGAATTTTCATGCATGTGATCATAACGAGTTTTATCTTCATAAACAGATTTTTTTATTAATATGAAAAACTTAGATGGTGAGTATACCTATGTGTTTATACACTGGTTTTACATATGGAATTGACGGTTCTTTGTGCTTGGCCAATATGAGGTAAGCATATGGGATCCCAGTGTGATAGTTGCTTACCTAGGAGTGGTATGGATGGTATATGTTATTTTTGCTAAGCAGTGTACGAGAGCTCCAGTGGAGCTAGTCACTTGCTTGAAGTAGTATGGATGCTATATGATTATGAGCTTAATATTATTTAGTATGAGTAAAATTATGATACTATAGGATCAAGGGTGATGTATATTTTTATGCGATTTTCTCTCCACTCGATTCAGATAACATTGGTGGATGGGGTTACGAGTATAAGATTTATAAAATATTTTTAAAATAAATGCATGAGAAACCCACCAACGGGCTTTGGACCTTCCGTACACAGGGAAGAGTCTCCTTAGTTTCTTTCATGTCCACCACACAGGGAAGAGTCTCCTTAGCTTCTATGATTTCTACACCTATTGTGATGCATGAGAAATGTAATTACTTATTGTCCATAATGACATGCATATGCATATGTGAGGTTGCCTAAACTATAGAATGCATGAATTTACATTAAAGTGTGGTTACTACCAAAGGTATGTTTTATGCTTGTTGTATGGATTGTCTCGTTTCCCCCTTGATTATATATGACGTTTCAACTCCCACGGAGGTCCTTTTGATCTCACTCCCTATTGTTGTCTATTTTTCAGGATTAGTTTAGAGTGCTACTATTATCTATCAAGTTGTTGTGGAGCTTTCTTAGGAGCTGGACTATTGCATCTACACTTTTGAGTACTCGATATGTTTTGTATATTTTGAGATTTTATGCACATTGAATGTATATGCTTATGTTTGTGTGTTGAGTCACATACTACGGCTGAGATAGTATGTATATTTTGTTGTGATTGTGTGTTGTGTGTCCAAGCTTTATAGTTGGGATGCTATGTATCTTATATGGTCATTAGGCCTATTGAGCATCTATAAGATATTTGAGCATGAGCAGCCACTATATTTTTTACTTGTCTTTGAACTTGAATTGGGTCTACAAATTGTATTTGGACTTAAGTCATTTGGATTTTCGTGCTTCTATTGTGTATGTGCCCGTTAGGCCTTATTTGATAGTGAGATTGAGTCTTAGGCCTTTCTGCCTATTCCTGTTAAGTCTTCTACTATTTGTATATTTATGTTTCATGATTTTGCTCGGTATGTTTAATCTGTATATTTATTTTATTGTCAAGTCGATTTCAATAAAGTAGAACCTTGCTCCTATTTAAAGAAAAAATTTAATTCATATGTACTTTTGGAAAGAGGTTTTGTGATGTTTTAATGGTAAGTCTTGTGTGGTTTCAATTAGTTCATGAGTTGGTCCATTGTGTGATGACCTGTTTCCGGTAAATGGGACTCTCAACGCCTTGTAGTCCCGATCGACCCAACACGTGGATCAATTGAAACCACACAAGGCTCACGTTAACTTTCAAAAACCGAAATCCCAAAAATGCACATGAATTTGAATTTTTTCTTTAAAAGGAGTATGGCATGTCACAAAACATGCCTGACACAAAACAATCAACGGAGTATGCACATACATATAGCAGAAGTCTTTAAATCACATACAATAGGACACACGGTCTCAAAATGCTACACAGGAGACCATAATCACAAGCCTATATGGATCCACACAAAAATTGCCAAGGCACGCATATTATAATATAAATGGGAATACAAGTGATATATGTGAGTAAAATATTAAAACCGGAAAATAAACCCACGATGGATCCATAACAAAACATATAGTCTAAAACAAGCATGTATGTCGATAGAGTATGAAAATAAAAAAAGCAAGAAATATGCCTAGCTTCTAATATGTGCAAGTGCAACAGTCCAGCTCTAAGACCAATACCAGGAAAATATGAACTCAAAGACACACGGTTATGACAAACAAACTAGCCCTGAAAATATCAACAAGTGTGGGTGAGATCAAAAGACCTCAGTGGAAGTTACAGTGTCATAAGCATATCCGGTGGAATAGAAGTATATGGAAAATTAAGTTTAAACAGTTACTTTAAATTACTGTAGCCATCCATGCATACTAAGCGTGCACATTAATGCGTTTCACAAGCTACTAAGCATAATGCATAAATTATAAAACATGATACAATAAAGGCCAGCTCAATAGGTTTTATAAACTCACAGTACACAACATTGTCATACGGGCTACTCTGCCTCAAAAACCTATTGGGGTGGATCATAAAGCACTTTTAAGTAAACCCTCGCTAAAGAGAAATCGAAAGCCCACTGGCAGTTAATTTTTTGTTTACAAAATACATGTAAATCCCCTACTGCCAATGTTATCTGTATTCGAGAGGAGAAATCATACTATTGCACTCAATTACAATCCACTATACAACAATATTAGATAAGCAATATTCTCCTTTGTTGGGATTTCGTGTTTACCTAATCCACACATATATAATCCGTTTATACAACAATCTTAGGTAAGCAATATTTCCCTCTATTGGGATTCTATGTACTTACCTAATCCACATATAAATGATCTATCCATACAATAACATTAGGTAAGAAATATTCCCCTTTGTTCGGATTCCATATACTTACCTCGCTTCGCCAAACACTAACCATCCATTCCAAATTGTTCCTAAAAACACAGGTATATAGTTCTTACTTTGAAAACCCAACAATGCATGAAATACAACACCAAAGGAAACTCTTATGGGATTGCTTAGGGTAGGCTTGGGGGTCTCAAAATGAGGTACATGGATTTTGGGTAGGGTACGAAGGTTGCTGGAACAGGTACATAGGAGTGTGGAAATGGAACCGGAGGTGGGGAGGAAGGGGGAGAGGAGAGGGGATAGGGGGAGAAAGGGGAAAAAAGTGGTACATTGTCTGAAGTACACGACCATGTACTTTTTTGGATAGGCCGTGTACTTGGGTACAGGGGCGTGTACTCCCCTACATAGGCCATATATTGTTCTGTCCAAAACAGTACAGGGGCTCCTTGGAGGGTACACGAGCATGTACTCACTCTGATGAGTTATGCACCCTAAAAATGATCCGGAACACTCCCCAAACTAGCTCAAATCCTCTGGAACCTTATCGATGTTTCTCAGCAATGAAAAAAATTTCATAAGCCACAAAACACTCAATTCAAAGGGGTCCAACACGATCAATCACATAGGTATAAGCACAATCAAATTGAACGATTTCAAACATCGGATTACATGCCCACTCAACATGCATAAACACATAACCAATATGCTTAAGAGTTAAAACACATAGTTTATGCACCCAAATCATGGCACGCAATATCATGAAGCTAAAATGAACATCATACATGATGCACGCATAGCCTCTATTCAAAACTAAATATTTACTGTATTTTAATTCATCAAACCAAAAACAATTCTATGTAAGCAAATGAAACGTAAACTCTCACCTCTTGTCACACAGAAAACTCAACGAAAATACCCTTGCCCTAATCTACCACTTCATCACACAATCCAAAACAAAACACATTTAAGTTCAACATCAACAAAATCAACAAAGTGATATGAAACTGAAAACAAACCCTATAAGACCCCATTGACAACCCGTACTAACTCACAACTCACCTTAAAAACATAACAACACACTCTCAGCACACAATTTCAGAAATCCAGCCAACGAGCAAAATGCCCAACCCTCGAACAAGCCACTCATAGCTCCAAAATCGACACCCAAGCTCACCTGATCAGACGATTGATTTTTTGGGCCCACAAACATACTTCACAACTAGTAAATCAACTAACCAAAGCAATAAAACCACCAATTTCATCAATTTAGCTAAAATACAAAACTCACAAAATTACTGAAATTGCCATCAAAACCCAAAACGATCAGCCATAGATCAGAGGATGTTTTCATGAAATCAAAACCACCAAACTAGCATAGAAATATCGAAAAAAATTGACAACAGAAATGAAGATTTAGGACACTTACCACGAAATCTAAAAAAATATCCTAAAATCAGGAATGATCCGATTCTAGTCTCTTAATGCAAGCTTATTTAGAAAAGTATTTAGGGACAAAGCCCGGTGGTTTTTGTCAAAAGAAAATTGACGAAATTCGAATGGGTACTTTAGGGAGGGAGAATGGGAGAAAGAAAGAGGGAGAGAAGGGTGGGCTGCTATTCCGACACTTAGAAAAAACTCTAAGTGTTGGGTCGGGCTAGGTATTTATACCCCGGACCCAAAATCTCTAAAAACCCAAACAAAGCGTTTTAGAAGTCCAATATGCCCCGAGTGGGCCAAAAATTGTTTTAAAATCAATAATCATCAAAATTGAGTTAAAATAATTAATTAGGCTAAAAGTGGGTAAATGGGCTTGGAAAGTATCAAACAGGCCCAAAACGGGTTTTTCGCCCTAAAGATCCACGGTTACTCAAAATAGACCCATATCTGGCCAATATCAATTTCTACTATCTCAAACCTCGACACTTGACCTAGAACAGCTACTTAGACCCCTAGATGCACACCTAGGTTTTCTATGACTATGTCCACCATAAAGGTCAACTCTCAGGTCAAACTGGTCAACTCTCGTGTCAAACTGGTCAACCTCGGTCAAACTAGTAAACTCTATGGTCAAATTGATCAACTGCTCACAACGGACCAAAATTGGACACTCTCACTGTACAGTCTGTGAGACCCTGAATTTTTAGTCCTAGAAGTCCAAAAACTAATATAGATGAAAAGACCATTTTCCCCTGAAGAAAGGATGTGTGATGGCCGAAATCAGTATAGAATGTCTAGTAATTATTTTTGGTTTTAATTGCATTTGATTTGATTCTTTAATGATTGATAATTACCTTAGAAAAATATTTCTTAAAATTAAGAGAGGATACTTACAAAATTTAATTCTGATAATTATCTTATTTTAATTTAACCCTTAAAATAGGAAATTAATCCCATAACCACCCTATATAAAGAAGAAGCCGACCACACTTAAACCTTACATAGAAAATATACAAAATTCATCCAACCAAAAGCCCTACACTTCCTTATTGCTGCTGAAATCTGTTTGAACTTCAAAATAGAATAACACTCTGATCGTTTGTTGGATTCTTACAAATAATAGCTTGTTGGAAAGCTCTTTTTGTCCTCTATTTAACCATCTTGGGTTTCTTTGTCTGGAGGTTATTCAGTATGCATGCTTAGTTTGGTTTTGTCTTTGTCTTATAATATTACAGGTGGTTCGGATCCCTTGAATAAAGGCAAAGGAATAGCTTCTTATTCAGAGACAAGAGAGGTAGGATCTATACCTCATCGGTTTCTTCAGAAATCCTTGTTGTTTGGTTGTTAATTTCGGTACCTATATGTATGATAAGTGCATGCATGTTGTAGTGAGTATGTTTGAATTAGAGATAAAGATGTGATCCTCTAGGTTTTGCAAAATCTTTGTGTTAGGTTATGAGTGCCTAATTTGTATGTGTTGTGTGCTTTGAACATGTTGATTGTGTTCTGACATGATTGAGAATACCCTGTTGTGGTATGCATGTGTTTTCCGAAATTTCCATACTTGTGTGCATGTGAATTTTGTTTTCCCAGCATATGCATATCGTCCGGTGCACGCCTCTACACCAGGTATCACTTTTTTTTTTAATATTTGTATTTGGTTATGTGTTGAGTAACGATCATGTGCTTGTATAGTATGGCAAGGTCGAGTATACAAAGGGATCGACAGGGTGGGTATGGGATTCAGGCTGAACAACAACCTATTGAGCAAGAGGAGCCAAATGCACAAATTGAGCAAAGAGGGCAAGCTAAACCCGAAAACCAACCTGAGGCACCAGCTATTGATCCTGTGATGGCACAAATTCTGAATGTGTTACAAGGAATTGCTGCAATCCAACAGCATATAGAGGCACAATTTCAGATTATTTTTGCACCCGTGCCCATGGAAGAACCCATTCCTCCACTGGAGCTTGTACAGCCGGCTCACCCTAAGGAAATAGAGAGACTTCCTATCGTTATTATGAAGCTGTTGAAGGAAGCTTGTCAACTAGGATGTAAAGATTTCAGTGGTTTAGCCGGAGCTGTAGTAACTGGTGAATGGATCAACACCTTATGCCGTGTGTCCTTGTTTTTATGTATCTCTGATGATGGAAAAGTTACCATCGCTACATTCCTATTGGAGGGAGAAGCCCTCACATGGTGGACATCTGTTAGCTTGCGATTCGGCGATCATTTTCCAACTTGGAAGGAATTTTGGTACGAGTTCGATGAAAGGTTCTATACGAAATTCCATAAAAGCGAGCAGCGACAAGCTTTAGCAAGGCACCCGTTCAGTGCTGAAATATGAGAAAGCATTAAGGGAGTTGTCCCGATTTGCACCTGAGGAAGATCGTTCACCATACCAGCCTGCGAGACGGCTTCAGAATAGACTGAGTACCAAACTCAAAACCATCGTTGGTACGACACCGGTGCAGAATTTCGAAGAACTAATTGTTGCCACGACTGAAGTTGAGAAAATCGTGCAAAGTAGAAAGCCATCTGCAGCAACTGATGGTGGATCTTTCAGGCGAGATTTGAAGTTCAATCCGCGTATAGGACCCTATCTTGTTTCACGTTTCAATGTGGAGAAAGGATGTGCGAGACTCTGCTCATGTGTTTGAAGAACCAACAGTCGAGGTTGCTGAAGACCTATCTTATCCCGTACCACCAGTTGCCATACTAGATCGGTCAGTTCATCAGCTTCGCAGTCAAAGCGTGCCTTTGGTACGAGTTGTTTAGCATAATGGCCAAATTAAGGAACAGTCCTGGGAGACTAAGGAATCTATGCATGCAAAATTTCCTTACCTGTTTGATTAGGTACTTAGGCCGAAATTTCGAGGACAAAATTTTTATAAGGAGGGGATGATTTGAGATCCCGAATTTTTAGTCCTAGAAGTCCAGAAGCCAGTGCAGGTGAAAAGGCCATTTTTCCCCTGAAGAAAAGGATGTGTGATGGCCGAAATTTGTTTGGAATGTCTAGTAATTATTTCTGATTTTAGTTTCCTTTGATTTGGTTCTTTATTGACTGATAATTACCTAAGAAAATGAAATCCCTTAAATTAAGGGAGGATGATTACAGAATTTAATTCTGATAATTATCTTACTTTAATCTAACTTTTAAAGTCGGGAAAATAATCCCATAATCACCCTATATATAGAGGAAGCCAGCCACACTTAAACCTTAAACTGAAAATATACAAAATTCATTCAACCAAAAACTTTACACCTCCCTATTGCTACCGAAATTTACTTGAACTTCAAAATAGTATAACTTTTTCATCATTTGTTGGATTCTTGCAAATAATAGCTTGTTGGAAATCTTTTTCTGTCCTCTATCCAATAATCTTGGGTTTTTTGTCTGGAGGTTATTTTTTCTTTGTCATAATTTGGATCATAATTCGGCAGGATTAGGTTTCAAAATTTTATGATTCTACATTCAATTAATTTCTGTTGTTGTTCCTCCAGTTTGTATAACTTTTTAGCATCTTTTTATAATGTAAAATAATGAATTCATCATTTGAATTTTTCCTATACATGAAATCGGCATGCCCTACCTTTGTCCTATTTGTTGCTTATCTTGATTAATTGATTAACTTATTGGATTTTGATCTTGTTTCTTTTGGTTGTATATGCTACAAACACTTAATCCTTCCTTGTTAACTTGAAATCACAACCTTATTACCTTGTATGCATAAAATCACAATTTGTCTTGTGTCTTATTCTTAATGTGGAAATTTGCATAGTCAATTGGGGTGGTAATTTAGGTTGAATCTTGTTAATTTCTTGACTATCATATCACACATCCATAGGGAAGGCACCTACAACATCTGGTCACTGGTTTCTGATAGGTTTGGTGATTGGAATTGGTAAGGAAATAGGGTATTCAATTGGTTATTAAGTATGCATGCTTAGTTTGGTCTTGTCTTTGCTTATGATGTTATAGGTGGTTTGGATCCCTTGAATAAAGGCAAAAGAATAGCTTCTTGTTCAGAGAAAAGAGAGAGAAGTAGGATCTATGCCTCATCGGTTTCCTTAGAGATCCTTGTTGTTTGCTTGTTAATTTCGATACCTACATAGATGAGAAATGTATGTGGATATGTTGTAGTGAGTATGATTTAGTTACGGATCATGAAGTGATCCTCTAGGCTATATTGAATCCTTGAGTTAGGTTATGAATGCCTAATTTGCATGAGTTGTGTGCTTTGAACATGTTGATTGTGTTCTGACATGATTGAGAATACCCTGTTGTGGTATTGTGCTATGTGCTTGCCTGTGTCTGCTTGTATGTGTTTGTGTGTCAGGATCCTTTTCCGGTGGCCATTCGGGGTAAATGGTGATGCTCTTGAGAAGAGGAGAGGTTCTTACTGGTATGGGAGTCGTATGGGTGGCAATCCCTAGCATGTGCACATTGGATGCCTGGTCCTTGTGTGGCTTGGATGCTCTTATCCTTGTGTGGTTTGGATGCCCTTGTGCTTGTGTGGCTTGGATGCCTTGTTCTTGTATGGCAGGATGAATAGGCTTGCTGATTAGTTTGTGTGCTAACCCTTTTACCCTTTGTGCAGCAAAGCCTTGGACAACACAAATTGAAAGGAATGACCCTATTTTGTTGATGAGATTGGTTGATAATTTACCTACCTATGTACTTCTGACTTTCGGAAGTGTTTACAGTCCACCCTCAGCCTTAGTTTTGGCCCTAACCTTGGATTGATTCTTGAACTGTGTGATACCTTTAAATGTGTAGAGATGATCTGATGTTGTTTAGGAGATGTTTGTTTAAGATTTCTGTAGATCTTATGATGATGTGACCCTACTGAGATTCTTGTAATCTCATCCTATTGTTTTCACTAATTTTTCACACTTAAGTACATTTTTTGTTCCTGGTACCAGTGTGTGAGAATCAAGGTTGCACGGCGGGGTAATATCGCATCACATTTGCATATTTTGTCTCCTTGGTTGCTTGCGCATACAATATGATCATTGATTGGACTGTTTGTTTCAAGTTTCTCAAGTTTCCTCCTTTGCATGTTGTTTCCGAACTATGTTGGGGGATATTTGCTGGATATTTGGATCCCAATGGGGCTTGTGTATTATAGGTTTATTGATTAAATTTAAAGACTTCTGCTGACGTTTTATTCACTCCGTATGGTACCAGAATATTTGTCCAATATCATGCTCCAAACCTTAAATTCTTAAAGGAATTAACATGCTAAAATCGAAACTAGATGGATAAGCCTTGTGGGATTCAGATAGGTCCTAGTTCAGACTTGTTTGGATTTCACTACGGTAAGGGTCCCATTTGGAGTAAATTTTGGAATATAGGATTTGGGTCCTTACACAGTCACTCTGAGGAGGCACTCAGAGGGATAAGGTCTCATACATTGAGGCTACATGGCAGTGAGGGTTTGGATTTCAGGATCAGGTTCTCACACATACCCTACTCTAGGAGTAAACATCACTGTCATAAGACTTTATGTGAGACCCTAATCCTGAGTGGGTTAGATGTTCTAGAATTCTATGTGTTAGAAATGACACCTAGGTACCGGTGCAGTTGAAATGACTATTTTGTCCCTAAAGAAATGAATATGTAATGGCCTAAAATGATTGTTGCCAAATATTTCCTATTTAATTTTTATATTTTTACTATCCTTAAATTTATCCCTTATTATCCAAAATATTAGATAATTCTTCCTTTAAAATATAATTACTCTTTAAATAGAATTATCCTTTAATCATATTTATCCTCCTAAGCTTAAAAATAGGGAATTATCTCTTAATTAAACCTTCTTAAGACCCTATAAATTAACATGTCCAGCCACCCTATCTAGCACACAATTATTCTCTCTTTTTCATACAAAAACAAACTCTCTCCCACTCCCTCTTAGCCGAAATTTCTTTTCCCTAAACCTTAGCCAAACTTGATCATCCTTCATCAGATTTTTGCATGTAATAGCTCGTTGGAATCCTTTTTCTGTGCTGCATCCTATTATATAGGATTCACCATCAAAAGGTTAGATTTTCTATTTTAAATTTTATTTCTAAAATTCTTAGGGATGTGTGCCAAAAATTCTGATTCTTCTTTCTGTTGGTTCTGAATCTTGTTCCTCTTTTTCGTATGAGTATTTGGCACCTATTCCTCTTTTACTTTTGTAAAATTGCAACCTATTCCTTTGTTTATGTTGAAATCACAAGTATTCTGTATTAAGCCCTAGTGTTGCCAAAAATTATACATTAAATAGGAATGATTAATCAGGTTGATTCTTACTGAGTTCTTGGCCATCAAATCAGGCATTTAAGGTGAAGATATTGATGTATCTGGTTGGTGGTTTTTGGTAAGGTCTTGGTGAGGATCTTAGGATGCCTTTGTTTTTTATTTCATACCCTACTGCTTAGTATTGTATTGTCTTTGCCTTATGATTGTTTAGGAGTTTCTAATCATATTGATAGAGGTAAAAGGATAGCGTCTGATTCAGACACGTGAAAGGTAGGATCTATACCTCATCGGTTTCTCCGAAAGTATTATTGCTTGTTTCTGTGATTTCGAATTGTCTAATTGTGTTCTATATGCTTGTAGATTTTAGTATTAGTAGTAGGATCTATACCTCATCGGTTTCTCCAATTCCCCCCTTGTTGATTGTCAATAAATTCGGTTGCCTAATGATTGAGCAATTGCTTGCAGTTGTGTACTTAGGTTATGTGCTAATTTATGAATGCATGTGTTGTTATTATGTGATTGTGGATTGGGTGTAATTGTATTAGGAAATTCTCATAAATAAATTAGGATTATTGCTGCCTAATTCGGTTATAGATTGTGCTTTGTGTTGTCATTTGATTGAGGATACCCTGCTGGAATTCTATGTGCTTGTGCTTGTGCTTGCTTGTGTTTGCTTGTACTTGTGGTGTGTCAGGATCCTCTTTGTCGCTGGCCATACGAGATGAGTGTTGAAGTTCCTATGAGAGGAAAGATGCTTACCTAACTAGGAGTTATATGGGTGATTATTCTTAACTCATGCATGTTGGATGCCTTGTATGCCAGTTCGAGTCTGAATGTCAAGATACCCTGTATGCCAGTTCGAGTCTAGATATAGGATACCTTGTCCTGTGTGTGAGAAGATGCCTTGTATGCCAGTTCAAGTTTGGATGTCAAGATGCCCTGTATGCCAGTTCAAGTCTGGACGTCAAGATGCCCCTTATGTCAGTTTGAGTCTGAACGTAGGGAAGAGTGAAGGCCTATTGCTTGTGTTTGTTATTTGTTGATTTTTGGCCTACATGGTTGATTGATGGTTTTGTGGGTTTCGACCCTAACTTCTAATTGTGTGCTTGTGAGTTGTTTGAATTCTTTGTTAGATTAAGCATTGATCTTATGTTATTTGGGAGATGTTTGATTGGGTTTTTGCTGATCTTATGATGTTGTGACCCTACTGAGATTCTTGTAATCTCACCCCCCTTATGTCTTTCCCTTTTTCAGGCATAGGTTCATACTTTGCTGGTGATACCAAGGTGTGAGATCAAGGCTTCACAGCGGGACAATTTGTTTCATATTTGCATTTCACTTTCTTGTTAGTTTTCTATTGATTAAGCATGCTCTCCTATGTTTGAACCTCCTTTATTGATTTCTAACTTCTGTTCCTTCTTGTTTTCGAAATCTTCTATGAACATTATTTGGTGTTTAAGATTCCTTTAGGACTTGTGTGTTATGATTTTACTAGTTGTTGGCATTTATAAAAGTCTTCCGCTGATATTTTCTTTCACTCCATACAGAGCTAGAATATTGCTTAAAGAATTACATGCTTCAACCTTTAAAAGCATCTTAAGTAACAAATAAAATTGACAACTAGTAAGACTTGAGCCTTGTTGGATTCGAATAGGACCTTGCGGAGGCTTATTTGGGTTTCACGGCGGTAAGGATGCCTTATAGGTTAGATTTGGGTCCTTATACTTTAAGGATATTACTAATTGCATTAACCTCAAAATCTCTTAAGGCTGAGAAAATAAAATAGTAGAAATACGCAGTGGAATAAAATAAAAGTATAGAGTTAGTGTGAGACCCAAATCTTTCCTAGTTTAGATGTCTAGGAAGTCCAGGAGCCGATGTAGCTAAAATGACTATTTTACCTCTGAAGAGATGGATGCGTGATGGCCTAAAATGGTTGCTGCCATATATTTTCTATTTTAATTTTGGTATTTTTCATATTAATTATCCTTAGTTTTATCTCTTATTATCCAAGGTATTAGATAATTCATCCTTTTAAATAGAATTATCCTTCTAATAGAATTATTCTTTAATTATCCTTTTAATCTTAAAAGTAGGAAATTATCTCTTAGCTAAACCTCCTTAGACACCTATATAAAGAGTGGTTAGCCTATCCCACCTAAACATACCATAACCCACTTAGAAATTTTGAAATTTAACCCATTCTTCTCAAATTCCGATTTTTGCCTAAACCCTAGCCGAAACTCCTTGATCTTCATCGTAGCATAACTCTCTCATCTCTTATCAGCTTTCTGTAAATAATAGCTTGTTGGAAAACTCTATCTGTTCTCTTTCTAAAAATCTTGGGACTTTTATCTAAAGGTTAGATTTTCTTTATCAAATGTTATGTTGTCATATTGACAGAATTGCCAAAATCTTCTTGAATTTCAAAATAGCATAACACTTTCATCTTTTGTCGGATTCTTGAAAATAATAGGTTGTTGGAAAGCTCTTTCTATTCTATATCCAGAAATCTTGAGTTTTTTTTTTGGAGATTAGTTTTTCTTAGTCGTAAGTTAGGTCGTAATTCGGCAGGATTAAGTTTCAAGATTGTGTGATTCTACCTTCAATTTATTTCTGTTATTGTTCCTCTTGTTCGTATGATTGTTTAGCATCCATTCATGATGTAAAATCATGAATTCAAACTTTGAATCTTCCCTACTCATGAAATCAGCATGATCTACCTTTGCCCTATTGATGCCTATCTTGATCAATTGATTAGCCTATTGGATTCTATTTTTGTTTCTTTTGATTATACATGTTATAAACACCTGTTCCTTCCTTAATTTCATAAAATCACAACCCCTAACCTCTCTAATGTTGAAATCGCAAGTTGCTCTATAAACCTGAAGGTGTTGCTGAAATTTCTATACTAAATTAGGATGAATAACCAAGTTGATTCTTACTGAGGTTTTGGCCATCACATCACGTATTCAGGGGAAAGATATTGCTGCATCTGGATCGCTAGATTTTTGTAGGTTAATTGGAAAGGATTCCCAATGCATTTGGTTTTTAATTAAGTAGTCTTGTGGCTTAGTATTGTGTGGTCTTTGCCTTGTGATTGTTTAGGAGATTTTGATCTTATTGGAAATGACAAGGATTGCATCTGATTCAGATACGTGAGAGGTAGGATCTATGCCTTATTAGTTTCTTTGGTTACCCTATTGTTTGATTGTTTGAATATGAATGAATTCGATTGCCTATTTTTGTTATATGCTTGCGGAATGTGTGATTGTGATGATAGGGAATCTCGAAAGTTAATAGGAAAATAGGTTGCCTGATTCGGTTATGACTTTGAGGATTGATCTTTGATTTGTATTGTGATTTGATTGAGGATCCTTTGTTGTGATTTGATTGAGGATCCTTTGTTGTGATTTGTGTATGCGTGTACTATGTGTGCATACCTGTATGTGCCTTGTTTATGCTTTATTTGAAGGATCCTTTAGTCGCTGGCCATGTGAGGTAAGTATTGTTGCTCCTAGGGAGAGGGGAGATGCTTACCAAACCGGGAGGTTTATGGGTGGTTATTCCCAGCAAGAGCTCGCTGGATGCCTTGTAGGCTGGTTCAAGTCCAGACGTCAAGATGCCTTATAGGTCGGTTCAAGTTCGGACATCAGGAAGCCTTGTAGGCTAGTTCGAGTTTGGACATCAAGATCCCCTATAAACCAGTTCGAGTCTGGACATTAGGATGTGCTGTTTGAGAGTGACAGGATGTGACGACCCCAATTCCTAACTATTATTATTTGCTCCGATTAAGGTCATCACTGCCGTGAAACCCAAATAAGAAAAAATGACACCTAGGACCTATCTGAATCTCACTAGGTTTACCATTAACTTTCAACTTTTAGCATGTCTATTCTAATGTTTAACAATATTTGGAGCATGATATTGGACAAATATTCTGGTAACCTACGGAGTGAATAAAACATCAGCGAAAGTCTTTAGATTAAATCATTGGGTTCATAACACACAAGTCCCATAGGGATCCAAATAACCAGCAAGAAATCCTCCAACATATATCGGAAATAGCAAACAAAAAAGGGTTCTTAAAATAAACCAGAAAGTAGCCCAATCATTCATGTTACATGTGCAAGTAAACAAGGAACAAGTATGCAAATGTGATACGATATCGCCCCACCGTGCAGCCTTGATGTCACACACTAGTACCACGGACAGTGGATGTACCTAAGCCTGAAAAATGGTAAAAACAACGGTATGAGATTTCAAGAATCTCAGTAGGGTCATAGTATCATAAGATCTGCAGAAACCCTAAACACAAATCTCTCAATTCACATTAAATCATTCCTAAAAAACTAAAAGGGATCACGCAATTCAAAAACCAATCAAAAAAGGTTAAGGCCGAATCTATGGTTGAGGGAGGACTACAATCACTTCCGAAAAATCAGAAGTACACAGGCAGGTAGAACTCATCAGATTGCTCTCGGCAATGAAGAAGAAAGGCCATCCCCTTCCACCTGTGTTGTCCAAGGCTTACTGCACAAAGGGTAAACGGTTAACACACAAGCCAATCAGTAAGCCTAGTAAGTCATCTTGCCACACACGGACTAAAGCATCCCAAACCACACAAGGATAAGGGCTTCCTGCCACACAAGGACAGGGTTCAGTCGTCTTGCCACATAAGGACAAGTCTTCCCAAGCCACACACGGACTAGGGCATCCCAAACTACACAAGGATAAGGGCTTCCTGCCACACAAGGACATGGTTCCGGCCACATAAGGAACAAACATCCAGCGTGCGCATGCTGGGGTTTGCCACCCATACCAGTAAAAACCTCTCCTCTCCCTAGGAGCAACAGTGCTTAACCTGAATGGCCACCGGAAAAGGATCCTGACACACAAACACGTACAAGCATACACAGGCAAGTACAAAGCATAATACCACAACAGGGTATCCTCAATCATGTCAGAACACAATCAACTTATTCAATTCACATAACATATGCAACTCAGGCATTCAATACCTAACTCAAGGGTTCGATATAGCCTATGAGATCCATATCTCAATCTGAAATTCATACTCTCACCCTATAATCAAATCCTATGCAATCCAATAAGAGCAGGTATAAAAAACATCAAGAAAATAACAGGGGTCTCTGGAGAAACCGATGAGGCGTAGATCCTTCCTCTCTTGTCTCTGAACAAGAAGCTACTATTTTGACTTTAATAGGTAATTCCGAACCACCTATATTATCACCAGGCAAAGACGAAAACAAACTAAGCAAGCATATTCAATAATCAATTGAATACCCTGTTTCCTTACCAATTCCACTCACCAAACCTATCAAAAACTAGTGATCAGATGCTGCAGGTGCCTCCCCCTTGGATGTGTGATGTGATAGCCAGGAACTTAACAAGATTCAACCTGAATTACTATTCCAATTAACTATGCAAATTTCGTCGCTAAGAGTAGGGTATAAGAAAATTTCGACATTAAACATATAGAAGTTTAAAAAAACGAAATTCATGATTATACATCATGAATAGATGCTAAGAAATCATAAAAACATGGGAAACAACAACAGAAATCAACCAAAGACAAAAACTATAGAAATTTAAAAACCTAATTTCGTCTCCGATGAAAACTTAATTCCATCGCCGATTTTCAACTTAACCTTAGACAAAGAAATATTTATGTAAAAACATAAAAAAATATATGGTTGGAAAGAGGATGAAAATATCTTTCCAGCAAGCTATTATTTGTAGAGATACAACAAACGATGAAAGAGTTATGCTATTCTGAAGTTCAAGAAGGTTTGACAGTGCCGCTGAATTTCAACTTAACCTTAGAGAAAGAAATACTAACCCCCGAAAAAAAAACTAAACATGGTTGGAAAGAAGATAAAGAGATCTTTCAAACAAGCAATTATTTTCAGGGATCTGACAAACAATAAGAGAGTTATACTGGTTTAAAGTTTCAGCAAGTTTTGGCAGCTATAGGGAGGTGTAAGGTTTTTAGGCTATACAAGTTTTGTGTGTTTTCTATGAATGATTTTTGTGGGGTTGGCTTCCTATTTATATTGGATGAGTATGGAATTAAGATTACTACTTTAAAGGCTTTATTAAAGTAAAATAATTATCAGATTTAAATTCTTTAATTATCTTTCCCTATTTTAAAGAATTTTAATTTCTAAGGCAATTATCTAGCTATAAGGACTTAGATTAAAGGGAATTAAAACCAGAATTAACTACCATGCAACTCTTACCAATTTTGGCCATCACACATCCTTTTCTTAAGGGGAAAAATTGTCTTTTCACCTGCACTGGCTTCTGGACTTCTAGGACTCAAAGTTCGTGGTCTCACACAAGATGACTTGTATGTGTTGCTGCAAGAGTGCTCTTAGGCTAGTTCGAGTTTGTATGTCAGAGACAACTAAAAGGCTTGTTGTAATATTGATTTTCTAACCGTTTTACCTTTTTTGCAGCATAGCCTTGGACAATATGGGCAGATAAGGACAAACCTTGGTTTTGAAATTTAGATTATGTATAGGCTGCCTGTGTGCTTCTGAAAAAGAAGTGTTTTCAGTCTTTCCCCTTGTTTTCTACCAATTTTAGCCTACCCTCATATTTTGTGTGCTTGTGATGATTTCAGCCCCTAATATGTGTGTTTGATGCTTGCAGTTTTAATTAGATATCTTAGCTATTTTTTGGTGTTGATCTTTTGGTTATTGGGAGATGTTTGATTGGGAATCCCTAGGATTTATAATACTGTAACCTTACTGAGATTCTTATAATCTCATTCCTTCGTTTCTCCACCTTTGCAGGCTTAGGTATGTGCTTTGTTGCTGGTACCAAAGATGTGAGATCAAGGCTGCACAGCTGGACGAATTTGCACCCCATTTTATTGAATGCGCACGGCATGTCTTTGAACTTGTGTGGATTTGTATTCTGGCTTTCCAATCCCTTTATCTTTTCTTGTTGCTTCCAAAATATACATGATACTATTGGTTGATGTTTTGAGTTTTCTATTGGACTTGTGTGTTATGTTTCCACTTGTTTCGAGTATTAATATAAATCTTCCGCTGATGTTTTCTTTCACTCCGTATAAGCCAGACATTTGTTAATGTATGAACATGCTCCAATTTTTAAATAACATATAAATCAACCAATAAAATTGACAATTAGGTGACTTGAGCCTTTTGAAATTCAAATAGGACCTTGCGAGGGCTTATTTGGGTCACAGCGATAAGAGTCCTAATAGATTGGGTTTGGGTCCTTACAGTTAGTTTGGATCGTAAGCAAAATGTTCTTTTAAAACCCGTACGAACTCCAAATATCCCACAATATTAAATCCATGATAAAACTTGTAGCCTTTTCAAGTATAATAAACCAAACAGTCTTATTTAAAATATAAATCCAATAAATCCAAATACCATGATACAATAAAAATATACAAAATAAAATCTAAATATATAAATCATGTAAAGTACATTTGGTATATGTGTGTACAATCCAAATCGCTTAGTCCGATCATATCTAATGAACCAGACAAACATAACACCACTATCAACAACTATCTTGAAGAACCTACAAGCATAACTAGACAATGCTAAAACGTTAGCTAAATATCAAGGTGAGCGGGTAGGGTTCAAGAAATACATGATTACAAACATAAATAAAATCCATTGCTGAAAAATATAAAAATCCCAAAATCAATTCCAAGACAACTGGAAATAACAAAAATAGTGAATAACATACACATGCATAAGTTTCCATTATTTAAATAAGGCTGAAATGTTGACTAAACATCAGCTGTCCTACTCCTAATCAGGAAGTGAACTAGGCCCACTAGTGTTTATTTTATTTTCTTTGAAATCTCCCACACTAATGTTGACCATCTCTCTTTGACATTAAATCCCCTTCGTGACAAGGGATGCCAAAGGGTGCGAAAGGAAGTATGTGACCCATCAGCTACTAATCTTGGTCAATCATTGTCAGTGTATTGGATACCCATAAGTTATCAGAATGAGATATAAAACCAATCCAAATAAGTCAAACTCAGCTCAAATACATACTATCAAAATCAGGCATAATACCAATAGACAACCATATATCTCAATATTCAGTGCACCTATATGCACAATATCACAACTTGCATCTCTGTACGAAATCATCATAAATCCAATATACTCGTAAAAAAATCACAGTTATATAACCAGTCATTCCTCAATCACAAAAGTATAGGTCAAAAGACCAAACATGATTTACCATTCATTTTCTGAAAATTTATAAATCTCAATTATGTATTTTTAAAACAAAACCATATAAAGTGTGAGGTCCCCTCTCACCTAAATGTAGAAACCAGTCAAAGGGCAGCCAAACATAGTATACAGTCCATCAATTGATGACACAACAATATAAGCCACAACATAGGTCAAACTCCTACACATATCATACCAAGCATACAATCATCATATATAACAATCAAACTAAGTAACAAACAATGCAGGTACTCAAATATACCATGATATACAAACCGAGACAATAATATTTTTCTGGTTAGAAAACCATATGTTTAAGTCTCAAATCACATTTTTATCAACACATTATCATTTACAAAATTATTATTTACCATTTAAAGTCAAAATACGTTTTTTCATAAAATCTTTAAAAGCTTATAACATGCAAACATAATCTCAGATTGAAAAATGGATTGCACCATTGTGTTCAGAATGTCTTAGCTAAAGGAACAAAAGGGACATTTCAAGTTTAGGGTGGTGCGTGGCCAAACGGTGACTGACCAGTGGTTGCACGTGCATCGGTGATGATCGGGTTGTTTTCTATTTTCTCCTAACCTCAACAAAAATCAACAAACTATATGTTAAAATGAAGCTATGAACAAGAGGAACAAAAATCTAGCATTCATTTATCCAAAGCATCACTTGTGTGGCTGGAATAGGGTTTTTTTACGAAGAAAACCTATAACTTCGTAGTGGCTTTGCAGGTGCATTGGAGCTCCGATCTGGATGGTACTGACACCGAGAGTGTGAGGAATCGCTCCTGGTAAATGGGACCTTCACCACCATATAGTCCTGATTGACTTTAAGGACCCAAATCCCATATTCCAAAATTTACTCCTAATGGGACTCTTACCGCCATGAAACCCAAATAAGTCCGAACCAGGACCTATCTGAATCGCACAAGGCTTATCCATCTAGTTTTGATTTTAGCGTGTTAATTCTTTTAAGATTTTAAGGTTTGGAGCATAATATTGGACAAATATTCTGATATTATACGGAGTGAATAAAAATATTAGTGGAAGTCTTTAAATTTAATCAATAAATACATAACATATAAGTCTCATATGGATCCAAATATCCAGCAAATAACCCCCAACATAATTTGGAAATAAAAAGCAAAGGAGGAAACTTGAGAATTCAAAAAAAAAATAGTCCAGTCAATGATTATATTGTAAGCGCAAGCAACCAAGGAGACAAAAATATGTAAATGTGATGCAATATCGCCCCACCGTTCAGCCTTGATTCCCACAGACTGGAACCACGATAAACAAATCTACCTAAGCCTGAAAAATTGGTGAAAACAACAGGATGTGATTACAAGAATCTCAATAGCATCATAGCATCATAAGATCTAGAGAAATCTTAAACAAACATCTCCTAAACAACATCAGATCATCCCTACAAATCTGAGGGTATCACACAATTCAAGAATCAGTTAAAGGTTAGGGCCGAAACTAAGGTTGAGGGTGGACTACAAACACTTCCGAAAGTCAGAAATACACAGGCAGGAAAAAATCATCAATCATCTCGAGAATAGGAAAAGACCATCCATTTCCACCTATGTTGTCCAAGGCTTTGCTACACAAAGGGTAAAAGGTTAGCACATAAGCTAATCAGCAAGCCTATTCATCTTGTCACACAAAGATAAGACATCTAAGCCACATAAGGACAAGGGAATCGAAACCACACAAGGATAAGGGAATCGAAACCACACAAGGATAAGGGCATCCAAAGCACACAAAGATAAAGGCATCTTGCCACACAAAGACAAGGCATCTACCCTCACAAGGACCAGGCATCCAGTGTGCACATGCTGAGGAATGCCACCCATACGACTCCCATACCAGTAAGAACCTCTTCTCTCCTCAGGAGCATCAGCGCTTACCACGAATGGCCACCAGAAAAAGTTCCTGACACACAAACATGTACAAGTACACACAAGCAAGTACAAGACACAATACCATAATAGAGTATCCTCAATCATGTCAGAACACAAATCAACATGTTCAATGCACACAACACATGCAAATCAAACTCTTATAACCTATCTCAAGGGTTCGGTATAGCCTAGAGGATCACATCTTGATCCACAATTCAAACATATTCTATACCACATATGCGCATCCAATTATTAACTAGTATATGCAACAAAATCAATAAGCAAACAACAAGGATATCTAAAGAAACTGATGAGGCATAGATCTTACCTCTCTTGTCTCTGAATAAGAAGCTATTCCTTTGCCTTTATTTAAGGGATCCAAACAACCTACAAAATCATAAAGCAAAGACAAAACCACACTAACCATACACACTCAATAACCAATTGAATACCCTATTTCCTTACCAACTTCACTCACCAATCCTATCAAAACCCAGTGATTAGATGCCACAGGTGCCTCCACTTTGGATGTGTGATGTGATAGCCAAGAACTTAACTAGATTCAACCTGAATTACCATCCCAATTAACTATGCAAATTTCGACACTAAGAATAGGGCACAAGACAAATTTCAATTTCATGCATACAAGGTATTAGGGTTGTGATTTCATGTTAACAAGGAAGGATTAGGTTTTTATAATGTGTACAACCAAAAGAAACAAAATTAGAATCCAATAGGTTAATCAATTGATCAAGATAGGTAACAAATGGGGAAAAGGTAAGGCATGCTAGTTTCATGTGTAGGGAAGATTCAAAGGATGAATTCATGATTTTACATCATGAGAGGATGCTGAACAATCATATGAACAAAAGAAACAATAACAGAAATCAATTGAAGGTAGAATCACAAAATCTTTAAACCTAGTCCCGTCGAATTATAACCTAAATTATGACAAAGAAAATCTAAACTCCAGAAAAAATCCCTATATGGTTGGATAGAAGACGGAAAAAGCTTTCCAACAAGCTATTTTTTCCAAGAATCTGACAAATAATGAGAGAGTTATGCTATTTTGAAGTTCAAGTAGATTTTGGCAGCAATAGGGAGATGTATGGTTTTTGGTTGGACAAATTTTTTATATTTTCCATGTAAGGTTTAAGTGTGACCGGCTTCCTCTTTAAATAGGATGGCTATAGGATTAATTTTCTTACTTTAAAGATTAGATTAAAATAAGATAATTATCAGAATTAAATTCTATAATTATCCTTCCTTAATTTTAGGGATTTTATTTTCTAAGGTAATTATCAACCAATAAAGAACCAATTCAAAGGAAATAAAACCATAAACAATCAATAGACATTCCTTACCAATTTCAGTCATCACACATCCTTTTCTTCAGGGAAAAAATGCTATTTTCACCTTCACTGGCTTATGGATTTCTAAGACTTAAATTTTAGTGTCTCACATTGACCAAACGTGGATCAATTGAAACAACACAGGGCTCAAATTAACTTTTCGAAACCAAAATCCCAAAAATGCATACAAATATGAATTTTTATTTTTAAATGGAGCATGACATGTCACACAATACACCCGTCACAAACAATCAATGGAGTATACATACACATACAATGGAAATCTTAAATCACATACAACAGGCCACACAGTCACAGACATGCAACACACTAAAACCATACACACAAGCCCATATGGATTCACAAAAAATGCCCAAGGCACGCATCTGATAAGAAAAACTGAAATTTAAGTCATACATGCAAACCAAATATCCAATCCGGAAAACAAGCCCACAACGGGTCCATAATAAGCAATATAACCCAAATCTAAGTACATATGTCTATAGAGTATGAAAATGTCATAACGCAAAACATACTGAGCTTCTGAGACATGCAAGTGCAATAGTCCAGCTCTAAGATCAACACGGGAAAATACTACCTAAAAGATGCAGGGCTACGATAAATGATCTAGTTTTGAAAAGATCAACAAGAGCAGGTGAGATCAAAGACCTCAGTGGAAGTTACAGTGTAATAAGCATATCAGGTGGAATGTAGGCATATGAAAAATCAGTTATAAAATAGTTACTTTAAATACCATTATCATCCATGCATACTAAACGTGCACTCATTGTGTTTCACAAACAAGTTAGCGTATTGCATAGATTGTAAAATACTATTCAAAACAAACCAGCTCAATAGGTTTCCTAAATTCACAGTACACAACATTGTCAATGTATGCATGTATACATGTATGCGTGTATGTGTGTATGCGTGTATGCGTGTATGCGCGTATGCGTGTATGGGTGTAAGCATGTATACGTGTATTTGTGTATGCGTGTATGAGTGTATGCATGTACGTGTGTACGTGTATTCGTGTGTATGTGTGTACGTGTGTAAGTACATACAAACATACTTACATTTATGTACGTATGTATGTACATATATATGTACTTATGTATGTTTGTATGTATGTATGTATGTATGTATGTATATATGTATATATGTATGTATGTACGTGTGTACGTAGGTATGTATGTATGTACGTAGGTATGTATGTATGTACATAGGTATGTACGTATGTACATACATTTATGTTATGTATATATGTATGTATGTATGTATGTATGTATGTATGTACGTAGGTATGTATGTATGTACATAGGTATTTATGTATGTAGGTATATATGTAAGTACGAAGGTATGGATGTATGTAGGTATGTATATATGTACAAACGTACGTATGTACATACACACGTATGTACATATATATGTATGTATGCCTTATTGGTCTGGGTTGCGCCTCACTTCTGGATCCGTTAGGTGGTCCTCCTAGTGCGCATGCTGGTGGTTTGGCGTGGTATATACGCACGTATGTACGTAAGTTTGTATGTACGTAGGTATGTATGTATGTACGCTTGTATGTATATATATATGTATGTATGTATGTACGTATGTATTTACATATTTATATATGTACATACGTACGTATGTATGTATGTATATATATGTATGTATTTATGTATGTATGTATGTATGTATGTATATATGTTCGTATGTATGTATGTTTGTATATTTGTATGTATGTATGTATGTATGTATGTATGTATTGCACGTATGTATGCATGTATGTATGCACGTATGTACGCACGTATGTACGCATGTATGTACGCACATATGTACGCACGTATGTATGTATGCATGTATGTGTGTATGTATGTTTGTATGTATGTATGTATGTATGTATGTATGTATGTATGTATGTATGTATGTATGTATGTATGTATGCATGTATTTATGTATGTATGTATGCATGTATATATGTATCTATGTATGCATGTATGTATGTATGTATGTATATATAGATGTGAGGACTCACTTTTGGTAATTGGGACCCTTACCGCTGTGTTGTCCCGATCGACCCACACGTTAATCAATTGAAACCACATAAAACTTATGTTAATTTTTGAAACCAAAATCTCAAAAACGTTTATGAATTTGAATTTTTTTCTTTGAAAAGGGATATGTACACCCGACACAAAACAATTAATGGAGTACGCAAATAGATACATCGGAAGTCTTAAATCATATACAACAGGCCATACGACCCTAAACATGCAACACATTGAGACCAAACACACAAGCCTATATAAATCCACAAAAAAATTCCCTAAGGCATGCATCTCATAATATAACGGAAATCTGAGTCATACTTGCGAATAGATTATTAAAACCGGAAAACAAGCCCACAATGGGTCGATAACAAGTAATGTGATCCAAAACAAGCATGTATGTCTCTAGAGTATGAAAATGATAAAATATGAAACATGTCGAGCTTCCATGACGTGTAAATGCAATAGTCTAGCTCTAAGACCAACACTAGAAAAATTTAACCTCAAAGACAATCGGCTACGACTAACGAACTAACCCTAAAAAGATCAATAAGAGAGGAGGAGATCAAAAGACCTCGGTGGAAGTTACAACATCATAAGTATATCCAATGGAATAGAGACATACGAAAAATCAGTTATAAGACAGTTACTTTAAATCACCATTACCAACGATGCATACTAAACATGCACATCAATGCATTTTACAAACTATTAAGTATAATCCATGAGTTGTGAACACAATCCCATAAAGTCCAGCCCAATAGGTTTCATAAACTCACAGAATATAACATTATCACACCGAGTACTATGTCCTAAAAACCTATCAGGGTGGTTCACAAAGCACTTTTAGATAACCCCCATTAAAGGAAAGCCAAAAGTCCACTAGCAATTAATTTTTCGTTTACAAAATACACATAAATCCTCTACTGCAAATGTTATCCGAAACTAGGTAGAGAAATCATACTATCACACTCAATCACAATTCACACATAAATAAATACATAGCTTGCTAAGTCACAACAAATTCAGGCAATCACAATTCACAGATATATAAACACATGGCCTGCTAAGTCACAACAAATTCAGTCAATCACAATCCACACGTATATAAGCCATCTATATAATAAGATTATGTAAGCAATATTCCCCTCTGCTAGAATTTCATGTACTTACCTTATCCGCACATATAAATCCATCTATATAATAACATTCGGTAATCAATATTCTCATCTACTGGGATTCCATGTACTTACCTTAACCACATATATATAATCCATCCATATAACAAGATTATGTAAGAAATATTACCCTCTACTTGAATTCCATGTACTTACATTATCCACACATATAATCCATCCATATAATAACATTCAGTAAGCAATATTCTGCTCTGCTGGGATTCCATGTACTTACTTTATCCACATATGTATAATCCATCCATATAACAACATTCGTTAAGCAATATTCCCCCCTACTGAGATTCCATATACTTACCTTATCCACACATATATAATCCATCTATATAACAAAATTAGGTAAGCAATATTCCCTTCTACTAGGATTCTATGTACTAACCTTGCTTGGCCAAACTCTAATCGTCAATTCCAAGTCGTTCCTAAGAACACACATATATAGCTTTTATTTTGAAAACCTAATAATGCATGAAATACAAGCAGTCACCAAAGGCTATGAGGACCCTCATCGCCATGTAGTTCCGATCAACCAAACACATGGATTAATCAAAACCACACAAGGCTCACATTAACTTATCAAATCCATATTCCCAAAAAAGCATACTAATTTAAATTTTTCCTTTATAAAAGGAGCACATTACAAAATATACTCGGCATAAAACAATCATTGGAGTATGCACACACATACAATAGAAGTCTTTAAATCACATGCAACAGGCTACATAGCCCCAAACATGCTACATAAGAGACCATACACACAAGCCTATATGGATCCACACAAAAAATGTCCAAGGTACCAATTTCAAATCATAAACAAGAATACAAGTCATACATGCGAGTAGAGTATTAAAACCAGAAAACAAGCCCACAACGGGTCTATAACAAGAAAGATAGTCTAAAACAAGCATGTATATCAATAAAGTTTGAAAATGTCAAAACACAAAATATTCAAGTTTCCAAGAGATGCAACTGCAGTAGTCCAGCCCTAAGACCAACACTAGGAAAACAAGACCTCAAAGTCACACGACGATGGAAAAAAAAACTAGCCATGAAAATATAAATAAGAGGAGGTGTGATCAAAGACCTCAGTGGAAGTTATAGCGTTATAAGTATATCCGGTGGAATAGAGGCATACAAAAAATCAATTATAAAATAGGTACTTTAAATCACCATTACCATCCATGCATACTTAACGTGAACATCAATGCATTTCACAAGGTATTAAGTATAATGCATGAATTGTAAAACACAATGCAATAAAGGCTAATAAACTCATAGCACACAACATCGTCACACAAGCTACTATGCCCCAAAAGCCTATAGAGGTAGATCACAAAACACTTTCAAATAACCACTGCTAAAAGGAAACCGAAAGCCCACTGTCAGTTAAATTTTTATTTACAAAATACCTATAAGTCCCCTACTGCCAATGTTATACGAAATTGAGTGGAGAAATCACACTATCGCACTCAATCACAACCCACCATAAAATAACATTAGGTAAGCTATATTCTCCTCTGTTTGGATTTTGTGCTTACCTATTCCACATATATATAATCCATCTATTCAACATCCTTAAGTAAGCAGCTTTGCCCTCTACTGGGACAAAGTGGAACATAGTGAGCACACGGCTATATACTTTTTGGAACAGGCTGTGTACAAGTACATGGCTTGAGTACATGGATGTGTACAACCTGTGTAGGTTGTGTATATTTACATGGCCGTGTATATTTACACGGCCTGAGTACACTGGGTGTATATTTAACGGCATGAGTACAAGGCCGTGTACATTTACACGACCATGTACTCCCCGACCTAGGTCATGTACTGTTCTGTCCAGAACAATACACGGGCTCCTAGGAAATTACATGAGAGTGTACTTGTCCTAGACAAGTTACGCACCCCGAAATTGACATAGAACAATCCCAAAACTCGCTCAATCCCTTACCAAGGTTTCTCAGCAGTGAAAAATACCTCACAAGCTACAAAACACTTAAATCAAAGGTTCTGACACAATCACTCGCAAGGGTACAAGTACACGGTCTGAGTACACGAGCATTTATAACCTGTGTAAGCTGTGTATATTTACACGGCCATGTACATTTACTCGGCCGTGTATTACCCTACATAGGTCGTGTACTGTTCTGTCCAGAATAGTACATGGGCTTTGAGGAAATTACACGAGCGTGTACTCGTCTTCGACGAGTTATTCACCTTGAAAATGACTTGGAATGCTCCCGAAACTCGTAAAAAACCCTATGGAACCCTTACCAAGGTTTCTTAGTAGCAAAAAACACCTAACAAGCCACAAAACACTTATATCAAAAGGTTCCAACATAATCACTCGCATTGGTACAACATAAACAATCGAACGGTTTCAAATGTCGGATAACATACCCACTCAACATGCATAAGTACACAACCAACAAGCTTAAGAGATCAAACACATATTTTATGCACCTAAATCATGGCAAGCAATATCATAAAGCTAAAATAAATATTATACACCATGCACGCATAGCCTCCATTCAAAATCAAGCATATTCTGCATTTTTATTCAAAACATAAAACGATTCCCTGTAAGCAAATGAAACATAAGCTCCCACCTCTTGTCATGTAGAAAACTCAACAACAATACCTTTCCCTTTATCGACTGCTCCAACACTGCCTAATCACACAAACCGAACCAAAGCACGGATAAACGTTAAAATAAAAAAGATTGGCTAAATGACTCATAACTGAAAGCAAACCCTACGAGACCTCTGATGCTCAAACTAACACACATCTTACTCTAACAACACACTCTCGGCTAAAAAATCCAGAAATCCAATAGAGGGGTGGAATGCCCAAAATTTGCACAAACCACTCACGGCTCCAAATCGACTCCCGATCACACAATTGGGTTTCTCAGTCCCCAAATATGCTCCAAAACTCATAAATCATCTAACTCAAGCAATAGAAACCACCAATTTCATCAATTCAGCAAAAATCACAAAACTCACAAATTACCGAAATTGCTAAAAAACCCAAAATGCTCACCCACGGATCAGGAGACTATTTCGAAAGATCCAAACCACCAAGCCAGCTTATAAAAATCAATAGCAAACTAACGAAACCAAAATTTGATAACGGAAACGAAGATTTAGGACATTTACATAAAAATTCCCAAAAATTCCCTTAAATAAAGAATGATCCGATTCAAGCCTCACAATCCAAAACTAATAGTGGAAATCTATCACGGGAGGTTAGAAAAGTGTTTAGGGATGAAGCCTGGTGGTTTTCATTGAAAAAAAATTGACGAAATTTGATCGGTTGCTTTAAGGAGGGAGATCGGGAGAGAACGGTGGGCTGCTATTCCGACACTTAAAAAAGTTGTAAGTGTCGGATCGAGTTGGATATTTATACTCGAGGACTAAAATCTCGGAAAAATCCCGAACTAGTTATTTTAAAAAGTCTAATATGTCGTGAGTGGGCCAAAATGGGTTTTAAAATCAATAAACATGAAAAAATGAGTTAAAATAATTAATTGAGCTAAACATGGGTAATTAAGCTTAGAAAATATAAAATAGGCCGAAAAAGTACAAGCACACACAGGTAAACACAAAGCACAATACCACAACAGGGTATCCTCAATCATGTTAGAACACAAACATCTTGTTCAATACACAAAACACATGCAAATTAGGCATTCATAACCTATCTCAAGGGTTCGGTATAGCCTAGAAGATCATATCTCAATCCACAATTCAAGCATACACTATCCAACATATGCGCATACAATCATCAACAAGTATAAGCATCGAAATCAATAACCAAACAACAAGGATCTCTAAAGAAACCGATGAGGCATAGCTTCTATCTCTCTTGTCTCTGAATAAGAAGCTATTCTTTTGCCTTTTTTCAAAGGATCCGAACCCCCTATAACATCATAAGGCAAAGACAAAACCAAACTAAGCATGCATACTCAATAACCAATTGAATACCCTAATTTCTTACCAATTCCACTCACCAAACCTATCAAAACCCAGTAATCAGATGCCGCAGATGCCTCCCCGTCAAATGTGTGATGTGATAGCCAAGAATTTGACAAGAATCAACCTGAATTACCATCCCAATCAACTATACAAACTTTGGCACCAAGAATAAGGTAATAGGAAAAATTGCGATTTCATATGTACATGACATACGTGTTGAGATCTCATGTTTACAAAGAAGGATTAAGTGTTAATAACAAATATAATCAAAAGAAACCAAATCAGAAACCAACAGGTTAATCAATTGATCAAAATCGACAACAATAGGGCAAAGGATAGGACATATCGATTTCATGTATAGGGAAGATTCAAATGATGAATTCATGATATTAAAACATGAATGGATGAAAAACAATCATACGAACAAAAGGAACAACATCAGAAATCAATTAAAGGATGAATCACACAATTTTGACACCAAAACTGACAAATTACGACTTCAATTTCGACAAGGAAAAGCTAACTTTCAGATAAAAAACCCAAGATAAATAGATAGAGCGTGGAAAGAGCTTTCCAACAGGCTATTATGTACAGAATTCCGACAAAGGATAAGAGAGTTATGCTAGGATGAAGATCAAGGAAATTTTGGCAGCAATAGGGTATGGTGTAGGGTATGAGGTTTGACAAATTTTGTTTGTTTTTGGTGTGTGTGGACAAGTGTGGCCGGCTACTCTTTATTTAGGATGTTTATGGGATTAATTTTCCTACTTTAAAGACTAAATAAGGTAAGGTAATCATTAGAATTTAGTTCTGGAGTTATCCTTCCTTAATTATAGAAATTTTATCTCCTAAGGTAAGTTTGAACCAGCAAGGAAACAAATCAAAGAGAAACTGCACTGGCTTCTAGAATTCTAGGACTCAAAATTTGAGGTCTCACAATCTCGGACAAACTGGTCAGCTACTCACAACGAATCAAAATCGAACACTCTTACTGTATGGTCATGCTAACTAAGCACTCGGAGGGATAAGGTCTCATATCCTTCCCTCCTCAAAAGAATTTTATCTTTGAAATTCAGTTACCTTGTGTCTTAAATAACTACGGGTACTACTCTCTCACTCTCTCATAGACTGCTCGGTTTTCCAGGTTATCTCCTTATGGTTTTCACTGTGCCAAACTACCTTAACCATCGGAACACTACGACGCCAAAGTTGTTTCACTGCTCTATCCACAATCGCAACCGGCTGAGTCGTGTAGGATGAGTAATTGGCTATCTCTAGTGGTGACGTCTCCAAAACATGAGAGGGATCCCTATTGCATTTCCTCAACACTGACACTTGGAACACATTATGGATCCTCTGCAAAGACGGTGGCAAATTGAGTCTGTATGTCACTAGTCTAATCCTCTTAGTGATCATGTACGGACCGATGTACCTTGGTGCCAACTTGCTATGTTGCTGAAAATGAATCACACCTTTCCAAGATGTGACCAGAAACACCATATCCCCAACCTCAAACTCAAGATCTCATCGGCAATCATCTACAAAATTGTTCTAATTATCCTTAGCTATCCTCAACCTCTGTCTGATCAAAACCAACTATTCTGTCACCTGCTCAATTATCTCGGGACTTTCAAGCTTCCTTTCATCTACCTCATCCCAACATAAAGATATAAAACACCGCCTACCATACAAAGCCTTATATGGTTCCATACCGATGGAAATCTGAAACCTATTGCTTGTACACAAACTCAGTTAACGGTAGGCATTGATCCCAAGTGTTTTGCCTATCCAATGCAGAAGCTTAGGTGTCCTCTAAAATTTGAATCTTCCTCTCTGACTGTCCATCTATCTAAAGGTGTAAAGTTGTGCTGAAGTTTAATCTGGTACCCAAAGTACTGTGAAATTTCCCTATAATATGACATAAATCTCAGATCTTGATCTAACACGATGGATAACTGAACTCCATATAGTCTCACAATCTCGTCCATATATCTTGGTGCAAACCTCTCCGGTATGTCAGTCACTCTCATGGAGAGGAAGTATGCAGACTTAGTCAGTCTGTCTACTATCACCCATACAATGTGATAACCTCATTGAGATCTTAGCAATCCAACCACGAAGTCCATCGTCACATGTTCCCTTTTTTACTCTAGCGTGGGTAGTGACTGAAGTAGTTTTTCAGATCTCTAGTGCTCTGCTTTGACGTACTGACACACCAAACACTTAGCCATAAACTCTTTAATGTGCCTCTTCATCTCGGAACACCAATACTACTCCCGCTAATCTTGGTACATCTTGGTACCGTCGGGTAAATCAAAAATGTTGAGCTGTGTGCTTCTATCAAAATCAGCTGTCTCAACTCCTCATCACCAGGAATGCACACTCGACCTTTGAAAGTCAAATTGTCATCTTCTATGTCCTCTGAATTCTAGAAAGATTGTCTTTCTATGTCCTCTACGGTGTTCTAGTCAAACCTTGTGAACCCATATAACTGGCTCCAGACCTCTGAGCTGCTGAGAGTGCTGGAAGCCTCAACTGTGAAGCACCTATCTGGGACTGTTCTAGCTCCAGGACACTATCTGGCCATATGCACTAACTAATCTCATTGATAGCATCTAGGTGGCTGTGGGCAAGGAGGTGAGTGGAACTATCTATAGTTCCAGCACTTAGGTGGCCTAGACTGCCTACTCATGCTCTAAAAGGATCGAGTGGGCTATGCGTGTATAGTAACTAAGGTGGTCCCCTGAGATTTCGTCTATAATGAAGGGTAAGGACTAGCTATCCTACAGTAAAGACCCAAATCCCATATTCCAAAATTGCTCCTAATGGGACCTTTACCGCTGTGAAACCCAAACAAGCCCAAACCAGGACCTATCTGAATCCCACAAGACTTATCCATCTAGTTCCGATTTGAGTATGTTAATTCCGTTAAGATTTTAAAATTTGAAGCATGATATTGGACAAGAATTCAGGTATCATACGGAGTGAATAAAAACATTAAGGATGTCTTTAAATGTACCCAAACCTGAAAAATTGGTGAAAATAACAGGATGAGATTACAAGAATCTTAGTAGGGTCATGCATCATAAGATCTTCATAAATCTTAAACAAACTTCTCCCAAACAATCAGATCATCCCTACACGTTTAAAGGTATCACACAATTCAAAAATCAATCCAAGGTTAGGGCCGAAACTAAGGGTGAGGGT
This sequence comes from Passiflora organensis, assembly GCA_019739055.1. NCBI lineage: Eukaryota > Viridiplantae > Streptophyta > Magnoliopsida > Malpighiales > Passifloraceae > Passiflora > Passiflora organensis. The sequence goes on from JAEPBF010000185.1 coordinate 542,723, forward strand.
GGACTGCAAACACTTCTAAAAGTCAGAAGTACACATGCAGGAAAAACTCATCAATCACCTTGGCATTAGGAAATGGCGATCTGTAATGACCCTAACTCCTAACCTATTATTAATTGCTTCGATTAGGACCCTTACTGCCGTGAAACCCCAACAAGCCCAAGAAAATGGACCTACTTGAATCCCACAAGGCTTACTCATCAAATTCTCGATTTTTAGCATGTACATTCTTTATGTTTATCAAGAATTAGAGTATGATATTGGACAAGTATTCTGGTATCATACAGAGTGAATGAAATATCAGCAGAAGTCTTTAAATAAAATCAATGAATCTATAACACACAAGTCGGATAGGGATCCAAATATCTAGCAAGTTAACCCCCAACATAAATCGGGCACAACAAGTAAAGGAGGAATCTTGAAAAACCAGAAAGTAGTCCAATCATAATTCATGTTATATGCACAGGCACTCAAGGATCAAGTATGCAAATATGATGAGATATTGCCCTGCCGTACAGCCTTGATCTCACACACTGGTACCATGGACAATGGATGTACCTAAGCCTGAAAAATGATGAATACAACAGGATGAGATTACAAGAATCTCAGTAGGGTCACAACATCATAAGATCTACAGAAATCTTAAACACAAATCTTTTGTTCAACATCAGATCATCCCTACATAACTGTGGGCATCACATAATTCTAGAATCATTCAAAGGGTTAAGGACGAAACTAAGGCTGAGGGTGGACTACAACACTTCCGAAAATCAGAAGTACACAGACAGGTAAAACTCATCAGATTACTCTCGGCACTAGAAAGAAAGAAAGGTTATCCCCTTTCACCTTTGTTGTCCAAGGTTTACTACACAAAGGGTAAAAACTTAGCACACAAGCTAATCAGCAAACCTATTCATCCTACCATACAAGGACAAGACATCCAAGCCACACAAGGAGAAGGCTTCCAGCCACACAAGGACTAGGCTTCAAAGCCACACAAGGACTAGGCTTCCAAGCCACACAAGGACAAGGCTTCCAGTGCTCGCATGCTGGGGATTGCCACCCATACAACTCCATACCAGTAAGAGCCTCTCCTCTCCCAAAGACCATTAGTACTTACCCCGAATGACTATCAGAACAGGATCCTGACACATAAACACGTACAAGCACACACAAGCAAGTACAAAGCATAATACCATAACAGGGTATCTTCAATCATGTCATAACACAATTATATGCAATTCAGCCACTCAAAACCTAACTCAAGAGTTTGGTATGGCCTATAGGATTCATATCTCAATCCGTGATTCATGCACACTGGTACCACTGAGTATGATATCAAACATCAGCGGAAGTCTTTAAATAAAATCAATGAATCCACAACTCACAAGTCCCATAAGGATCCAAACATCCAGTAAGTTAATTCCCAAAATAAAACGGAAACAAGTGAAGGAGAAACATTGAAAGCCAGAGAAATATTCCAATCATAATTCATGTTATACGCGCAAGCAGTCAAGGAACAGGTATGCTAATGTGATGCAATATTTCCCCAGTAGGCAGCCTTGATCTTACACACTGGTACCACGGATAGTGGATGTACCTATGCCTGAAAAATGGTGAATATAACTGGATGAGATTACAAGAATCTCAGTAGGGTCATAACATCATAAGATTTACAGAAATCTTAAACACAAATCTCCCGAACAACATTAAATCATTCCTACACATCATAGGTATCACGCAATTCAAAAATCAATTAAAGGAATAGGGCCGAAACTATGGCTGAGGGTGGACTACAAAGATTTCCAAAAATCAGAAGTACTCAGGCAGGTAAAACTCATCAGATTGCTCTCAAAAATAGGAAAAATAAAGGTCGTCCCCTTCCACTTGTGTTGTCCAAGGTTTTCTGTACAAAGGGTAAAACGTTAGCACACAAGCTAATCAGTAAGCCTATTCATCTTGCCACACAAGGACAAGAAATCCCAAGCCACACAAGGATAAGGGTATCCCCAACCACACAAGGACAAGGGTATCCCAACCCACACAAGGATAAGGACATCCTGCCACACAGGGACAAGACTTCTAGCCACACAAGGAATAGACATCCAGCACGCGCATGCTGGGGTTTGCCACCTATACAACTCCTATACAAGTAAGAACCTTCCCTCTCCCAAGGAGCATCAGCACTTACCTCAAATGGCCATCGGAACAGGATCCTGACACACAAATATATACAAGCACACACAGGCAAGCATAAGCATAATACCATAACAAGGTATCCTCAATCATGTCAGAACACAATTAGCTTATTCAATTCACATATCATATACAATTCAGGCACTCAAAACCTAACTGAAGGGTTCAGTATAGCCGATAGGATTCATATCTCAATTCGCAATACTTGCATATATCCTACAATCAATTTGCCTGCAATAATAACAAGGACATGCATCGAAAACAACAAACAAACAATAGGAATCTCTGGAGAAAAAGATGAGGCATAGATCCTACCTCTCTTGTCTCTGAACAATAAGCTATTCCTTTTCCTTTATTTAATAATTTCGAACCACCTATAGTATCACAAAAAAAGAAAAAACCAAACTAAGCATGCATACTCAATAACCAATTGAATACCCTATTCCCTTACCAATTTCACTCACCAAACGTATCAGAAACCATTGGTCAGATGCCACAAGTACCTCCCCTTTTGATGTGTGATGTGATAGCCAAGAACTTAACAAGATTCAACTTGAATTACCACCCAATTTAACTATATATATTTAAACAATAAGCATAGGACACAAGATAGTTTGCGATTTCATGTTATCAACGTGTAAGAGTTGCGATTTCATGCTAACAGAGAGGGATTAAGTGTTTATAACTTATCCAATAGATTCATCAATTGATCAAGATAGGCAACAATAAGGCAACGGTAGGGCATACTGATTTCATGTATAGAAAAGATTCAAAGGATGAATTCATGATTTTACAATATGAATAGATGCCAAACAATCATACGAACAAGAGGAACAACAACATAAATAAATTGAAGATAGAATCAAACAATCCTGAACCCTAATCCTGTCAAAATTTGAATTTTCTTACGATAAGGAAAATCTAACCTCCTGAAAAAAAAATCAAATATTTCTGGAAAGAAGATGAAGAGAGCTTCCAACAAGCTATTATTCGCAAGAATCCGGCAAAGGATGAGAAAGTTATACTATTTTGAAATTCATGCAGATTTTGGCAATTCCGCCAAAATTTGATTTAACTTTTGACAAAGAAAAACTAACCTCCAAAATAAAAACCAAACATGGTTGGAAAGAAGATGAAGAGATTTTTCCAGCAAGCTTTTATTCGCAGGAATCTGATAAATGATGAGAGAGTTATGTTTGTTTGAAGTTCCAGCGGATTTCAGCAAAAATTGGGAGGTGTAGGGTTTTTAAGTCTTACGAATTTTTTGTGTTTTCTGTATAAGATTTTTGTGTGGCTGGCTTCCTATTTATATCAGGTGGTTATAGGATTAAAATCACTACCTTAAAGGCTTAATTAAAGTAAGATAATTATCAGAATTAAATTCTGTAATTATCCCCCCTTAAACTTAAGATTTTTATTTCCTAAGGTAATTATCAACCAAAAAAGAATCAATTTAAAGGGAATTAATACCAGAAATAATTACTAGACATCCCTGACCAACTTTGGCATTCATATATCTTTTTTTCAGGGGCAAAATGGTCTTTTTTACCTGCACTGGCTTCTGAACTTCTAGGACTCAAAATTCAGGGTCTCATATCCTCCCCTCAAAGAGTTTCGTCCTCAAAATTTTAGCACAACTACATAAGCAAATAGATAAGGAAATTTTGCATATATAGATTCCTTAATCTCCCAAGACTGTTCCTCAATTTGTCCATTACGCCAAAAAATTCGTACCATAGGCACGCTTCGACTGCGAAACTATCAAACTGACCAATCTAGTATGGCAACTGGCTGTACGAGATACGATAGGTCTTCAGCGATTACAATTGGGGGTTCTTCGAGCACGTGAGCATGGTCTTGCACATACCTTCTCAACATTGAAACGTGAAACACGTTGTGAATTCTTTCCATATTTGGAGGTAAGGCAAATCGGTATGCAACAGGGCCCATCCTCTCGACGATGTCATACGTCAATATAACTAGGTGTTATCTTACCTCGCTGCTGAAAAATGAAGAACTTCTTTCCATGGGGTGACCTTTAGAAACATTTTATCACTTACCACAAATTCCAGCTCCCTTCGTCGATTATCGGCGTAGTTTTTCTGCCGATTCTGGGCTGTTTTTAGCCATTGTCGAATCAAATTCAACTGCGGTGTTGCTTGATCAATCAATTCCGGATTGTCTAGTCATCTCTCGCCTACTTCATTCCAGAAAATGGGAGTTCTGCAACGTCTCCCATATAATGCTTCGTAAGGTGCCATACCAAAGCTTACATGAAAACTATTGTTGTAAACAAATTCTGCCAATGGCAGGCATCGGTCCCAACCGGTTTGCTAGTCCAACACACTCGAACGTAACATGTCTTCGAGTGTCTGAATCATCCTTTCTGATTGGCCATCGATCTTGGGATGAAATGCTGTACTGAAATTCAATCTCGAACCCATCAGATTTTGGAATTTCTCCCAAAATCGTGAGGTGAAACGGGGGTCATGATCTTAAACAATGGAAACTGGCACTCTATGCAATCGAACATTCTCGTCCAAGTAATGAACAACCAATTTCTCAGGTGTATCCATCATACGTATAGGAAGGAAGTGTGCAGATTTCGTCAATCAATCCACAATCACCCAAATAGCATCATATCCTCGCTGCGATCGAGGCAAGCCGGTCACAAAATCCATTATGACATGCTCCCACTTCTATTCTGGAATCAGGAGTGACTAAAGTAGACCAGCGGGCCATTGATGTTCGATCTTTACTTGTTGACATATGAGACATCGGGCAATGAACTCAGCAATGTGACGTTTCATGTTTGGCCACAAATACTACTCATTTAAATCTCAGTACATATTAGTGCTTCCGGGATGGATAGCGAATTTCAAACTATACGCCTCCGATAGAATAAGGTTACGAATATCAACATCTTATGGAATAAATACATGGCTTTTGAAGACAAGCACTTCGTCATCTCATATTCTGAAATCACAAACTACGGCATCAACACAATTAGAAAGTTGCTTCCGAATTTTAATCAGTTTCAAATCCTCTAATTGCAGATTCTGGATTTCTTCAATCAAAGTAGGCGTGACTTCGATTCGTGCAAATAACAATCCAGAAAAATCAGTCCCAAGACGCACACGATTAGCTTTCAAATCCAGCAACATAGGCATGTAATGGGTGCGCATGTAAGCCAAAACCGATGGTGAAGGAGGATGAAACTTTTGGCTTAAGGAATCAGCTACAACATTTTCCTTTCCAGGATGATATTCGATGATCAAATCGTAGTTTTTAATCAGCTCCACCCATCTTCGTTGTCTCACACTCAATTCTTTTTGCGGGAGGAGGTACTTCAGGCTTTTGTGGTTGGTGAAGATACGACACATCTTGCCGTATAAGTAATGTCGCCATATTTTCAACATAAACAGCACGACTGCAAGCTCCAAATCATGCATAGAGTAGTTATTTTCGTGGGGTCGTAACTGTTGAGAGCATAAGCAATGACTTTCCCATCTTGTATCAATATGCATCCAAGTCCGGATTTCGACGCATCGCTGTAAACCACAATACTTTCGCAAACAGGTAAGGTAAGTATAGGTGCGGAAACTAGCCGTTTTTTCAGTTCTTCTAAACTTCGCTGGCATTTCTCATTCCACATGAACGGCTCACCCTTGGACGTCAGTTTTGTCAATGGTGCGGCAAAAGATGAAAAATTCTCCACAAAGAAATGGTAGTTTCGTGTTAAGCCAAGGACACTACAAACTTCGAACATAGTTTGCAGGGGTTCCCAAGCAACTACGGCTTCAATCTTCTTTGGATTAACTAATACACCTTGGGCAGAAACAATATGGCCAAGGAAACCAACTTCGCGTAACCAGAATTCGAATTAGGAGTACTTTGCAAACAACTGCCGATCCTTCAAAACATTCAGCACAATCTGCAAATGCTTAGCATATTCCTCTTCCGATTTTGAATAAATCAGAATGTTGTCGATGAAGACTATCATAAATTTATCCAGGAACTCATGGAACACACAATTCATCAGGTCCATCAACACAGCTGGTGCATTGGTCAAACCGAATGGCATAACCAGAAATTCATAGTGGCAGTATCTTGATCTGAACACAGTCTTTGGAATATTAGTATCACGAACTCGCAATCGACGGTATCCAGATCTGAGGTCGATCTTGGAGAACACGGCTGCACCCTGGAGTTGGTCGAACAAAATCATCGATGTGTGGCAAAGGGAACTTGTTCTTCACGGTCACATGATTCAGCTACTGATAGTCGATGCTTAAGATTATATCCAACTCTCAGATGTCCAATGGTATTAGATCCACTTCAAGTACATTCGGACCCATACTTGCAGCACAGCTAATGTAGAGTTGATCACAAATTAGTTGCTCTACCAAAGGAGTCAAAACCTGTGACGACCCCAATTCCTAACTATTACTATTTGCTCCGATTAAGGTCATCACCGCCGTGAAACCCAAATACGGCCAAATGACACCTAGGACCTATTTGAATCTCACCAGGCTTAACATTAACTTTCGATTTTTGTATCATGTTTATTTTAATTTTTAACAACAACTGGAGCATGATATTGGACAAATATTTTGGTAACATATGGAGTAAATAAAACATCAGCGGAAGTCTTTCGATTAAATCATTGGGTTTATAACACACAAGTCCCATAAGGATCCAAACAATCAGCAAGAAATCCTCCAACATATTTCAGAAATAGCAAGAAAATGAGGGATCTGAAAATAAACAAGGAAGTAGCCCAATCATTCATGTTATATGCGCAAGTAAACAAGGATCAAGTTTGCAACTGTGATGCGATATCGTCTCGCCGTGCAGCGTTGATCTCACACACTGGTACCATGGATAGTGGATGTACCTAAGCCTGAAAAATGTTAAAAACAACGGTATGAGATTACAAGAATCTCAGTAAGGTCGCAGCATCATAAGATTTGCAGAAACCCTAAACACAAATCTCCCAATTCATATTAGATCATTCCTAAACATCTAAAGGGGTTCACGCAATTCAAGAATCATTCAAAAAGGGGTTAGGGCTGAATCTATGGTTGAGGGAGGACTACAAACACTTCCAAAAGTAGCAGAAGTACACAGGTAGGTGGAACTCATTAGATTGCTTAGGAAAATGAAGAAGAAAGACCATCACCTTCCACCTGTGTTGTCTAACGTTTAATGAACAAAGGGTAAACAGTTAACACACAAGCTTATCAGTAAGCCTAGTAAGTTGTCTTGCCACACAAGGACAAGTCTTCCCAAGCCACCCACAGACTTGGGAATCCCAAATCACACAAGGATAAGGGCTTCCTGCCACACAAGGACAGGGTTCCAGCCACACAAGGACCAGACATCCAACACGTGCATGCTGGGCTTTTCCACCCATACAACTCCTATACCAGTAAGAACCTCTTCTGTCCCTAGGAGCATCAGCACTTACCCCGAATGGCCACCAGAAAAGGATCCTAACACACAAACACGTACAAGCACACACAGGCAAGTACAGAGTATAATACCATAGTAAGGTATCCTCAGTCATGTCAAAACACAATCAGCATGTTCAATTCACATATCAAATGCAACCCAAGCACTCAATACCTAACTCAGGGGTTCGATAAAGCCTATGAGATCCATATTTAAATCCGAAATTCATACTCTCACCTTATAATCAAATCTCATACAATACAAGAAGGGCAGATATAAAAAACATTAAGAAAATAACAAAGGTCTCTAGAGAAACCAATGAGGCATAGATCTTACCTCTTTTGTCTCTGAACAAGAAGCTACTCTTTTGCCTTTTTTAGGTAATTATGAACCACCTATATTATCACCAGGCAAACACGAAAACAAACTAAGCATGCATATTCAGTAATCAATTAAATACCCTATTTCCTTACCAATTCCACTCACCAAACCTATCAAAAACCAGTGATCAGATGTTGCAGGTGCCTCCTCCTTAAATGTGTGATGTGATGGCCAGAAACTTAACAAGATTCAACCTGAACGACAATAGATGCTAGGAAATCATAAAAACACGCAAAACGACAATAGAAATCAACTGAAGACAAAAACTGTAAAAATCTAAAAAAAACCTAATTTCATTGCCGATTTTTGAAATAACCTTAGACAAGAAAATATATACTTCCAAATAACAAAACATATATGGTTAGGAAGAGGATGAAAAAAAATTTTCAACAAGCTATTATTTGTAGAGATACAGCAAATGATAAAAGAGTTATGCTATTTTGAAGTTCAAAAAGATTTGGCAAAAACCTAATTCTGTCGCCGATTTTCAGTTTATCTTATAAGAACGAAATATTAACCTCCTGATAAAAAAACAAATATGGTTGGAAAGAGAATGAAGATATCTTTCCAAAAATCTGTTATTTCCATGAATACAACCAACGATGAAAGAGTTATGTTATTTTGAAGTTCAAGAATATTTGGCAAAAAAATAATTCCATCGCCGATTTTCGACTTATCTTATAAGAAAGAAATACTAACTTCCTGACAAAAAACAAATTTTGATTGGAAATAGGATAAAGAGATCTTTATAACAAGCTATTATTTGCAGGAATGTGACAAGTAATGAGTGAGTTATACTGGTTTAAATTTTCAACGAATTTTAGCAGATATAGGGAGGTGTTAGGGTTTTAGGCTATACGATTTTTATGTGTTTTCTTTGAATAAATTTTGTGGGGGTTGGCTTCTATTTATATAACATGGTTATGAGATTATAATCCCTATCTTCAAGGCTTAATTCAAGTAAGATAATTATCAGAATTAAATTATGTAATTATCTTCCTCTATTTTTAGGGATTTTAATCTCTAAGACAATTATCTATCTATAAGGACTTAGATTAAAGAGAATTTATACCAGAATTAACTACCATACTACTCTTACCAATTTCAGCCATCACACATCCTTTCCTTCAGAGGCAAAATCTTCTTTTTACTTTCACTGGCTTCTGGACTTCTAGAACTCTAAATTCGGGATTTCACATCCTTCCCTCTTTATAAGAATTTCGTCCTCAAATTTTAGCACAAGTACCTAAATAAACAAGTAAGGAAATTTTGCTGGCATAGATTCCTCAGTCCTTTAGCAATTTCATAATCATGACAAGAAGTCTCTCAGCCTCCTTATGATGTGCCGGCTGTACAGGTTTAAGTGGAGGAATAGGTTCTTCCACTAGTGTAGGTGCAGGAGCATTCTGAAATTGTGCCTCCATACGCTGCTGATTTGCAACAATTCCTTGTAATACGTTTAAGATTTGTGCCATGACAGGATCAATGACTGGTGCGGCTGGTGCCTCAGGTTGGTTTTCGGACTTAGTTTGCCCTTCCTGGTCATTTTGTGCATTCGGCTCCTCTTTCTCAACAGGTTGTTGTTCACCCTGAATCTCAAACCTACCCCGTTGATCCGTTTGTAGCCTCGACCGCACCATACTACACGTATACATTTTTATTACTCAACATATAACAAAATATGATAAACAGAAGTGTTACCTGGTGGAGAGGCGTGCACCGAACAATACGCATATGCTGGAAATCAACATATAAATTTTTGAAAATCTCATGCACACATGCAAAAATATTCTCGGCATTTACATCAACATTCATATATATACTCTCAAAAATCATCATTAAACATTAAGTAAGCATGGTTTCACACAACATCCATATTCAGCAATACACACCAGCAATCACATACATATACATTCAGCAATACAGGAGTCAAATAAGGACACTTGGCAGGATGCATAAATCAACACACACATTCTCAGCAATGATAAGAAACACAATAAACACTCACCGAAACATATCATAGTATAGCAGGCATAAGAACATACATGAGCAAACATCACATCAGATTATCATTCTCATCGTTTAAATCATACAAATCAATCCTATTTTAGCATTAGTTCACTTTCGGAATTAGCCCCTAAACGAGTGAGTGTATGCGCATGTCCTTACCGACAAACACCAAAATCAACAAATAAGTTAGCATATAACAAATTATTTTCCCTAAAACATGCTCCGTTACCAACCCTGTGATGACCCCAATTCCTAACTATTACATTTTGCTCCGATTAAGGTCATCACCGCCATGAAACTCAAATACGCCCAAATGACACCTAGGACCTATCTGGATCTCACCAGGCTTACCATTAACTTCTAATTTTTATAGCATGTTTATTTCAATTTTTAACAACAATTGGAGCATGATATTGGAAAAATATTCTGGTAACATACGGAGTAAATAAATCATCAGCAAAAGTCTTTAGATTAAATCATTGGTTTCATAACACACAAGTCCCATAGGGATCCAAACAATCAGCCAGAAATCCTTCAACATATTTCGGAAATAGCAAGCAAAGGAGAGATCTGAAAATAAACCAGAAAGTAGCCCAATCATTCATGTTATATGCGCAAGTAGACAACAATCAAGTGAGCAAATGTGATAAGATATCGCCCCGCCATGCAGCCTTAATCTCATACACTGGTACCACGGACAGTGGATGTACCTAAACCTAAAAAATTGTAAAAACAACGGTATGAGATTACAAGAATCTCATTAGGGTCGCAGCATCATAAGATCCGCAGAAACCCTAAACACAAATCTCCCAATTCGCATTAGATCATTCCTAAACATCTAAAGGGGATCACAGAATTCAATAACCATTCAGAAAGAGGTTAGGGACGAATCTATGGTTGAGGGAGGACTACAAACACTTCCAAAAGTATCAGAAGTACACAGGTAGGTGGAACTCATTAGATTGCTCTCGACAATGAAGAAGAAAGGCCATCCCCTTCCACCTGTGTTGTCCAAGGCTTACTGCACAAAAGGTAAACGGTTAACATACAAGCTAATCAGTAAGCCTAGTAACTCGTCTTGCCACACAAGGATAAGTCTTCCCAAGCCACACTCGGACTTGGGCATCCCAAACCACACAAGGATAAGGGCTTCCTGCCATACAAGAACAAGACATCCAGCTTGCGCATGCTGAGGTTTGCCACCCATACAACTCCCGTACCAATATGAACCTCTCCTCTCCCTATGAGCATCAGCGCTTACCCCAAATGGCCAAAGGAAAAGGATCCTGACACACAAACACATACAAGTACACACAGGCAAGTACAGAGCATAATACCGTAGCAGGGTATCCTCAATCATGTCAAAACACATTCAGCACATTCAATTCACATATCATATACAACCCAAGAATTCAATGCCTAACTCAGAGGTTCAATATAGACGATGAGATCCATATCTCAATTCGAAATTCATACTCTCATCCTGTAATCAAACAGTATATAATGCAACAAAGGCAGGTGTCAAAAATATCAAGAAAATAACAGGGGTACTCAGGAGAAACCGATGAGATGTAGATCCTACCTCTCTTGTCTCTGAACAAGAAGCTACTTCTATGCCTTTATTAGGTAATTCTGAACCACCTATATTATCACCAGGCAAAGACGAAAACAAACTAAGCATGCATATTCAATAATCAATTGAATACCCTATTTCCTTACCAATTCCACTCACCAAACCTATCAGAAACCAGTGATTAGATGCTGCAGGTGCCTCCACCTGAATTACCATTCAAATTAACTATGCAAATTTCGTCACTAAAAATAGGGAATAGAACAATTTCGACTTTAAACATAGAGAAGTTAAAAGAAGGAAATTCATGATCATGCATCATGAATAGATGCTAAGAAATCATAAGAACACGCAAAACGACAACAGAAATCAATCGAAGACAAAAACTGTAGAAATCTAAAAAAAATATATTTCGTCGCCGATTTTCGACTTAACCTTAGACAAGGAAATATTTATGTCCAAAAAATAAAACATATATGGCTGGAAATAGGATGAAAAGAGTTTTCGAACAAGCTATTATTTGTAGAGATAAAACAAACGATGAAAGAGTTATGCTATTTTGAAGTTCAAGAAGATTTGGCGAAAACCTAATTCCATCGCCGATTTTCGACTTATCTTATGAGAAAGAAATACCAACCTCCTGATGTAAAACAAAATATGGTTGGAAATAATATGAAGAGAGCTTCCCAACAAGCTGTGATTTTCAGGAATCTGACAAGTGATGAGTGAGTTATGCTGGTTTAAATTTTCAACGAATTTTGGCAGATATACGGAGGTGTTAGGGTTTTAGGCTATACGAATTTTGTGTGTTTTCTATGAATGATTTTTGTGGGGGTTGGCTTCTATTTATATAAGATGGTTATGAGATTATAATCCCTATATTCAAGGCTTAATTAAAGTAAGATAATTATCAGAATTAAGATGATAAATTCTATAATTATCTTCCCCTATTTTTAGGGATTTTAATCTCTAACGCAATTACCTATCTATAAGGACTTAGATTAAAGAGAATTTATACCAGAATTAACTACCATACCACTCTTACCAATTTTGTCCATCACACATCCTTTCCTTTAGGGGCAGAATTATCTTTTCACCTACACTGGATTCTGGACTTCTAGAACTCTAAATTCAGGGTTTGAAAAAACCTCAATAAAGGGAGTCAAGGGAGATAGAGGCCCATCCATGTTATGTGCTATCCTTGGACTTACAAGTAACCTATTTGCTCCGAGATCAAATAATACTTTAGTATTTTGAGAAAAAACTGAAATAGTACCTGTCACCACATCAGGACTAGTCTCGGCATCAGTTAGGATGAATAGTCTTGTTGGTCTTGGTTGCGCCTCTCTTGTGGATCCGTTGGGTGGTCCTCCTGGTGCGCGTGTTGGCAGTTTGGTAGGGTTAGCAAACCCACCTCGGCCCGCACTAGGTACGCCAGTGATATATCTTGGCTTCTGAGAATAATAACATCGATGTTGCTGAGAATTCCACGTAGATCCATTGGGATTTGAACAAAAAAAGTTCTTCTTGTTGTTACTTCCATTGCCATTAATTTTCTGAGGATAGGACCTTAAAAGATACGGTCCTGTATGCCGATTAAATTTTGAATCTCACCTGAAGGATCCGCTACTAGTGGCTGCGGATAGCTTCTTGGTTTGCATGAACTTTTCGGCTTTCAACGCGGCAACAATTACTTCTTGCAAATTCTGTACCGTTGTCGTACCAAAAATGGTTTTGAGTTCGGTACTCAGCCCATCCTGAAATTTTCTTGCAAGCTGGTACGGTGAGCGATCCTCTTCAGGTGAAAATCGGGATAATTCCCTTAATGCCTTTTCTTATTCTAGCACCGAACGGGTGCCCTGTTCAAGCTTGCAGAAAGTTTGTTGTAATGACCCCAATTCCTAACTACTAATAATTGCTCTGATTAAGGTCATTACCGCCGTGAAACCCAAATAAGCCCAAAAGACACCAAAGACCTACTTGAATCTCACCAGGCTAATCATAAACTACCAATTTTAAGCTTGTTAATCTTATTGCTTATCAACAATTGGAGCATGATATTGGACACATGTTCTGGTATCATACGGAGTAAATAAAACATCAGCGGAAGTCTTAAATTAAATCTTTGGGTTCATAACACACAAGTCCCATAGGGATCCACATAACCAGCAAGAAATTCTTCATCAAGGTTCGGAAATAGCAAGTAAAGAAGAGCTTAAAATAAACCAGAAAATTGCCCAATCATTCATGTTATATGCGCAAGTAACAAGTATGAAAATGTGATGCGATATCGCCACACCGTGAAGCCTTGATCTCACACCCTGGTACCACGAACTGTGAATGTACCTAAGCCTGAAAAATGGTAAAAACAATGGTTTGAGATTACAAGAATCTCGGTAGGGTCACAGCTTCATAAGATCTACAGAATCCCTAAACACAAATCTCCCAATTCACATAAGATCATTCCTAAACAACTAAAGGGGATAACACAATTCAAAAACCAAACAAAAGAGGTTAGGGCCGAATCTATGGCTAAGAGAGGACTGCAAACACTTCCGAAAGCTCAGAAGTACACAGGCAAGTGAAACGCATCACAGTACCCTTGACAATGATGAAGAAAGGCCATCCCCTTTCACCTGTGTTGTCCAAAACTTACTGCACAAAGGGTAGATGGTTAACACGCAAACTAATCAGTAAGCCTTTCATCTTGTCCTCGTAAAGACAAGTCGACTAGCCCTATACGAACAAGTCTGCCCTAGTCACATACCTTCTAGGACATCCCAGGTCACATACCTACCAAGGTTTCCTGCCACACAAGGACAGGGTTCCGGCCACACAAGGACCAGACCTCAAGCGAGCTCTTGCTGGGATTTGCAGCACGTTCAACTCCCATACCAGTAAGAACCTCTCCTCTCCTTAGAAGCATTAACGCTTACCCCGAATGGCCACCGAAATAGGATCCTGACACACAGACATGTACGAGCACACACAGGCAAGTACAAAGCATACTACCACAACTTATCTCAATTCATGTCAGGATCCTGACAAAGCCTGGTATCCTCAATCATGTCAGAACACAATCAACTTATCCAATTCACATAAAAATTGCATCCCAGGCATTCAATTCCTAACTCAGGGGTTCGATATAGCCTAGGAGATTCATATCTCATTCCGCATTTCATATTCTCACCCTATAATCCAATCACAAACAATACAACAAGGGCAGGTAACAAAAATATCAAGAAAATAACAGGGGTCTTTGGAGAAAATGATAAGGCGTAGATCTTACCAATCTTGTCTTTGAACAAGAAGCTACTCGTTTTCTTTTATTAAGTAAATCCGAACCACCTAAATTATCACCAGGCAAAGACAAAAACAAACTAAGCATGCATATTCAATAGTCAATTGAATACCCTATTTCCTTACCAATACCACTCACCAAACCTATCAGAAAACTAGTGATCAGACGTTGCAGGTGCCTTCCTCTTCGATGTGTGATGTTATATCCAGGAACTTAACAAGATTCAACCTGAATTTACCATTCCATTTAACTATGCAAATCTTGTCGCTAAAAGTAGAGCATAGGACAATTTCGTCTTAACCTTAAACAAGGAAATATTTAGATCCAAGCTGAGATTTATAATGTTTTGGAAAGAAGATGAAAAGATCTTTCCAGCGAGCTATTATTTGTAAGGATCTGACAAACGATTAGAAAGTTATGCTATTTTGAAGTTCAAGAAGATTTGGCGAAAACCTAATTCCGCCGCCGATTTTCAAGTTAACCTTAGATAAAGAAATACTAATCTCCTAAAAGAAACTCAAAGGTGGTTGGAAAGAGGATGAAGAGAGCTTTACAATGAGCTATTATTTGTATAGATATAACAAACACAAAAGAGTTATGCTATTCTGAATTTCAAGAAGATTTGGTAGTGCCTCCGAATTTCAACTTGACCTTTGAGAAAGAAATACTAATCTCCTGACAAAAACTAAAGGATGGTTGGAAATAGGATAAAGAGTGCTTTCCAACAAGCTATTATTCGCATAGATTCGACGAACGATAAGTGAGTTATGCTGGTTTGAAGTTTCTATGAATTATGACGGCTATAGGGAGGTATAGGGTTTTAGGCTCATACGAATTTGTAAGTTTTCTATGAATGATTTTTGTGGGGTTGGCTTCCTATTTATAATGAATGGGTATAGAATTATGATTACTACTTTTAATCATTTTATCATAATAAGATAATCTACCAGATAATTAAACTCTAAATTATCTTTCCTATTTTTAGGGTTTTTAATCTCTAAGGAAATTATCCCTTTATAAGGACAATCTCTAAGGAAATTATCCATCTATAAGAATTTAGATCAAAGAGAATTTTAAAAAAAGTTAACTACTAAATAATCTTACCAGTTTCGGCCATCACACATCCTTTCCTTCAGGGGAAAAATTGTCTTTTCATGTGCACTGGCTTCTGGACTTCTAGGACTCAAAATTCGGGGTCTTACATTTGTCGCCGCTCATTTTTATGGAATCTCGTATAGAATCTTTCGTTGAATTCATATTGAAATTCCTCCCATATAGGTAGACGATCACCAAATCGCAAGCTCAGCTGTCCACCATACGAGGACTTCTCCCTCAAGTAGGAAAATGGCGATGGCAACCTTGTCATTATCTTAGATATGTAAGAACAAGCACACTCGGCATAAGGTGTCGATCTATTCACGAGCAGCAGTAGCTCCGGCTGAACCATTGAAATCTTTACATCCCAATTGTCGAGCTTCCTTCAGTAATTTTGTAATCACGACGGGAAGTCTCTCGGCTTCCTTAGGATTTGCCGACTGTACAGGTTCAAGTGGAGGAATAGGTTATTCCACAGGCGTGGGTGCATGAGCATTCTGAAATTGCACCTCCATACGTTGCTGATTTGCAGAAAATCCTTTCAATGCATTTAAGATTTGTGCCATCACATGATCGATAGCTGGTGCTTCAGGTTGGTTTTCGAGCTCAGCTTGCCCTCCCTGCTCAGTTTGTGCATTCATTTCCTCTTGCTCAGTAGGTTGTTGTTCAGCCTGAACCTTATACCTACCACATCGATCCATTGTAACGTTCAACCTTGCCATACTATACAAACATGCGATTGTTACTTAACACATTACTAAATACTATACTAGGAAAAGAAGTAGTACCTGGTGGAGAGGCATGCACTGGATGATACGCATATGCTGGAAAACAAAATACACTTGCACACAAATACTCACAAGTTTCGTAAATCATATGTACACATGCAATGCACACTCGACAATTACACCAACACTCCCATAAGCATTCGGAAACAAAACTATCATACAAACCATTCTCGAAAATCATTGCAACAAATTTTAAAGACAATGATAAGAAGTCACATAGGGACACTCGACATTATGGCAAAAACACACATTAAGCAATGACCAGAAATACATTAAGATTTATCAGAACACATCAAGGCATACTAGGTATAAGAACATTCATAATGACACAGAAAATCAGATTATCATTCTCATTATTTAAATCTTACAAATCAATCCCTTTTTAGCATTAGTTTACTTTTGGTATTACCCCCTAAGTGAGTGAGTGTGTGCGCATGTTCTTACCTACAAACACAAAATCAACAAACAAGTTAGCATATAACCAATTATATTCCTTAAACCATTCGCCGCTACCAAACCTATAATTAATTTCTCCAACTAGGGCCATTACTGCCGTGAAACTCAGACAAGCCCAAGAACCAGGACGTATATGAATTCCACAAGACTTACTTATCAAATTCTTGATTTTTAGCATGTACATTCGTTATGTTCATTAGTTATTGGAGCATGGTATTGGACATGTATTCTGGTATCATATGGAGTGAACAAAATATCAGCACAAGTCTTTAAATAAAATCAATGAATCCACAACTCACAAGTCCCATAAGGATCTAAATATCTAGTAAGTCAGTTTCCAAAATAAAACGGAAAAATGTAAAGGAAGAACCTTGAAAACCAGGAAAATAGTCCAATCATAATTCATGTTATATGCACAAGCAATCAAGGAACAAGTATGCTAATGTGATGCGATATTGCCCCGCCGTGCAGCCTTGATCTCACACATTGGTACCACGGACAGTGGATGTACCTAAGCCTAAAAAATGGTGAATACAACAGGATGAGATTTCAAGAATCTCAGTAGGGTCACAACATCATAAGATCTAAAGAAATCTTAAACACAAATCTCCCGAACAACATTAGATCATCCCTACACAACTATGGGTGTTACGCAATTCCAAAAATCAATCAAAGAGATAGGGTCGAAACTAAGGCTGAGGGTGGACTACAAACACTTTCGAAAATCAGAAGTACATAGGCAGGTAAAAACATCAGATTGCTCACGACAATAGGAAAAAGAAAGGTCGTCACCTTCCACCTGTGTTGACCAAGGCTTTCTGCACAAACGGTAAAAGGTTAGCACACAAGCTAATCAGTAAACCTATTCATCCTGCCACACAAAGACGAGACATCCCAAGCCACAGAAGGACAAGGGTATTCTAAACCACACAAGGACAAGACTTCTAGCCACACAAGGACTAGACATCCAACACGCGCATGTTGGGGTTTGCCACCGGTACAACTCTGATACTAGTAAGAGCCTCCCCTCTCCCACGGAGCATCAACGCTTACCCCGAATGGCCATCGGAACTGGAACCTGACACATAAACATGTACAAGCACACATAGGCAAGCACAAGCACAATACCATAACAGGGTACCCTCAATCATGTCAGAACATAATTAGCTTATTCAATTCACATATCATATGCAATTCGGGCACTCAAAACCTAACTCAAGGGTTCGGTATAGCCTATAGGATTCATATCTCAATCCGCAATACTTGCACGTATCCTACAATCATTTCATATGCAATAATAACAAAGACATGCATCGAAAAAAACAAACAAACAACAGGAATCTCTGGAGAAACCGATAAGGCATAAATCCTACCTCTCTTGTCTCTGAACAAGAAGCTATTCCTTTGCCATTATTTAATAATTTCGAACCACCTATAGTATCATAACGCAAAAACAAAACCAAACTAAACATGCAAATTCAATAACTTATTGAGGGATTAAGTGTTTATAACTTATACAATCAAAAGAAACAAGATCAAAATCCAATAGGTTCATCAATTTATCAAGATAAGCAACAATAGGGCAAGGGTATGGCATACTAATTTCATGTGTAGAAAAAATTCAAAGGATGAATTTATGATTTGATAACATGAATAGATGCCAAACAATCATATGAGTAGGAGGAACAACAACAGAAATCAATTGACGACAGAATCACACAATCTTGAACCCTAATCCTATCAAAATTCGACTTATTTTATGATAAAGAAAAACTAACCTCCTGATGAAAAAAAAATATATCTGGAAATAGGATGAAAAGATCTTTCCAACAAACTGTTATTTGCTAGAATTTGACAAAGGATGAGAGAGTTATGCTATTTTGAAGTTCAAGAAAATTTTGGCAATTCCTTTGAAATTCGATTTAACTTTTAATAAAGAAAAGATGAGAGAGTTATGCTTGTTTGAAGTTTCAGTGCATTTTAGCAGAAATTTGGAGGTGTAGGGTTTTTAGATGTTACAAATTTTGTGTGTTTTCTATATAAGATTTATGTGTGGCTGGTTTTCTATTTATATAAGGTGATTATGGGATTAAAATCCCTATTTTAAAATCTTAATTAAAATAAGATAATTATCATAATTAAATTCTGTAATTATCCCACCTTAATTTTAGGGATTTTGATTTTTAAGGTAATTATTAACCTATAAAGAACTAGATTAAAGGGAATTAAAATCAAAATTAGTTACTAGACATTTCTTACATATTTCGGCCATCACACATCATTTTCTTTAGGGACAAAATGATCTTTTCACCTGTACTGGCTTCTGGACTTCTGAGACTCAAAATTCGGGGTCACATATCCTCCCTCCTTATAAGAATTTCGTCCTCGAAATTTTAGCAGAAGTACCTAAGCAAACAGGTAAGGAAATTTCACACGCATAGATTCCTCAGCTTCCTAAGACTGTTCCTCAATTTAGCCATTACGCTAAACTACTCGTACCATAGGCACGCTTCGACTGCAAAGCTGTGAAACTGACCTATCGAGTATGGCAATTGGCTGTACGGGATAGGATAGGTCATCAACAACTTCGAATGGGGGTTCTTCGAGCACATGGGTAGGGTCTCGCACATATTTTCTCAATAATGAAACGTGAAACACGTTCTGAATTCTTTCCATATTTGGAGGTAAGGAAAGTTGGTATGCAAAAGGGCCTATCCTCTCGATAACGTCATATGGACCAATGTAATGAGGTGCTAGTTTACCTCGATGCAGAAAATGAAAGACTCCTTTCCAAAGGGCGACCTTCAAAAACATTTTGTCACCTACCTCAAATTCCAACACCCTTCGTTGATTATCAGTGTAGTTTTTCTGCCGATCCTGGGCTGTTCAATCAAGTTCAACTGCTCTGTTTCTTGATCAATCAATTCCGGATTGCCTAGGCGTCTCTCGCCTACTTTATTCCAGAAAATGAGAGTTCTGCAACGTCTCCCATATAGTGCTTTATAAGGTACCATACCGATGCTTACATGCAAATTATTGTTGTAAGCAAATTCTGCCAACGTTAGACATCAATCCCAAACCCGTATGCTGGTCCAACACACTCGCACATAACAAGTCTTCGAGTATCTGAATCATCCTTTCTGATTAACCATTGGTCTGGGGAGGCAATGCTATAGTGAAATTCAATCTCGAACCCAGTGCATTCTGGAATTTCTCCCAAAATTGTGAGGTTAAACGAGGGTCACGATCTGAAATGATGGAAACTAGCACTCCATGCAATCGAAAAATCTCATCCAGGTAACAAACAACCAATTTCTCAGGTGTATCCGTCATACGTATAGGAAGGAAGTGTACAGATTTTGTCCATTCAATTTGAATGTCTGCACAAAATTGAATGTGATAGATTGTGTTTCTCCATTCAATTTTGGACAATACTGATGGTGGGGTTTTGTTTATATATATGTATATGCTCCAACTGAAAACCATCAGTAGGCTTTTATGTAACCCTTTAGCGGGGGTTACGTGAAAGTGGTTTGTGTCCATCCCGTTATGTTTTGGGCATAGTAGCCAAAGATCAAAACTGTGCTCTATGAATCTCTTGTATTTATTTCCTTATGTTGTTTGGTGTGTGCACTTAGGATGGATACATAGAAGAACATGGATTGTAATGGTTTGAATAAATACTTGATACTATGATTTGGTTTTGTCTCCATTCCACCGTTTATGCTTATAACGCGGTAACTTCCACTAAGGTCCTTGATCTCACCCCCTCTCTATTGTTTGTTTCAGGACTAAGTTATGAGAGATAGCTGTTCAAATTCGAGGTTCCTATCCCGGTATTGGCCGTAGGGCTGGAAAAATGCACATGCACGTTTTTTGACTCGGCATCCTTCACATCTTCTTGTATATTTGGATACTTGTGCATTGTGCTGTTACATATAAGAAATGATGTTGTTTTGAGTTTCTAGGGATCTCTGAGTGTGGACTCGAGGCGTTGCATGTTTGAGGCCGTATGGCCCGTTGTATGTTATTTGATATCTTCGCTGCATGTGTTTTTATTTACTCCGTATGTTACCAGAATATGTGTCCAATATCATGCTCCAATTGATTGATAAGCAACAAAATAAACAAGTTTAAAATCGGTATCTTATGAGTAGCCTTGTGGAATTCTAATAGGTCTTAGGTGTCGTTGAGGCTTATTTGGGTTTCACGGCGGTAATGACCTTAATCGGAGCAATTAAGAATAGTTAGGAATTGGGGTCGTTACAAGTTTGGTAGCGGAGCATGGTTTAGGGATTATTATTTGTTATGTGCTAACATATTTGTTGATTTTGGTGATTTCAGATGGTGATTTTAGGTAAGAACATGGGCACACACTCACTCACCTAGGGGCTATTACTGAAAGGGAATTAAGGCTAAAATGGGATTAAGTTGTAAGGCTTACATGATAGGAAAAATACACTAATGTGCTGATTGTTTGTATGCCTTCATATGTCTTTCTTGTTATTACCGAATGTATATGCATATGATTAATGATGTGTGAGTCTATGCTTGCTTGATGTTTGTTAATGATTTCTATGAGTGTTAATGTCATTGCCAAGTGTGCATAGCGTGTGTGCGTGTGATTTCCGAAAATTTGTATATTGTTTTCCAGCATATGCATATCGTTCGGTGCATGCCTCTCCACCAGGTACCACTCCTTTTACTAGTATTGTATTTAGTATATGTTGAGTAGTAAAGGTGTAATCGAGTAGTATGGCACGCTCGAGGCAACAAAGGGACCAACGGGGTAGGTCTGAGATTCAGACCGAACAGAAATAAGTTATAACTTAATGGTATCAAAAAAAAAAATAAAAAATTTCACGCATTGGTCGATGGGAGCGTTTGAGACTAGAGCATTTGACTGAAGAGAAGGTCGAAGAGCTGATTTGCATGCTTCCGAAAACACTGGCAATTGCTATTGCTGGCTGTTTCATAGATGAAGCATTTGAGGACACGCATGCTTGAACGAGAATGGTCTCCTCTGATTGTCGATGAATCTCACTTGTGCGCTGTTCAAAGAAAAAGTCCGAGCCAAAGGAGATAAAAGTTGTTCTTAATATTGCCGTAAGGATGCAGAAGAAGTACCAGCCGGTGAAGTCGCAGCTCAAGCTCAACAGGAAGAGCTCTCGGGTGAAGGGAAACAAAAGAGTAACAGTATACAATCCCTTAAACGAATCAAAAGTGCTACTGCTCCTGCCACTTTGACTGCTACTCCTTAAACGAGGAAGTGAACTGAAACAGCAATTAGAACTAGTGTAACGAGTGCCTTGGAGACATGAGAAAGCGCCGACTCAGCTACAGGCGGAGGTTGGGAACCGATACGATTTGTTCAGATTCCTGGTCTTCCGCAGATGCTTCAAGGGGCGATCAAGCTCGACAGTTTGCTACAGTAGGGACCGATGTTACTACAAACGTGAATGATGGTTGGAGCCAGTACGATCGTACAGCTACAGAAGGTGCTGCCGAGATGGCTACAAGAGGTGCTGCTCAACCAAATGATCAAGATGAACCCCTGGCGGGAAGATGCAGATAACCATGCTTCCATGCCACCTATGCCGCCTGTGCAAGGCAAGAGCACTCCACTCCATCCAAGCGAGCGAATAGAGCTCATCGATACACTGATTGAGGAGAACGATCAGCGAATGATCATGCAAGACGGCTTGTCAGTTAAGACAGGAAGAGGGAGAGGAGCGGTCTTCGTTCTTTGGCTGCTCTATGCCTTTCACAGACAGGAGAGAGGATTGCCATGCATAGTATTCTGCACAAAAAAAAAAAAAAAAAAAAAACAAAATTACTAAACGGAAGAGGACCAAGAGGAGGAGGGGTACACCATACGTGAGCAGTAGTAGAAAGTTAAAACCCAGACCACCGCGGAGCAACATTTCTACTGAGAGACACAGAGGGCTCCATCATTCATCCATCTATTGTTGATCAAAATGTCAGATGGTCAGGAATCAGATAAAAATATTGAGTTATGGACGATCAAAAAAGTTGATGGAGGCATTGGATGGCAGCGAGTACTTCAAGCTGGATATTGATCCGGCAAGGGAGTCGTTTGCACGACCATCGAACAAGGATACATTAGAGGAGGACGAGGGCCTACTATTATGGGAGGCTATCTCTTGGCTTCCGTCGCAGGAGCGAGGTACCACTGCGATTCTGAAAGGGGACTTACACTCCATCTGTTCCTACATGTTGGTTTCACTGATTGGTCCGAGCTTCAGTCTCGTCACCCATGAACCGAAGGAATGTCATGTAGACAGGAGCCATGCCAAGTTGGAAGGCTTCAAAGTGAAGGCAGAAGGATTGTCCAAAACAATGGAAAACCTGAAGAAAATATGATCAGTGTTCCAATGGATCCATTTCATAACAAAAGCTTAGACAGAATTCTATGGCAGAAGGCACTAACAACTATTAACACAAAGGAATATTTAAAAAAGAAATACTGTGATTACCGTCAGCATCCATGCAGAATTCTCCACTTCACGAGGATTAGACTCGACATATCGATGGTTGAAAGTGCATCCTGCGTGCATAGCCACTTTATGATCATCCCTCAGATGCGAAACCAGAAAGGCAATATCTCCAACGACAAAGCATTCTGAGCCCGCATATGGAAAATTATATGGTCTGAAATTGCAACCAGCTTCATGCTTCAATTTGCTATAATATGGGAATATCTCTGGACATCCCAGGTTGAAATATTTGCATGGCAATTTAAGCGGCTCGGCCACCTTCTCAAGTGCTAAACACCTAATAACGCCGAGCTTGGCTAGTAAACATGTGCAAATATATGGGCATCAGCCCTTTTGGAACTGATGCATCTACGTTTCATGCTCCAGAAAAGAATACAAGGGATCAAGAATGATGATAAAATGATTCGAGAAAAGGGTATAGAATCCCTTTCAGAAGCCGAGCTTCATCAGGCTTGTAGAGATCGTGGATTGCATGGATTGTTTTCAGTGGAGGAAATGCGCCAGCGGTTGTGTGATTGGCTAGATTAGGTCGTTGATATTATCCAGGTGACTTCCATGCCATCTGAAAATTCTGTTTTAGAGAGAAGAAGAAAGTTGGAGTTCCTAGAGATGCAAGAAGAACTGATCAAGGAGGAAGACATATATAGCTTGTTAGAATATCACGGGTTTATGGTAAAGGAATTTGAAGAATCTTTTATGGTCAAGGAAGACCTATTTCTCGATGGGGATAAAGACTATCCTACCATGTGCTTAAGAAGATGATTATAGAGTCGTGTGTAAGAAGAATAAGTAATTTTGTGGAATCTCGTAAAGAAGATGGGCAGAGGTCTGTATATGAAGTAACCTTTTTACATTACGTGGATATGGAGATTCCCAAAGATCTAGCAAAGAGAACTGCCATTTTCAGACCGGTGGTGGTTGACGGCAAAGCTTACCTGGAGCAGTTACCACCAAAATGTCGTCAAACCATAAGGCTTCATGCAGTTGCAATATACGAGTTATGTGAATATAATAAAGGAGAAGGACGAGACTGGTGGATTCAAAATTTCAGATGCATCGTCAATTAAAGCGTTCATGACACAAGTATCAGACCTTGTTGAACTTGTTTGTTCAAGAGATATCACTGAGCTGTATCTTAAGCAATCTGATTGTGAACTCATAAAAAAAAAAAAAGAAGAAGAAGAAGCTTTTCAGCACCAGCACCAGCTCCAGCACCGGCACCAGCTCCAGCACCTGGTGCGCCTCCATTTGTGAAGGTTGGGGAGCTGCGAGCAAGTTGCATTGTGGCATGAGAGCTTACCCGAATATTATAAATTCAGAAGCGTCCTTATGCGCACTTATGGCCAGAGTTACCACCAGAATATCGTTCGAGGAATACATGGATGCCTCCTCAGAGCCAGAGCTATCTGTATACCAGGCTGCTAAATTCCAAGGAGAGATCCTGAACATGAAACAGGAAAATAAGAAAGTAGATAATCAGCTGCATGCTGGTCTAGAACGAGCGAGTGTACATGGATCAGCAGCACTGATGATTATATTCTTATTGGGTGGATTTATTATTCCGGAAAGGAAAAACTATGGTGGAGTTGGGCTTATTAGGTGTCGCCACTAACCTATGGGCAACGTGCCATTTCTGTCAATAAATTTGCGGTTGGCAAATGGGTGCAGAGATCTGCCATTGGGAAAGCTCTGTTGTTGGGAGCAGGGCAAAGGGTTGTTCGGAGAACAACTAAAGAGAGAATTTTACCGAAGCATATTCTGAAAGAGGGATACTTTCTGATGTGGAAGCTAAACCATTCCCAACCGTGTTAAGAGCAGATTTTCCAAAGAAAGGCTTAAGCTATAAAGATGGACACGTGGGGGACAATGACCAGATTAAGACTTTTGATGATTCAAAAGATGAAGAATTACCTGATATTAATCAAGCAAATGAAAACAACGTATTTCACATTTCAATGCTAAGAAAGCATATGTGAGATCCTGCTCATGTGTTTAAAGAATCGCTAGTTGAAGTTGCTGAAGACCTATCCTATCCCTTACAGCCAGTTGTCATACTAGATCGGTCAGTTCGGTAGCCTCGCGGTCGAAACGTACCTATGGTACGAGTTGTTTGGCGTAATGGCCAAATTGAGGAGCAGTTTTGGGAGACTGAGAAGTCTATGCATGCAAAATTTCCTTACTTGTTTGATTAGGTACTTATGTTGAAAAATTTCGAGGACGAAATTCTTATAAGGAGGGGAGGATGTAAGACCCCGAATTTTGAGTCCTAGAAGTCCAGAAGCCAGTGCAGGTGAAAAGACGATTTTTCCCCTGAAGAAAAGGATGTGTGATGGCCGAAATTGGTAAGATTGTTTAGTAGTTAATTTTGTTTTAAATTCCTTTAGATCTAAGTCCTTATAGATGGGTAATTTCCTTAGAAATTATCCTTATAGATAGAAAGTTGCCTTAGAGATTAAAGTCCCTAAAAATAGGGGAAGATAATTAAAGAGTTTAGAGTTTAGTTATCTAGTAAATTATCCTATTTAGATAAAGTGATTAAAAGTAATAATCATAATTCTATACCCATTCATTATAAATAGGAAGCCAACCTCACAAAGAATTGTTCATAGAAAACCTACAAATTTCGTATAGGCTTAAAACCCTATACCTCCCTATAGCCGTCAGAATTTGCAGAAACTTCAAACCAGCATAACTCACTCATAGTTCGTCGGATCTCTGCGAGTAATAGCTTGTCGGAAAGCTCTCTTCATTTTCTTTCCAACCATTGGTTTTTTTTTGTCAGAAGGTTAGTATTTCTATGTCTAAAGTTACTTTGAAAATCGGCGGCGGAATTAGGTTTTTGCCAAATCTTCTTGAAATTAAAAATAGCATAACTTTCTACTCGTTTGTTGGAATCTTGCAAATAATATGTCGTTGGAAAGCTCTTTTCATTATATTTTCAACCATATATAAATCGAAGTTTTTGTGTAAATATTTCGTTGTTGGTTAAGACGAAACCGTCCTATGCCCTACTTTTAGCGACAGGTTTTGCATAGTTAATTGGAATGGTAAATTCAGGTTGATTCTTGTTAAGTTTCTGGCTATCACATCACACATCCAAAGGGAAGGCACCTGCAACACCTGATCACTGGTTTTCTGATAGGTTTGGTGAGTGGTATTGGTAAGGAAATAAGGTATTCAATTGATTATTGAATATGCATGCTTAGTTTGTTTTGTCTTTGCCTGGTGATAATTTAGGTGGTTCGGATTTACTTAATAAAGGAAAAGGATTAGCTTATTGTTCAGAGACAAGAGAGGTAGGATCTACGCCTCATCGGTTTCTCCAAAAACCCCTGCTCTTTTCTGATGTTTTTGTTACCTGCCCTTGTTGTATTGTTTGTGATTGGATTGTAGGGTGTGAATATGAAATTCGAAATGAAATATGAATCTCCTAGGCTGTATCGAACCCCTGAGTTAGGAATTGAGTGCCTGGGATGCTATTGTTATATGAATTGGATGTGTTGATTGTTTCCTGACGTGATTGAGGATACCCTGTTGTGGTATTATGCTTTGTACTTGCCTGTGTGTGCTTGTACGTGTTTGTGTGTCAGGATCCTGTTCCGGTGGCCACACAGGGTAAGAACTGATGCTCCTAGGGAGAGGAGAGGTTCTTACCGGTTTGTGGGAGTTGTATGGGAGGTGAACCAGCAAGCTAGCGCTGGATATCTGTCCTTGCGAGGCCGGATCCCTGTCTTGCGAGACAGGAAGCCTTTATCTTGCGAGATTTGGGATGCCCTAGTAGGTATGTGACTAGGGAAGACTTGTCCGTGTGGGGCTAGTCGACTTGTCCTTGCGAGGATAAGGTGAAAGGCTTACTGATTAGCTTGCGTGTTAACCATCTACCCTTTGTGCAGTAAGTCTTGGACAACACAAGTGGAAGGGGATGGCCTTTTTTCTTCATTGAGAGCGATTTTGTTGTATTTCACCTGCCTGTGTACTTCTGAACTTTCGGAAGTGTAGTCCTCCCAAAGCCATTGATTCGGCCTTAACCCTTTTTGAATGGTTTTTGAATTGCGTGATCCCTTTTAGTTGTTTAGGAATGATCTTATGTGAATTGGGAGATTTGTGTTTAGGGATTCTGTAGATCTTATGATGCTGTGACCCTACTGAGATTCTTGTAATCTCAAACCGTTGTTTTTACCATTTTTCAGGCTTAGGTACATTCACTGTTCGTGTTACCAGTGTGTGAGATCAAGGCTGCACGGCGGGATGATATTGCATCACATTTGCATACTTGTTACTTGTGCATATAACATGAATGATTGGGCATCTTTCTGGTTTATTTTAAGCACTCTTCTTTGCTTGCTATTTCCGAAACTTGTGAAGAATTTCTTGCTTGGTATTTGGATCCCTATGAGACTTGTGTGTTATGAACCCAATGGATTAATTTAAGACTTCCGCTGATGTTTTTATTTACTCCGTATGTTACCAGAATATGTGTCCAATATCATGCTCCAATTGATTAATAAGCAACAAAATAAACAAGTTTAAAATCGGTATCTTATGAGTAGCCTTGTGGAATTCTAATAGGTCTTAGGTGTCGTTGAGGCTTATTTGGGTTTCACGGCGGTAATGAACTTAATCGGAACAATTAAGAATAGTTAGGAATTGGGGTCGTTACATATTTTGGCAGCAATAGGGAGGTGTAGGGTTTTTAGTTGGACGAATTTTGTATATTTTCTATGTAAGGTTTAAGTGTGGCTGGCTAACTCTTTATATAGGGTGGTTATGGGATTAATTTCCCTACTTTAAGAGTTAGATTAAAGTAAGATAATAATCAGAATTAAATTCTATAACTATCTTTTCTTAGTCTTAGAGATTTTATTTTCTAAGGTAATTATCAACCAATAAAGAACCAACTCAAAGGGAATTAAAATCAGAAATAATTACTAGACATTCCATACCAATTTTGGCCATCACATATTTTTTTCTTCAGGGGAAAAATGATCTTTTCACCTGTACTGGCTTCTAGACTTCTAAGACTAAAATTTCGGGGTCTCACACCTACTCTTTAACTTTTGATTAAATCTAGATCTACCCTTGATCAGACCTTTGCTGGTAGAACTGCCTTTGTGATTCTGATTTTGGCCGCGTTGTCCCAAGAGAATCTCCTCTACCTACATTGCAACCTATAGTTGTGCTGGTACCTACGGTGCTTATATTTGTGGCTGCTGAATTGCTACATCCTACTTCATTTGCTGTTTCTAACCCAAAGTAGTCTATATTATGGCTAAACACCTATAACAATGCCTGATTCTGAACTACTGGTGCTGTTTGAGCTGGCTGTGCCTCTGGTGTGAGACCTTGATTTTGAAGGATTCTATAACACCTATAACTACTGGTGCCTTTGTTTCATTTTCCTTTGATTTGGTTCCTTATTTGTTCAAAATTTTGGGAGATAAAATCCCTAAAATTAAGGAAGGATTATTTTATAATTTAATTATGATAATTATCTTACTTTAATCTAGCATTTAAAGTAGGAAAATTAATCCCATAACCACCCTATATAAAGAGGTAGCCAGCCACACTTAGATCTTACACCAAAAAAACACAAAATTCGTAAAATATTAAACCTACACCTCCTTATTGCTACCAAAATTGAGGTTGTAATTCGTTGGTTTTTGGTGCCGAAATTGTGTGATTCTTCCTTCGATTAGTTTTTGTTGTTATTTCTCTTGTTCTTATGATTGTTTGGCATCCATTCATGTTGTAATATCATGAATTCAACCTTTTAATCTTCTTTATACATGAAATCAGCATGCCCTATCCTTGCCCTATTGTTGCCCATTTTGATCAACTGATTAACCTGTTGGTTTTTTATCTTGTTCTTTTTGATTGTATGTGTTACTAACACCTATTTTTTCCTTGTTAATATGAAATCACAGCCCCTATAGCTTATTAACATAAAATCATAATTTGCTCGATTTCCCTATTCTTGGTGCCGAAATTTGTATGTTAATTGGGATGGTATTTCACGTTGTTTCTTATTAAGTTCTTAGCTATCACATCACACATCCAGGGGGAGGCACCTGCAGAATCTGATCACTGGTTTTTAATAGGTTTGGTGAGTGAAATTTGTAATGAAATAGGGTATTTGTTTAGTTATTGAGTATGCATGCTTATTTTGGTTTTGTTTTTGCCATATGATGTTATAGGTGGTTAGGATCCCTTGAATATAAAGAAAGGAATAGCTTCTTGTTCAAAGACAAGAGAGGTAGGATCTATGCCTCATTGGTTTCTTCAGAGATCTTTGTTGTTGGTTGTTAATTTCGATACATATCTTTGTATTTTTGAATGCTCATAGGTGAGATAGTGAATGCATGAGTTGCAGATTGATTTGAGGCTTACTTAGGCATTGTCGATCCCTTGAGATAGGTTGTGTGTGCCTAATTTGCATGTGTTGTGTGCATTGAACATACTGATTGTGTTCTGACATGATTGAGGATACCCTGTTAGGGTATTGTGCTTTGTACTTGCCTCTGTGTGCTTGTATGTGTTTGTGTGTCAGGAATCTTTTCTGGTGGCCATTTGGGGTAAACGCTGATGCTTCTTGGAAGAGGAGAGCTTCTTACTGGTATAGGAGTCGTATGGGTTGCAATCCCCAACATGTGCACATTGGATGCCTAGTCCTTGTGTGGCAAGATAACGTTATCCTTGTGTGGTTTGGATGTCCTTATCCTTATGTGGTTTGGATGCCGTTGTCGTTGTGTGGCTTGGATGTCTTGTCCTTGTGTGGCATGATGAATAAGCTTGCTGATTAGCTTGTGTGCTAACCTTTATCCTTTGTGCATCGAAACCTTGGACAATATAGGTAAAAGGGAATGACCTTTTCTTATTGTTGAGATGTTTGATGAGTTTTACCTGTCTATGTACTTCTGATTTTTGAAAGTTTTTGTAGTCCACCTTCAGCCCTAGCTTTCGTCCCTATCCTTTGTTTGTTAAATGATAATTGCGTGATCCCTTATAGTTGTATAGGCTGATCTAATTTTGTTTCAGTGATGTTTGTTTAAGATATTTGCAGATCTTATAATTTTGTGACCCTACTGAGATTTTTGTAATCTCAGCCTATTCTTTTCACCATTTTTCAGGGTTTGGTGCATTCGCTGTTTGTGGTATCGATGTGTGAGATGAAGGCTGCATGATGGGGTGATATTGCATCACATTCGCATTCCTGTTTCCTTGGTTTCTTACGCATATAACATGAACTTTGATTGAACTATTTTCTGGTTCTTCGAGTCCCTCCTTTGCTTGTTTGTTTCCAGATTATACTGGAGGTTTACTTATTGGATTTTTAGATCCCTATGTGACTTGTGTGTTATGGTTCCAATCATTCAATTTAAAAGACTTCTGCTGATATTTTATTTACTCTGTATGATACCAGAATACTTGTCCAATATCATGCTCTAATTGTTTTAAGTACAAAGAATGAATATGCTAAAATCAGAAATTTAGATGGGTAAGACTTGCGGGATTCAAACAGGTCTTGGTTTTAGGCTTGTTTGGGTTTTAGGGCGTTAAGGGTCCTATTAGAAGCAA
This sequence comes from Passiflora organensis, assembly GCA_019739055.1. NCBI lineage: Eukaryota > Viridiplantae > Streptophyta > Magnoliopsida > Malpighiales > Passifloraceae > Passiflora > Passiflora organensis. Next base: position 574,064 of record JAEPBF010000185.1, read on the forward strand.
ATAATAATAGCCTAGGATTCGGGGTCCTTACATCTGGTGCACCAGGTGGCTGACCTATACCCATTGCTAGCCCTCGGGCATCTGAGCTCTCATCTAGTTCTCTGATCTGTACTCAGCCTCTTTGGCTACCACGACCTCTTGAAGCACTATGACCTCTACCATGAGCCATCTCTACTAACTGAACACACAGTCATAGATATAAGACTAAAGACAACAAAACCTCTAGTAAAACACTATGCTGGACTATGCATGTATAGTAAGTGTGATGCACTTGTAAAACATGCTATTTTAAAACAATTTTGCACTCAATGTATGCCAAAACAACCATGCTCTGCTATCAACCCTATGAGGACCCGCTCCCGGTAAATAGGACCCTCACTACTGTGTAGTCCCGATCGACCCAACATGTTGATCAATCGAAACTACAAAAGGCTCACATTAACTTTTTGAAACCAAAATCCCAAAAACCCATATGAATTTGAATTTTTTTTAAAAAAAGCATGACAAGTCACGTATTACATTCGACATAAAACAATGAATGGACTTTGTAAATACATACAATAGAAGTTTTAAATCACATACAATAGGCCACATAGACCCAAACGTGCAATAGACTGAGTGTGAGAACCCGAATTTTCAGTCCTAGAAGTCCAAAAGCCAGTGCAGATGAAAATACCATTTCTTTCTTGAAGAAGAAGATATGTAACGGCCAAAATTGATAAGGAATGTCCCGCAATTATTTCTGGTTTTAATTCCCTTTAATTTGGTTATTTATTGGTTGATAATTATCTTAGAAAAAAAAAACCCTAAAATTAAGAGAGGATAATTACTGAATTTAATTCTAATAATTATCTTACCTTAATCTAATCTTTAAAGTAGTTAAATTAATTCCATAAATACCCTATATAAATGGAAAGTCAGGCACACTTAAACCTTACACAGAAAATATACAAAATTCGTCCAATCAAAAACCGTACACCTCCGTATTTCTGTTGAAATCTGCTGCAACTTCAAACAAGCATAACTTCCTCATCCTTCGTCGGATTCCTGAAAATAATAGCTTGTTAGAAAGATCTCTTCATCCTCTTTCCAAAGTTCTTTTTTTTTTTCGGAGGTTTTTTTTCTTTGTCATAAGATTAGTCAAATTTTGACGGAATTGCCAAAATCTGTTTAAACTTCAAACAGGCATAACTCTCTCATCCTTTGTGGGTTCCTGCGAATAATAGCTTGTTGGAAAGCTCTCTTTATCCTCTTTCTAAAAATCTTGAAGTTTTCATCTGAAGGTTAGTTTTTCTTTGCTGAAAGTTAAGTCGTAATTCTTTTGGATTAGGTTTGAATGTTGTGTGATTTTGCCTTCAATTGATTTCTGTTGTTGTTCTTATTGTTCGTATGATTGTTTGGCATCCATTCATATTGTAAAATCATGAATTCATCTTTTGAATCTTTTTTATATATGACATCAATATGCCCTACCCTTGCCCTATTGTTGCCTATCTTGGTCAATTGATTAACCTATTGAATTCCGATCTTGTTTCTTTTGATTGTACAAGTCATAAACACTTAATCCTTCTTTGTTAACATGCAATCACAATAATAACACCTTGGTAACATGAAATCTCAAATTTTATTGTGTCCAATACTTAGTGCTGAAATATACATAGTTAAATATGGATGGTAATTCAGGTTGAATCTTGATAATTTCTTGGCTAACATATCACACATCCAAAGAGGAGGTACCTATGGCATCTGAGCACTGGTTTCTGATAGGTTTCGTGAGTGGAATTGGTAAGGGAATAGGTTATTCAAATGGTTATTGAATATGCATGTTTAGTTTGGTTTTTTATTTGCCTTGTGATGCTATAGGTCATTCGGAACCATTAGATAAAGGCCAAGGAATAGTTTCTTGTTCAGAGAAAAGAGAGGTAGGATCTATGCCTCATTTGTTTCTTCAGAGATTCTTGATTGTTTGTTGGTTATTTTTGATGCACACCCTTGATGTTATTGCATGCGAATTGATTATAGGGTGTATACATGAATTACGGATTGGGATACGATAAATTAGGATATACCGAACCCTTGAGATAGGTTATGTGTGCCTAATTTGCATGTGTTGTGTGTAATGAACATGCTGATTGTGTTCTGACATGATTGAAGATACCCTATAATGGTATTTTGCTTTGTGCTTGCCTGCATATAATTGTACATGTTTGTGTGTCAGGATCCTATTCCGGTGGCCATTCGGGATGTGACGACCTCAATTTCTAATGATTACTATTTGCTCCGATTAAGGTCATCACCACCGTGAAATCCAAATACGCCCAAATGACACCTAGGACCTATCTGAATCTGAGCAGGCTTACCATTAACTTCTGATTTTTATAGCATGTTTATTTCAATTTTTAACGACAATTAGAGCATGATATTGGACAAATATTCTGGTAACATACGAAGTAAATAAAACATCAGCAGAAGTCTTTAGATTAAATCATTGGTTTCATAACACACAAGTCCCATAGGGATCCAAACAATCAGCAAGAAATCCTCCAACATATTTCGGAAATAGCAACCAAAGGAGGAATCTGAAAATAAACAAGAAAGTAGACCAATCATTCATGTTATATGCGCTTACCTCTCCTGAGAATCAGCGCTTACCTCGAATGGCCATCGAGAAAGAATCCTCACACACAAACACGTACAAACACACACAGGCAAGTACAAAGCATGAAACCATGGCAGGGTATCCTCGATCAAGTCAGAACATAATCAGCATATTCAATTCACATAACATATGCAACTCAGGCAATCAATACTTAACTCAGGGGTTCGATATAGCCTATGAGATCCATATCTCAATCCAAAATTCATACTCTCACCCTATAATCAAATCGAATACAATACAACAAGGGTAGGTATCAAAAACATCAAGAAAATAACAGGGGTCTCTGGAGAAACCGATGAGGCATAGATCCTACCTCTCTTGTCTCTGAACAAGAAGCTACTCCTTTGCCTTTATTAGGTAATTCCAAACCTCCTATATTATCACCAGGCAAAGATGAAAACAAACTAAGAATGGATATTCAATAACCAATTAAATACCCTATTACCTTACCAATTTCACTCACCAAACCTATCAGAATCCAGTGATCAGATGCTGCAGGTGCCTCCCCCTTGGATATGTGATGTGATAGCTAGGAACTTAACAAGATTCAACCTGAATTACCATTCCAATTAACTATGCAAATTTCGACGCTAAAAAGAGGACATAGGACAATTTCGACTTTAAGCATTAGAGAAGTTTAAAAGAAGGAAATTCACGATCATACATCATGAATAGATGCTAAGAAATCATAAGAACAAGCGAAACGACAACAGAATTCAACCGAAGATAAAAACTGTAGAAATCTAAATAAAATATAATTCCATCGCCGAGTTTTGACTTGACTTTAGACAAGAAAATATTTACGTCCAAACTAAAAAATATATGTGGTTGGAAAGAGAATGAAAAGATCTTTCCAACAAGCTATTATTTGTAGAGGTACAACAAACGATGAAAGAGTTATGCTAGTTTGAAGTTCAAGAAGATTTGGCAAAAAACTAATTTCGTCGCCGATTTTCGACTTATTTTATGTGAAAAAAAATACTAACCTCCTGAAAAAAATAATATTTTTGGGAAAAGGATGAAGATAACTTTCAAACAAGCTGTTATTTTCAGCCATACCACTCTTACCAACTTCAGCCATCACATATCCTTTCCTTCAGGGACAAAATCGTTTTTTCACCTACACTGGCTTCTGGACTCCTAGGACTCAAAATTCGGGATTTCACATCCTCCCCTCCTTTTAAGAATTTTGCCCTGGAAATTTTAGCACAAGTACCTAAATAAATAAGTAAGGAAATTTTGCACGCATAGATTCCTCAGTCTCCCAAGACTGTTCCTTAAGTTGGCCATTATGCCAAACGACTCATACCATAGGCACGTTTCGACTGGGAAGCTGTTGAACTGACCGATCTAGTATGGCAATTGGCTGTACGGGATAGGATAGGTCTTCAGCAACTTCAACTAGCGGTTCTCTAAGCACATGAGCAGGGTCTCGTATATAGTTTCTTAGCATTGAAATATGAAATACATTGTGAATTCTTTCTATATTTGGAGGTAGGGCAAGTCGTTATGCAACAAGGCCGATTCTTTCGACAATGTCATATGGACCAATGTAGCGAGGTGCTAGCTGACCTCACTGCTGAAAACAAAAGATTTCTTTCCATGGGGTGACCTTCAAAAATACTTTGTCACCTACCGCAAATTTCGGCTCCCTTTATTGATTGTCGGCGTAGCTTTTCTGCCGATCCTGGGCTGTTTTTAGTTATTGTCGGATCAAGTTCAACTGCTCTGTTGCTTGATCAATCAATTCTGGATTGTCTATGTGTCTTTCGCCTACTTCATTCCAGCAAATGGGAGTTCTGCAACGTCTCACATATAGTGCTTCAGAGGGTGCCATACCGATGCTTGCATGAAAACTATTGTTGTAAGAAAATTCTACCAATGGCATGCATCGATCCCAACCAGTTTGCTGATCCAACACACTCGCTCGTAGCATGTCTTCGAGTGTCTAAATCGTTCTTTGTGATTGACATCAGTCTGAGGATGAAATGCTGTACTGAAATTCAATCTTGAACCCAGCGCATTCTGGAATTCCTCCAAAAATTGTGAAGTGAAACGAAGGTCACGATCTGAAACAATAGAAACTAGTACTCCATGCAATCAAACAATCTCGTCCAAGTAACGAACTGCCAATCTTTCTGGTGTATCTGTCATAGGTATAGGAAGAAAGTGTGCAGATTTCGTCAGTCGATCCACGATCACCCAAATGGAATTGTATTCTAGCTGCGATCTAGGCAAACTGGTTACAAAATCCATTGTGATGTGCTCCCATTTCCATTCTGGAATCGGAAGTGACTGAAGTAGACCAGCGGGTCTTTGATGTTCGATCTTTACTTGTTGACATATGAGGCATCAGACAACGAATTCAGCAATGTGACGTTTCATGTTTGGCCACCAATACTGCTCCTTCAAATCACGGTACATCTTAGTGCTTCCAAGATGAATAGCGAATTTCGAACTATGGCATCAACACCATCAGCAAGTTGCTTCCGAATTTCAGTAAATTTTGGATCCTCTAATTGTTGATTCTGGATATCTTCAATTAAGGTAGGTGCGACTTCGATTCGTGCTAACAATGAACCAGAAAAATTGGTGCCAAGATGCACACGATTAGCTTTCAATTCCAACATCATCGACAGGTAATGGGTGTGCATATAGGCCAAAACTTATAGGGAAGGAGGATGAAACTTTTGGCTCAGGGTATCAGCAACAACATTCGTCTTTCCAGGATGATATTCGATGATTAAATCATAGTCTTTAATCAGCTCCATCCATCTTCATTGTCGCATATTCAATTCTTTTTACGTGAGGAGGTATTTCAGGCTTTTGTGGTAAGTGAAGATTTGGCACGTCTCACCGTATAAGTAATGTCGCCATATTTTTAAGGCAAACACAATGGCTGCAAGTTCCAAATCATGTGTAGGGTAGTTGCTCTCTTGCGGTCGCAATTTCCGGGAAGCGTAGGCAACGACTTTCCTATCTTGCATCAACACGCATCCAAGTCTAGATTTTGACTTGTCGCTATAAACCACATACTCCTTTCCGCAAATAGGTAGGGTAAGGATAGGTGCTGAAACTAACCGATTCTTTAGCTCTTCGAAACTTTGCTGGCATTTCTCGTTCCATACAAACGGCTCACACTTGCGTATCAGTTTTGTCAATGGTTCGGCAAGCGATGAAAAATTCTCCACAAAGCGACGGTAGTATCCTGCTAAGCCAAAGAAACTACGAACTTCGAACACACTTCGCGAACGTTCCCAAGCAATCACAGCTTCAATCTTCTTTGGATCAACTAACACACCTTGGGCGGAAACAATATGGCCAACGAAACTAACTTCGCCTAACCAGAATTCGCATTTTGAGTACTTTGCAAACAACCGTCGACCCTTCAGAATTTTAAGCACAATCCGCAAGTGCATAGCATAATCCTCTTTCGATTTTGAGTAAATCAAAATGTCGTCGATGAAGACTATCACAAATTTATCCAAAAATTCGCGGAACTCACAATTCATCAGTTCTGTAAACACAGCTGGTGCATTGGTCAAGCCGAATGGCATAACCAGAAATTCGTAGTGGCTGTATCGCGATCTGAATACGGTCTTCGGAATATCAGCATCATAAACTCTCAGTTGATGGTATCTAGATCTGAGATCGATCTTGGAGAATACGGCTGCACCCTGGAGTTGGTTGAACAAATTGTCGATGCGCGGCAAAGGGTATTTGTTCTTCATGGTTACACGATTCAGCTGCCGATAATCGATGCACAATCACAGCGAACCGTCTTTCTTTTTCACGAACAGAACAAGTGCTCCCCAAGGTGACACATTAGGTCGGATAAAACCACGATCTAGCAAATCTTCCAATTGCGTTTTTAGTTCCTTCATTTCCTCAGGAGCTATACGATGCAGAGGAATGGAAATCGGATTCGTACCAGGCACTAGCTCAATACCGAATTCCACTTCCCTTGCTGGCGGTAGACCGGCTATGTCTTCTGGAAATACTTTTGGAAATTCTCGAACCACTGCAACAGAATCCTGATCCGAGGATTCTTTAGAAATATCATGTACGTACGTGAGGTATGCTGTACTTCTTTTGTTCATTAATCAATTCGCCTTAAACCAGGAAATCATGCAAGTTGGAACAACTCGCCTATCACCTTCAAAACAGTATTCGACACCATCAAGAAAAGTGAACCACACATGCTTGGTGAAACACTCTATACGGGCTTGATATTTCGCTAAACAGTTTATGTCTAAAATTACATCCATCACCTTCCACTTGTGTTGTCCAAGGCTTACTGCACAAAGGGTAAACAGTTAACACACAAGCTAATCAGTAAGCCTAGTAAGTCGTCTTGCCACATAAGGATAAGTCTTCCCAAACCACACACGGACTTGGGCATCCTTAACCACATAAGGATAAGGGCTTCCTGCCACACAAGGACAGGGTTCCGGCCATACAAAGACAAGACATCCAGCGCGTGCATGCTAAGCTTTGCAACTCACACAACTCCTATACCAGTAAGAACCTCTCCTGTCCCTAAGAGCATCAGCGCATACCCCGAATGGCCACCGGAAAAGGATCCTGACACACAAACACGTACAAGCACACACAGGTAAGTACAAAACATAATACCATAGCAGGGTATCCTTAATCATATCATAACATAATCAGCATATTCCATTCACATAACATATGCAACTCAGGCACTTAATACCTAACTCAAGGGTTCGATATAGCATATGAGATCCATATCTCAGTCCGAAATTCATACTGTCACCCTAGAATCAAATCAAAAACAATACAACAAGAGCAGGTATCAAAAACATCAAGAAAATAACAGTGGTCTCTGCAGAAACCGATGAGACGTAGATCCTACCTCTCTTGTCTCTGAACAAGAAGCTACTCCTATGCCTTTATTAGGTAATTCCAAACCACCTATATTATCACCAGGCAAAGACGAAAAGAAACTAAACATGCATATTCAATAATCAATTGAATACCCTATTTCCTTACAAATTTTACTCACCAAACCTATCAGAAACCAGTGATCAAATGCTGCCGGTGCCTCCCCATTGGAGGTGTGATGTGATAGCCAAGAAATTAACAAGATTCAACCTGAATTACCATTTCAATTAACTATGCAAATTTCATTGCTAAAAGTAGAGCATAGTACAATTTCGACTTTAAGCATAAAGAAGTTTAAAAGAAGGAAATTCATGGTCATATATCATGAATAGATGCTAAGCAATCATAAGAACATGTGAAACGACAACAGAATTCAACTGAAGACAAAAACTGTAGAAATCTAAAAAAAACATAATTCCTTCGCTGATTTTTGAGTTAACCTTAGATAAAGAAATATTTACATCCAAACAACAAAACGTATATGGTTGTAAAGAGAATGAAAAAAGGATGAAAGAGTTATGTTATTTTGAAGTTCAAGAAGATTTGGCGAAAACCTAATTCTGTCGCCGATTTTTGACTTATATTATGAGAAATAAATACTAACCTCCTGACAAAAAACCACATACTTTTGGCAGGAAGATGAAACGATCTTTCCAACAAGCTGTTATAAGCAGGAATACAACCAACGATGAAAGAGTTATGCTATTTTGAAGTTCAACAAGATTTGGCGAAAACCTAATTCCGTCGACGATTTTCGACATATCTTTTGAGAAAGAAATACTAAACTTATCAAAAAAAACCATATATTCTTGGAAAGAGAATGAAGATATCTTTCCAACAAGCTTTTATTTTCAGGAATCCCACAAGCGATGAGTGAGTTATGCTGGTTTAAAGTTTCAACGAATTTTGGCAGATATAGGGAGGTGTTAGGGTTTTAGTCTATACGATTTTTGTGTGTTTTCTATGAATGATTTTTTTGGGGGTTGACTTCTATTTATATAAGATTATTATGAGATTATAATCCCTATCTTCAAGGCTTAATTACAGTAAGATAATTATCAATATTTAATTCTGTAATTATCTTCCCCTATTTTTAGGGATTTTAATCTCTAAAGCAATCACCTATCTATAAGGACTTAGGTTTAAAGGAATTTATACCAGAATTAACTACCATACCACTCTTACCAATTTTTTCCATCACACATCCTTTCCTTCAGGGGAAAAATCATCTTTTCATCTGCACTTGCTTCTGGACTTCTAGGACTCAAAATTCAGGGTTTCACACGGGATAAGCGCTGATGCTCCTTGAGAGAGGGTAGGTTATCACTGGTAAGGGAGTTGTATGGGTGGTAATTCCCAGCAGTAGCTCGTTGGATGCCTTGTCCTGTGTGCTGGCAAGAAGCCCTAATCCTATGTGCTGGTTAGGATGCCTAGTCCTGTGTTCTAGTTGGATGCTTTGTCCTGTGTGCCTGCAAGAAGTTCTAATCCTGTATGCTGATTAGGATGCCTAGTCCTGTGTGCTGGTTGGATGCCTTGTCCTGTGTGATGCAAGATGAATAGGCTTGTTGTTTAGGTTGTGTGCTAACCTTTTACCTTTTGTACAGCAAAGCCTTGGACAATGTAGGTGGAAGGGGATAACCTTTCTTTTTCCTACTGCCGAGAGTAATCTGATGAGTTTTACCTACCTGTGTACTTTTGATTTTTAGAAGTGTTGTAGTCCTCCCTTAGCCTTAATTTTGGCCCTAACCCATTGATTGATTATTGAATTACGTGATACCCATAGTTATGTAGGGATGATCAGATGTTGTTTGGGAAATGTTTGCTTATGATTTTTGTAAATCTTATGATGTTCTGACCCTACTGAGATTCTTGTAATCTCATCCTATTGTTTCCACCATTTGTTTTAGGCTTAGGTACATTCATTGTTTATGGTACCAGTGTGTGAGAAGAAGGCTACATGGCAGGGCGATATCGCATCATATTTGCATTCCTGTCTCCTTGATTGATTGCGCATATAAAATGAACCTTGATTGGACTATTTTCTAGTTATTTAAGTCCCTCCTTTGATGGTTAGTTTCCGGATTACTTTAGGAGGTTTACATGCTGAATTTTTTTAGATCTTTATGGGGCTTGTGTGTTATGGTTCTAATGTTTAAATGAAAAGACTTCCGTTGATGTTTTATTTACTCCGTATTATACCAGAATGTTTGTCCAATATCATGATCCAATTGTTATAAATAAACATGTTAAAAATAAAAAATAAGATGGATAAGCCTTGTGGGATTCAAATGGGTCCTGGTTTGTGGACTTATTTGGGTTTTACGGCAGTAAGGATCCTAATAGGATCAAATAATAATAGGTTAGGATTTGGGGTCCTTACAGGTTTGGTAGCGGAGCATGGTTTAGGGAATATAATTTATTATATGCTAACTTGTTTATTGATTTTGTGTTTATAGATAAGAACATGCGCACACACTCACTAACTTAGGGGCTAATATCGAAAATGAACTAATGCTAAAAAGTGATTGATTTGTAAGATTTAAATGATGAGAATGATAATTTGATTTGTTGTGTGTTTATGCATGCCTGGTATGCCTTAATGTGTTTCGGTGAATGTTTGCTGTGTTTCTTGTCATTGCCAAGTATCTATATGTTGTTGTGGCATATTACCGAGTGTCCCTATGTGATTTCTATGTTGCCAAATGTATATACATGTGATTGCTGATGTGTATTCCAGAATGCATGGGGTGTGAGTTTACATGATTGCTGAATATAGATTGTGTGAATCCATGCTTGCTTAGTGCTTGATGATGATTTCTGGGAGTATATATGTGTATTGATATGAGTGAAGAGTATGCATTTACATGTGTGCATGTGATTTCCGAAATTTGTATATTGTTTTTCAGCATATGCATATTGTCCGGTGCATGCCTCTCCACCAGGTACCACTTCCTTTCCTAGTATCGTATTTTGTTATGTGTTAAGTAACAATCATATGCTTGTATAGTATGACAAGGTTGAAACACTACAAAGGATCGACGGGGTAGGTATGAGATTCAGGCTGAACAGTAGCCTGTTGAGCAAGAGGAGTCGAATGCACAAATTGAGTAGGAAGGGCAAGTTGAATCCGATAACCAACCTGAGGCACCAGCTATCGATCCTGTGATTGCACAAATCATAAATGTATTGCATGGAATTGCTGCGAATCAGCAACGTATGGAGGTGCAATTTCAGAATGCTCCTGCACCCGCGCCCGTGGAAGAACCTATTCCACCACTTGAACTTGTACAGCTGGCGCATCTTGAGGAAGCCGAGAGACTTCCCTTCGTCATTACAAAATTGTTGAAGGAAGCTCGACAATTGGGATGTAAAGACTCAATGGTTTAGCCGGAGCAGTTATCTCTTGTGAATAGGTCGACACCTTATGCCATGTTTCCTTGTTTTTACTATCTCTGATGATGACAAGGTTGCCATCGCCACTTTCCTACTTAAGGGAGAAGCCCTCGCATGGTGGACAGCCGTGAGCTTACGATTTGGCGATTGTCTGGCTACTTGGGAAGAATTTCGGTATGAGTTCGACGAAAGGTTTTATACGAGATTCCATAAAAGTGAGCAGCGACAAGCTTTCTACAAGGTTGAACAGGGCACCCGATCGGTGCTCGAAAATGAGAAGGCATTAAGGGAGTTGTCCCGATTTGCACCTGAAGAGGATTGCTCACCGTATTAGCTTGCGAGAAGATTTCAGGATGGGATGAGTACCGAATTCAAAACCATCGTTGGTACAACACCGGTGCAGAATTAGCAAGAACTAATTGTTGCCACGACTAAAGCTGAAAAGATCTTGCAAACCAAGAAGCCATTTGCAGCCACTAATGATGGATTTTTCAGGAAAAACTCAAAGTTCAATCGGCGTATGGGACCCTCTCCTTTGTGGTCCTATCCTTCGAAAAAAAATGGTAGCAATGGAGTTAACAACTGAAAGAACTTTTCTAGTCTGAATTCTAATATATTTACATGGAATTCACAACCACGTTGATGTTATAATTGTGGTGAGATAGGACATGTTCAGAGGGACTGCCCAAAACCAAGGCGTATTAGGCACACCTAACGCAGGCCGAAATAGGTATGCCAACCCCACCAAACCCCCAACACGCACACCAGAAGGACCACCCAACAGATCCCCAGGTGAGAGGCAACCAAGACCAACAAGGCTATTCACCCTGACTGATGTTGAGGCTAGCCCTGATGAGGTGACGGATTCGTGATAGTCTTCATTAATGACATTCTGATTTATTCAAAAATTGGAAGAGGAGCATGCTGAACACTTGAAGATTGTGTTGAATATTCTGAGGGATTGACGCTTGTTCACAAAGTATTCCAAATGCGAATTCTGGTTACACGAAGGTGGTTCCCTTGGCCATGTTTTTTCCGTCCTAAGTGTCCTTGTCGATCCAAAGAAGATTGAAGCCGCAGTTGTTTGAGAACCCCAGAGAACTATGTTTGAAGTTTGTAGTTTCCATGGCTTAGCTGGATACTACAGTCACTATGTGAAGAATTTTTCGTCGCTTGCAGAATCATTGACAAAATTAACGCACAAAGGAGAGCCGTTCATGTGGAAAAAGAAATGACAACAAAGTTTTGAAGAGTTGAAAAGACGATTGCTTTCCTCACCAATCCTCACCTTACCAGTCGAAGGAAAAGAATACGTGGTGTACAGCGATGCGTCGAAATTCGAACTTGGATGTGTATTGATGCAAGAAGGGAAAGTTATTGCCTATGCTTTCCGAAAATTATGACCGCACGAAAGCAATTATCCCACGCATGATTTGGAGTTTGCAGCTGTGGTGTTTGCATTGAAAATTTGGCGACATTATACGGCGAGACATGCAGAATCTTCACAGATCATAAAAGTCTGAAGTACCCCAATATCATCGAAGAAGGATTGAATATGAGACAACGAAGAAGGATGGTGCTGATTAAAGACTACGATTTAATCATCGAATATCATCCTGGAAAGGCGAATGTTGTTGCTGATGCCTTGAGCTGAAAGTTTCATCCTCCTTCCCCATCAGTTTTGGCTTACATGCGCGCCCATTACATGCCTATGTTGTTGGAATTGAAAGCTAACCGTGTGCATCTTGGCACTGATTTTTTTGGTTCGTTGTTGGCATAAATCGAAGTCACGCCTACCATGATTGAGGAGATCCGGAATCAGCAACTAGAGGATCCAAACTAATTGAAATTCGGAAGCAACTTTCTGATGGTGTTGCTGCCATAGTTCGTGATTTCAGAATCCGAGATGATGAAGTGCTTGTCTTCAGAAATTGGGTATCTGTTCCACAATATGTTGATATTCGTAATCTTATTTTATCTGAGGCGCTTAGTTTGAAGTTCGCTATCCATCCTAAAAGCATTAAGATATACCGAGATTTAAAGGTGCAGTATTGGTGGCTGAACATAAAACGTCACATTGCTGAGTTCGTTGCTCGATGCATCGTATGTCAACAAGTAAAGATCGAACATCAAAGACCAGCTGGTTTACTACAGTCACTTCCGATTCTAGCTGGTTTACCAGCTGGTTTGTGACTGGTTTGCCTAGATTTCAGTGAGGATACGATTCCTTCCTATACATGTGACGGATACACCAGAGAAATTAATTGTTCATTACTTGGACAAAATTCTTCGATTGCATGGAGTGCCAGTTTCCATCGTTTCAGATAATGACCCTTGTTTCACATCACGATTTTGGGAGATATTCCTGAATATGCTGGGTTCAAGATTGAATTTCAGTACAGCATTTCATCCTTAGACTGATTGTAACGACCCCAATTTCTATTTATTAATAATTTCTCCGATTAAGATCATTACCGCCGTGAAACCCAAATAAGCCTAAATGACACCTAAGACCTATTTGAATCTCACCAGGCTTATCATTAACTACCGATTTTTAGCTTGTTCATTTTATTGTTTATCAACAATTGGAGCATGATATTGGACACATGTTCTGGTAACATACGGAGTAAATAAAACATCAGCGGAAGTCTTAAATCAAATCATTGGGTTCATAACACACAAGCCCCATAGGGATCCAAATATCCAGCAAGAAATCCATCAACAAGTTTCGGAAATAGCAAGCAAAGAAGGGTGCTTAAAATAAACCAGAAAATTGCCCAATCATTCATGTTATATGCGCAAGTAACAAGTATGCAAATGTGATGCGATATCGTCCCGTTGTGCAGCCTTGATCTCACACACTGGTACCACGAACAGTGAATGTACCTAAGCCTGAAAAATGGTAAAAACAACGGTATGAGATTACAAGAATCTCAGTAGGGTCACAGCATCATAAGATCTACAGAATCCCTAAACACAAATCTCCCAATTCACATAAGATCATTCCTAACCAACTAAAGGGGATCACGCAATTCAAAAACCAATCAAAAGAGGTTAGGGCCGAATCTATGGCTGAGGGAGGACTGCAAACACTTCCAAAATCTCAGAAGTACACAGGCAGGTGAAACACATCACATTGCCCTCGGAAATGAATAAGAAAGGCCATCCTCTTCCACCTGTGTTGTCCAAAACTTACTGCACAAAGGGTAGATGGTTAACACGCAAACTAATTAGTAAGTATTTCTTCTTGTCCTCGCAAGGACAAGTCGACTAGCCACACACGGACAAGTCTTCCCTGGTCACATACCTACCAGGACTTCCCAGGTCACATACCTACCAGGGCTTCCTGCCACACAAGGACAGGGTTCCGGCCACACAAGGATCAAACCTCCAGCGTGCACTTGCTGGGATTTGCCGCCCATACAACTCCCATACCAGTAAGAACCTCTCCTCTCTCTAGCAGCATCAGCGTTTACCTCGAATGGCCACCGTAACAGGATCCTGACACACAGACACGTACAAGCACACACAGGCAAGTACAAAGCATAATACCACAACAGGGTATCCTCAATCATGTCAGAACACAATCAACTTATCCAATTCACATAACAATTGCATCCCAGGCACTCAATTCCTAACTCAGGGTTCGATATAGCCTAAGAGATTCATATCTCATTCAGCATTTCATATTCTCACCCTATAATCCAATCCCAAGCAATACAAGAAGGACAGGTAACAAAACAATCGAGAAAAGAGAAGGGATCTCTGGAGAAACCGATGAGGCGTAGATCCTACCTCTCTTGTCTCTGAACAAGAAGCTATTCCTTTGCCTTTATTAAGTAAATCCGAACCACCTAAGTTATCACCAAGCAAAGACAAAAGCAAACTAAGCATCCATATTCAATAGTCAATTGAATACCCTATTTCCTTACCAATACCACTCACCAAACCTATCAGAAAACCAGTGATCAGATGTTGCAGGTGCCTCTCCCTTGGATGTGTGATGTGATATCCAGGAACTTAACAAGATTCAACCTGAATTTACCATTCCAATTAACTATGCATATCTTGTCGCTAAAAGTAGGGCATAGGACGATTTCGTCTTAACCTTAAAGAAGGAAATATTTACATCCAAGCTGCGATTTATGTATGGTTGGAAATAGCATTAAAATATATTTCCAACAAGCTATTATTTGTAAATATCTGATAAATGATTAGAAAGTTATGCTATTTTGAAGTTCAAGAAGATTTGGCGAAAACTTAATTCCGCCGTCGATTTTCAAATTAACCTTATACAAAGAAATACTAACCTCCTAACGAAAAAAAAAATATTTTTGGAAAGAGGATGAAGAGAGCTTTCCAACAAGCTATTACTCGCAGAGATCCGACGCACGATGAGTGAGTTAAGCTGGTTTGAAGTTTCTGCGAATTATGGTGGCTATAGGGAGGTATAGGGTTTTAGGCTCATATGAATTTGTAAGTTTTCTATGATTGATTTTTGTGGGGTTGGCTTCCTATTTATAATGAATGGGTACCGAATTATGATTACTACTTTTAATCACTTTATCATATTAAGATAATCTACCAGATAATTAAACTCTAAATTATCTTTCTTATTTTTAGCTTTAATCTCTAAGGCAATTATCCACCTATAAGAACTTAGAACAAAGGGAATTTAAAAAAAATTTAACTACTAAACAATCTTACCAATTTCGGCCATCACACATCCTTTTCTTTAGGGGAAAAATCATCTTTTCACTTGCACTGGCTTCTGGACTTCTAGGACTCAAAATTAGGGGTCTTACACTGATGGTCAATAAGAAAGGATGATTCAGACACTCAAAGACATGCTACGTGCGAGTGTGTTGGACCAGCATACCGGTTGGGACAGATGCCTACTATAGGCAGAATTTTTTTACAACCATAGTTTACATGTAAGCATTGGTATGGCACCTTATGAAGCACTGTATGGGAGACGTTGTAGAACACCCATTTTCTGGAATGAAGTAGGCAAGAGACGGCTAGACAATCCATAATTGATTGATCAAGCAACAAAAGAATTGAACTTGATTCGACAATGGCTAAAAACAACCCAAGATTGGCAGAAAAACTATGCCAATAATCAACGAAGGGAGCTGGAATTTGCGATAGGTGACAAGGTGTTTTTGAAGGTCGCTTCGTGGAAAGGTGTCCTTCGTTTTCAGCAGCGAGGTTTCTAGCACCTCGTTATATTGGTCTGTATGACATCGTCGAGACGATCGGCCCTGTTGCATGCCGACTTGCCTTACCTCCAAACATGGAAAGAATTCACAACTTGTTTCATGTTTCAATGTTGAGAAAGTATGTGCAAGACCCTGCTCATGTGCTCAAAGAACCGCCAGTTGAAGTTACTAAAGACCTATCCTATCTCGTACAGTCAGCTGCCATACTAGATCGGTAAGTTAGTCAGCTTTCCAGTCGAAGCGTGTCTATGGTACAAGTCATTTGGCGAAATGGCCAAATTGAGAAACGTTCTTGGGAGACTGAGGAATCTATACGTGCAAAATTTCCTTACTTGTTTGTTTAGGTACTGGTGCTAAAATTTCGAGGACAAAATTCTTATAAGAATGGGAGGATTTGAGACCCTGAATTTTCAGTCCTAGAAGTGCAGAAATTAGTGCAGGTGAAAAGACCATTTTGCCCTTGAAGAAGAAGATGTGTGATAGCCGAAATTGGTAAGGATGTCCATTAATTTTTTCTGGTTTTAATTCCCTTTAATTTGGTTTTTTATTGGTTGATAATTACTTTAGAAAATAAAAACCTTAAAATTAAGGAAGGATAATTACTGAAGTTAATTCTGATAATTATCTTACCTTAATCTAATCTTTAAAGTAGTTAAATTAATCCCATAACTATCCTATAAAAATAAGAAGCCGGATACATTTAAACCTCAGACAGAAAATATATAAAATTCGTCCAACCAAAAACCCGACACATCCCTATTTCTACCGAAATCTATTGAAACTTCAAACAAGCATAACTCTCTCATCCTTTGTCGGATTCCTATGAATAATAGTTTGTTAGAAAGCTCTCTTCATCCTCTTTGCAATCCTTCTGAAGTTTGTTTCTGGAGGTTAGGTTTTCATTAGCACAAATTAGTCAAATTTCGACGAAATTGCCAAAATCTGCTTGAAATTCAAATAGGCATAAGTCTCTCATCCTTTGTCGGATTCCTGTGAATAATAGCCTGTTGAAAGCTATCTTCATCCTCTTTCTAACCATATTAATTTTTTTGTCTGAAGGTTAGTTTTTCTTTGTCAAAATTTAAGTCGTATTTCAACGGGATTAGGTTTCAAGATTATGTGATTATGTTTTCAATTGATTTTTGTTGTTGTTCTTCTTATTCATATGATAGTTTGGCATCCATTCATGTTGTAAAATCTTGAATTCATCCTTTGAATCTTTTCTAAACATGAAATCAGTATGTCCTACCCTTGCCTTATTTTTACCTATCTTGATCAATTGATTAACCTATTGAATTCCGATCTTGTTTCTTTTGATTGTACAAGTCCTAAACACTTAATCCTTCTTTGTTAACATAAAATTGCAACTCTTACACCTTGCTAACATGAAATCGCGAATTGTCTTGAGTCCTATGCTTAGTGCCAAAATATACATAGTTAAATTTTGTTGGTAATTCAGGTTGAATCTTGTTAAGTTCTTGGCTATCCCATCACACATCCAAAGGGGAGACACCTGCGGTATCTGACCATTGGTTTCTGATAGGTTTGGTGAGTGGAAGTTGTAAGGAAATAGGGTATTCAATTAGTTATTGAGTATGCATGTTTAGTTTGGTTTTGTCTTTGCGTTGTGATGCTATAGGTGGTTCGGAACCATTAAATAAAGGCAAAGGAATAGCTTCTTGTTTAGAGAGAAAAGAGGTAGGATCTATGCCTCATCGGTTTCTCTAGAGCTCCTTGGTTATTTATTGGTTATTTTCGATCCACACCCTTGTTGTTATTGCATGTGAATTGATTATAGAGTGTATACATGAATTGCAGATTGGGATATGATTACTTAGGCTATACCGAACCCTTGAGATAGGTTATATGTGCCTAATTTGAATTTTTTGTGTGTAATGAACATACAGATTGTGTTTTGACATGATTGAGGATACCTTATTATGGTATTGTGCTTTGTGCTTGCCTGCGTGTGCTTGTACATGTTTATGTGTCAGGATCTTGTTCTGGTGGCCATTAGGGGTAAGCGCTGATGCGCTTTGGGAGAGGGGAGGCTCTTACTGGTAAGGGAGTTATATGGGTGTTAATCCCCAGCAAGATCTCGTTAGATGCCTTGTCTTCTGTGCTGGCAAGAAACCCGAATCATGTGTGCTGGTTAGGATGCCTAGTCCTGTGTGCTGGCTAGATGCCTTGTCCTGTGTGCTGGCAGAAAGCGCTAATCTTGTGTGCTGGTTAGGATGCCTAGTCCTGTGTGCTGGCTAGATGTCTTCTCCTGTGTGCTGGCAAGATGAATAGGCTTGCTGTCTTGCTTGTGTGTTAACCTTTTACCCTTTGTGCAGCAAAGACTTAGATAACACAGGTGGAAGAAGATGTCCTTTTCTTTTCCTACTATCAAGAGTAATCTGATGACTTTTACCTGTCTGTGTACTTCTGATTTTCGGAAGTGTTGTAGCCCTCCCTCAGCCTTAGTTTCAGCCTTAACACCATTGATTGATTATTGAATTGTGTGATACCTATAGTTATGTAGGGATGATCAGATGTTGTTTGAAAGATGTTTGTTTAAGATTTCTGTAGATCGTATGTTGTTATGTCCCTACTGAGATTCTTTTTATCTAATCTTATTGTTTTCACCATTTTTTTCAAACTTAGGTACATTCACTGTTCATGGTACCTTTAATGGTTTTTTTCCGGATTACTTTAGGAGGTTTACATGCTGAATTTTTTAGATCTTTATGGGACTTGTGTGTTGTGTATCCTTTGATTAAATGAGAAGACTTCTGTTGATGTTTTATTTACTCCTTATTATGCCAGAATGTTTCTCCAATATCATGTTTGAATTGTTATGAATGAACATGCTAAAAATCGGAAATAAGATGGATAAGCCTTGTGGGATTGAAATGGGTCGTGGTTTGTGAACTTATTTGGGTTTCACGGTGGTAAGGATCCTAATATGAGCAAATAATAATAGGTTAAGATTTGGGGTCCTTACACTGAGACCATAACACACAAGCCTATATAGATCCATAAAAAAATGCCCAAGACACGCAACTCATAATATTACTAAAATCTGAGACATATATACGAATAGATTATTAAAAATGAAAAACAAACTCATAATGGATCCATTACAAGTAACATAATCCTAAACTAGCATGTATGTCTTTAGAGTATGAAAATGATAAAACATGAAACTTGTCAAGCTTCTAAGACATGCAAGTGCAATAGTCCTGCCTTAAGACCAACATCGGGAAAATTTGACCTCCATGACGATCGGCTACGGCTAACGAACTAGCCTTAAAAAGATCAACAAGAGGGGGTGAGATCAAATGACCTCAGTGGAAGTTACAATGTCATAAGCATATCTGCTAAAATAGAGACATAAGGAAAATCAGTTATAAAACAATTACTTTAAATCATCATTACCATCCATGCATACTAAACGTGCACATCAATACATTTCACAAGTTATTAAGTATAATGCATGAATTATAAATACAATGCAATAAAGACCAGCTTAATAGGTTTCATAAACTCACAGCACACAATATCGTTACACGGGGCACCGTGCCCCAAAAACCTATTAAGGTCACAAAATACTTTCAGATAACCTTTATTAAAATGAAACCAAAAGCCCATTGGCATTTAATTTTCATTTACAAAAATACATATAAATCCTCTACTGCCAATGTTACTCAACAGCAATACCCTTGCCTTTATCGACTGCTCCAGCACCGCCTATTCACACAAACCAAACCAAAACATATATAAGTACCAAAATCGACGAAATAACCAAAAACGGGAAACGAACCCTAAGAGACTGCAACGACACTCACACTAACTCACAACTCACACTAACTCACATCTCACTCTAACAACATGTTCGCAGCTCAAAATTCTGGATATCCAACCAACAAGCGAAACACCCAAAATTCATGCAGGCCACTCATGGCTCCAAATCGACACCCAAGCTCACCTAATCACATAATTGTGTTTCTCAGCTCACAGACATACTCCGCAACTCAAAAATCAACTTTCCCAAGCAATAGAAACATCCAAAATCGACAATTCCTTGAAAATCACAAATCACCCAAAATTATCAAAAATGCCACTGAATCACCCACGGATCAATGAACATTTTCGAATGATCCAAACCACCAAACATGCTTAGGAATATCAATAGCAAGCTAACAGAACTAAAAATCAACAACGAAAACGAAAAATTAGAGCACTTACCATGAAATTCTCAAAAAGTGCCCTAACGCGAGGAACGATGTCATCCCCATACCCTTCTCTCGGGATAAACACCTTCGCCATGAAACCCTAAGAATAGCAATTACCTTGCTACCTTCAGAACCTTGTAAGGCTAGTAAAACAAAACCATAAAATCTGCACCGAAACTAAATAATATATAGGGTGGAACCATGTCTCGGTAAAATATGCCTTTGTCAATCAATACCCAACCAAGCAAAATGTATCTCATAACTAATAAAATCCATAAAAGTCAAGCACCATAAAAATCAGATATACAATCAAAATGGTAATCGCAAGTGTAAGAAAAAAAAAGGTCCGGTCTATATGTACAAATCAAACTGAATGCTGATCAAACCTAGAATCAGGCCATTCTGTGATCAACCATGAGAGGCGGACTGCTGACAACTTGCTATTGTAGCATAATCTAGACGACACTAAACCAGTTAGTTAAATATGCAGGTGAGGAAAATAAGGACCACAAATACATATATAAACCATAAATGAAAACCATACTGAAGGGTAAACCTTGAAAAAATAAAAAATGAAACTCAATCTCAAACCAAATTAACCATAAAAACAACAAGGTGAATCGTTAAAACAGTTATATGTTTTCTTTTAAAAAGAGAACTGGAAAGTTGGCTAAGAAACACCCATCCGACTTCTGATTAGGAAGTGTTCAGGTTCACCAGTGTCTAGTTTTATTTTCATGAAAAGTAGCCCACACTAGCATTGCCAAAGGCTAAGGTCAACCCAAGTTGGCCACCTTTGTTTGGACACTAAATCTGTGAGGACCCGAACCTGGTAATTGGGCTCCTCACCGCCGTGCAGTCCCAATTGGCCCAACTCGTGGCCCAATCAAAACCACACAAGGCTTACCCTCATAACAACTTCGCAAAACGTATAAAATTGCATATTAATTTGAAAATTTTCACTTTCTTTAAATAAAAGGGAGCATGTATTTAAACAAACATCTCGACATAACAAAATCAATGACAAAGTGAAATTACAAATAGCGGAAATTTTAATGTCACACACAACAGGCCACACGACCCCAAACATGCTTTATCAGAATAAGTCCAATCAACTCAAAACCCAAGAACAACAAAACATGCCCAAGGCATCATGCTCATCTCATATATCGTAAACTCAAAAGAATACATCAATATCCAATAACATGCATCAACTCAGGCCCACTAAGGGGTCACAATGTAAATGAGCAAGCATGCAAACAAGTCAAGAAAGCATAACCAAACCTAAAATACAAAAGAGTGTGTCGAGTTTTCAAACGTGTCATATGCAGTAGTCCAGCCCTATGACAAACCAGAAACCTCGACCTCAAAAATAGACGGCTATACAGGCGCTCGTCCTAGTCCTGAAAACAACAACAAGAGGGGAGTGAGATCTCGAGGACCTCAGTGAGAGTCACAGCGTCATAAACAATTCCGGTGGAATAGAGGCACATACGAAAATCAATATAAATATTTTATAATAAAAATCACAGTAGGTCCATGATACTAATCGTGTAAACAATATCACAATTAAATATGATCAAATGCATATGCATAAGTTTGATAACATCAACATATATCTCAGGCTCATGCCCAATAAGTATATAAATCCCAAAATCTTATTCTCATGGACTACTATGCCCAAAAACTATCGGGGTGGACCTCTAAAACCGTTTCTCTAATAACCCTGGCCAAAGAGAAATCGGAAGCCCACTGGTGGTTAATTAAATGCACCTTTCCAAAATAATAATAACTCCCCTACCACCAGTGTTGTCCCCTGGAAAAATGGAGAAAATAATTATCACACGATTCCTAACTCACGCACAACTCAAAAAACCCGAAGGCACATGTAGCCTATCCCATCACCTACTCCCACAAGGCATACATAACCCATCCATACTCCTAGGCAAGGGACTATCCTTCTATCTAAGGATACTCATCCACTTACTTTCGCATTGGCCAAGCGCAGTCCATCCATTCCAAGTTATACCTAGCAATTATATGTATACGTATTCTTTGCAAACATGTAGAACAAATCCCAAATCATGTTATAATTTAAATAAAATGTAGAACACTCAAAATCAACTCAAAGGCACCCTAGGAGTCCCCAACAACTCAAGAATTCGATGTATATGAATATTCTCAAACACATTTTAATCATATCACAAATATGCATATAGGTTCAAAATAAACATTTTATGCATCATAAATATGTCTCACACATAATGAACCTAGCATGCCAAGTCATTCATCAATGCACGTATTGCCTCCATTCAAAAGTAAGCATTTATCAATTTTAATTAATAAAACAAAATATTTCTGTGCATGTAAATGAAACATAATCTCCCACCTCTTGACGCGCCGGCGATTCAACGGCTAAGCCCTTGCCTATATCGGTCGTCGAAGTACCACCTAAACAATCATGCACACAAAACCACACTAAGAACAAAACCGAAAATAATAAACTCAAAAAATGATCAGAATTAAAAATAACCTAAGAGACCCCTTAAACACTCACTCTAAGTCCCAAATCACTCAATACAACACCAAGGAACTCAAACCACTCAATTCTTTAAGAAAAACAACGAATCCATTCACGCACTCAATCGATCCTAAGCTTAAATCCCAATTCTAAGCTCCACCAACATCCAAAATGGTTTCCTCAATCAACAAACCTTCTCTACAACACACAAACAACCTAACTCAAGCCATGACATCAACCAATTTCATCCAATTCATCATAACTCAAGCCATTGACTTTGACTCTTTTTTTTTTTTAAATTCACAGATTCTGAATTGATTATAAAATAGCTCATATATTCCCCAAGTGGGCCAAAATAAAATTTAAAAGCTCAAAATATAAAAATCAGGCTTTGAAAACGTAATTGAGCTCAAAAACCGAAATCGTGCCCATAAAAGGTAAGTCAGCCCAAAGACCTACGGCCACTCAAAACGGGCCTCCAAAAACTTATATGCGGGTCAAAAGAATAAAATGGGGTATATCCTTTGGACTCAAGCCTCGAACAACGCACCAATCGACTAATTAATCTAATGCACGTTAAAACTCCGAAACGACACGCCGTGCAAATTATCGACACACCACCAACGACATGACGTTCTAGACATCCTAAACTTGACACCTAGGCTTTATGACTATGTCCAGGTCACTCGGTCAAAAGGTCAACTCTGATAGTCACTTAGTCAACTCACTCAATCCGACCAATCCGAAAAGTCTAACTGAATACGAGTGCTGACTAGACTCTCAAAAGGACGGGGTCTCACATCCTCCCCTCCATACAAGAATTTCGTCCCCGAAATTCACTTACCGGAATCCTCAAACAAATGCGGATACTGCTGTCTGATCAACTGCTCTGGTTCCCAAGTCCGCTCCTCTATACGGTCACTACGCCAAAAAATATAAACCAAAGGCACATTGCGGCTGCGCAACTGTCTCACCGCTCTATCCACTATGGGCACTAGCTGAGTCGAATAAGATAAATCATTGGCAATCTCGATCGGTGGTGTCTCCAAGATATGAGATGGATCCGGCACGTACTTCCTCAACATGGAAACATGGAAGACGTTATGGATCCTCTCTAACTCTGGTGGTAACTCCAATCTGTATGCCACTGAGCCAACTCTGTCAACAATATGGTAGGGACCAATATACCTCGGAGCTAGCTTGCCCCGCTGCTGAAATCTGATAACTCCCTTCCAAGGCGCAACTTTCAAGAATACCTTATCATTCACTGCAAACTCCAAGTCTCATCTACGGTGATCTGCATAACTCTTTTGTTGGCTCTGAGCTACTCTCAACCGATTTCTAATCAGAGCAACCTGCTGAGTAGCCTGGTCTACTAACTCTGGACTATCAAGACGTCTCTCACCAACCTCATCCCAACATAATGAAGTACGACACCTGCGCCCATACAGTGCCTCATATGGTACCATACCAATACTCCTTTGAAAGCTGTTGTTGTAGGCAAACTCCACTAAGGGTAAGAATCGATCCCAAGTGGTTTGCCTGTCCAACACTCAAGCTCTAAACATATCCTCTAGGATCTGTATAGTCTGCTCCTACTGACCATCTGTCTGTGGATGGAAGGCTGTACTGAACCTCAGCTCTGTACCCAATGCACTATGAAACTTCTCCCAAAATCAATAAGTGCACCTCGGATACCAATTCGACACTATAGTCACTGGCACACCATACAATCTGACAATCTCATCCATGTACCTCAACGCTAGCCTGTTTGGTGTGTCTGTCACTCTGATGGGGAAGAAGTGCTCAAACTTGGTGAGTCTGTCCACTATCACCCATATGGCATCATATCCCCGTTACACATGTGGCAAACCTACCACAAAGTCCATGGTGACATGCTCCCACTTCCACTCTGGAATGGGAAGCGGCTGTAACATGTCTGCTGGTCTCTGATGCTCGGCTTTCACATGCTGACAAACCAAGCATCGAGCAACGAACTCTGCTATGTGCCTCTTCATGCTTGACCACCAATAAGACTGTCTCAAATCTCTATACATCTTGGCGTTACCTGGATGTACAGAGAATGCTGAACTGTGAGCCTCTGTCAGAATCCTCTGTCTCAACTCCTCGTCATGTGGTACACACATACGACCTTGGAAAGTCAGAATACCGTCATCTCTAACTCTGTACTCACTGACAGAACTCTCTGCACTGTCACTGCTGTCCAAACTCTATCTCACTTTGACCAAAGCTTGATCCTCAAACTGACCGGCATGAATCTCATCAATCAATGTCAGTCTCACCACCATTTGTGCAACTAGTGCTCCGGGCTCATCACTATCTAGCTGAACTCCAGACTCCCTCAAACACATCAACAAAGGCTTATACTCGGCTCTCATATAAGCCAAAGAAGAAGAGATCTTCCTACTCAAAGCATCTACAACTACGTTGGCTTTGCCCGGATGGTAGTCATTGATCAAGTCATAATCCTTGATTAACTCAAGCCAACGCTTCTATCTCAAGTTCAACTCCTTTTGGGTAAGAAGGTACTTGAGACTCTTGTGATATGTGTAAACCTAACACGTCTCACCACACAAGTAATGTCGCCAGATCTTCAAAGCAAAGACCACCTCTGCAAGCTCAAGGTTATAGGTCGGATAATTGCCCTCATGCAGCCTCAACTGTCTAGAAGTATAGGCAACTACCTTCCCATCCTGCATCAACACACATCCCAATCCAAATCTCGAGGCATCACTGAAAACAACATAGCCTCTGCCACTGACTGGTAAAGTCAACACTGGAGCTGAAACCAATCTGGTCTTCAACTCGCTGAAACCAATCTGGTCTTCAACTCGCTGAAACCAATCTGGTCTTCAACTCGCTGAAACCAATCTGGTCTTCAACTCGCTGAAACTCTGCTCAAACTTCTTGGTCCACACAAACGGAACACCCTTGCGAGTCAAACGGGTCAAAGGTACTGCTAAAACCAAGAAGCCCTCTACAAACCGTCTGTAGTAGCCTGCCAAGCCTAAAAAGCTACGCACCTCTGTCACACTACGAGGCGGTTCCCACGAAACAATAACCTCTATCTTATTGAGGTCTACCAATACTCCACTAGCTTACACAGCATGCCTCAATAAGCCAACCTCACTCAACCAAAACTCACACTTAGAGAACTTGGCATAAAGTTGTCATGCTCTAAGTGTGTCTAAAACTGTCCTCAAGTGCACCTCGTGCTCCTCCTAGGTCCTCGAATACACCAATATGTCATCAATGAAGACGATGACAAATCGATCCAAAAACTCGCGGAACATCCTTTTCATAAGGTCCATGAACATTGCTGGAGTGTTCGTCAACTCGAACGGCATAACAACAAACTCATAGTGTCCATACCTCGATCTGAATGCTGTCTTCGGGATGTCAGATTCCCGAACTCTCAACAAATGGTATCCCGATCTCAAGTCTATCTTCGAGAACACTGAGGCACCCTGCAACTGATCAAACAAGTCATCTATCCTCGGCAACGGATACCGATTCTTCACCGTGGCCTGGTTCAGCTGTCTATAGTCAATGCAAAGCCGAAGGGTACCATCCTTTTTTTTACGAAAAGGACAGGCGCACCCCACGGAGAAACACTCAGTCGGATGAAGCCTCGATCCACAAGATCCTCCAATATATTAATCAATTTATCAAGATGGGCATCAATAAGGCAAGGATAAGGCATACTGATTTTATGTATAGAAAAGATTGAAAGGATGAATTCATAATTTTATAACATGAATGGATGCCAAACAATTATACGAACAAGAGAAACAACAACAGAAATCAATTGATGACAGAATCACACAATCTTGAATCCTAATCCCGCCGAAATACGATTTAACTTTCGACAAAGAAAAACTAAGCTCCAGACAAAAAACCAATATTGTTGGAAATAGAATGAAGAGAGTTTTCCAACAAACTATTTTTTGCAAGTATCTAACAAAGGATGAGAGAGTTAAGTTATTTTGAAGTTCAAACAGATTTTGGCAATTTCGTTGAAATATAATTTAACTTTCGATAAAGAGA
This sequence comes from Passiflora organensis, assembly GCA_019739055.1. NCBI lineage: Eukaryota > Viridiplantae > Streptophyta > Magnoliopsida > Malpighiales > Passifloraceae > Passiflora > Passiflora organensis. Next base: position 601,052 of record JAEPBF010000185.1, read on the forward strand.
AAATAACCTCCAAAACATAATCCATATATGGTTGGAAAGAGGATGAAGAAATCTTTCCAATAAGCTATTATTTGCAAGAATCCAACAAAGGATGAGAGAGTTATGCTGATTTGAAGTTCTAGGGGATTTCAGCAGAAATTGGAAGGTGTAAGGTTTTTAAGTTTTACGAATTTTGTGTGTTTTTTATATAAGATTTATATGTGGCTGACTTCCTATTTTAATATGGTGGTTATGGGATTAAAATCCCTATTTTAAAGGCTTGATTAAAGTAAGATAATTATCAGAATTAAATTATGTAATTATCCCATCTTAATTTTAGAAATTTTGATTTCTAAGGTAATTATCAACCTATAAAGAAGTAGATTAAAGGGAATTAAAACCAAAATTAATTACTAGACATTTCTTACCATTTTCGGCCATCACACATCCTTTTCTTCAGGGAAAAAATGATCTTTTCACCTGCACTGGCTTTTAGACTTCTAGGACTCAAAATTTAGGGTCTCACATCCTCTCATCCTTACAAGAATTTCATCCTTGAAATTTTAGCACAAGTACTTAAGAAAACAGGTAAGGAAATTTCACACGCATAGATTCCTCAGTCTCCCAACACTGTTCCTCAATTTGGCCATTACGCCAAAGAACTCGTACCGTAAGCATGCTTCGACTGCGAAGCTGTGGAACTGACCTATCTTGTATGGAAACTGGCTGCACGGGATAGGATAGGTCTTCAACAACTTCAACTGGGGGTTCTTCGAGCATATGGGTAGGGTCTCGCACATATTTTCTCAGTATTGAAACTTGAAACACGTTGTGAATTCTTTCCATATTTGGAGGTAAGGCAAGTTAGTATGCAACAAAGCCGATCCTCTCGACAACGTCATGCGGACCAATGTAACGAGTTGCTAGCTTTCCTCGCTGCAGAAAATGAATGACTCCTTTCCATGGGGCGACCTTCAAAATTACTTTGTCACCTACCATAAATTTTAGCTTCCTTCGTCGGTTATCAGCGTAGTTTTTCTGCCGATCCTAGGCTGTTTTTAGTCATTGTTGAATCAAGTTCAACTGCTCCGTTGCTTGATCAATCAATTCTGGATTGTTTAGGCGTCTCTCGCCTACTCATTCCAGCAAACGAGAGTTCTGCAATGTCTCCCATATAGTGCTTCATAAGGTTCCATACCGATGCTTACATGAAAATTATTGTTGTAAGCAAATTCTGCCAACGGCAGGCATCGATCCCAACCGGTATGATGGTCCAACACACTCGCACGTAACATGTCTTTTAGTATCTAAATCATCCTTTCTGATTGACCCTTGGTCTAGGGTTGAAATGTTGTACTAAAATTCAATCTCGAACCTAGCGCATTCTGGAATTTCTCCCAAAATTGTGCGGTGAAACAAGGATCACGATCTGAAATGATGGAAACTAGCACTCTATGCAATCGAACAATCTCGTCCAGGTAACGAACAACCAATTTCTCAGGTGTATCCATCACACGTATAAGAAGGAAGTGTGCAGATTTCATCAATCGATCCACGATTATCCAAATGGCAACGTATCCTTGCTGCGATCTAGGCAAACCGGACTCAAAATCCATTGTGACATGCTCCCACATCCATTCTGAAATCGGAAGTGAGTGCAGTAGACCAGCGGGTCGTTGATGTTCAATCTTTACTTGTTGACATACGAGGCATCGGGCAACGAACTCAGCAATGTGGCATTTCATGTTTGGCCACCAATACTGCTCCTTTAAAGCTCTGTACATCTTAGTGCTTCTGGGATTGATAGCAAACTTCGAACTATGCACCTCCAATAGAATAAGGTTACGAATATCAACATCTTGTGGAACATATACCCAGTTTTTTAAGACAAGCACTTCATCATCTCGTATTCTGAAATCACGAATTATGACATCAACACCATCAGAAAGTTTCTTCCAAATTTCAATTAGTTTTGGATCCTCTAATTTCTGATTCTGGATTTCCACAATCAAGATCGGCGTGACTTCGATTCATGCCAATAATGATCCAAAAAAATCAGTGCCAAGATGCACATGGTTAGTTTTTAAATTCAACAACATAGGCATGTAACGGGTGCGCATGTAAGCCAAAACTGACGGAGAAGGAGTCTTTAATCAGCTCAACCCATCTTCGTTGTCTCATATTTTTGTGTGAGGAAGTACTTCAGGCTTTTGTGGTCAGTGAAGATTCGGTACGTCTCGCCGTATAAGTAATATCACCATATTTTCATCACAAACACCACAACTGCAAGCTCCAAATCATGTCTAGGATAGTTGCTTTCGTGAGGTCATAACTGTCGAGAAGCATAAGAAATGACTTTCTCATCTTGCATCAATACACATCCAAGTCTGGATTTCAAAGCATCGCTGTAAACCACATACTCCTTTCCGCAAAATAGGTAAGGTAAGGATATGTGCGAAAACTAACTGGTTTTTTAGTTCTTTGAAACTTCGCTGGCATTTCTCGTTCCACACGAAAGGCTCACCCTTGCATGTTAGTTTTGTCAATGGTCCGGAAAGCATTGAAAAATTCTCCACAAAGCGACGGTAATATCTTGCTAAACCAAGGAAACTACGAACTTCAAACACAGTTCACAGGGGTTCCCAAGCAACTACGACTTCGACCTTCTTCGAATCAACTAACACACCTTGGGCAGAAACAACATGGCCCAGGAAACCAATTTCACCTAACCAGAATTAGCATTTGGAATACTTTGCGAACAACCGCTGATCCTTCAAAACATTCAGCACAATCTGCAAATGCTTAGAATGTTCCTCTTCCGATTTTGAATAAATCAGAATGTTATCGATGAAGATTATCACAAATTTATCTAGGAACTCATGGAACACATGATTCATCAGGCCCATGAACATAGCTGGTGCATTGGTCAAACTGAATGATATAACTAGAAATTCGTAGTGGCTGTATTGCGATCTGAACGCGGTCTTCGGAATATCAGCATCACGAACTCGTAATTGATGGTATCCAGTTCTGCGATCGATCTTGGAGAACACAGCTGCACCCTAGAGTTGGTCAAACAAATCATCGATGCATGGAAAAGGGTACTTGTTCTTCATGGTCACACGATTCAATTGCCGATAGTCAAAGCATAATTGCTGCAATCCATCTTTCTTCTTTACGAACAAGACAGGTGCTCCCCAAGGTGACACACTAGGTCGGATAAAACCACGATCCAGCAAATCTTCCAATTGTGTTTTTAGTTCCCTCTTTTCTGTAGGAGCCATAGGATACGGACAAATGGAAATCGGATTTGTACCAGGCACTAACTCAATGCCGAAATCCTCTTCCCTTGCTGGAGATAAATCAGCTATGTCTTTTGGAAATTCGCGAACCACTGGAACAGAATCCAGATCCAAAGATTCTTTAGAAATATCATGTACGTGTGCGAGGTACGTTGTACATGCTTTGTTGATCACTCGTTTGGCATCAAGCCAATAAATCATGCAAGTTGGAACAATTGGCCTATCACCTTCAAAACAGTACTCGGCACCACCAGGAAAAATGAACCACACACGTTTGGTGAAACACTCCATACGGGCTTGATATTTCGCCAGACAGTACATGCCTAAGATTACATCCAGCTCTCAGATGTCCAATAGAATTACATCCACTTGAAGTACATTTGGACCCATACGTACAGCACAGCTGATGTAGACTAGATACAAATTAGTTGTTCTCACACTAGGTCGGATAAAACCACGATCCAGCAAATCTTCCAATTGTGTTTTTAGTTCCCTCTTTTCAGCAGGAGCCATACGATACGAAGAAATGGAAATCGGATTCGTACCAGGCACTAACTCAATGCCGAATTCCTCTTCCCTTGCTGGAGATAAATCAGCTATGTCTTTTGGAAATTCGCGAACCACTGGAATAGAATCCAGATCCGAAGATTCTTTAGAAATATCATGTACGTGCGCGAGGTACGTTGTAAATCTTTTGTTGATCAATCGTTTGGCATCAAGCCAAGAAATCATGCAAGTTGGAACAATTGGCCTATCACCTTCAAAACAGTACTCGGCACCATCAGGAAAAAATGAACCACACACGTTTGGTGAAACACTCCATACGGGCTTGATATTTCGCCAGACAGTCCATGCCTAAGATTACATCCAGCTCTCAGATGTCCAATAGAATTAGATCCACTTCAAGTACATTTGGACCCGTACGTACAGCACAGCTGATGTAGACTAGATACAAATTAGTTGTTCTCACACTAGGTCGGATAAAACCACGATCCAACAAATCTTCCAATTGTGTTTTTAGTTCCCTCTTTTCTGCAGGAGCCATACGATACGGAGAAATGGAAATCGGATTCGTACCAGGCACTAACTCAATGCCGAATTCCTCTTCCCTTGCTGGAGATAAATCAGCTATGTCTTTTGGAAATTCGCGAACCACTGGAACAGAATCCAGATCCGAAGATTCTTTAGAAATATCATGTACGTGCGCGAGGTACGTTGTACATCCTTTGTTGATCAATCATTTGGCATCAAGCCAAGAAATCATGCAAGTTGGAACAATTGGCCTATCACCTTCAAAACAGTACTCGGCACCATCAGGAAAAATGAACCACACACGTTTGGTGAAACACTCCATACGGGCTTGATATTTCGCCAGACAGTCCATGCCTAAGATTATATCCAGCTCTCAGATGTCCAATAGAATTAGATCCACTTCAAGTACATTTGGACCCATACGTACAACACAACTGATGTAGACTAGATAGAAATTAGTTGTTCTCACACTAGGTCGGATAAAACCACGATCCAGCAAATTTTCCAATTGTGTTTTTAGTTCCCTCTTTTCTGTAGGAGCCATACGATACGGAGAAATGGAAATCGGATTCGTACCAGGCACTAACTCAATGCCGAATTCCTCTTCCCTTGCTGAAGATAAATCAGCTATGTCTTTTGGAAATTCGCGAACCACTGGAACAGAATCCAGATCCGAAGATTCTTTAGAAATATCATGTACGTGCGCGAGGTACGTTGTACATCCTTTGTTGATCAATCATTTGGCATCAAGCCAAGAAATCATGCAAGTTGGAACAATTGGCCTATCACCTTCAAAACAGTACTCGGCACCATCAGGAAAAATGAACCACACACGTTTGGTGAAACACTCCATACGAGCTTGATATTTCGCCAGACAGTCCATGCCTAAGATTACATCCAGCTCTCAGATGTCCAATAGAATTAGATCCACTTCAAGTACATTTGAACCCATACGTACAACACAACTGATGTAGACTAGATACAAATTAGTTGTTCTCACACTAGGTCGGATAAAACCACGATCCAGCAAATCTTCCAATTGTGTTTTTAGTTCCCTCTTTTCTGCAGGAGCCATACGATACGGAGAAATGGAAATCAGATTCGTACCAGGTACTAACTCAATGCCGAATTCCTCTTCCCTTGCTGGAGATAAATCAGCTATGTCTTTTGGAAATTCGCGAACCACTGGAACAGAATCCAGATCCGAAGATTCTTTAGAAATATCATGTACGTGCGCGAGGTACGTTGTACATCCTTTGTTGATCAATCAGTTTGGCATCAAGCCAAGAAATCATGCAAGTTGGAACAATTGGCCTATCATCCTTCAAAACAGTACTCGGCACCATCAGGAAAAATGAACCACACACGTTTGGTGAAACACTCCATACGAGCTTGATATTTCGCCAGACAGTCCATGCCTAAGATTATATCCAGCTCTCAGATGTCCAATAGAATTAGATCCACTTCAAGTACATTTGAACCCATACGTACAACACAACTGATGTAGACTAGATACAAATTAGTTGTTCTCACACTAGGTCGGATAAAACCACGATCCAGCAAATCTTCCAATTGTGTTTTTAGTTCCCTCTTTTCTGCAGGAGCCATACGATACGGAGAAATGGAAATCGGATTTGTACCAGGTACTAACTCAATGCCGAATTCCTCTTCCCTTGCTGGAGATAAATCAGCTATGTCTTTTGGAAATTCGCGAACCACTGGAACAGAATCCAGATCCGAAGATTCTTTAAAAATATCATGTACGTGCGCGAGGTACGTTGTACATTCTTTGTTGATCAATCATTTGGCATCAAGCCAAGAAATCATGCAAGTTGGAACAATTGGCCTATCATCTTCAAAACAGTACTCGGCACCATCAGGAAAAATGAACCACACACGTTTGGTGAAACACTCCATACGGGCTTGATATTTCGCCAGACAGTCCATGCTTAAGATTATATCCAGCTCTCAGATGTCCAATAGAATTAGATCCACTTCAAGTACATTTGGACCCATACGTACAGCACAGCTGATGTAGGCTAGATACAAATTAGTTGTTCTCACACTAGGTCGGATAAAACCACGATCCAGCAAATTTTCCAATTGTGTTTTTAGTTCCCTCTTTTCTGCAGGAGCCATACGATACGGAGAAATGGAAATCGGATTCATACCAGGCACTAACTCAATGCCGAATTCCTCTTCCCTTGCTGGAGATAAATCAGCTATTTCTTTTGGAAATTCGCGAACCACTGGAACAGAATCCAGATCCGAAGATTCTTTAGAAATATCATGTACGTGCGCGAGGTACGTTGTACATCCTTTGTTGATCAATCGTTTGGCTTCAAGCCAAGAAATCATGCAAGTTGGAACAATTGTCCTATCACCTTCAAAACAGTACTCTGCACCATCAGGAAAAATGAACCACACACGTTTGGTGAAACACTCCATACGGGCTTGATATTTCGCCAGACAGTCCATGCCTAAGATTACATCCAGCTCTCAGATGTCCAATAGAATTAGATCCACTTGAAGTACATTTGGACCCATACGTACAGCACAGCTGATGTAGACTAGATACAAATTAGTTGTTCTCCCAAAGGAGATAAAACCGAAATAGGAGGAGTCAAGGGAGATAGATGTCGATCCGTGATAAGTGCTATCCTTGGACTTAAAAATGATCTATTTGCTCCGGGATCAAATAATACTTTAGCATTTTGAGAAAAGACTGAAATAGTACCAGTTACCACATCAGGACTAGCCTTGACATCAGTTAGGGTGAATAACCTTGTTGGTCTTGGTTGCGCCTCACTTGTGGATCCGTTGGGTGGTCCTCCTGGTGCACGTGCTGTTGGTTTCGTGGGCTTAACATAACCACCTCGTCCCGCACTAGGTTCGCCTGTGATACGTCTCGGTTTCTGGCATTCCCGTTGAATATGCCCCATTTTGCCATAATTGTATCATCGACGTTGCTAAGAATTCCATGTAGACCCATAGGAATTCGAACCAGAAAATTCTTCTTGTTGTTACTTCCATTGTTATTAATTTTCTGAGGATAGGACCTTAAAGAATAGGGGCCCTTACATCGATTAACTTTCGAATATTGCCAGAAGTGAGGTTTTCGACTGCTGTGTCATCCATCTCGCGGTGTCGTCCCTAGGACAATCTCTCGCGAAGTGCCCGAGCTGACCACATGTATAATAGCGGTTGGGATGCACTCGCGGATATCCAAAGGGTCTGCTAAAGCTTGATGTCGAGTGGGCCAGTTGCGTTCTAGTCACAAAGGATGATGTTCCTTGTGATCTAGTCGGGGCTGTAACATATGGAGTGTATCTCTTACTTTCTGGTCTTCGATCAAACCGGCTGCCAAACCTCATGGGGCTTTTTCCATTACCAAAGTCCCGCGATCTACTAACTTGTCCACTTTGTCCCCGTGCTATTTCCTTAGATTTCACGGCCTCTACAACCAATTTCTCGAAATCTGTGCTAGAATTTGGCCCCATGATGGTGTGGATGTTCTGATTCAGCCCATGCTCAAACCGACTCTCCAAAATAAGCATGTCTTGTTCAATTTCTGGCACAAAATGAACAAGTGCCCGGAACTCTGTTTCATACTCCGCCACGGTCTTGTTCCCTTGTCGAAGCATATAAAATTCAGACCGCTTATTGTTCTGAAAATGAGGCGGAAAATACCGAAAATCAAACTCCTTTTCGAACTCTTCCCACGCGGCTGGCCACCATAACGGTTTCTGATAGTACCCCACCAGGTAGCTGTATCACGTTCCAGTAAACGGGTAGCCAATATGACTCAGTCCTCAATTGAAATCCTCAGATCCTAAGCTGTCAATACAATCTTGTCTTTCCAAAGCTTCGTCACTAATGCATCACTCGAGCAATAGAAACTTTGGCAACCCAAGTGCCTAGCCTCCTTCATTAGTTTGGACACCTGTATTGGTACCCTACCGCCTTGGACATCAGCTTGCCTTTCCTAAGGCTATACTTCCGGTTCAGGCTGTACCGGTACTTGCACTTGTTGTTGCTAAGTAGCTGCAGTTTGTATCTGTTGCATTGTTTTCTGCATCTGACCCAGAGTTGTCTGTAACGCCTCAACATCTCAATCAAAACCGGGTCTTGGGCCATAGGTGCTGCCTGTCCTACCTATGCTGTCTGTTCTGTTTATGCCTCTTCCGTTGGTCCACGGGCATCGGACCTTTCCTCAACATCTTCTGTTTGTACTCGGCATGGTCTCCCCATCTTCTTTTTAGGTGCCATCTAAAACCACAGAACACGCAGCCATAGGTATAAGCCTAAGAAAACAAAAACAAGACAACTAGACACACTCTATGCTGGACAATGCAGGTGCCGTGAGTGTGATACACTTGTCAAAATATCAGTTTGCACTCAATACACACAAAATAACCATACTCCGCTACCAACCTTATGAGGACCTGTTCCCGGTAACTGGGAGCCTCACCGCCGTGCAGCCCCGATTGTCCCAACTAGTGGACCAAGCGGAACTACACAAGGCTTAACCATAACACTCTATTTCAATAATACACAACATTTACATTATTTCTTTCAAAACATGGCACGCAATTGATACTCGGCATAACCAACAAACAACGGACTAACAAACACATGCAACGAAGATATCAAATAACATACAACGGGTCATACGGCCTTAAACATACAACACCTCGAGTTCACACTCACAGATCCCTAGAAACTCAAAACAACATCACTTCTTATATGTACCATCACAATGCACAAGTATCCAAATATACAAGAAGATGTTAAGGATGCCGAGTCAAATAACATGCATGTGCATTTGTCTAACCCTACGACCAATACCGGGATAGGAACCTCGAATTTGAACAGCTATCTCTCAAAATTTAGTTCTGAAACAAACAATTGAGAGGGAGTGAGATCAAGGACCTCAGTGGAAGTTACCGCGTCATAAGCATAAACGGTGGAATGGAGACAAAACCAAATCATAGTATCAAGCATTTATTCAAACCATTACAATCCATGTTCTTCTATGTATCCATCCTAAGTGCACACACCAAACAGCATAAGGAAATAAATACAAGAGAGTCATAGAGCACAGTTTTGATCTTTGGCTACTATGCCCAAAACATAACAGGGTGGACACAAACCACTTTCATGTAAGGCCCGCTAAAGGGTTACATAAAAACCTACTGATGGTTTTTAGTTGTAGCATATACATATAGATACACAAAACCCCACCATCAGTATTGTCCAAAATTGAATGGAGAAACACAATCTATCACATTCAATTTTGTGCACACGTAGATATAATGTCGTATTTTATATATGAAGCAATTGTAAGGCCTCTTTATTTATAGTGCACACAGCGCTCCAAATACATATATATATCCAACCATACCTCTCCAAGTTAAGTAATTGTCCTCTCTATAAGGACTCCATATACTTACCTAACTGGATCCAGCAGTAACCGTCAATTCCAGTCGGTACAGTGCCGAGAAAACACTTATATGTGGCACCTTTCTTTTTAAAAACATAATGCATAAACACATAGCATAATTTATCACACTCAAAATAAGACTCCCTGGGGTTGAAAACACTCATCCAGGTGGTACAAAAGGGTATAAACATCAGCAAGGTACTTACTGAAAATCGGGGAGTTTGACCGGTTAGTGACCAAATAGTGAAGTTATCAAGTATGGGTTATTAAATCTAAAAATTCATCGGATATTCCATGCAAACATTTAGACATTTCCATCATGTAAATCAGGTGCCAAACATTTCAAAATAATATTCAAAGGATAACATGTATAAGGAGATGAAAAATCACAGTGTATGGGAGGTTGCAAAACACGTATGAAATTCGTATACACCAAACAAGTCAGCAAACTTGAACTTTTGAATATACAGTTGATGCATTCAAACATGGCAAACAAATTATGATTATAACAAAATGTTAAACACAATTCAAGTCATGCCTCCATTCAAACCAAAACATTGATTCTGAAAACAAAATGTTACACGTATGCAAATAAAACATAAACTCCCACCTCTCGTTGCGTCGATGGTTCTCCAACAATATCCTTGCCTCTACTGATCGATCTGATACCACCTAAACAAGCACAAACCATACAGCCATACTAAGCATATCTAATCAAGGAATCAAAGGGAAAATAAAGGAAAGCAATTCTATGGACCCTCGCAGGCTGCGCACAACACCCTTCCCATCAATACTGCCTACAACCACTTGATTAACATGGAACAAACACACCAACATGATCAATAACATGTCTAAACAACCCCCTGGTACTGTTCATCCGAAATTTATACAAGAATCATAGGTTGTTTTCAGGCATTTCCATCCATAAAAAACACTCAATCACATCACTAGCAACCTGAATAAACCAACCAATCCAAAAGAAAACCAAAGATTAATCACTTATCAACAACTCTGCAATTTTCGGCCAGAATGAAGAACACCTCAAAATCAGGCCTTAGACATCAAACTAACAGTGCAAAAGTGTAGAAAATTGATGGGAAAGTCTTTTGGGACAATCCCCCACAAGTTTTTGGGGTCAAATTGGGCAAAGTTTGGATTGTAGTAGGTTGGAAGGGTGAAGGAAGGAGAAAAACGAGTTAGGGTTGGAATGTGCTGGTCACTTCTGGAAGAGAAGTATTTAAAGGATGAAGTGTAGGCTTGGACTGATGGGTTTTGGGCCCAAAAGTTCAACAAGGCTGGACTGGGCAATCGATGGCCCGTTTCATCACAAATGAGCCAATGGGCTCGTGAAATGTCAACCAAATGGCCCAAAAAATTCTTTGAGTATGTAAAGCTATAACATAAGGATTGGAATTGAAAAAAAAACAAAATCGTAAACAGCCCAAGACACAAAATTTTGGCCCAAACGGCCCGCGGTCGTTTAAAAGGGACCGAAATCAACCTGGTTTGTTTTCCACTGACTCAACCTCGATCGTCTAACCTATCTCACTCACAATCATACTTAAACACTCTCAGATTCACTATGGGTTACTTAAAGGCTTCCTACGGCCCTGTTCACAAACCAACAATGTAGCATCGGCGCGCTGCCGCTGGCACTAACGCTACCATTGATGCTGCCTCTGACCGGCACTACAATAGGCGAGATCTCACAAGAAAGATCCGCCACTAGTGGTTGCGGATAGCTTCTTGGTTTGCATGATCTTTTCAGCTTTAGTCGCGGCAATAATTAATTTTTGCAAATTCTGTACCGGTGTCGTACCAACGATGGTTTTGAGTTCGGTACTCAGCCATCCTGAAATCGTCTCGGAAGCTGGTATGGTGAGCGATCCTCTTCAGGTGCAAATCAGGACAACTCTTTTAATGCCTTCTCATATTCCAGCACCGAACAGGTGCGCTGTTAAAGCTTGTAGAAAGCTCGTCGCTGCTCGATTTTATGGAATCTCGTATAGAACCTTTCGTCGAATTCATACCGAAATTCCTCCCATGTAGGCAGACGATTGCCAAATCGAAAGCGAACAGCTATCCACCATGCGAGGGCTTCTCCCTCAAGTCGGAAAGTGGCAATGGTAACCTTGTCATCATCCGAGATATGTAAGAACAAGGACACTCGGCATAAGGTGTCGATCCATTCACGAGCGGCAGCAGCTCCAGCTGAACCATTGAAATCTTTACATCCAAATTGTCGAGCTTCTTTCAAGAATTTTGTAATCATGATGGGAAGTCTCTCGGCTTCCTTAGGATACGCTGGCTGTACAAGTTAAAATGTAGGAATAGATTCTTCCATAGGCACGGGTGCAGGAGCCTTCTGAAATTGCGCCTCCATACGTTGCTGATTCGTAGCAATTCCTTGCAATATGTTTAGGATTTGGGCCATCACATGATCGATGGCTGGTGCAGCTGGTGCCTCAGGTTGGTTTTTGGGCTCAGCTTGCCCTTCCTGCCCAGTTTGTGCATTCGGCTCCTCTTGCTCAACAAGTTGATGTTCGGCCTGAACCTCATACCTACCTGGTCGATCCCTTGTAGCGTTCCACCTTGCCAAACTATACAAGCATACGATTGTTACTTAACACATACCTAAATACGATACTAGGAAAAGAAGTGGTACCTGGTGGAGAGGCGTGCACCGGACGATCCACATATACTGGAAAACAATATACAAATTTTGGAAATCTTATGCACACATGTAAATGCTTACTTGTCACTCATATCATCACACATATTTACTCTCAGAAAATCATCATCAAGCATTAAGCAAGAATGGATTCACACAATCCTTATTTGGCATTCATGCAAACTCACACCTTATGCATTCGACAATACACATCAGCAATCACACGTATATACATTAGGCAACATAAAAATCACATAGGGACACTTGGTAATATGCCCCAACAACATACACATTCTCGACAATGACAAGAAACACAGCAAACATTCACTGAAACACGTCAAGGCATACTAGGCATAAGAACATATATAAACACACACCAAATCAAATTATCATTCTCATCATTTAAATCAATCCCTTTTTAGCATTAGTTCACTTTCGGTATTAGCCCCTAAGTGAGTGTGTGCGGATATTCCTACCTACAAAAACCAAATCAACAAACAAGTTAGCATCGCATTCAAAAAAAAACAAACAAGTTAGCATATAACCAATTATATTCCTTAAACCATTCTCCGCTACCAAAACTTGTAATGACCCTAACTCCTAACCTATTATTAATTGGTCCGATTAGGGCTCTTACCGCCGTGCCCAAACAAGCCCAAAGACCAGGACCTATCTGAATCCCACAAGGCATACTCATCAAATTCTCGATTTTTAGCATGTATATTCTTTATGTTTATCAACAATTGGAACATGATATTGGACAAGTATTCTTGTATCATACGGAGTAAATGAAATATCAGCGAAAGTCTTTAAATAAAATCAATGAATCCATAACACACAAGTCCCATAAGGATCCAAATATCCAGCAACCCAACATAAATCGGGCATAACAAATAAAGGAGGAATATGGGCATCACACAATTTAAGAATCAATCAAAGGGATATGGCCAAAACTAAGACTAAGCGTGGACTACAACACTTTCAAAAGTTAGAAGTACACAGGCAGAAAAAACTCATCAGATAGGCATCAATAGGGAAAAGGTAGAGCATACTGATTTCATGTATAAAAAGATTCAAAGGATGAATTCATGATTTTATAACATGAATGGATGCCAAACAATCATACGAACAAGAGGAGCAACAACAGAAATCAATTGAAGACAGAATCTCGCAATCTTGAAGCTTAATCTAGTCGAAATACGATTTAACTTTCAACAAAAAAAAACTAAGCTCCAGTCAAAAAACCAAGGTGGTTGGAAATAGGATAAAGAGAGTTTTCTAACAACCTATTATTTGCAAGAATCCGTCAAAGAATGAGAGAGTTATGGTATTTTGAAGTTCAAATAGATTTTGGCAATTCCGTCGAAATACGATTTAATTTTCGATAAAGAAAAACTAACCTCAAGATGATAAACCAAAGATAGTTGAAAAACGGATGAAATTTTTTTTCAACAAGCTATTATTTGCAAGAATCCAACAAAGGATGAGAGAGTTATGCTGATTTAAATTCCCATCGGATTTCAGCAAAAATTGGGAGGTGTAAGGTTTTTAGATTTTATGAATTTTATGTGTTTTCTGTATAAAATTTTTGTGTGGCTGGCTTCCTATTTATATAAGGTGGTTATGGGATTAAAATCTTTATTTTAGTGGCTTGATTAAAGTAATATAATTATCAGAATTAAATTCTTTAATTATCAACCTATAAAGAATTAGATTAAAGGAAATTAAAAGCAAAATTAATTACTGGACATTTCTTAACAATTTCGGCCATCACACATCCTTTTTTTTTTACGGGAAAAATGATCTTTTCACCTGTACTGGCTTCTGTACTTCCAGGATTTAAAATTCGGGGTCTCACACCTTCCCCTTCTATATGTGTTGTCCAAGGCTTCGCTACATAAAAGGTAAAATGTTAGCATACAAGCTAATCAGCAATCCTATTCAACTTGCCGCACAAGGACAAGGCATCTAGCCTCAAAAAGACCAGGCATCCAGTGTGCATTGCCAGTCATACGACTCTCATACCAATAACACTTCTCTCCCCAGGAGCATCAGTGCTTACCCTGAATGGCCATCGGAAAAGAATCCTGACACACAAACATGTATAAGCACACACAAGCAAACATATAGCACAATACCACAATAGGGTATTCTCAATCATGTTAGAACACAATTAATATGGTCAAAGCACACAACACATGCAAATTAGGCATTCATAACCTAACTTATGGGTTCAGTATAACCTAGAGGATCACATCGACCAGCAATTCAAGCATACTCACTACAACATATGCGCATACACTTATCATACATGTAGGTACCGCAATTAAAAAGCAAATAAAAAGGATCTCTGTGAGACCTTGAATTTTGAGTCCTAGAAGTCTAGAAACCAGTGCAGGTAAAAAAGACCGTTTTGCCCCTGAATAAAAGGATATGTGATGGCCAAAATTGGTAACGGATGTCTAGTAATTTTTTCTGGTATTAATTTCCTTTAAATTGATTCTGTATTGCTTGATAATTATCTTAGGAAATAAAAACTCTAAGTTTAAGGGGAGATAATTATAGAATTTTATTCTGATAATTATTTTATTTTAATAAAGTCTTTAAAGTAGGAATTTTATTCCCATAACCACCTTGTATATATAGGAAGTCAGCCAAACAAAATTTTATATAGAAAATACATAAAATTCGTAAGAGCTAAAAACCCTACACCTCCCAATTTCTGTTGAAATCCACTGGAACTTCAGACAAGCATAACTCTCTCATCGTTTATCGTATTCCTTCTAATAATAGCTTGTTGGAAAGATTTCTTTATCTTCTTTCCAACCATCTTTGGTTTTTCATTTAGAGATTAGTTTTTTTTGTTAAAAGTTAAATCGAATTTTGATAGAATTGCCAAAATCTGTTTGAACTTCAAAATTGCATAACTCTCTCATCCTTTGTCGGATTCTTACAAATAATAACTTGTTGGAAAGCTCTCTTCATATTCTTTCCAAACATATTTGATTATTCATTTTGAGGTTAGTTTTTTCTTTTTTTAAAAGTTCAATCAAATTTCGATAGAATTGCTAAAATCTACTTGAACTTCAAAATAACATAACTCTCTCATCCTTTGTCAGATTCTTGCAAATAATAGCTTGTTGGAAAGCTCTCTTTTTTTATTTCCAACCATTTTTGTTCTTTTTGGAGGTTATTTTTTTCTTTGTTAAAAGTTAAATCGAATTTCAGCATACTTGCCAAAATCTGCTTGAACTTCAAAATAGTATAACTCTCTCATCTTTTGTCAGATTCTTGCAAATAATAGCTTGTTGGAAAGCTTTCTTCATATTATTTCAAACTATCTTTGGTTTTTCATTTTGAAGTTATTTTTAATTTTTTAAATATTCAATCCAATTTCAGCGAAATTGCCAAAATCTGCTTGAACTTCAAAATAGCATAACTCTCTCATCCTTTGTCAAATTCTTGCGAATAATAGCTTGTTGGAAAGCTCTCTTCATCTTATTTACAACTATTTATGGTTTTTTTGTTGGAGGTTAGTTTTTTATTTGTTAAAAGTTAAATCAAATTTCAGTATAATTGCCAAAATCTGCTTGAACTTCAAAATAACATAACTCTCTCATACGTTGTTGGATTTTTGCGAATAATAGCTTGTTGGAAGGCTCTCTTCATCATCTATCCAGACGTCTTTTTTTTCAGTAGGTTAACTTTTTTTTATCGTAAGAAAAGTCGAATTTCGACGGGATTACGGTTCAAGATTGTATGATTCTGTCTTCAATTGATTTCTGTTGTTGTTTCTCTTGTTCATATGATTATTCGGCATCTATTCACGTTATAACATCATGAATTCATCCTTTGAATCTTTTCTATACATGAAATCAGTATGCCCTACCCTTGTTCTATTGTTGCCTATCTTGATCAATTGATGAACCTATTGGATTTCGATCTTGTTTCTTTTGATTATATAAGTTATAAACACTTAATCCCTTTTTGTTAACAGAAAATCACAACCCTTACACTTTGTTAATATGAAATCGCAAACTATTTTGTGTCTTATGCTTAGTGTTGAAATATACATAGTTAAATTGGGTGGTAATGTAGGTTGAATCTTGTTCAGTTCTTGGTTATCACATCACACATCAAAAGGGAAGGCACCTGCGGCATCCGACCACTGGTTTCTGATAGGTTTGGTGAGTGAAATTTTTAAAGAAATAGGATATTCAATTGGTTATTGAGTATGCATGCTTAGTTGGTTTTGTCTTTGACTGGTGATACTATAGGTGATTCAGAATTATTAAATAAAAGCAAAGGAATAGCTTCTTGTTCAGAGACAAGAGAGTTAAGATCTATACCTCATCGGTTTCTCCAGAGATCGCTGTTGTTTGTTTGTTGTTTTCAATGCATGTCCTTGTTATTATTGCATGCGAATTGATTGTAGGATATGTGCAAGAATTGCGGATTGACATATGAATCTTATAGGCTATACCGAAACCTTGAGTTAGGTTTTGAATGCCCAAATTACATATGATATGTGAATTGAATAAACTAATTGTGTTCTGATATAATTGAGGCCCTGTTATGGTATTGTGCTTGTGCTTGTACATGTTTGTGTGTCAGTATCTTCTTCCAATGGCCATTTGGGGTAAGCACTAATGCTCTTTGGGAGAGGGGAGGCTCTTAATGGTATGGGAGTTGTATGGGTGGCAAACCCCAGCATGCACACGCTGGATGTCTAGTCCTTGTGTGGCTAGAAGTCTTGTCTCTGTGTGGCAGTATGCCCTTATCCTTGTGTGGTTTGGGATACCTTTGTCCTTGTGTGGCATGAGATGTCTAGTCCTTGTGTGGCTTGGGATGTCTAGTCCTTGTGTGTCTAGAAGTCTTGTCCTTATATGGAGGATGCTCTTATCCTTGTGTGGTTTAGGATACCCTTGTCCTTGTGTGGCTTGGGATGTCTTGTCCTTGTGTGACAGGATGAACAGGCTTACTGATTAGCTTGTGTGTTAGCCTTTGACCCTTTTTGCAGTAAGCCTTGGACAACACAGGTGCAAGGGAACGACATTTCTTTATCTTATTGCCAAGAGCAATCTGATGAGTTTTACCTACCTATATACTTCTGATTTTCAGAAGTGTTTGTATTCCACCCTCAGCCTTACTTTCAGTCATATCCCTTTGTTTGATTTTTGAATTGCGTGATACCCATAAATGTGTAGGAATGATCTAATGTTGTTCGGGAGATTTGTGTTTAGGATTTCTATAGATTTTATGATGTTATGACCCTACTGAGATTCTTGGAATCTCATCCTATTGTATTCACCATTTTTTAGGCTTAGGTACATCCACTGTCCGTGGTACCAGTGTCAGAGATCAAGGCTGCACGGCAGAGCGATATCACATCACATTAGCATACTTGTTCCTAGATTACTTGCGCATATAACATGAATTATGATTGGACTATTTTTCTGATTTTCAAGGTTCCTCATTTACTTGTTTCTGTTTTATTTTTAGAATTAACTTATTGGATGTTTAGATCCTTATGGGACTTGTGAGTTGTGGATTCATTGATTTTATTTAAAGACTTCCTCTGATATTTTATTCACTCCGTATGATACCATAATATATGTCCAATATCATGCTCCAATAACTAATGAACATAACGAATGTACATGCTAAAAATCGAAAATTTGATAAGTAAACCTTGTGGAATTCAGATACGTCCTGGTTCTTGGGCTTGTCTAATAAGTTTCACGGCGGTAATGGCCCTAATCGGAGCAATTAATATTAGGTTAGGATTTTGGGTCGTTACAGGTTCGGTACCAGAGCGTGGTTTAAGAAATATAAATGGTTATATGCTAACTTGTTTGTTGATTTTGTGTTTGTAGGTAAGGACATGCACACACACTCACTCAATTATATGGCGAGACGTGCCAAATCTTCACCGACCACAAAAGTCTGAAGTACCTCCTCACGCAAAAAGAATTGAATATGAGACAACGAAGATGGGTGGAGATGATTAAAGACTACGATTTGATCATGGAATATCATCCTTAAAAGGCAAATGTTGTTGCTGATGCCTTGAGTCGAAAGAAAAATGTTGGTGAATGTTGAAGGTGAATGTTGGTACTCTTGGATGGTGGAGAGGAAAGAAAAATGGGGAAAGGCATTTAGGGCAGATGAGATGAATGGTCTGCTGGGTTTAATGCACAAATGGCAAGACTTGGCAAGACTTAAGTGTAACTAATGGGTTAGCAAGTATATCAGTTGATATAATGGATTTGGGCTAAGACTGAATTGGGCTAAATCCCAAGGTCTACCAAGTACAGAAATTCTAATTTCACAGCCCGTATCATTCCAAATGACCCGAATAAAATTTTGCGTAACAAGACGGGTGTCTGGGATTTCGGTTAATCAATTGGGCTTACGAATAGTGTTTGGGCTTGATGAACAGTATTTGGGCTCGATGAATAGTAATCGACCCAAAAATTCATGGTCACTCAAAACGGGTCATAATCTGTCAAATTCCAATTTCCACTGACTCAGTCCTCAATCACGCATTCTAACGTACTCTCGATCACACCTAGACACCCTAAAACACTCAAACACGCTAAGGACTCCCTAAGGCTGGGCACCCAACGTAAGAAAAAATTTACGAATCGAATCTGCACTCTATCGTAAGCTACTCTCAGAAGGGTGAGGTCTCACACGACATGTCGTCCACTAATGGAAATAGGTCAAGCCCGAGCCTAAAGCTCGGGCAAGACATCGCATGCCTTGTTTGTAACATGTGTTGTTTGAAGATAGGGTCAGGTGTAGATTTGGCAGCATCAGGCGATGCCATGTCATAGATTATGATTGATCAATATTTAATAAATTTTGAAAAAATTATAAAAAATAATATATTTAATTTGAAGTGTAGTGATATCAAATTTACATGGATTGAACTTGAGTTGATGGGTTAATTAAATCAAACATAACCAAAAATTTAAGGAAAAATAGAAAAACCTCTCGGTTAGGTCCTGGGTCAAGTGTCGGATAGAAATGTTTTGGTTTAAGGATTGAGGCATGTGATTTTATGTAGTATTATGTAATCGAGTATGAATTACTGAGGATTTGAGATCGTTGTGCTTATGCGGACTCCTACAATGGCAGGACCTTGAGGAATCGGTCTAGAGCACCATCGACGGCTATTTTGGCTTCAAAACCCATGAGTGGACAGAATCTCCTTTTATTCGATAAATTGTTGGCATGATTAATTAAATACGATTAGTATGAAGTAAATAAATACAAATCTCGTGTGTGACCGTTTAAAAGATACTACATTAAGCATGTGGAATGCACCCAGTTTGCATAGGATAACCTATGCAACCCTTGAAAGCTCTCCGGATCCTGTAGTGTGGCGTGCATACGTCAATCACAAGGTCATAAGATTGGAATGAGTTTTATTATTTTATTATTAGTTAAATTATCAATCAGGATTCTACAATGTGGGGATCGATTAGGTGGAGCTACCATCAATTAACACCCAGGCATTGTTAGTGGTTCGGGCTAAGAATAAATTTGACATAGATTTTTCTACTGCATGGTATAACAAGATAAATAGAAAGATAACAAGATTAGAGTGTCATTGAAGAACTCCAGTTCTGTCTCTGGCTCAGATAGACTGGAAGATATTGCCAAGCCTAAATCATGGTCATATATATACTCTAATGAGTCTTGCGTGTTGCATTTGAATTTACTGTGATTATGCGTATGGTTGCATGAGAATGACTGGATTTTTTAAGGAACAAGTATGTGTTAACTTATATAATTAAGGTATGCTAGCATGTTTATTTGAATATAAAATTATTTCATGTGAATTGACTTTTAGATTTTATCGTCCGCTCACTTAGCAAGATTCTGCCAGAATATTGACATGTAATGTAGAAGTTATAATTAGGAGCTCACCCCTAAGAAATATGAGGAAACAATGAGAAAATGAGGATCGAACGAGGGAGGTTGAGGTAATTATATGAGTATCATATTCATAGTATTTTTCGTAGAATGTCTAATTTTACTAGAGCCAATATATTATATTGACCTATGGGTAGTAGTGCAATAATTGTTCATTCACCGATGCCATCCGGATTGCATCATATTTTCTTTTAATTCCGCTGTATGATATATAGATTAATTCTTATGATTTCTTCCCAGTTTTATTTGTGTACAACTAGTCTTCTAACTTTACTATATGTGTTGTAGCGTGATTTTGTAGTATATATAGTGTGTCTATGGAGATTATTGTTTTAAATTTTTAGGTCCAAGGCCTGAAATCCTGAATTTTCTATGACTTAAAAGGTTATATTTTTATATATATTTGTGGATTGGTGATTGAGTGTGATAAATGTGTTTTCTCCACTCAATTTTGGATAACATTGGCAGTAAGGGATTATATGTATTTTAAAATAAAAAATTGACTGCCAGTGGGCTCTCGATTACCCTTTAGCATGGGGGTTACTTAAGAGTGCTTTGTGATCTACCTCGATAGGTTTTTGAGCATACTAGCTCATGTTATAATGATGAGTATTGTGGATTAATTAACCTATTGAGCTGAAATTTATTGCATAATATTTTGTAATTCATGCATCATCATTATTGATTGTGAATATCATTGTGTGCATGATTAGAATGCATGGATATTAATTGTGTTTAAATAAAATATTTTATAATTTATTTTACTTACACCTCTATTCAGCCAGACATGCTTATGGAATTTAAATTATGACTTAGGATCTTGTAGTATGAGGATCGATTCAGTGGAGCCACCATCAATTAACACCCTGGCATTGTTAGTGGATCGTGCTAACAATAAATTTGACATAGATTTTTCTATTGCATGATATAACAAGATAAATAGAAAGATAACAAGATTAGAGTGTTATTGACGTTCTCCAATCCTGTCCCTGGCCCAGATAGACTGGAAAATATTGCCAAACAATTATGATCATATATGTGCTCTAATGAGTCTTGCGTGTTGCATTTCAATTTATTGTGAATACTCATATTGTTGCATAAGAATAACTGCATTTTTTAATGAATTGGTGTGTGTTAACTGATAGAATTAATGTATGCCAGCATGTTGATTTGAATATATTATTGTTGCATGTGAATTGACTTGTATGTTTTTCTGACCACTCACTTGGCAAGATTCTTCTAGAATATTGACATGTAATGTAGGAAGTTACAATTAGAAGGTCACCCTCAAGAAATATGAGGAAACAATAAGAAAATGAGGATGAAACGAGGGTTGTTGAGGTAATTATATAAGCATCATATTTATAGTGTTAATTTGACCCTCTAATATGTATGTTTTTCTGTCCACTCCCTCTAATATTTATAGGTAATTTTAGTAGAGTCAATGTATTAATTTGACCCTTGGGTAGTAGTGCAATAATTGTTCATTCAGCGATGCCATCCGGATAACATCATATTTTCTTTTAATTCATTGCATGATATATAGATTAATTCTTATGATTTCTTCTCTGTTTTATTTCTATACCACTAGTCTTGTAGCTCTACTATATGCTTTGTCATGTGCTGTGGCAGTATATATAATGGACCTACGGTGATTGTCGTATGAAATTTTTAGGTCCAAGAAGTGACAGCTTGAATTTGTGATGACTTAATAGGTTATATGTTTATTATATGTATATGTGGCTTGGTGATTGAGTGAGATAAGTGTGTTTTCTCCACTCAATTTCGGATAACACTGGCAGTAAAGGATTATATGTATTTTAAAATAAAAAATTGACTTAAAGTGGCTCTCGATTACCCTTTAGCATTGGGGTTACTTAAAAGTGTTTTGTGATCCACCTCGATAGGAGCATACTAGCTTATGTGATAATGATGAGTACAGTGGATTAATAAACATATTCGGGTGAAACTTATTGCATAATGTTTTGAAATCCATGCATCATCATTATTGATTGTGAATATCATTATATGCACGATTAGAATAGATGGATATTAATTGTGTTTAAATCAACTATTTTATAATTGATTTTATGTATACCTCTATTCCACCAGATATGCTTATGACTGTAATGACCCCAATTCCTACCTATTAAAATTTTCTCCGATTAAGGTCATTACCGACATGAAATCCAAACAAGCTCAAAGACACCTAGAACCTATCTGAATCCCACCAAGCTTACCCATTAGTTTTTTTTTACAACAATTGGAGCATGATATTGGACAATCATTTTGGTATTATACGGAGTGAATAAAACATCAGCGGGAGTCTTTAAATTTAATTATTGGAATCAAAACAAACAAGTCCCATAGGGATCCAAATAACCAGCAAGAAATCTTCCAACATGTTCCAAAATTTAACAAGCAAAAGAGGGATCTTGAAAAACCAGAAAAATAATCCAATCTATGATCATATTGTATGCGCAAGCAACCAAGGAAATAGGAATGCGAAGGTGATGAAATATCGCCCCGCCGTGCAACCTTGATCTTGCACACTGGTACCACGAACAATGAATGTACCTAAGCCTGAAAAATGGTGGAAACAACAGAATGAGATTACAAGAATCTCAGTAGGGTCACAACATCATAAGATCTGCAGAAACTATAAACACTAATCTCCCAAACAACATCAGATCATTCCTAGCAATTAAAGGGGATCACGTAATTCAAGAATTCAATTAAAAATGGTAGAGCCGAATCTAAGGCTGAGGGGGACTACAAATACTTCCGAAAATTCAGAAGTACACAGGCAGATAGAACTCATTAGATTGCTATCGGCAATGAAGAAGAAAGGTCATCCCCTTCCACCTGTGTTGTCCAAAGTTTACTGAACAAAAGGTAAATGGTTAACACACAAGCTGTTCAGTAAGCCTATTTATTTTGCAAGACAAGGACAAGTCATCCCAAGCCACACAAGGACATGGATCAGACATCCAGCGAGCTCATGCTGGGGATTGCCACCCATACGACTCCCATACCAGTAAGAGCCTCCCCTCTCACAAGGAGCATCAGCACTTACCCCGAATGGCCACCGGAAAAAGATCCTGACATACAACACGTAGCAGCACACACAAGCAAGTACAAAACACAATACCACAACAGGGTATTCTTAATCATGTCAAAACGCAATCAACATGTTCAATACACATAACACATGCAAACTAGACACTCATATCCTATCTTAACGTATTCGGTATAGCCTAAAAGATCGCATCTTGGTCCGCAATTCAGGCATTCCTACTACAACATATGCGTATACAAAATTACATGTAAAGTCACCGAAATTAACAAGCAAACAAAAAAGATCTCTGGAAAAACTGATGAGGCTTAGATCCTATCTGTCTTGTCTCTGAACAAGAAGTTATTCCCATGTCTTTATTCAATAATTCTGCACTACCTATAGCATCACAAGGAAAAGCCAAAACCAAACTAAGTATGCATATCCAATATCCAATTAAACTATTTCCTTACCAATTTCACTCACCAAACCTATCCAAAACAAGTGATCAGATGCCGCAGGTACCTCCCCCTTGGATGTGTGATGTGATAGCCAAGAACTTAACAAAAAACAACCTGAATTACAGTCCTTAATTATCATACAATTTTCAGCACTAAGAATAGGGCAATAGGGAAAGTTGTGATTTCATGTTAACAAATTGTAGGAGTTGCGATCTCATGTTAACAAGGAAGGATTAAGGGTTTATAACATGTATAATCAAAAGAAACAAGATCAGAATCCAATAGGTTAATCAATTGATCAAGATAAGCAGCAATAGGGCAGTAGGGCAAAGGTAGGGAACACTGATTTTATGTATAGAAAAAATTCAAAGAATGAATTCATGATTGTTCACTATGAATGGATATTAAACAATCACACGAATAAAGGTAACAACATCAAAGATCAATCAAAGGCAGAATTATAAAAATCTAAAAACCTAATTCCACCGAATTTTGATTTAACTTTAGAGAAATAAATACTAATCTTCTGACAAAAAATAAAATTTTTGGAAATAGGATGAAGAGAGCTTTCCAACAAGCTATTATTTATAGGAATCCGACAAACGATGAGAGAGTTATGCTTGTTTGAAGTTCAAGAAGATTTTGGCAGTTCCGTCGAATTTTGATTTAACTTTAGAGAAATAAATACTAACCTTCAGACAAAAAACCAAATATTTTTGGAAAGAGGATGAAGAGAGCTTTCCAACAAGCTATTATTTATAGGAATCCGACAAACGATGAGAGAGTTATGCTTGTTTGAAGTTCAAGAAGATTTTGGCAGTTCCGTCGAATTTTGATTTAACTTTAAAGAAATAAATACTAACCTTCAGAAAAAAACCAAATATTTTTGGAAATAGAATGAAAAGAGCTTTCCAACAAGCTATTATTTACAGGAATCTGACAAACGATGAGAGAGTTATGCTTGTTTTAAGTTCAAGAAGATTTTGGCAGTTCTGCCGAATTTTGATTTAACTTTAAAGAAATAAATACTAACCTTCAGAAAAAAACCCAAAGATGATTGGAAAAAGGATGAAAATAGCTTTCCAACAAGCTATTATTTTCAGGAATCCAACAAATGATGAGAGAGTTATGCTTGTTTGAAGTTCAAGAAGATTTTAGCAGAAATTGGGAGGTGTAGGGTTTTTAGGTCCTACGATGTATGTTTTTTGTATAAGATTTTTGTGTGGCTGATTTCCTATTTATATAAAATGGTTATGAGATTATAATCCCTATCTTCAAGTGTTAATTAAAGTAAGAAAATTATCAAAATTAAATTCTATAATTATCCCTCCTTAAACTTAGGGTTTTTATTTCCTAAAGTAATTATCAACCAATAAAGAATCAATTTAAAGAGAATTAATACCAGAAATAATTACTAGACATCCCTTACCAATTTCGGCCATCACACATCATTCTCTTTAGGAGAAAAATTGTCATTTTCTCCTACACTGGCTTCTGGATTTCTAGGACTTAAAATTCAAGGTCTCACAATGACAATTAAATCAATTATTTTGATCTTCCTCCCTCCTCTCTCCCACACCTCCACACCCTTCCCCCATCTTCTCTTACTAATCCTTTGATGGTTAGTTCATGAGCTAGTAGCTGTCTGAATTTGAAGTCGGGTTTACCAATGTTAGTTTTAGGGTTGGACTATTCCACTTGCACATTTTGGAGACTGGATATATTTTACATTTTTACATTTTCATACTCTAGTGTCAGCATGCTGGGTTTGGACTATGTTATTTGCTATCGACCCGTTGTGGGTTTGTTATTTGGATATTGATATTAGATTTGCATTTATAACCTTGGATATTGTTTATTATATTAGATGGGTGCCTTGGGAACTTTTGCAAATCTGATTGGGCTTGTGAATATGGACTCGATGTGTTATATATTTTGAGCCATGTGGCCTATTGCTTGTGATTTAAGACTTTTCTTGCATACGTGTGCTAACTCTGTTGATTGTAATGTGCCATGCTCCTTTTTAAAAAAATTAAATTATATATAGTTTTGGGCTATTAGTTTTGAAAAGTCAAAGTGGTCCTTGTGTGGTTTCAAGTGGTTCAAATGTTGGATCAATCGGAACTGCATGGTGGTAAGGGTCTCATTTACCGAAAACAGATCCTCACAGGGTTGGTAGTGGAGCAAGGTTTGTTTATGTGTGCATTCAGTGCAAAAATAATTTAAAATAGCATGTTTTACAAGTGCATCATACTCACTGCACATGCATAGTCCAGTTAGAGTATGTCTAGATATCCTGATTGTCTTTAGGCTTGTAACTATGATTGTGGGTCCAACTAGTGGAGCTGGATCATGGTAGAGGCCACAGTGCTTTTATAGGCCATAATACTTTTAGAGGCCGAATTGGCCGAGGAGGCCGTGTGCAGATTCGAGAGTTAGATGAGAGCTCAAATGCTAGTGCGCTAACAGGACCAATACCAGGAGTGGGTCAGCAATAGGGTGCACCAAAGACACAACCAGCTTAGGTAGCGCTAGCAGCACAGGACCCAGTGCTACTCTGTGAGGACCCGTTCCCGGTAATTGGGACCCTCACCGCCGTGCAGCTCCGATTGTCCCAACTGGTGGACCAAGCGGAACTACACAAGGCTAAAAATTTTGTTTTGCTAATCATAGAAATACACAACATATAACTTATTTCTTTCAAAACATGGCACGCATCAATTAATACTCAGTATAACTTACAAACAATGGAGTAACCAACACATGCAGTAGCGAAAATATCAGATCACATACAATGGGGCTTGACGGTCTCAAACCTGCAACACCATGAGTCCACACTCACAGATTCCCAGAAATTCAAAACAACACCATTTCTTATTACATAGCAAAACATCAGAGTATGCAAGCATGAGTTGTACACATATGCACCAGCAATATACACAGGTATGTACATATACAAGAAGATGTGAAGGATGCTGAGTCCAAAACGTGCATGTGCATTTGTCCAGCCCTACGACCTATACCGAGATAGTAACCTCGAAGTTGAACAGCTAACTCTCACAACTTAGTCCTGAAACAAAAAAATAGAGAGGGGGAGTGAGATCAAGGACCTCAGTGGAAGTTACCGCGTCATAAGCATAAACGGTGGAATGGAGACAAAACTAAAGCATAGTATCAAACATTTATTCAAACCAGTACAATCCATATTCTTCAATGTAACCATTATAAGTGCACACATCAAAATGCATAAAGAAGTGAAACAGCTTTGATACTTGGCTACTATGCCCAAAATATAACGGGGTGGACACAAACCACTTTCATGTAACCCCCGCTAAAGTGTGAGGACTCGTTCCCGGTAAATGGGAACCTCACCGCCGTGCAACCCCGATCGACCCAACGGGTGGATCAATCGGAACCACACAAGGCTTACTGTAAAATCATTTCCAAATCTTGAAACTTTCCTTTGAAATTGAAGCATGGCATGTTATTATAAAAACTCGGCAAAATCAACAACGGAATTATTAGCGGAAGTCTTTTATCCCACACATATCAACCCACGATATAATTCTGTCACACATTTCACATAATATCGCACTGTCATTTAAACTTATGCAGTATAAAATTTAAATCCTAGATTCACACGTTTAGCATACATATGCACACGTCTAGTGTGTACCTACAACACAAATAATGCCGAGTGTCCAAAATGTGTGGAGTACAATGTCTAGCCCTACGACCAACAATGGAATAGTAACCTGGAAGCTGAACTGCTAGTCTCTCAATTTAGCCCTGAGAAAAATAAAGGGAGGGGGTGAGATCAAAGGACCTCAGTGGGAGTACCGCGTCATAAGCACAACGTGGGAATAGAGGCAATTACTAAATCAGTTTACAAACCAAGTACGTAACACAATTGAGTCTCATGCTCAAATATGCACATAACGAAATCCACAATGCACAATGCACAATGCATGACGCGTGATTATCAAAACATTATGCAACGGCTAATATGCCCAAAACCTACCGGGACAGACACAAATCACTTCCGAATAATCCCCGCTAAAAGATCACCTGGAAGCCCACTGATGGTTTTAATTTAACAGTTACATATGTATTCAAATCCCTACCGTCAAGGTTGTCCGAAACTGAATGGAGAAATCAAATTATTGGATTCCATCTCAGTTTCGTAGATACATGCATATAGCATTATGAGAACTAATCGTTTATAGTGCACTTGAGTAACCATTCATACAGATATATCCTTCATAACCCTCCAGGGTAAGCAACTGTCCCCTCAGCTGGGATCCCCATATACTTACCTAGCTTGATCAAGCATAGTTCGTCAATTCCAGTAAATCCCTAAGAAAATACTTATACTACATTGTTTAGGAAAAACTTGTAATGCATGCTATGTATTTATACCGTTCCACATCAAGCCGATCTCACATTTTTAACAAGTCTTCCTTGTGTTGCCACACACTCAGTTACAAGCAGCAATCCACTCATGGCAACACAATGCACATCACACAGCCATCATGCTTAGTTTTGAACATATATTTAATGCGTTCCAAAGCATGACAAGCATTCATATGAGTCTAACATGATTAGTTATCAGAGTACCAGCAATGCCTCTATTCAAATCAAACCATGCAATCCAATTTTGATTAAACAAATCAACCAATACGCATATGTAGATGAAACTTAAACTCCCACCTCTTGTCGCGCTGACGACGTACCAGCGACACCTTTGCCTTTCTCAGCTGCCGCAATATCACCGATACACATAAGGCAGTCATAGAACCGTAAACTAATCTGAATTCAAGTGATCAGAAACTAAAACTGAAATTAAAACCTAAAGGACCCTCTCACAATTACCACTCAACACTCCTCTGCAAGTGAACAATTTTACCACTCCATAAACTCACAACCATTTCCCGTTACTCACAACTTTGTCCAGCAAACATTCACACATTACAGTACCACCCAAGCAACCAATACACCCAATTCATCGAGAACTTTCGAATTCCACCCTCTGACACTGTTCACCCGAGAATTACACAAAGCTTTCAGGGTGTTTCCAGACACAATCACTCACTAAATTAGCTAAGCAACATTACTAGCAACCTAAAGAAACTAACTTAGAAGCATGGAAGCAAGAATTAAACCACTTACCAGTAAATCCTCAATTTTCGTCCAGAATGAAAACAGTGTAGAAATCACTCCTACCCACCAAACTACCAGTGGAAACGTGTTGAAAACACTGGGGAAGTGTTAGGGTATGAATTGTGCTTACGAATATTGTTTGGGCTCGATGAACAGTATTTGGGCTCGATGAGTAGTAATCGACCCAAAAATTCATGGTCACTCAAAACGGGTCATAATCTGTCAAATTCCAATTTCCACTGACTTAATCCTCAATCACGCATTCTAACGTACTCTCGATCACACCTAGACACCCTAAAACACTCAAACACGCTAAGGACTCCCTAAGGCTGAGGCACCCAACGTAAAAAAACTTTACGAATCGAATCTGCACTCTATCGTAAGCTACTCTCAGAAGGGTAAGGTCTCATATCTTCCCCTCCTTATACAATGAATCCGGCAAATACTTCTGTGGCATCGACACATGGAACACATTGTGAATTCTCTCCAACTCTGACGGTAAATTCAACCGGTAGGCCACCGGTCCAACTCGGGCTGTAATACTATATGGACCAATATATCGAGGTGTTAGTTTACCTCGCTATCGAAATCTGATTACACCTTTCCGTGGTGCTACCTTCAAAAATACTTTATCCCCCACAACAAACTCCAAGTTCCGTCTGCAATTATCAGCATAATTCTTTTGTCTGTCTTGAGCTGTCTTCAGCCTTTGCCGAATCAATGTCAATTGTTCTACTGCCTAATCGATTAGTTTAGGACTATCAAGTTTCCGTTCACCAACGTCGTCTCAGCACAACGGCGTGCGGCATCGTCTCCCATACAACGCTTCATATGGCGCTATGCCAATGGAAACCTGAAAACTGTTGTTGTAAACGAATTATGCTAATGGTAAGCATCGTTCCCACGACGTCTGTCTCTCCAACACACATGCCCGAAGCATGTCCTCCAAGGTCTGTATCGTTCTCTCCGATTGTCCATATGTTTGTGGATGAAAAGCGGTGCTGAAGTTCAACTTTGTATCGAAGGCATTATGAAATTGCTTCCAAAGTCTGGAAGTAAAACGCGGATCTCTATTTGACACAATGGATACCGGGACTCCATGTAGCTTCACTATCTCATCAAGATATTTCATGGCCAATTTCTCTGGTGTATCCGTCGTTTTAATGGGGAGGAAGTGTGCAGATTTCGTCAGTCTGTCCACTATCACCCATATTGCATAGTGGCCTCGCTGTGACCTCAACAAACCTGTCACAAAATCCATTGTCACATATTCCCATTTCCATTCCGGAATAGGTAATGATTGTAGTAATCCTGCAGGTCTCTGATG
This sequence comes from Passiflora organensis, assembly GCA_019739055.1. Classification (NCBI taxonomy): domain Eukaryota; kingdom Viridiplantae; phylum Streptophyta; class Magnoliopsida; order Malpighiales; family Passifloraceae; genus Passiflora; species Passiflora organensis. The sequence goes on from JAEPBF010000185.1 coordinate 631,426, forward strand.
TTCTGCCTTGACTTGCTGACACACTAAACACTTTGCCACGAACTCTGCAATGTGTCTCTTCATCCCTGACCACCAATATTGCTCTCGTATGTCTCTGTACATTTTAGTGCTGCCTGGATGAATTGCAAACGTTGAACTGTTTGCTTTCCATCAAAATTAACTGTCGCAGCTTCTCATCACGGGGAATACACACTCGACCACGAAATGTCAAGATGCCATCCTCTCGTATACGGTATTCACTGGCCATGCTAGTACCACCGTCATCGCCCTCAACCTGCTGTCGTACTCAAACCATTACTGCATCTTCGAGTTGCTTGGTTCGTATTTCATCAAGCAAAGTAGGCTTGACAACGAGCTGTGCAACCAAAGCCCCTGAATCATCACTGTCTAGCCGAACTCTGGATGCTCTCAAACACATCAACATAGGCATGTATTCTGCTCGTACGTAGGCTAAGGACGTTACCATTTTCCTACTTAATGCGTCCGCTACAGCATTCGCCTTGCCTGAATGATAGTCGATTACCAGGTCATAATCTTTGATCAATTCCGGCCATCTCCGCTGTCTCAAATTCAACTCCTTTTGAGTTAGCAGATACTTGAGACTTTTGTGATCAGTGAACATTCTGCACGTCTCACCGTACAAGTAGTGTCGCCAGATTTTAAGTGCGAATACCACTGCTGCCAATTCCAGATCGTGAGTCGGATAATTAATCTCATGCGGCCGCAACTGTCTCGATGCATACGCCACCACGTTTCCTCCTTGCATCAATACACCGCCCAATCCCATCCTTTATACATCGTTGTATACCACATACCCCTTACTGCTGGTCGGTGAAGTGAGAATTGGGGCGGATACTAGTCTGGACTGTAGTTCCTGGAAAATTTTTTCACATTGCTCTGTCCATTCGAAAGGAACTCCTTTGCGTGTTAAACGCGTCAATGGTCCAGCCAAAACAGAAAAATTCTCCACAAAGCGTCTGTACAAATTGGTTCTATCTTCTTGGGATCGACTAGAATGCCGTTGGCTGACACTACATGTCCCAAAAATCCAACTTCACGCAATCAGAATTCTCACTTAGAAAATTTGGCATATAATTGCCGAGTTCGAAGTATGTCTAACACAGTCTTCAAATGCAACAAATGCTCCTCTTCTGACTTGGAATAAACCAAGATGTCATCTATGAACACAATTACAAATTGATCTAAGTACTCCTGGAACACTCTGTTCATAAGGTCCATGAACATAGCTGGAGCGTTAGTCACACCAAACGGCATCACCAAAAATTCATAATGGCCGTAGCATGAGCGAAAAGCTGTCTTCGAAATGTCATCTTCGCGAACCCTCAGCTGATGGTAACCAGATCGCAAATCTATCTTTGAAAACACTGATGCTCCTTGCAGCTGGTCGAACAAATCATCAATCCGCGGCAATGGATATCGATTCTTCACTGTGACCTGATTTAGCTGTCTATAGTCGATGCACAATCGAAGTGTGTCGTCCTTCTTCTTCACGAATAATACTGGTGCACCCCACAGAGAGACACTGGGTCTGATAAACCCTCTGTTCACCAAATCTTCCAACTGCGTCTTTAATTCCTTTAACTCTGCTGGTGCCATCCGGTACGGGGCAATGAAGACAGGAGAGGTACCTGACAATAGTTCAATCTCGAACTCGATCTCCCTCTCCGGTGGTAAACCTGTTACTTCTTCAGGAAATACATCGGGATAGTCTTTCACTACGGGCACACTACTCAATTCCGGGAATTTGGCTGTTACATCACGAACATGTGCCAAGAAAGCTACACAACCCTTGTTGATCATTTGTCCTGCACTCATCCAGGAGATCACACAAGATGGAACTACTCTCCGATCACCCACAAAACAGAATTCTGTACCATCGGGCAAACTGAACCATACTTTCTTCGTCAAACAATCCACTCGTGCTCTGTACTTGGCCAAACAATCCATACCCAAAATGAAGTCCACTTCTCTGATATCCAATGGAACCAAGTCTACTTCAACCTCTGCAGTACCCATCTTCAAAATACAATTCAGATACACTGTGTGTAAGACCCCGAATTTTGAGTCCTAGAAGTCCAGAAGCCAGTGCAGGTGAAAAGACGATTTTACCCCTGATGGAAAGGATGTGTGATGGCCGAAATTGGTAAGATTGTTTAGTAGTTAATTTTGTTTTAAATTCCTTTAGATCTAAGTCCTTATAGGTTGATAATTGCCTTAGAAATTATCCTTATAGATAGATAATTGCCTTAGAGATTAAAGTCCCTAAAGATAGGGGAAGATAATTAAAGAGTTTAGAGTTTAGTTATTTAGTAAATTATCCTATTTAGATAAAGTGATTAAAGTAGTAATCATAATTCTATACCCACTCATTATAAATAGGAAGCCAACCTCACAAAGAATTATTCATAGAAAACCTACAAATTTCGTATAGGCTTAAAACCCTATACCTCCCTATAGCCACCATAATTTTCAGAAAATTCAAACCAGCATAACTCACTCATCGTTTGTTGGATCTCTGCGAGTAACAGCTTTTTGGAAAGCTCTCTTCATCCTCTTTCCAACCATCTTTTGTTTTTTGTCAGGAGATTAGTATTTCTTTGTCTAAAGTTACTTTGAAAATCGGCGGCGGGATTAGGTTTTCGCCAAATTTTCTTGAACGTCAAAGTGGCATAACTTTCTGGTCGTTTATCAGAATCTTACAAATAATAGCTTTATGGAAAGGTATTTTCGTCTTCTTTCCAACCATATATAAATCGCAGCTTTCATGTAAATATTGCGTTGTAGGTCGAGACGAAATCGTCCTATGCCCTACTTTTAGCGACAGGTTTTGCATAGTTAATTGGAATGGTAAATTCAGGTTGATTCTTGTTAAGTTTCTGGCTATCACATCACACATCCAAGGGGGAGGCACCTGCAGCATCTGATCACTGGTTTCTGATAGGTTTGGTGAGTGGTATTGGTAAGGAAATAAGGTATTCAATTGATTATTGAATATGCGTGCTTAGTTTGTTTTGTCTTTGCCTGGTGATAATTTAGGTGGTTCGGATTTACTTAATAAAGGACAAGGATTAGCTTATTGTTCAGAGACAAGAGAGGTAGGATCTATGCCTCATCGGTTTCTCCAGAAAACCCCTGCTCTTATTTGATGTTTTCGATACCTGCCTTTGTTGTATTGTTTGTGATTGGATTATGTGGTGAGAATATGAAATCCGGAATGAGATATGAATCTCCTAGGCCGTATAGAACCCCTGAGTTAGGGATTGAGTGCCTGGGATGCTATTGTTATATGAATTGGATGTGTTGATTATTTCCTGACGTGATTGAGAATACCCTATTGTGGTATTGTGCTTTGTACTTGCCTGTGTGTGCTTGTACGTGTTTGTGTGTCAGGATCCTGTTCCGGTGGCCACGCAGGGTAAGAACTGATGCTCTTAGGGAGAGGAGAGGTTCTTATCGATTTATGGGAGGTGTATGGGTGTTGAACCAGCAAGTGCACGCTGGATATCTGTCCTTAGTGGCCGGATCCCTGTCTTGCGAGACAGGAAGCCCATATCTTGCGAGATTTGGGGATGCCCTGGTTGCGACTAAGGGAAGACTTGACCATGTGGGGCTAGTCGACTTGTCCTTGCGAGGATAAGGAGAAAGGCTTACTGATTAGTTTGTGTGTTAACCATCTACCCTTTGTGCAGTAAGTCTTGGACAACACAGGTGGAAGGGGATGGCCTTTCTTACTCAATGCCGAGGGCAATTCTGATGTGTTTCACCTGCCTGTGTACTTCTGACCTTACAGAAGTGTTTGTAGTCCTCCCTCAGCCATTGAATCGGCCTTAACCCTTTTTGAATGATTTATGAATTGCGTGATCCCCTTTAGTTGTTTAGGGATGATCTTATGTGAATTGGGAGATTTGTGTTTAGGGATTCTGTAGATCTTATGATGTTGTGACCCTACTGAGATTCTTGTAATCTCAAACCGTTGTTTTTACCATTTTTCAGGCTTAGGTACATTCACTGTTCGTGGTACCAGTGTGTGAGATCAAGGCTGTACGGCGGGACGATATCGCATTACATTTGCATACTTGTTACTTGCGCATATAACATATGATTGGGCAACATTCTGGTTTATTTTGAGCACTCTTCCTTGCTTGCTATTTCCGAAAGTTGTTGGAAGATTTCTTGTTGTTTATTTGGATCCCTATGGGACTTGTGTATTATGAACCCAATGATTTAATTTAAGACTTCCGCTGATGTTTTATTTACTCCGTATGATACCAGAACATATGTCCAATATCATGCTCCAATTGTTGATAAGCAATAAGATTAACAAGCTTAAAATCGGAAAGTTTAAGATTAGCCTTGTGGAATTCAAATAGGTCTTAGGTGTCATTTAGGCTTATTTGGGTTTCACGGCGGTAATGACCTTAATGGGAGCAATTATTAATAGGTAGGAATTTAGGGTCGTTACAAGTTTGGTAGCGGAGCATGGTTTAGGGAATATAATTTGTTATATGCTAACTTATTTGTTGATTTTGGTGATTTCAGGTGGTGATTTCAGGTAAGAACATGGGCACACACTCACTCACCTAGGGGCTAATACTGAAAGGTTTAGGTGATAGGAATAATAAACTAATGTGCTGTTTGTTCATATGCCTTCATATATCTTTCTTGTCATTACTGAATGAATATGCATGTGATTGATGATGTAGATTATGGAATGTGGATGATGTGTGAGTCTCTGCTTGCTTGCTATTTGATTTCTATGAATGTTGATGTAATTGCCTAGTGTGCATTGCATGTGTGCATGTGATTTCCAAAAAAAAAACTTGTATATTGTTTTCCAGCATATGCGTATCGTCCGGTGCATGCCTCTCCACCAGGTACCACTCCTTTTACTAGTATTGTATTTAGTATATGTGGAGTAGTAAAGGTGTAATTGTGTAGTATGGCACGCTCGAGGCAACAAAGGGACCAACGGGGTAGGTTTGAGATTCAGGCTGATCAACAACCTGTTGAGTAAGAGGATGCCAAGGCGAGTCCCTGGCAAATCTCCGAAAACTCCTTTTCACTCCTCCAAATTCGAATTCAACCGGGTTTTTGGAGAAGACTACAAGAACGTTGAGGTTTATGCTGCTCATACCAGACATATTGTTGCCGCTACTGTTCACGGATTCAATGGGACCATTTTTGCTTATGGCCAAACTAACAGTGGAAAGACGCACACGATGCGGGGATCTGCTTCTGAACACGGAATCATCCCTCTTGCAGTTCATGATGTATTCCACATCATTCAACAGGATATGGACCGAGAGTTCCTTTTAAGAATGTCTTGCATGGAGATCTATAATGAGAATATAAATGATTTACTAGCTCCTCAGCATCGAAAATTGCAGATACATTAAAACCTTGGGAGAGGAATTTATGCTGCCGGTTTGCGGGAAGAAATAGTTGCCTCTCCTCAGCAAGGTCGTGATCTAATGCAGTTCGGAGAATCTCACTGGCATCTCGGAGAAACAAATATAAACTTGTACAGCAGTAGATCCCACACAATTTTTCGTATGTTTAGTAACAAAGGTGAACATGAAGATGTTGGCAACTCTTGTGATGCTGTCCGTGTTTCAGAACGTGCTTCCAAAACTGGTGCGGAAGGTATTAGGCTCTAAGAGGGCTCCCACATCCATAAGAGCTTGATGACACTTGGAACTGTAAGTAAAAGTTGAGCGAGGGTGCTAAAGACCAAGGTGGTGATGTTCGAGGACAGCAAAATGACAAGGATGCTGCAACATGCACTCGGTGGAACTGTTGCATTATCTCCCTTCGTTGAAGACAGAGGCGGCTTCCATGTTCAGTACGCTAGCTGGCCAGCCTGACTTTGGTGAGTCCATAGATAGGGATACAACAATCTGCCGAGCAGGTGAAGAAAGCTTCACCAGACGAACGTGATGAAGCTGTTGAAGAGGCTAAAGCATAGGCAAAGGCCATGCAGTTGTTAGAAACCAGAAAAAAAAAAAAAAAAAAAAAAAAAGAAAGAAAAAAAAATAATAATAAAAAAAAGAGGGATAAGAGTAAGACTTAAGGGAGAAAAGAATAGAGTGAGCGGTCTTTTGGATTGAATGGCGTCTTTGGCTATGGCGGCCGAGAAACTCAGAAACCTGAGTCAGCCAATGGATGTTCCTTTACTCGATGCTACTGTCGCTGCCTTTTACGGCACTGGATCTAAAGAGGAGAGAGCTGCTGCAGATCGGATTTTGCAGGATCTGCAAAGCAATCCAGATATGTGGCTCCAAGTTGTGCCATTTTGCAAAATACCAAGAACCTCAACACCAAGTTCTTTGCATTACAGGTTCTAGAAGGTGTAATAAAGTATAGATGGAATGCATTGCCCATTGAACAACGAGATGGAATGAAGAATTACATTTCTGAAGTCATCGTACAGCTTTCAAGCGCTGACACCACTTTTCGAACAGAGCGGTTATATGTGAACAAGCTTAATGTTATTTTGGTGCAGATTCTGAAGCATGAGTGGCCAGCTCGATGGAGAAGCTTTATTCCTGATCTTGTTGCTGCTGCAAGAACAAGTGAAACTATTTGTGAGAATTGCATGGTCATATTGAAACTTCTTAGTGAAGAAGTTTTTGACTTCTCTCGGGGAGAGATGACTCAGCAGAAAATCAAGGAATTGAAACAATCATTAAACAGCGAATTTCAACTCATTCATGAGTTATGCTTATATGTCCTATCAGCTTCTCAAAGACTGGAGCCTATTCGAGCAACATTGTCCACTTTGCATGCATTCCTTTCCTGGATTCCATTGGGCTATATTTTTGAATCCCCCTTGCTTGAGACCCTCCCGAAATTTTTTTTTTTCCTATGCCAGCTTATCGGAATCTTACACTTCAGTGTTTGACAGAGGCTGCAGCTCTTAGCTTTGGGGACTACTATAATGTGCAGTATGTTAAGATGTACAATATCTTCATCATGCAGTTGCAGTGTCATATTCGGGTGCTGGAGTCTTCTTAGAAGAATCATTCTCACGGAGAGGAAAACAGAAATCCATCCTTTACCAATCCACGTGGTCTAGGGTCCCGACTCGCGGCATTTTTTCTCGGTTTTAGAAAGCTGTGAACTACATGGGCGTAGTTCAAGGCCGGTACCAGGGTTAGCCCTTTAGGAAGGGATACTTATATATATATTTTGCTTTCTGTAGTGAACTCAGGAAACCCGGCCATCCAGCAAGCAAAGTTTGCTAACAAAGTTACAGAATTTAGCGCATGACTTGAAGATGAAGCTATCAAAACTCAAGGATAAGAATACTGATGGAACTAGGGGTGCCATAGCCCCACCTCAAATCTCAGAAGAGTACCGATACCTTTTCCTGGCAGGAGACATTGCTATTACTGTGAAATATGTCCTTTACAAAATGATTTGAGGAAGAGGCTCCGGCAAAGAAAGCAGTTGAAGTTGATGCAGCTATAACCTTCGTGAACAAAATAAAGACACGTTTTGAAGATGATGAATGTGTCTATAAATCCTTTTTGGATATCCTGAATATGTATAGGAAAGAAGACAAGGACATAAATGAGATGCATCAGCAGCAGCAATGGCTCATCATACTCCATATGGTCGGAATTCTAGCCCACAGTATAACGAGAAGATCTCTACTGGATCCAACTTGCGCATGCATATGGACAAGCATCACTGGCGAGAGAGGATTCTGATCTATCAAGCTGAACGTGATCTAAGGGTTGATCATCCAGAGATGGAAGATGACAACGGAGTAATGAAGGTGCACCAGAAGGTTGAAAGGTTTGGAGCAAATGCCAACTTTGCTTCTTATGATGGAAAGGATTTATTAAAAGGCATGTATAACCAAGAAGATGTTTTCTTTAAGAACGTTAAAGGAAAGTTTGGCGATGAAGATGATTATCAGGCATTCGTGAAGTGCATTCATATTTATGCTGAGGGAATAATCAAAAGAACGGAACTCCGAAACCTGGTGACAGATTTATTGGGAAAGTTTCCTGATGTTATGGGAGAGTTCGATGAAATCTTGGTGCGTGATGGTTTCAGTTCCAGCATTATGAAACAGAAAAAAAAAAAATTTTAAAAAAAATAAAATTTGGTGGACATGCTTCTCGGTCATTAACAGTTGGTGACAAGGATACTAAACACAAACATGAGTCTGATGGCGTGAAGGAAAAGGAAAGAAGTAGGGAGAAGTATCTTGGAAAATCCATGCAAGAGCTTGACCTTATCAACTGTCAACGCTGTACTCCAAGCTATAGGCTATTGCCCGGTGATTATCCAATGCCTTCAGCAAGCCAGAGATCAGAACTGGGGGAACAAGTATTAAATGATCATTGGGTCTCAGTAACTTCAGGAAGTGAGGATTACTCGTTTAAACATATGCGCAGAAATCAGTTTGAAGAAAGTCTGTTTAGATGTGAAGATGATAGATTTGAGCTGGACATGCTATGGGAGTATGTGAGTTCAGCTGCCAGGCGTGTAGAAGAATTGTTAAACAACATCAATGAAAATAACATCAAGAATCCATTCCACATTTAAAGACCTATCCTATCCCGTACAGCCAGTTGTCATACTACATCTGTCAGTTCGACAGCTTCGCAGTCGAAGCGTGCCTATGGTACGAGTTGTTTGGCGTAATGACCAAATTGAGGAGCAGTCTTGGAAGACTAGGAATCTATGAATACAAAATTTCCTTACTTGTTTGATTAGGTACTTATGTTGAAAAAATTTCGAGGACGAAATTCTTATAAGGAGGGGAGGATGTAAGACCCCAAATTTTGAGTTCTAGAAGTCCAGAAGCCAGTGCAGGTGAAAAGACGATTTTACCCCTGAAGGAAAGGATGTGTGATGGCCGAAATTGGTAAGATTGTTTAGTAGTTAATTTTGTTTTAAATTCCTTTAGATCTAAGTCCTTATAGATTGATAATTGCCTTAGAAATTATCCTTATAGATAGATAATTGCCTTAGAGATTAAAGTCCCTAAAGATAGGGGAAGATAATTAAAGAGTTTAGAGTTTAGTTATTTAGTAAATTATCCTATTTAGATAAAGTGATTAAAGTGGTAATTATAATTCTAGACCCACTCATTATAAATAGGAAGCCAACCTCATAAAGAATTATTCATATAAAACCTACAAATTTCGTATAGGCTTAAAACCCTATACCTCCCTATAGCCACCATAATTTGCAGAAACTTCAAACCAGTATAACTCACTCATCGTTTGTTGGATCTCTGTGAATAATAGCTTGTTAGAAACCTCTCTTCATCATCTTTCCAACCATATATTTGTTTTTGTCAGGAGGTTAGTATTTCTTTGTCTAAAGTTACTTTATAAATCGGCGGCGGAATTAGGTTTTTGCCAAATCTTCTTGAATTTCAAAGTGGCATAACTTTCTGGTCGTTTATCAGAATCTTACAAATAATAGCTTGATGGAAAGGTATTTTCATCTTCTTTCCAACCATATATAAATAGTAGCTTTCATGTAAATATTTCGTTGTATGTCGAGACGAAATCGTCCTATGCTCTACTTTTAGCGACAGGTTTTGCATAGTTAATTGGAATGGTAAATTCAGGTTAATTTTTGTTAAGTTTCAGGCTATCACATCACACATCCAATGGGGAGGCACCTGCAGCATCTGATCACTGGTTTCTGATAGGTTTGGTGAGTGGTATTGGTAAGGAAATAAGGTATTCAATTGACTTATTGAATATGCAGTGCTTAGTTTGTTTTGTCTTTGCTTGGTGATAATTATAGGTGGTTCGGATTTACTTAATAAAGGACAAGGATTAGCTTATTGTTCAGAGACAAGAGAGGTAGGATCTATGCCTCATCGGTTTCTCCAGAAACCCCTGCTCTTATTTGATGTTTTCGTTACCTTGCCTTGTTGTATTGATTTGTGATTGGATTATGTGGTGAGAATATGAAATCCGGAATGAGATATGAATCTCCTAGGCCGTATATCGAACCCCTGAGTTAGGGAATTGAGTGCCTGGGATGCTATTGTTATATGAATTGGATGTGTTGATTGTTTCCTGACATGATTGAGGATACCCCGTTGTGGTATTATGCTTTGTACTTGCCTGTGTGTGCTTGTACGTGTTTGTGTGTCAGGATCCTGTTCCGGTGGCCACGCAGGGTAAGAACTGATGCTCCTAGGGAGAGGAGAGGTTCTTATCGATTTATGGGAGGTGTATGGGTGTTGAACCAGCAAGTGCACGCTGGATATCTATCCTTGGTGGCCGGATCCCTGTCTTGCGAGACAGGAAGCCCATATCTTGCGAGATTTGGGGATGCCCTGGTTGCGACTAAGGGAAGACTTGTCCATGTGGGGCTAGTCGACTTGTCCTTGCGAGGATAAGGAGAAAGGCTTACTGATTAGTTTGTGTGTTAACCATCTACCCTTTGTGCAGTAAGTCTTGGACAACACAGGTGGAAGGGGATGGCGTTTCTTACTCAATTGCCTGAGGGCAATTACTGATGTGTTTCACCTGCCTGTGTACTTCTGACCTTACAGAAGTGTTTGTAGTCCTCCCTCAGCCATTGAATCGGCCTTAACCCTTTTTGAATGATTTATGAATTGTGTGATCCCCTTTAGTTGTTTAGGGATGATCTTATGTGAATTGAGAGATTTGTGTTTAGGGATTCGGTAGATCTTATGATGCTGTGACCCTACTGAGATTCTTGTAATCTCAAACCGTTGTTTTTACCATTTTTCAGGCTTAGGTACATTCACTGTTCGTGGTACCAGTGTGTGAGATCAAGGCTGTACGGCGGGACGATATCGCATTACATTTGCATACTTGTTACTTGCGCATATAACATGAATGATTGGGACAACATTCTGGTTTATTTTGAGCACTCTTCCTTGGCTTGCTATTTCCGAAAGTTGTTGAAAGGATTTCTTGTTGTTTATTTGGATCCCTATGGGACTTGTGTGTTATGAACCCTATGATTTAATTTAAGACTTCCGCTGATGTTTTATTTACTCCTGTATGATTACCAGAACATATGTGTCCAATATCATGCTCCAATTGATTGATAAGCAATAAGATTAACAAGCTTAAAATCGGAAAGTTTAAGTTAGCCTTGTGGAATTCAAATAGGTCTTAGGTGTCATTTAGGCTTATTTGGGTTTCACGACGGTAATGACCTTAATGGGAGCAATTATTAATAGGTAGGAATTTAGGGTCGTTACACTATGCTACAACCCTGTTGTTCACCTAATGCAGTCAAAACCGCTATGGGTGGTTCTAGGGGTGACAACTTACTATCTGCACTCCTAATTACTCTAGGAATGACAAAAGATCTATTCGCTCCAGGGTCTATTAATACTCTAGCAGGAATGGAAAAAACAGTAAAGCGTACCTGTCACAATGTCAGGATTGGCGCTTGCCT